>CM056051.1:295376561-295976561 GCA_029574335.1 Rana kukunoris | reverse complement strand
CGTCTTGGACCATCTTCCGAAAAACTTCTATATGATGATTATGTTGTTTTTGGGGGTTAAACACTGATTGGTTCTTGAGAGTCGTGTGTGTAAAAGGATCTGGAATATTTTCGTTTGAATTGGAAATTTGATTAGCAAAATGTTTCTTAATATTCAATTTACGGATGTGTTTCTCAACATCTATAAAAATTTCAAATTTGTCCAGATTTTTTTGGGGTGCGAATTTTAGACCTTTTTGTAGAACTTGTAATTCTTGGTTAGAGAGTTCTATATTAGCCAGATTGTAAATTCCCTCTATTAGTCTTTTCTTCTCCTTTTTCTTTCTACCTCTTCCCCTTCTGCCTCTTTTTCGTATTTCTCCTTGGAAGATTGGGGCGATTTCTGTGTGTTCCGGTAGGTATCTTTCCCCCCTCTTCCCCCCCCCCCCCTATGGTTGGGTCCTGGTCGTCCTCGATAGTTTCCTCTAGGTCTCCCACGCGGAGGTCTGGGTGGATAAGGATATCTATATGGTTCTTGGTAATAAGGATCATAGCCTCTATAATCATAGGATGGATGCTGATTATATGTATCTCCTGGATAGGGTTGAGGATAGTATCCTGATGTGGAATATTCATTATTCCTAGAGTTGGCTCTCTGGGGTTTTGGACCCTGTTTGTTGATTGTTTTTTTCACTATCTCTTTTTTTGGGGTACTTGCTGCTTGAGATGTTGGTTGGGCAGACGGTATGTTTGGGGGATGACTAATATCTCCATCTAAAGTAGATTCTGGAGATGTGCTAAGACTTCCTACTGTCTGCCACTTGTATATTTTATTCATTTCGTAATCCTTGGTATCTCTTTGAAACTTTTTAAGTTTTTTGTTTTTGATGTCTTCATCGTATTTACATAAATGTGATTTTAAAATTTTAGATTTTTCCAAATATTCTCCGTTAGTTTTGAGAGGTTCCATTGTTTCTTTAAGTTCTGTGATTTTTCTCTCTAAAATACCATTTTTTGTTTTTCTTCTTTGTATCATAAGTTGTAATAATTTTTGTTCACAGGCATTGAAAAATTGATACCACTCTTCAGACATTTGGGCACTGTCTATTCCATCATTTGGTGTGACATCCCATCTAAGTCTCCGTGGTGTATAGTTATTTTTAATGTACATTTCTATTGTTGCTATGTCCCACCACAATCTGATCCGTTTTTCCATGTCATATTGTAGCTGTTTAAAGCTTTTGTTTATATCTAATAATGAAGTAGGATGTTCTTTGAAGACATCATCAAGATTGATCTTGCGATCATTCATGAAATCAAAGACATCCATGGCTGCGTGAAAGGGGTGTGTTAGGTCAACTACCTAGTAGTGTGATAACAAAAATTGAAATAGTGAAGTGTTTTCCGCGCCAAGAGATAAATTAATAAGGTGTATCACTCTAAGTAATAAAAAATTAGTATTTTACTGCGTTGGACTCTGCACTTTGGTACATGTTACTAGGGATTGTTGACAAGTTGGCATTTTTAGGATCATTTACCTACAATTTCTATTGCGATTATCATTTTACTATATAGTTTGAGCTATATTGTTATATCAGGGGTGCCCAACCTTTTGAAGAGCAAGGGCCACTTAAGCGACTTCGTAACCGGTCATGGGCCACAATGAGCAGAGCAGGTGGATGGCAACCCACTCAGCTCTATAGAGTCCATTCTACTCTCAGCACACCAAACACGCAGGTAATAGAAGTCTATGGTTTAGTGCAGGTAACCCACAGGTGCACGTCTCTGCACCTGTGGATCAATTTGAAAGCAGCCCAGTAACCACTGCAGAACAGATATGCCTATATATATATATATATATATATATATATATATATATATATATATATATATATATATATATATATATATATATATATATATATATATATACACATATATATACACACACTGTGATTTTAGTAATAAACTTACCTTTAATAACAGTATTCTACTTTATTCCATACCAGACCAGCAGGAGGTCACGTGCCACTGGTTGGGCACATCTGCGTTATATTAAACAAAGGTCTTTGTTTAAAAAAAAACAATTGCTATTGCTGTACAAATTTCACAAGAGCTCTACTGTAAGTTTTGCTCTCTAATTTCCAATTGAGATTATTTGTTGATGTATTCTGTGATTATGTTTAATAAAAAACTTTGAACAGAAAGAAAAAAATATATTGTGATATACACTACATATACTATATGGACCTTGCTTTGTGCACTGATCCAAACCATTGGTGATGGGGGGTTATGGTGTTGGGTTGTTTTTAGGGGTTGGGCTTGGCCCCTAAGTTCCAGTGAAGGGAACTTTTAAGGGGTGAGCATGCCAAAACATTATGGACAATTTAATGCTCCCAACTTTGTGGGAACAGCTTGAGGATGGCCCCTTCCTGTTCCAACCTTACTGTGCACAAGTGTACAAAGCAAGATCCATAAAGACATAAATGAGAGACTTTGGGGTGGAGGAACATGACTGGCCTGCACAAAACACCTTTGTGATGAGTTAGAGCAGAGGCTGCAAGTCAGGCCTTTGCGTCCAACATCAGTGTTTGACCTCACAAATGCGCTTCTAAATAGAATGGTCAAACGTTCTACACTCCTTATCCTTGTGGATAGCCTTTACAGAAGAGCTAAAGCTGTTATAGCTGCAAAGGGTGGGCCAACTCAACAGTGAACCCTATGGGCTAAGACTGGGATGCCATTAATGTTCATGTGCATGTAAAAGCAGACGTCCCAATATTTAGTATCATCTGACCACCTTACATTTTAGTCTCGTCTGATCATAACACCTTTTTCCATGTGGCCTCAGAATCTTTAAGGTGCATTTAATTATTTGGCCTCAACACCAAATGATATGTCTGGCAAAAATCCAATACAGCTCACCATCCACATAACACCCCCACAACAGGATATTACCATCTCCATTCTTTACTGTAGAAATGGTATTTCCCTGCAGCAGGGACCGGAACACTGTTGAGGATAGAAGAAAAATGGATTGGGAAAAATACCAACAAATTCGGGAGGAAAATCTGCTTGCTGCCCTCTGCCAGAAAGTTGTTAATGGTAAGGTTTACCTTACAACATGACAATGACCCAAAGCACACGGCAAAAAATGTATTACCACACAGTGGTTGAAGGAATAAAAGGTGAATGTTCTTGCATGGCCTAGTCAGAGTCTAGGCTTAAACCCCATTGTGGACTGCAGTCTTCAAGTCAATCCATAGATTTTCAAAGGTCACCATCAAATTTAACTGAACTTGAGTAGTTCTGCAAAGAAGAATGGGCAAATATTGCAGTCTAGATGCAAAGTTAATAGAGACATATCCCAACAGACTAAAGGCTGTAATTAACCACTTAAGACCCGGACCAATACGCTGGCAAATGACCCAAGGGGTTTTTGCGATTCGGCACTGCGTCGCTTTAACAGACAATTGCGCGGTCGTGCGACGTGGCTCCCAAACAAAATTTGCGTCCTTTTTTTCCCACAAATAGAGCTTTCTTTTGGTGGTATTTGATCACCTCTGCGGTTTTTATTTTTTGCGCTATAAACAAAAATAGAGCGACAATTTAAAAAAAAATGCAATATTTTTTACTTTTTGCTATAATAAATATCCCCCAAAAATATATAAAAAAACATTTTTTTTCCTCGGTTTAGGCCGATACGTATTCTTCTACATATTTTTGGTAAAAAAAATCGCAATAAGCGTTTATCGGTTGGTTTTCGCAAAATTTATAGCGTTTACAAAATAAGGGATAGTTTTATTGCATTTTTATTAATTATTTTTTTTTTACTACTAATAGCGGCGATCAGCGATTTTTTTCGTGACTGCGACATTATGGCGGACACTTCGGACAATTTTGACACATTTTTGGGACAATTGTCATTTTCACAGCAAAAAATGCATTTAAATTGCATTGTTTACTGTGGAAATGACAGTTGCAGTTTGGGAGTTAACCACAGGTGGCGCTGTAGGGAATGTGTGCCCTAATGTGTTGTTTACAACTGTAGGGGGGTGTGGCTGTAGGTGTGACGTCATCGATCGCGTCCCCCTATTACAGGGATGACGCGATCGATGCTCCGGCCACAGAGAAGCACGGGGAAGCCGTGTGTACACACGGCTCTCCCCGTTCTTCCGCTCCAGGGACGGATCGCCGCACTGCAGCGGCGATCGGGTCCGCGAATCCCGCGGTCCCGGAGCTTCGGACCGGGTCGCGGGCGCGCGCCCGCGGGCGCGCGCCCGCGACCCACGGCTGGGTACTAAAACCAACGTATATATACGTTGATGTGCCCAGCCGTGCCATTCTGCCGACGTAAATGTGCAGTAGGCGGTCCTTAAGTGGTTAAATCAAAAGATGATTTAACACAATACTGACATAAGGGGATGTTTTTTCTTCCAACTCAGTAATTATTTTATTTTTTTCTGACTCGTTAGTGTTATATCTAAACAAAAACTGTGTCTGTCTTCACTTCAGGCTGCAAAGCATCAAATGTGATTGTTTTAAAGGGGTGATTATTTTCTATACAATATCCCTCCACTACTATTGCTAGATATTCTCTCTTGCCCTTTTGGACATGCCCTACCTCACTCTACTATCCACTCTGAGCTCATTCTAACACAAAGTGCTGGATAACAGAACTGTGCAGGAAGGTTACATGGACAAAATTAGACAAGTAGAAAGTAGTGCCTTCACTAGGCCAGTTATATGCTCTTGTGAAAAAGCGTTCCTGCAGGCTGCACTAAGATTGTGACTTTCTTGAGCACATTTGCCATCCAGCAAATCAACTTAGCAGATAAGTCAGTTGACATCTGGACAATAGATATGATGTAGTAACCCTTGCTGTCCTTCCCCAGAGAAAGAGACCAGCACCCCTGTGACATTTGCAAACCCAGTGCCTTTTCCAATGGCTTGCAGCAACAATTCTGAAAACAATACAACTTTTTTGTTTCTCAATTAAAACAGTGGTTGTATACTATTCAGGCTTCAAAATTATATTACACAATACAATTACATTTTTGCTAGTCCTCTGCTATACTGAAATACTTTCTGGCCTTCTGTAATGGTGATAAAACAACTATTTGCGAATGTGCAACCTTTGAAGATGGCGGACATGTAATCCCTATGTTCTGGTCTCCATCCACTTTGCGAGACTCCCGTTCCATTTTCAGCAGCTGCAGCCACGGGAGTTGGATGCTCTCCCTACACATATCACTGGGCATCGCATGGGGAAGATTGGGCAACAGAAATACCCCTCTCCTCCGCCGCGGCCTCCTCCAACGATGGATACTTTGGAAACTGAATTTGGGAAACAGCATGTTTAAGCGAGATACTATATTGTTCCAGTTCATCAAATCTAGTCACAACAGGAAGACCAGGAAAATAGGGAACTGCACCAAAATCTGCAAATCCATGGGGATCATTATCTCTTTCCTTACCTTTTGGGCCTTTTTACCCCATTGGCACAAACATCCCTGACATAGGTTGGTGGATGGATAGAGCAGCTACATCTCTGGTCCCTAAACCTTCTGCAGGGACCAAGCACAGGGAAATTATACTTAATTTCCATTATTATGAAAGCAAAGAAACCCTCACCATCACTACTCATACAAGACTCACCAAGATTATAAGGGAGATAAAGTCTAGATTTAGAGTGATTTACAGTATTGCTTATTACCAAGGCAAAACGCTGAAACCTCTGCCCGATGGTGTATTTAGGTTTTGTGCTGCCCTAGGCCTGACTAAACTCGTGCACCCCCTAATTTAAATATGACCCACCCCTTTCTGTCACGGCCACACCCTGTGTTGTTTAAGACCCGTCCTAAAATTTTCGAGTGAGGACACTAGTTCTGAGGCCCTGGGAGGGGGGGCCAATGGATTCCCTTAATTTCCTTAGATTTCCTCTTACTTCCTGGTTGCCCATAGAGCAGGAAGTGAAGGAAAATATTCACAATGGGACAGGGATGGTAAAAGTGTTGCCTATAGTTCCACTTTAAGTAGATGGTGCAGCAAAAACATATAGCACAGTGAGGAAAGTTTGTGGTCCAGGATGATAAAACAGTCAAAATTGGAAGTGCCCCCCCCCACAGTTGTGGAATGCTGGCTGCCCGCATACTAGAAGCAGTGCGGCCGCTTTATGGGGGCGCTAGACTAATAATAACAGTGTAGCGCAAGCCGGCGGGGACTCTTTTCGTGCTGCCCCCCTGCAAAGTGCTGCCCTAGGCCTGGGCCTTGTTGGCCTAGGCCAGGATACAGCTCTGCCGATCACTACACCACTACTAGGGATGAGCCGAACACCCCCGCGTTCGGTTCGCACCAGAACCGTCGAACAGACCGACTGTTTGCGCAAACATTTAGAACCCCATTGAAGTCTATGGGACTCGAACGTTCAAATTAAAAAACGATCATTTTAAAGACCAATATTCAAGTTATTGTTGGAAAACGTCTTTGAGAACCCGGGTCTTGCCCCAGGGAACATGTATCAATGGACAAAAAGTTTAAAAACGGTCATTTTTTCAGGAGCAGGACCGTTTTTAAAACTTTTTTTTCCATTGATACATGTTCCCTCGGGCAAGACCCGGGTTTTCGCAGGCAAACTATAGACACCCAGCAGGTACAATATTTAACTGCTTGCCGACCGCCCGCAGTCATATTACTGTGGGAAGTCGGCTCTGCTGGGCGAGAGCCCGTAGCTATACATCCGCTCTAATGCGGCCACTAGGGGGCGCGTGCGCGCCGGCAGCGGCTGGCGTGCTTGCCCCCGAGTCCCGCGCGCGTGCCCGGCGGGCATGATCGCCGCCGGGCACACGCGATTGCTCGTTACAGAGCGAGGACCGGGAGCTCCCGGTCCTGTCAACGGGGGAAATGCTGATCTTCTGTTCATACAATGTATGAACAGAAGATCAGTGATTTCCCCTAGTGAGGCCACCCCCCCCCATACAGTTAGAACACACCCAGGAAGACACTTAACCCCTTCCCTGCCCCCTAGTGTTAACCCCTTTACTGCCAATGGCATTTTTATAGTAATCCAATGCATTTTTATAGCATTGATCGCTAAAAAAATGCCAATGGTCCCAAAAATGTGTCAAAAGTGTCCGAAGTGCCCGCCATAATGTCGCAGTACTGAAAAAAATGCTGATCGCAACCATTACTAGTAAAAAAAAAAATATTAATAAAAATGCCATAAAACTACCCCCTATTTTGTAAACGCTATAACTTTTGCGCAAACCAATCAATAAGCGCTTATTATGATTTTTTTTTACAAAAAATATGTAGAAGAATACGTATCGGTCTAAACTGAGGGAAAAAAACGTTTTTTTATATATTTTTGGGGGATATTTATTATAGCAAAAAGTAAAAAATATTGCATTTTTTTCAAAATTGTCGCTCGATCAGAGATGATCAAATACCACCAAAAGAAAGCTCTATTTGTGGGAAAAAAAGGATGCCAATTTTGTTTGGGAGCCACGTCGCACGACCACGCAATTGTCAGTTAAAGCGACACAGTGCCGATTCACAAAAAGTGCTCTGGTCATTGGGCAGCAATATGGTCTGGGGGTTAAGTGTTAAAGGGAATTTTTCATCTTTTTTTTTAAGTTAAGCATCATTAAAATCACTGCTCCAGGAGCAGTGATTTTATTGATGCCTAAATAAAAAAATAATAATAATTCCTTTAAATATTGTACCTGCTGGGTGTCTATAGTTTGCCTGTGAAAATGTCTTTAACCACTTAAGGACCGCCTACTGCACATTTACGTCGGCAGAATGGCACGGCTGGGCACATCAACGTATATATACGTTGATTTTAGTACCCAGCCGTGGGACTGGGACCGCGGGATTCGCGGACCCGATCGCCGCTGCAGTGCGGCGATCCGTCCCTGGAGCGGAAGAACGGGGAGAGCCGTGTGTACACACGGCTTCCCCGTGCTTCTCTGTGGCTGTAGCATCGATCGCGTCATCCCTGTAATAGGGGGACGCGATCGATGACGTCACACCTACAGCCACACCCCCCTACAGTAGTAAACAAACCACATAGGCACACATCCCCTACAGCGCCACCTGTGGTTAACTCCCAAACTGCAACTGTCATTTCCACAGTAAACAATGCAAATTTAAATGCATTTTTTACTGTGAAAATGACAATTGTCCCAAAAATGTGTCAAAATTGTCCGAAGTGTCCGCCATATTGTCGCAGTCACGAAAAAAATCGCTGATCGCCGCTATAAGTAGTAAAAAAAAAAAAATTAATAAAAATGCAATAAAACTATTCCTTATTTTGTAAACGCTATAAATTTTGCGAAAACCAACCGATAAACGCTTATTGCGATTTTTTTTACCAAAAATACGTAGAAGAATACGTATCGGCCTAAACTGAGGAAAAAAAATGTTTTTTTATATATTTTTGGGGGATTTTTATTATAGCAAAAAGTAAAAAATATTGAATTTTTTTTTAAATTGTCGCTCTATTTTTGTTTATAGCGCAAAAAATAAAAACCGCAGAGGTGATCAAATAACACCAAAAGAAAGCTCTATTTGTGGGGAAAAAAGGACGCCAATTTTGTTTGGGAGCCGCGTCGCACGACCGCGCAATTGTCAGTTAAAGCGACGCAGTGCCGAATCGCAAAAAGGGGCAAGGTCCTTTACCTGCATTTTGGTCCGGGTCTTAAGTGGTTAACCACTTAAGGATTTGCCGCACGACTATGTACGTCCACAACATGGCACGTACAGACAGATGGCCGTACATCCCTGCCTTTCCGCAGGTCGGGGGTCCGATCGGGACCACCTCCGCTGCGTGCGGCGTTCCCCGTGGCTCTGGGAGCGATCCGGGATAAGGGGGCGGCTGTTCGTTTTTGTCCGCCCCCCGGATTGCTCCCAGCCAATCGGCTTCCTCCTCTGCCTGAACTGTAAACACAGGCAGAGGAGGAAGTGATGTCACCGCTCCTCCCGCCGGTATTTTCCTCCGGTGGAGGAGAGGAGACATCTCACAGTGAGTACACAAGCACTACACTGACACCTGTACACATAGGCACACAAATCCCCCCCAGGCACCCCCCGATCACCCCCCAGCCCCCCTGTCACAGTGTCACTAAATATCAGTGATCATTTATTTACTTATCACTAGTGTTGAGCAGAATATGCCATATTCGAATTCGCGATATATCTCGAATATATAGTCGAATATTCGACAGATATTCGCTAAATACGAATATTCGTGATATATTTTCGAAATGAAATGATTGCGAATTTTCGCTATCGCGAATGCGAATGCGATTGC
This sequence comes from Rana kukunoris, assembly GCA_029574335.1. Taxonomy (NCBI): domain Eukaryota; kingdom Metazoa; phylum Chordata; class Amphibia; order Anura; family Ranidae; genus Rana; species Rana kukunoris. The sequence goes on along the minus strand of CM056051.1, from coordinate 295,967,270 downwards.
GAATTGCGAATGCGAATTGCGAATATTCGAGAAATGCGGAATGGAGCACTCTGATTGGCACAGAATATTCGTGATATATTACAATATAAAATAATTGCGAATATTCGAGAAATGCGGAAGGAGCACTCTGATTGGCTCAGAATATTCGTGATATATTACAATACACAAAAATTGCGAATATTCGGCAAATGCGGAAGGAGCACTCTGATTGGCTCAGAATATTCGTGATATATTACAATACACAATAATTGCGAATATTCGGCAAATGCGGAAGGAGCACTCTGATTGGCTCAGAATATTCGTGATATATTACAATACACAATAATTGCGAATATTCGGCAAATGCGGAAGGAGCACTCTGATTGGCTCAGAATATTCGTGATATATTACAATACACAATAATTGCGAATATTCGGCAAATGCGGAAGGAGCACTCTGATTGGCTCAGAATATTCGTGATATATTACAATACACAATAATTGCGAATATTCGGCAAATGCGGAAGGAGCACTCTGATTGGCTCAGAATATTCGTGATATATTACAATACACAATAATTGCGAATATTCGGCAAATGCGGAAGGAGCACTCTGATTGGCTCAGAATATTCGTGATATATTACAATACACAATAATTGCGAATATTCGAGAAATGCGGAATGGAGCACTCTGATTGGCTCAGAATATTCGTGATATATTACAATACAAAATAATTTCGAAATTTCGAGAAATGCGGAATGGAGTACTCTGATTGGCTCAGAATATTCGTGATATATTACAATATAAAATAATCGCGCGATATCGCTATTTGCCGAATAATCGCATTGCGATTTTTCGGCAATATAAAATGAGCGCTGCAGCTACTCGGCCCAAGGTCTCTAATCATACCAGCAATGCTTTTAGACGTCGATGGGGATCTCTAGGATGTGATCTGTTCTAAAAAAAAATTTAAAACATTCGAATATTCGAAATAGCGAATATTCGCCGCGATATTCGCGATATTCGCGAATACTCGAATATGCAATATTCGTAGCGAATATTCGCAATTCGAATATTCGTGAGCAACACTACTTATCACTGCATTTAGTGTCAGTGTGACAGGCAGTTACTGTCAGGCAGTTAGTGTTCAGGGTAGCCCCCTACCTCCCCAATAAAGGTTTTAACCCCTTGATCACCCCCTAGTTAACCCTTTCACCCCCCTTTTGCCAGCTTCACTAAGCGATCATTTTTCTGATCGCTGTATTAGTGTCGCTGGTGCAGCTAGGTAGCTAGTTATTTTTTGAGGTTCGCCGCCATGTTTTTATAGCATTAGAAATCTTATGGGGGTAAACCTCAAAAAATAACTAGCTACCTAGCGGCACCAGCGACACTAATGCAGCGATCAGAAAAATGACGCTGGCAATAGGGGGTAAAAGGGTTAACTCTAGGGGCAATCAGGGGTTAAAACCTTTATTAGGTACCCCCATACATTTTCTAATAAAGGTTTTAACCCCTGCTTGCCCCTAGAGTTAGCCCTTTCACCCCCTATTGCCAGCGCCACTAAGCGATCGTTTTTCTGATCGCTGTATTAGTGTCGCTAAGTAGCTAGTTATTTTTTGAGGTTCGTCCGCCTGGTTTTTAAAGCGTTAGGTACCCCCATACATTTTCTAATAAAGGTTTTAACCCCTGCTTGCCCCTAGAGTTAGCCCTTTCACCCCCTATTGCCAGCGTCACTAAGCGATCGTTTTTTTGATCGCTGTATTAGTGTCGCTAGGTAGCTAGTTATTTTTTGAGGTTCGTCCGCCAGGTTTTTATAGCGTTAGGTACCCCCATACATTTTCTAATAAAGGTTTTAACCGCTGATTGCCCCTAGAGTTAACCCTTTGTAGCAGAGCGTCCCAGAGAGAGCCTGGGAAAGTCCAGTTCGGGGTTTATACCTCTCCCAGGCTCCTCTCTTACACGTTCAGGGATCTCTGATCCCTGATCCAGGTCAGGTGTTGGCCCTCTCCCCCAGGCCAATTTAAGCTCACCTGAGCTAACAGCCATTGCTCTGTCCTGGGAAACAGATAGTGTGGATCTGTAGGAGCAAGGAGGTTGTTAAAAGACTGGTGAGCAGTTTGTATTCTGAGCTAACAAGCGGTAGGCTTGTTTAGCTTAGTAGTTAGGGCCTACATATCGTGTAGTTAGAGCCGAGACACGGCTAGGTGTTTGTTTAAAGTGGAGCTCCACCCTCTTTTACTACTTTCTTGCATCCTCTTTGGTTCTGCCCCCTTAAATATATTTGGCATATATTTTTATCTTATTTTAAAAACTCACTGTTGTATTCTTATCTTTGTATTCCTCCGGCCGCGGCGGCAGCAGCCTTGTCTCCTCATCTATGTACCGCTATGCCTCCTGGGAGATGTCTGTCATCAATCCCAGGAGGCCCTGGGCCGTAGCATCGCACTCGTGGTTCACTGACAGTCTGAGAAGGGAAATCAGTGTGAGAGTGAGTCTCCTCCTGGCCCCGCCCATATCATAGTCGGAAAGAACTTTCTCTCAGTAAGATCCCGAGCAGGTCAGAGCAGAGTGCAGACTGAGGGGGAGGGGGGAACTGTACTACACCAGCCTGTCTCCTCTCTGTATACTATTACCCAGCCTCTCCCCCTCTCTCTGTATACCCAGCCTCTCCCCCTCTCTGTATACCCAGCCTCTCCCCCTCTCTGTATACCCAGCCTCTCCCCCTCTCTGTATACCCAGCCTCTCCCCCTCTCTGTATACCCAGCCTCTCCCCCTCTCTCTGTATACCCAGCCTCTCCCCCCTCTCTCTGTATACCCAGCCTCTCCCCCCTCTCTCTGTATACCCAGCCTCTCCCCCCTCTCTCTGTATACCCAGCCTCTCCCCCCTCTCTCTGTATACCCAGCCTCTCCCCCTCTCTCTGTATACCCAGCCTATCCCCCCTCTCTCTGTATACCCAGGCTCTCTCCCCCCTCTCTCTGTATACCCAGCCTCTCCCCCCTCTCTCTGTATACCCAGCCTCTCCCCCCTCTCTCTGTATACCCAGCCTCTCCCCCCTCTCTCTGTATACCCAGCCTCTCCCCCCTCTCTCTGTATACCCAGCCTCTCCCCCCTCTCTCTGTATACCCAGCCTTTCCCCCCCTCTCTCTGTATACCCAGCCTTTCCCCCCCTCTCTCTGTATACCCAGCCTCTCCCCCCTCTCTCTGTATACCCAGCCTCTCCCCCCTCTCTCTGTATACCCAGCCTCTCCCCCCTCTCTCTGTATACCCAGGCTCTCTCCCCCCTCTCTCTGTATACCCAGCCTCTCCCCCCTCTCTCTGTATACCCAGCCTCTCCCCCCTCTCTCTGTATACCCAGCCTCTCCCCCCTCTCTCTGTATACCCAGCCTTTCCCCCCCTCTCTCTGTATACCCAGCCTCTCCCCCCTCTCTCTGTATACCCAGGCTCTCTCCCCCCTCTCTCTGTATACCAGGCTCTCTCCCCCCTCTCTCTGTATACCCGGCTCTCTCCCCCCTCTCTCTGTATACCCAGCCTCTCCCCCCTCTCTCTGTATACCCAGCCTCTCCCCCCTCTCTCTGTATACCCAGCCTCTCCCCCCTCTCTCTGTATACCCAGCCTCTCCCCCCTCTCTCTGTATACCCAGCCTCTCCCCCCTCTCTCTGTATACCCAGCCTCTCTCCCCTCTCTCTGTATACCCAGCCTCTCTCCCCTCTCTCTGTATACCCAGCCTCTCCCCCCTCTCTCTGTATACCCAGCCTCTCCCCCCTCTCTCCTCTTTATACCCAGCTGGTCTCTGCATTCATTTACATATAGTGTAACTGAAGCAGACAAATTGGCTCAGTGTGAAACTTCCAGTGCCACCTACCAGTGTCACCAGTGGGGACATGCAATGTGCTGATGCGATTCAATGCAATGTGCTGGGGCGATGCAATTTGATGAGACGTGCTTGGGGGCAATGCCATTCGATGTGCTGGGGGCAATGCGATGCTCTGGGGGGGATGCAATTCGATGTAATGTGTTGAGGCGATGCGATTTGGTGGCGGGGTGATGCGATGTGGCGGGGGACAATGCACTGTGCTTGGGTGATGTGATTTGGTGGGGGCAATGCAATGTGCTGGTGCGATGCAATTTGTCTGGGGGGGCAATGTGATTTTTTTTTTGGGGGGGCGATGCTATGTGCTGATGTGATGCGATTTGGTGGGGGCAATGCAGTGTGCTGGGGTGATGCAATTTGGTGGTGGGGTGATGCAATGTGATAATTTTTGTCAGGGCCAATGCAATGTGCTGATGTGATGCGATTTGGTGGGGGTGATGCAATGTGCTGATGTGATGCGATTTGGTGGGGGTGATGCAATGTGCTGATGTGATGCGATTTGGTGGGGGTGATGCAATGTGCTGATGTGATGCGATTTGGTGGGGGTGATGCAATGTGCTGATGTGATGCGATTTGGTGGGGGTGATGCAATGTGCTGATGTGATGCGATTTGGTGGGGGTGATGCAATGTGCTGATGTGATGCGATTTGGTGGGGGTGATGCAATGTGCTGATGTGATGCGATTTGGTGGGGGTGATGCAATGTGCTGATGTGATGCGATTTGGCCGGGAGGGCAATGCAATGTGCTGATGTTATACGATTTGGCGTGCGGGCAATGCAATGTGCTTGGGCGATGCGATTTGGTGGAGGGCGATGCAATGTGCAATGCAAATTGGCAATGCAATGTGCTGGGGTGATTCGATTTGGTGGTGGGGCGATGTGATGCGATTTGGCGGGCTGCAATGCAATGTGCTTGGGCGATGCGATTTGGTGGGGGTAATGTAATGTGCTGATGTGATGGAATTTGGCGGGGCAATGCGATGCGCTGGGGGGATGTAATGTGTTGAGGCGATGCGATTTGGTGGCGGGGTGATGCGATGTGGCGGGGGACAATGCACTGTGCTTGGGTGATGTGATTTGGTGGGGGCAATGCAATGTGCTGGTGCGATGCAATTTGTCTGGGGGGGCAATGTGATTTTTTTTTTTTTGGGGGGGGGGGCGATGCTATGTGCTGATGTGATGCGATTTGGTGGGGGCAATGCAGTGTGCTGGGGTGATGCAATTTGGTGGTGGGGTGATGCAATGTGATCATTTTTGTCAGGGCCAATGCAATGTGCTTGGGCGATGTGATTTGGTGGGGGTGATGCAATGTGCTGATGTGATGCGATTTGGCGGGGGGGCAATGCAATGTGCTGATGTTATACGATTTGGCGTGGGGCAATGCAATGTGCTTGGGCGATGCAATTTGGTGGAGGGCGATGCAATGTGCAATGCAAATTGGCAATGCGATGTGCTGGGGTGATTCGATTTGGTGGTGGGGCGATGTGATGCGATTTGGCGGGCTGCAATGCAATGTGCTTGGGCGATGCGATTTGGTGGGGGTAATGTAATGTGCTGATGTGATGGAATTTGCACAGGGATGGTGGGAACCCCTCATAATGAGCACAGCAGAAGTACAGCCCCAGGAAGTCGGCACAGCGCAGGGATGGTGGGAACCCTTCATGAGCGGTTCCCACCATCCCTGTGCTGTGCTGACTTCCTGGGTTTGTACTCCTGCTGTTCTCATTATGAGGGGCTCCCACCATCTCTGTGCTGTGCTCATTTTGAAGGGTTCCCACCATCCCTGTGCTGTGCTCATTTTGAGGGGTTCCCACCATCCCTGTGCTGTGCTCATTTTGAGGGGTTCCCACCATCCCTGTGCTGTGCTCATTTTGAGGGGTTCCCACCATCCCTGTGCTCATTTTGAGGGGTTCCCACCATCCCTGTGCTCATTTTGAGGGGTTCCCACCATCCCTGTGCTCATTTTGAGGGGTTCCCACCATCCCTGTGCTCATTTTGAGGGGTTCCCACCATCCCTGTGCTGTGCTCATTTTGAGGGGTTCCCACCATCCCTGTGCTGTGCTCATTATGAGCGGTTCCCACCATCCCTGTGCTGTGCTGACTTCCTGGGTTTGTACTCCTGCTGTGCTCATTATGAGGGGTTTCCAGGAAGTCAGCACAGGGATGGGATGAGTTTCGGGCACAAAATACCGGCTAAATAACGGCTAATGCGAAACGGAACTAAACAAAATGAATTTATTGACAGTGCACATGTCTAGTATATGTATACACACTACATATATAACATGATTATATATATATATCTATCTATATATATATATATATATATATATATAATTTCGTGTTATGTAGATATATCTGCACAGGAACAAATTATTTAGTATATTTACTGGTTCCTGGAAGGACAGGTTTGCATAGATAAGGGGCGGCAACTTCCTCTGACACTCCCGTTGCTATTGAAACCTGATCTGAAACCTATTACATTGCTTGTGCAGCACTGAGCATGTGCGAGATCTGCAAGGCTGAAATCCAGGAAGTCATACAGTCTGGCTTCATGGATTCCCACACTTAAGATGGCCCCGATCAATTCCTGTTTTATAAAGTATCTAAATGCTGTAACAACCTAACAAAACAGACCTTAGTTTACAGACTAACATTACTAGAATACATTAAGCTTGTGTATTACAGGGGTATTTATATTTAAAAAGTGAAATTGTGGCCGGAACTCCGCTTTAAACTACTTTTGTTTGTTTTGTTTTCTGCACGCTGTACAGCACCTGTAAATAGACTTTGTATAGCACCAATAAAAATCCCACTGTTGTTCACTTATCCTATGGACTTTGGTATCTGTGCCTGCTCATCCCAGGGAGCTTTTGTACCCGCTACCTATCCCCAGCTTACATATGGTGGAGAATGCGGGCAGCAGTAGTAAGTTACTATTTTAAAAGGCCAGTACCTAAAGTGACAACATGGAGGAAATCCTCAAACAAATGATGATATCCAATGCTGCACAACAGCAAACTAACGCTGCATTGCAGCAAGCCAATGCTATCGCACAGGAGCAAACCAAGGCGCTGTACAAACAGATTGGTGCTGCACAGGAGCAATCACAGAGGCAGATTAGTGCTGTACAGGAGCAATCGCAGAGGCTGTTTGAACAGCTTGCCACTGCTGCAGAAGTGGATAGGAAAACCCTGACTAAGGTTGCAGAGACGCTAGCACAGTGGGCACCTGCGGAAATTAAGGATATGGGAGACAAGCCTTCAGCCATCCATGTGGCTCGCTTTCTGTCTAAAATGACTACGGATGATGATCCAGAGGCCTTCCTGTTAACGTTTGAACGGACCGCTGAGAGGGAATGTTGGCCTAAAACCAAGTGGGCAGGACTGATTGCCCCCTTACTTTCTGGTGAATCGCAGAAGGCCTACTATGATCTGGAGTCAGCAGAAGCAGAAGACTACGAAAAGGTCAAGCAGGAAATTCTGGCGCGACTCGGCGTCACCTTGGCCGTTCGAGCCCAACGGGTCCACAGCTGGTTCTTCAAAATCGAGAGGCCCCCCAAGATCGCAGATGTTCGACCTAATCCACCTGGTGCGAAAATGGCTACAGCCTGAGTCCCTGTCTGCGCCACAAATAGTGGAGCGTGTGGTCATGGACCAATTCCTGAGGTCACTCCCAATTCCCCTGCAGAAGTGGGTGAGTCAAGGGGACCCCAAGTCGGCAGATAACCTGGTGGAACTCGTCGAAAGATACTTTGCTGCAGAGAACCTGGTCACCACCCCAACAACCGCACGGACTTTCCACCCAAAGCCACGGTCTCCCCAGGCAACCGGTAAGACTGTTCCAGGGGAAGTGGGTGGTAAGCATGGCAAGGAAATAGGGGGGAGGATTTTTGGTGCCAGGACTGAAGTTTGGCGTCCCAAGCAAGGGAAACCACTGCCTGTCAGCAAACCAACTTGGGGAAACATCAGGTGTTTTCGTTGCCAAGAGCTGGGACATGTTGCAGCAAACTGTCCATTGACTGATGAACCAATGCAGTGTGATCTGTCTATTAGAAGGCAGTCTATGTTTGCTGCTGTTTCATGCGCTGCAGCGCCAAATGTGGGGAAACACATGTGTCACATGACTGTTAATGATAAGCCTATTACGGCCTTACTGGACTCTGGAAGTCTGGTTACTTTGGTTACAGCTGAGATGGTTGAAACTGTGAATTTTCATGCTAAAAAAGTTGCTGTGATCTGTGTACATGGGGATACCCGGGAGTATCCTATAGCCACAGTTCAGTTTAAAACTGGCTTAGGTACGGTGTCCCATGCGGTCGGACTTGTGCCCCACTTGGTGCACGAGGCCATCATTGGTAGGGACTTCCCTAAGTTTTGGGAACTGTGGGATCGTCCCGACCCGGTCGCAGTACCTGACTCAGTCGCAGAGCCAGAGCTCCTGGCTACTTCCGATATTGTGGGTTCAGGGGACTCATCTCAGGGCTCTCCGAGTTTTCCTTTCTCGGTTATGGCAGGAGAGCTGGAGGAGCCTGAGGAAGTCCCCACAACCAGTAGAGCCGGACAGCCGTCTGCCGACTCGGAGCCTATGTTGGAGTTTACTGACCTTAATGTGCACAAGGAAAATTTTGGTACTGAGTAGTGTTGCTCACGAATATTCGAATTGCGAATATTCGCTACGAATATTGCCGAGTACCCGCGAATATCGCGGCGAATATTCGGAATATTCGCAGATCACATCCTAGGATCCCCATCGAAAAAGCATGTAATGGTGATTAATGATGTACCAAATAGCGATGTTGAACCAGAGGAGTAGGCGAAATTATTTTGTATTGTAATATATCCGAATGTTTTTCCTTATTTCAGCAGCAATGAGTGATTTACTGTATCACGAATATTCTGTCAGAGTGCTCCATTCCGCATAATAAATTATTGATTGTAATGAGCCAATGAGTGCTCCATTCCGCATTTCTCGAATATTCGCAATGTGTATTGTACACGTATTCTGGCCAATCAGAGTCCCTTCCGCAAATATTCGCCACGAATATTCTGAGCCAGAGTGCTCCTTCCGCAGGGTGTATTGTGTTGAGCCAATCAGAATTTATCGAATATGCCACAATATTCTGTGCCAATCAGAGTGCTCCATTCCGCATTTCTCGAATATTCGCAATTCGCAGCGCAATTCGGCAATTCGCATTTAGGGGAAAATATGAATATTCGTATTTAGCGAATATCTGTCGAATATTCGACTGAGATATATCGCGAATACGAATATGGCATATTCTGCTTAGTACTGTACCCTTGCCAGGGCCTGGGAAAATGTAATGGTGATTAATGATGTACCTGTTGAACCAGAGGATAGGCCCTGTTTTCCTTATTTCAGCAGCAATGATGATTTACTGTATCGTGTATGTAAAAAGAATTGAAGTTACTGAACAGTCAAGCCTCAGAAGGGTGGTGTTGGAACTTGTCCTGCTGTGTCCAGATGTCAGCTGGCCCCCAGCCCCACTTCCGAAGTCCTTTAGTGCCCTTGCCCATTATTGAAGTGCCCTTCGAGAGGATTGCCATGGACCTTGTGGGTCCCCTCCCCAAATCCGCCCGTGGTCATCAGCATATCCTCGTGATTATGGACTACGCTACCCGTTACCCTGAGGCCGTTCCCTTACGCGCCGCATCTGCTAAAAATATTGCCAAAGAGCTGTTTATGGTGTTCAGTCGGGTGGGCATCCCTAAAGAAATCCTGACAGACCAGGGTACCCCATTTATGTCACGGATAACTAGGGAGCTGTGCAAGTTATTTAAGGTGACGCAGTTGCGAACCTCTGTGTATCATCCGCAAACGGATGGCTTGGTGGAACGTTTCAATAAGACGTTAAAGGGCATGTTAAAAAAGGTTGTTGACAAAGATGGGAAAGACTGGGACTTCCTGATACCGTACCTGATGTTTGCTATCAGGGAGGTTCCCCAGTCCTCTACAGGGTACTCTCCATTTGAGTTGCTTTATGGGAGACACCCTCGGGGACTCTTGGACATAGCCAAGGAAACTTGGGAGGGGGAACAGACACCCCACAAAAGTGTAATTGAGCATATCGCTCAAATGCAGGACAGGATTGCAGCCGTAATACCAGTGGTGAAAGAACATTTACTACAGGCTCAAGCAGCCCAACAGAGAATATACAACCGGGGGGCCCAACTCCGTGTTTTCTCACCGGGTGACAGGGTCCTCGTTTTAGTTCCCACTGTTGAGAGCAAGTTCCTGGCTAAGTGGCAGGGCCCCTTTGAAGTAATTGAAAGAGTTGGGGAAGTCAATTACAAGGTGTATCAACCAGGTAAAAGGAAGCCCGAACAGATTTACCACGTGAACCTGTTAAAGCCCTGGAAGGATAGACTGGCGTTAACTGTGAGGTCCCTACCGGTAACGCCTAAGGGTACTGAATCCCCTCTGATCCCTGAGGTCACGATTCCAGACACCCTGTCATATTCCCAAAAACAGGAAGCTAGAGAGTTCCTAATAAGGAATAGAGAGAAATTTTCAGAGTTGCCTGGCACGACTTCAGCGGTTCAGCATGATATTGTTACTGAACCTGGGGTCCGTGTCAAGCTCAAACCATACCGAATTCCTGAAGCGAGGAGAAAGGACATCAGTGATGAAGTTAGAAGGATGTTGGAACTAGATGTCATTGAGGAATCCAATAGTGACTGGTCTAGCCCCATCGTGTTGGTCCCAAAACCGGATGGCACTTGGAGGTTTTGTAACGACTTCAGAAAGCTCAATGCAGTAACAAAGTTTGACACGTACCCGATGCCCAGGGTAGATGAACTTATAGACCGACTGGGCAAGGCCCGTTATCTGACCACTTTGGACTTGACCAAAGGATATTGGCAAATACCCCTGACTAATAGTGCCAAAGAAAAGACTGCGTTTGTGACCCCGGAGGGATCATTCCAGTATAAGAAAATGCCTTTTGGGTTGCAAAATGCCCCTGCAACCTTTCAGAGGGCCATGGACAGGACCCTAAGACCGCACCAGCAGTATGCTGCAGCTTATTTAGATGACATAGTGGTGCATAGCACTGACTGGGAGTCTCACTTGCCCCGTGTCCAAGCTGTCCTTGATTCCCTCTTCAAGGAAGGTTTTACGGCAAATCCCAAAAAATGTGCCATTGGTTTGGAGGAAGCCAAGTATTTGGGCTACACTATTGGCCGTGGAGTTATTAAACCCCAAGTGAATAAAGTAGAAGCCATCCAGGAGTGGCCACGTCCTGCAAACAAGAAGCAGGTCAGGGCCTTTCTTGGCATTGCGGGATATTATAGAAGGTTTATTCCAAATTTTGCCACTATAGCTGCCCCACTGACAGACCTGACGAAAGGGAAAGACTCCGTAATGATAAAATGGTCCCCAGTAGCAGAAGAATCTTTCCAAGTCCTGAAGAAGGCTCTTTGTGCACAGCCAGTGCTATACTCCCCCGATTTCTCCAAAGATTTTTTGGTTCAGACAGATGCCTCTGATGTAGGTATCGGGGCAGTACTATCACAGGTATACAATGGGGAAGAACACCCTGTGGTCTACCTAAGCAGAAAGCTCAATGATCATGAGAAAAAATATGCAGTCATTGAAAAGGAATGTTTAGCCATAAAGTGGGCTGTGGACGCGCTCAGGTACTACCTGTTAGGGCGCCAGTTTGAGTTAATAACTGACCATGCTCCCCTGAAATGGATGGCCCAAAAGAAGGAGACTAATAGGCGGGTGAACCGGTGGTTTTTGGCCCTCCAGGATTATTCCTTTTCGGTAAAACACAGGCCAGGGGTTGAGATGGGTAATGTAGATGCCCTGTCCCGTGTTCACTCCTGTTGGGCTACAGGTGTTCCAACCCTGGGGTTGAAACAAGAGGGGAGGGTGTGTAGCAGAGCGTCCCAGAGAGAGCCTGGGAAAGTCCAGTTCGGGGTTTATACCTCTCCCAGGCTCCTCTCTTACACGTTCAGGGATCTCTGATCCCTGATCCAGGTCAGGTGTTGGCCCTCTCCCCCAGGCCAATTTAAGCTCACCTGAGCTAACAGCCATTGCTCTGTCCTGGGAAACAGATAGTGTGGATCTGTAGGAGCAAGGAGGTTGTTAAAAGACTGGTGAGCAGTTTGTATTCTGAGCTAACAAGCGGTAGGCTTGTTTAGCTTAGTAGTTAGGGCCTACATATCGTGTAGTTAGAGCCGAGACACGGCTAGGTGTTTGTTTAAACTACTTTTGTTTGTTTTGTTTTCTGCACGCTGTACAGCACCTGTAAATAGACTTTGTATAGCACCAATAAAAATCCCACTGTTGTTCACTTATCCTATGGACTTTGGTATCTGTGCCTGCTCATCCCAGGGAGCTTTTGTACCCGCTACCTATCCCCAGCTTACACCTTTCACCACCTATTGCCAACGTCACTAAGTGATCGTTTTTCTGATCGATGTATTAGTGTCGCTAGTGCCGCTAGGTAGCTAGTTATTTTTTGAGGTTCGCCCGCATGGTTTTTATAGTGTTAGGTACCCCCAATTTTTTTTAAAATAATGTTTTCAACCCCTGATTGCCCCTAGAGTTAACCCTTATACCTCCTTTTGCCAGCGTCACTAAGCGATCGTTTATCTGATCGCTGTATTAGTGTCGCTGGTGCCGTTAGGTAGCTAGTTAGTGCCAGTAACGCTTACACCCACACGCAAAGCATACACCCCCCCATATCTGGAATTAGACCCCAAACTACATTTCTTTATGTGTAAGACTTTTTGGGAGCCTAGCCGCGTAAAGGACCCCAAAATCCAATCACCGCCTTCAGGCTTTCTAAGGGTGTAAATTTTTGATTTCACTCCTCACTACCTATCACAGTTTTGAAGGCCATAAAATGCCAAACTAGCACAAAAATCCCCACAAATTACCCCATTTTGGAAAGTAGACACCCGAAGCTATTTGCTAAGAGGCATGACGAGTCCATGGAATATTTTATATTTTGACACAAGTTGCGGGAATATGACAAACTGATTTTTTTTTTGCACAAAAGTGTCACTAAATGATATATATCTCACACATGCCATGGTTATATGTGGAATTGCACCCCAAAATACATTCTGCTGCTTCTCCTGAGTACGGGGATACCACATGTGTGGGACTTTTTGTGAGCCTAGCCGCATACGGGGCCCCGAAAATCAAGCACCGCCTTCATGATTTCTAAGGGCATACATTTTTGATTTCACTCCTCACTATCTATCATGCCGCGTACACACAATCACTTTATGCGATGGGAAAAAACGACGTTTTCTGTGAAGTAAAAAACAACGTTTTTGAAACTTCAATTTTCAAAGACGATGTTGCCTAAACACCATCGTTTTTTCACAATGCTCTAGCAAAGCGAGGTTACGTTCACCACTCTTTTCCATTGAAGCTCGCTTCATAACTAGCTTCTGGGCATGCGCGGGTTGAAAAACATTGTTTTAAACTACATTTTTTGCTACACGCGGTGATTTTTTTGTGAAACAAAAAACGACGTTTTGAAAAACGACACAAAAAATTAAAGCATGCTTCAATTTTTTTGTGTCGTTTTTCACAAGACATAAAACAACGTTTTCCCCCACACACGGTCATTTAAATTGACGTTTTTAAAAACGTCGTTTTTTTTCATCACATAAAGTGATCGTGTGTATGCGGCATCACAGTTTTGAAGGCCATAAAATGCCAAGATGGCCCACAACCCCCCCAAATGACCCCATTTTGGAAAGAAGACACCCCAAGCTATTTGCTGAGAGGCATGTTGAGTCCATGGAATATTTAATTTTTTTGCCCCAAGTGATTGAATAATGACCAAAATTTTTTTTTACAAAACGTTGTCACTAAATGATATATTTCTCACACATGCCATGGTTATATGTGGAATTGCACCCTGAAATACATTCTGCTGCTTCTCCTGAGTACGGGGATACCACATGTGTGGGACTTTTTAGAAGCATATCCGCGTATGGGACCCCGAAAACCAATCACCACATTCAATCACTTGGGACAAAAATATTCAATGGACTCAACATGCCTCTCAGCAGTTTCCTTGGGGTGTCTACTTTCCAAAATGGGGTCCTTTGGGGGGGGTTTGTACTGCCCTGCCATTTTAGCACCTCAAGAAATGAGATAGGCAGTCATAAAATAAAAGCTGTGTAAATTCCAGAAAATGTACCCTAGTTTGTAGACGCTATAACTTTTGCGAAAATCAATAAATATACACTTATTGTGATTTTTTTTTTACTGAAGACATGTGGCTGAATACATTTTGGCCTAAATGTTTGACTAAAATTTAGTTTATTTGATATTTTTTACTTTTTGTTATAAGAATTTTTTTTTTTTTCAAAATTTACGGTCTTTTTCTGTTTATATAGCAAAAAATAAAAAATCGCAGAGGCAGTCAAATACCATCAAAAGAAAGCTCTATTTGTGGGAAGAAAATGACGCAAATTTTGTTTCGGTACAACATTGCATGATCGCGCAATTACCAGTTAAAGCAGCGCAGTGCCAAATTGTAAAAACACCTCTGGGCATTTAGCAGCATATTGGTCCGGGGCTTAAGTGGTTAAATAGCACAATCACCTGCCTGCCAGTAAATTAGGAAGAACTGATCTATCTAAGCTATACAGTGTATAAATATATGTACAACTCCTAGGGATGTATATATATCCTCTACACACTGTAAATTAAGCTAAACTGACTAGCCTGCCTGCCTGCTCTATCTAGCTATCTAAAAAGACAATCTCTCTGTCTCTCTGACTGCTTTCATTAACAAGCCGGCACACACTACACAAGGCCACCCAGCAGGCGGCCTTATATAGTGTGGGGCGTGTGCTAAAGCCCTGAGCCATATTTGGCCAAAGCCACCTAGGCTTTGGCCAATTATGGCTCTTTGTTTTTTGCACGCTGTGATTGGCCAAGCATGCGGGACATACAGCATGCTTGGCCAATCATCAGCACGCAATGCCGCAGTGAATTATGGGCCATTTTGTGTCACTCGAATTTGGCGCGAACGACCGCTTTTGTTCGAATTTCGTCGAATGTACGAACAGACAATGTTCGAGTCGAACATACGTTCGTATCGAACGCAAAGCTCATCCCTAACCACTACAAAATCACAGAGTCATCTACAGATGGGAGTTCCGGAAGAAAAGGGAATTACTCAAAGAATGGTAATTAGTGGTCAGACTTTAGAGGCAAAAGTATAAATTTATTAAAGTTATACAATATTGTTACAGAACAAATCAATAAAAGAAAACCATATGATATAGACAATATCCTCTGTGCATCGTCTACGCGTTTTGACATTGGGCTTCCTCAGGACAAGCAGAAGAAATAGACAGTAGGGAAATATATTTCATTGTCTCGGAATACTCCAAGTCGCATATATATAGGTGGAAGAGATAGTGATAGGAGGTTCCAAATACTGGGCAAATCTCCAGAATCCACCAAAGTTCCCTCTGTTTGTATTGATGGGTGTGAGAATACACCATAAGTATAACAACCCAATTCAAGATGGTTCACAAATGAGCATTAAATCCGGGGCACAAATGAGGGGGTGTAACAGGAACACTTATACCTAGTTGGAGTACATGGGATATATAAGTGTTCCTGTTACACCCCCTCATTTATGCCCCAGATTTAATGCTCATTTGTGAACCATTAGTCTTGAATTAGGTTGTTATACGTATGGTGTATTCTCACACCCATCAATACAAACAGAGGGAGCTTTGGTGGATTCTGGAGATTTGCCCAGTATTTGAAACCTCCTATCACTATCTCTTCCACCTATATTTACTGTATATGCGACTTGGAGTATTCCGAGACAATGAAATATATTTCCCTACTGTCTATTTTTTCTGCTCGTCCTGAGGAAGCCCAACGGCAAAACGCGTAGACGATGCACAGAGGATATTGTCTATATCATATATCCCATATGGTTTTCTTTTATTGATTTGTTCTGTAACAATATTGTATAACTTTTGTAATAAATGTATATTTTTTGATATTCCCGCCTTGACTCTAAAGTCTGACCACTAATTATCATTCTTTAAGTAATTCCTTTTTCTTCCAAAATTTGGCAAATGTGAGTGCTTCCCCCCTTTCCCCCTACCCTAATTCCTTTGATTCAGGTGGGAGTTCCCCTTCTACCTTTCAGCTTCTAAAGATGGTGTGCAATACACTATGTGGGATCTTCAGGAAAACTAGGTCTTCCTGTGCAACTTTGACCTGCCACCACTTCCTGGGATGACCACCTGCTTCCTCCTTCCATGCTACGACCTGCTTCTACCCCGGGCAAGATCTGGACATCTGCAAAGCAAGAACCGCAAAAGGCTTCCTCTACATCTCAACGTGCTTCTTCTTCCAGATATACTACTTGACTGTTCCTTTTGATGCCAGCAATACACCCCTACTCAGGCAATCTTAATGCCCTTGAATGTCCTTGGGATGATCACTTTTTGTCATTTTATTACTCATGTTTTTCATGTTAATATTCACCTGCCCATCTTTTACACCCGGAAAGTGGCGTAGACCATTTCTGCCAGATTTTGAAGGTCTTCCCTCCATAATCCAATGCCTCCACCTTGGCTCC
Source organism: Rana kukunoris (assembly GCA_029574335.1). Classification (NCBI taxonomy): domain Eukaryota; kingdom Metazoa; phylum Chordata; class Amphibia; order Anura; family Ranidae; genus Rana; species Rana kukunoris. The sequence continues at coordinate 295,950,811 of CM056051.1, read as the reverse complement.
CTGAGTCACTTTGGCACCTCAGGCTCTCTATTGATGTTATGTCTTTTTTTATATACAGTAGGTCCTTTTTTGACCTGAATCTGTTCTATGGTTATAGCTTACCTGATGATCTCCTTGACCATTTATTTTTTTGTATTTTTTTTATCTACTGTCTCCTACACTTCATGGGACCTTCTAATACATATGGTTTGTTTCAGCTGTCAATTTTTTCCCCCATAAATATAATACTGATAATATGTCAGTATAAACATCTAGGGTTCAGGAGATTTTCACATATTTCCACAAATCAACCAAATAATTAGTTTATCCATGCTAGTTTAAGACAAAAATAATACATCTGTGCGCTAAAATATATATTTATTAACTAAAAATTCAGTGCAAAATAATATTAAATATAATTGGTGATAATACAAAAATATATAACTTCAAATATTAAATATATATGGGTGATACAGATGAGGAAGAAATTAATCACAAGCTCTCGTTACAAAAATAACATATCTCAAGCCGTCATAGGATATGGCTTTACGTGGCTTTTCAGACTATGAAAACAAACTAGGCGTTGATTTTAAAACATGTGATTTCTTCTCAAACAAAATAGAAATTTAAGCTTACACTAAAAATGCATGTAAAAAATGTTATACTGTGCAGAGCTTGATAAAAAAAATTGTAATTCTCTTTTTTTGGTTTTCATTATAACATCATTACAAAAATATTCAATTTTCCATACATATACATAAAAAGAAACTTAACTGTACAATTCCCAACCCCATTCTACCAGGTCTCAACCTATTCTCCTTAACCAACTTAACATTTTTAACATAGGAGATACCTCGTATCCCGGACTCCTAATCTATTCTATGATACTGTCATCCTATCTAGACTTGAGTTCAACCAGATTTATACCTCTCCTAAGAGGTCTAGGCCTCCATCTCGGCATAGTCTGTGGGAGAGGCGAAAGAGAGGGTACCGGGAGTGAGAGGGAAAAAAAAAAGGGGGAGGGGGGTTGCCACCCAAGGAAAGGGAGGTGGGATCTCCTGTGTTAAACTCTGCATATAAATTTCCCTTAAGGGATATCTACTGGGCGAGGTTGTACATATGTCGTATGTGCGCTCCCCATATTACCATGTTGGTGGACTGACCCATAGGTCAAGCCTCTTATATTCCTGTTGAATTTTAAAATGCTCACTCTGTGAAGTGTCAAAGTGCTAGTGCAGCATGTCTATAGAATGTACAGGGGAGAAAAAAAAATACTACAGCTCAATCTGAGCCCGTGAGTAAAAATATTTAGGTCTAGGGGCTTAAGCCTCCCTGAGGATGTAAGTGCATAAGTGCTAAGTGCATAGAATTATTTCCCCTATAGAGAAATCTAATTAGCGGGGCTGAGCATTCCTGCCCAGGCGTTCCCCGTTTATGTGAACTGACATTAACTGTTAATGTGTCCAGTCTCTAAAGTGCTTGTGCCGAGTGTTCAGATATAAAGGAAAGAAGGAAAAAAAAATCCTCACCCCCCTACTGACCCAGAATGTTGGTAAAGATTCCTGTCTTCCTAAACTCTCTCCAACCTCCCCAGATCTCGTCAAATCTGGGCCTACATTCATTTTGAATAGACAATAATTCCTTCATATCTACCATCTTGCCCACCTCCCTGATCCATTCCCCCACTGATGGTGCTTTTTCTTTCTTCCAATTTATTACTACCTTTGCTCCATTTAGGAGGTAAGGGACCAGGGATAATCTATATTTTTTCCTTGGGGTCGTTGTGCAGTGGGATCACATTTCACCTCAACCCCGCTTATCTTTTTTATCAGACCTAGGACCTCTTTCCAAAATATCTGTATCCGAGGGAACTGCCACCAGATGTGGGCGTGAGTCCCCTCAGATCCACATCCTCGCCAACATAAAGGTCACGTCTCTCTATCTATTCTGTGCAATCTCGGTGGGACAAAGTACCATCTGCTCAGAAGATTGTAATTAATTTATTTTATTTTAGTGTCTATAGAGGAGGAATGAACGTAGTCCAGAACCTGTCTCATCTTGTCCTTAGGTAGATTTTGTTTTAATTCTACTTCCCAAGCCCTTACACATTTCAACCTCTCTGATCCTCTCGATGGAGACAGTATTCTGTATATGTTTGTTATCCCCTGTTTGCCCAAGGCCCTCCAGTCTATGAGCTTCTCCCATGGCTTCAGCTCATCCGCGGCCCGTAGAGGCTTCAGCAAAGATTGAACAATGTGCTGGACTTGTCTGTATCTCCAGTCATCACCTTCCATAACTCCAAACCTTTCTTGTATATCTATCAGAGGTCTTAGAGTGTCTCCTTTCATTACATCTTTCAATTTTAGTATATCCGTCGTTGCCCATCTCAGGAATCGGCCCCTCTCCTTTCCTGGCGGAAAGTAGTCCGTTCCCGTGAGGGGCAATTGAGGACTATTGTAGAACCAACTTTTGGTTTTACATGTTCTATCCCATATCCTGAAGGCTTCTTTAGTTATTGATGGGGTATCCCCTGAAAGACCTCTATACTGTTTTGGTATCCATATTCTTATTCCCAGGTCTTTACCACTCAAATTCTCCTCTATACCGACCCATTTTTTCCTTTGTCCCTGATCCTGAAACCAGTCGGTTATCCTTTCCAATACTGCTGCCTCATAGTATTTTTTAAAATCTGGTAATTGTATTCCTCCCTCATTTCTAGATCTACTCAGGGTCTCCGCTGAAATACAGGGTTTTTTATTTTTCCATATGTATCCCCTTATTATTTTCCCTAGAGTTTTAAAATAGGCCTCTGGAATTTTAATTGGGAGTACTTGGAATATGTACAAGACTTTAGGCAATATCATCATTTTGAAAACGTTTATTCTCCCGAACCAGGATATTGTATCTATCCGATAGCTTTTGAGTTCTTCTTTAATTTTATTTAATAACGCAATATAGTTGTCAACATATAAGATCTCTTTCTGATTTTAACAGGAGTATTCCTAGATACTTCATAGCCTTACATTTCAGTGTAAATGGATAGAGGGCCCCAAGATCTCTAGGTTCTTTGGGACCCATGGATATGATCAGAGTCTCAGTTTTATCTCTGTTCATTTTAAAATTTGGGATTTCTCCATATTTTCCATATTCCTCCATCATTTTTGGTAGTGACTGTTTTGGATTGGATACTTAGAGCACCATGTCATCTGCGAACGCAGAGATCTTATGTTCCCTCCAGTCCACCTTCACCCCCCTATCTTCCCATTGGATCTAATTGTAGCCAATAAGGGTTCCAACGAGAGGACAAACAGGAGGGGAGAGAGCGGGCAGCCCTGACGGGTCCCGTTGAAGGGCGAGAAACTCTCCGACATGGTACTGTTAACTCTGAGCCTTGCCGAGGGTTTAGAGTATAGTGCTTCTATTAGCCTAAGAATTCTGGGGCCCAAACCTATATATCTAAGCGTAGCTATCATATATTTCCAATCCAATCTGTCGAAAGCTTTTTCAGCGTCGAGGGAAATAAACATTACCAATTTTTTACTCTTCCTGGCTTTCTGAATCAGGAAGGGTCCTCTCAGCGTGTTTCCCTCCCAGGAACAAAGCCCGTCTGATCATTGTCTATCAGCCCCACCATGAGTGGTCTTATTCTCTCGGCCAAGATCTTCGCGTATATCTTTATATCAACATTTATCGAGGAGATGTGTCTATAACTTGTGCAAACCGTTGGGTCCTTCCCCTCCTTTCCTATAAGAGTTATGTGAGCTCCCAGGGATTCCTCACGAATTGCCAGGCCTCTCCCAATTGAGTTCACATAATCCATAAAGTAAGGGATAAGAATGTTTTCATATCTTTTATAATAAAGAGAGGTATATCCATCGGGACCCGGACTCTTTCCCATTCTGATATTTTTAATTGTTTGACTTATTTCTTCTCTGGATATATCTTCATCTAAATTAATAGCATCATCTGCTGACAATTGCAAGGTCTTAGGCCGCGTACACACGACTAAATAAATCCGATCAAATCGGTCTGACAGACCGTTTTGATCGGATTTGTCTGCTGGGATATGTTGGTTTGATCGTGTACACACGATCAAACCAAAATCCCCTCCGGCAGACAGCGCGGTAATGTGGCGGTGACTTTGACACCGCCACGTCACCGAACCAGGAAGTAAAATACTTCCACGCATGCGTCAAATCCATTCGATATGTCCGCTGGTTAGTGTACTAACCAGCGGACATGTCGGACAGATGGGTTTCCAGCAGACAGATTTTAAAGCATGCTTTAAAGTTTGTCTGCTGGAAAAACCTGTCTGCTCGCCTGTACACACGATCAAATTTGTCTGCTGAAATTGTCTGCTGAATTTGTCTGCTGAAACGTGTTCGCTTCTGAGCACAAGTTACCAGGGACAGTGGTGTTTAACCCATCCCCATGTCTCTCTTCCCTCCCTACATACAACTCTGCAATTAATTTTTTTTATTTTTTTACACCTTCTTTTACATTTTTTTAATTTTATTCCTATTACAAGGAATGTAAACATCCCTTGTAAAAGGAATGGTTAGTGTGACAGGTCATCTTTATGGAGACATGCAGTGTCAATAAGATCCCACATCTATCCTCCAGGCTGGAAAGTATGAGATCAGGAAAACAAATTCACCGATTTCATGCTGACAGCCGCAAACGCGGCGTTGTTTACATCCGTGACCCAGGCGTGATGTTATGACGCCACGTCCGGGCCACGGATGTAAACAATGCCGAAGGTCCTCTGAAGGATCTGATAGGATCATCTGGTCACCAGAAATCTCTATGGTCATTATCTGGCAGCGAAGAGCCTGGAAAAGCACCAGATGGCAGCAGGAGGGGGGTTGTCCCCTACTGTCGCCTGTAAGAATGATCAAGCAGTGGTGCAATTGTCCGCTGAAAACGAGGATATCTGAATGATGCCTGTAGCTCCAGGCATCTTTCAGATATTCCCCACTGAAAGTCAAGGACATCATATGATGTCCTTGGGCTGGAAGAGGTTTAACATATATAATTATCATAACAAAAACCATTGATACAGACTGGTATTAGCTTTTGTAGAGATATAAGAGAAATACACATTTTTGTATATTTGTTTATGTCATGCTGCAGGTAGAAATAACACAACTCCAATGCCATGTCACAAAGCTTAAATGGTTTAGTAATGTATATGCTAAATAATTTAATACCAAATGATAAAATAGATCTCCGGTAAAGTATTCGTTTTCTAAGAAACGTTTGTTTTTAGACATATCAGCTAAGCATCCCCAAAGGACACCTCTACTATTCCTACATTTTGTAGTGCTTTAGCCAGCTTCGAAAGTCTATGGATATGGTATTCTTAACAGTTAACTTTAATTTGGCAGCGGTCAGGTAGGAAGACTCAGATAATTTGGGTATATAAGTGGTTTTATTTAGTCTGGTGATATACAGCCACAATGTGGAGCATCAGGGTTAACGTAAGTTTAGTAGCAGTACACAGGAATTGTAACAGCACTGGAGAAACAGGAGTGAATCACAACTGCGGATACAAGTACCTCAATGCGCTTCTGTATATGACAACTCAGTATTAGCTCCAGGCGTCACACCTAGCAACAGGAGTTTGGGGGGTCTCTACATGGAAGAGATGGAGGATGGAAGCATTATAACATGCGACCAGACCTTAGCGATTAAAATATATATTTTAGCTTCAAGGACTATATTCCAATACATATTCCAATGCGCGTGATTACAGTAAAGAACCCCAGGCGTCGCTCCTAGCAACAGGAGTTTAGAGGTTCTCTACATGATATCACCTGCAGCTTGCAGGGATGTATTAGGTTAGTAAAGGAGATGCCACGAAATAGCATCAACCCTTAGCCAAGAAAAGTTTTAAGGAGAACAAGTTCGAACTATTAGGCCGAGGCCTATAAGACATTTGTACTTATGCCAAGCTCGTATTATATGAGAGTTGTAGTAACAACTGGGTACTTGTATACTGCATGTACTATAGTAACGTAATAGAACCTGTGTATACATAGTAAAGTAATTTAGGTAATTACAGTACATACTTGAAGTAATTCCTATTGAGACATTAGTATTGCTTGAGAGAGGCAGTATAGCTCACTATTAGTTGCAAGAGGGAGGCAGTATAGCTCAGGTATGTAGCATGCATAGACAAGGGCCCAGATTCACAGAGCGATTACGCCTGCGCAACTGCTGTTGCGCGTGCGTAAGTCTAAATGTGCGCGTGCGTATAGTTGGACGCGATTCACAAAACAATATACGCCAGAAATCTACGTTTTTTGGTCCGGCGTAATTGAATTAGACCTTCGCTTGCCTTCGCGCAAAACTGCGCTAGACACACCATTGATTTGCTAGTCAAATATGCTAATGAGGGAGTTACGGGGATTCACAAAAAAACGCAGTTGCTGCGCAGGCTACGCGATGTGCGCAACTGCAAAATGTTCTGTCTAAAGTTAGAGGACCTAAAAGCTGGTCTAAATTTTGAAAAAAAGTCTAATTGTCAGATAAAGCAACACTGTTAGTGAGGAGTTCAGCAGTCACACGTGTTGCCCAACAATCTGTATGCCAACATGCCAGGGGCATCGTCGCGCATAGCTATACTACTGACTTTAGATGAACAAAGAAGGATGAGGGCACGGAGGATGGCACTAAGGAGGGCACGGGAGATGGTTTTTTTTTTTTTTTTTGGCTTATATCAAATTTACAATTTAATCTAATCTAATACAATATTCTTATCTGATACAAGCCCCTCACTCTTCACTTGATATATCACACACGCATAGACATCTTTGGCATGAGAGATTCTGAGGTGTCTCGCATCTTCAGATTCACCCCTCATGCCATCGTGGAATTACCACAACCTTGCAGGAGGACATCAGCAGCCCAACACATGGCACTACCCATGACACCCATGACAGCTACATATACAATCAGAGCCCCATCCCCACAGATTGCGAACAGAACATGTATGGGGACAGCTGGCTGGTTGGTGAGTGACATGGGAGTCAGGCATGACTATCCCCTCCCGTGATGCACACCTCACAAGTGGCACATGCATGACTAACATCCACCTGTCTTTTCCCTTCAAGGTGACTCTGCATATGAACTGGAACCCCATCTCATGACCCCATCTCATGCCAGCTCACATTATGCATCTTTGCACGTTAAACACACACATTAATCATGGCACAATGAGAATGCATGCATGCACACCACTATGGTCCCTAGCACACACACCCCACATCCTCATCAAATTGGATTGGCACCAGTCCACCATGCAAGACTGGTGAGCAGTAACGCCACGTCAAGGCTCCAATTATGTCACTGTACATTCATACACCATTCACACGGACCTGGGAATCACTTCTCCCTGGTCCTGGGGAACCCTTCTCCACCAAAATTGAGGGTGACACCCCTTTTCCAGCAGGAATGTCACCCCCACATTCAAACATCATTCACAACCCAAAATATGCCAAAAAAGTCAAACAAACAAAAATGCATAGAAACAAAAAATGCATAGGAAAAAAAAAATGCTTAGAAAAAACAAAAAAAAGCAGAGAACAAAAATAAAAAAGCTTTCAAAACAAACAAAAGGGGGAAAAAAAAATTATTGCCCTCTGCCTGAGCCACGCCTGGGGCGCCCCCGGCCACGGCCCCGGACCCTCAGGGGAGACGCATGGGGGAGGGGAAAAGCCGGGGAAGGAGGAGCAGCCCCTGAGATCTGCCCACCTGGCGGCCTGCCCTCCAAGGCCACGGCTATTCTGTCCAGGGCAGCACCAAGTGTTGCCGTGTTGCCCTGGATAGCCTGGGTAAGGGCCCTCACATCCTGCCCAACGCCTGCTGCTGTAGTTTGCAGGTCATTTAGGCAGGTTGTGGAGGCCCGGGAGTGGGAGTCCAGGTTACCCAGGCTATCATTAATGGAGGACAGGCTCTGATCCACCCGCCCCATAGTCTGGCAGAGCTGTCTCAGAAGGCGGGTCTGGGTGGCCAGGTTCCTTCTCAGACAGGCGGGCATGAGATTGGGCGCCCCCCTGGTGCTTGGGGATGACCTCCTGGCTCCAGCTGATGGTTGTGGCCGGGGAGAAGGGGAGGCCCTTGTGAGGGGAGCCATGTTGGGGGAGGAGGGGGGGGGCTGACCCTTAGGGAGGGCAGGCTTCTTGCAGCCAGAGGGGAAGAGTCCGCAGAAACCAAAGGGCCAGTGCCTTCCATGGACTCCTCCTCCTCATGATTCTGCTCCTCCTCATGATCGTCCTCCGCATGATCCTCCCCCTCCTCTTGTTCCTCCTCTGCGGACTCTGGCCTTGTTGGGGGGGCCTCATTAGGCTGCTGTCCTGGGGTTGGAGCGGTCAGTCCAGATGGCCCTGCACCCTCCTGCACAGCTGTGGATGACACAAAACATTCACAGGTTGGAGGATCCACACACTTGCCACATATTCCCTTTCACCCCCTCCCCCACACATGCTACACACCTGAGAGAAATAAAAACCTTACCTGGCACCGCGGGGACCGGACTTGTGTCAAAGCCTGGCAGGCCCTCCACTTCATGCCGGTGAAAGGTCAGGGCCACCACACGCTCCGTCTCTGAAAATCTAACCCGGCATGGTGGGCCCCCTCCTGTGCCCCTGGCATGGGCATTTATTGCGGCCAGTTTTTTTTTCACCTCACGCCGGAGGTCATTTATTTTCTTTTCTATCCCAGAGCGGGTCCGTGTCTCCCCCTCCCCCGATGAATTCACCTGCTCCGTGATCCTATCCAAGATCTCCCTCCTCCTGGCCGGGGTGGTGGTGGCACTCTGCGGGCCGTGGAGAAAACGCCCATAGTCGGTAATGGCCCGGGCAAGAATTCTTTTTTCCCCCACAGTAAAATTGAGCTTTCTTTTTCTCTCAGTCATACTTCCAAACAAACTCACTAGCAGTCACCAAAAATCAGTCACAAATACAAGCACAACCAATCAGACAAGAACACACACAAAGAGAAAAAGAACAGCCAAAAATCACACTAGCACTCAGCAAGAAACACACACAAAAAAATCAGATGAAAAAAAAAAGCAAGAAAACAAACGCTCAGAAATCTATCAATCAAACAAACAGTCTCAAACACTTATCAAAATACACTTTCACAAAACTACCAACAAGCACAAGATCACACAGAACACTAATCTGACAACTACAAAACACACTCTAACGAACAACAGAGCAAAAGCACTTGATTCAATGGGAAGGGACACAAAGGGATGTACTTTTGCAATGGAAGGGCGTTTGTGTGTGTCTATTTATGCTGTCTGCGTAGTTCACAACATTGCCCTAGTCCATTTCCAATTTCAATGATTGCGCCGCTCCCGAGTTGTGAGCATGCGCACAACGGAGCTGACATGGTTTCCTTCACGCGCGCATGCGCGAGTCGGCCGGCCCTTCATTTGCATGGGGTCATGGCTCATTTCAATGTAACACGCCCACGTCCCTCCCAATTTGTATTACTCCTCCTTACGCCTACGGAAAAAACCTTACGTTTGCGCAAGCTCTTGCGTAAAAGCTACGTGAATCGCCGGATTACGCGGCTAGATTGCGCAAGTCTAACGGAAAAGTGGTGCGCTACGCCGGAATGATAATGCGCCGATCTACGTGAATCTGCCCCAAGGTATTTATAGCTGCATATATTAGATAGACATAGCATTGGTATGTTGTAGGTTGCTGAGCCTTTTAGTTAGTATTTAGCAAGCAGGATTTAACATAGTAGTATCTCCCATATAACATGTTGATAAGCAGACGGCATATGTAATGGTAGTTAAAACACTTAGTAGATCTTTTATATGACTATAAATGTAGCAAGGGTTACTTATCTGTGTGTAGCTTCTAAGGATAGGAGAGAAGTTCTCATGAAAGAGGATGGTTGCCAAATGTCCTGTAGTTTGTTTGCAGAGAGCTGTATTGCAGAGAAGAGATCAGCAGCAAAGGAGTCATGGTCATGGTCTCCAGGAACAATGTTGCAGGATAGGGAGCTCAGGAAAGGGCTGGTGTAACAGGGCCTCCATGCTGACAAGCTGTAGCTCACTCTAGCACTGCTCCACGACTGACATAATGCTGGCAATAATAGAACAACACCTGTATATCCTATGCAGGCCTTTATAGGCAGGAGATCAGGTGTAACACATTGCAGTCAAATTTCAAAATAGAGCGCCGTATAAGACGCACTTCCGCATTCCAGGCTGGAACTAATACAGTTTATTGTGAACGTAGGGATACTTGCTGTGAGTGGGGTTCTGTTGTTAGTGCCACCCAGTGGCTTCTGGAGGGATCCACTGGTCAGCTTGGAGTAGTGGTGTAGATAAGAGATTCTGCCTGTAGAGTAGGCTGACTGAGAGTAGGGCAGTGGAGAGCCTCTGACTACCCGCATAGAAGGGGCTCTGTCTGGCCAAAAAGCTGGAAGTTGAAGGGGCTCTATCTGGATCAATAGTTTGTAGTTGGAGGGGCTCTGTCTGACCCAATAGGGAGATCAACGTCGGGGTTCTATCCGGCCCAATCGTGAAGGAAGGCAGCCATCAGCTACTGGAGCTAATTGCCTGGCATCAGGCTCCTAGCACAAACAACAAGCAATAGGCGTTGGCTGTTTAAATAGGGATACGAGGAGGAGCCAGGTGAGGTCGCTGTGATGTTATCACCCTGCGTCGGAGTTGGTGGAGATGTTGGAGCCCTGATGGAGAGATGGGAATATTACAGGAGCCCTGGTGGAGATATAGGAATATTACATATTTCTCTGTCTCTTGATCTTCTGCTCTCTCCTTCTGTCCTTCTTTAGATGTCCCCTTTCCTGATCTGTGAATATACTTTTATCTCACCCAAAATGTGGGTGTGGGTGTCACTACTACGTAACTAATTAAGCCAATTGACGTGATGTTTACTATATAACCATAGCAATGCTAATTAGGAATCCATTTTGGATTTTACCATGATTACCACTAGAGGGCAATGTTATACACCTCACACAGGTATATAGCAAGCAGAGCAGCAGAAATTGATATCACAGAGCTGGATGGGGGTGGGAACTGCTGAAGTTAACCTTTCACATTAACAGGCTTGGTTGCTGGGGTGATCCTAGCAACCAATCACCAGGTGTTGAATGAAAAAAGTCAACTCCAGAAGTTCCTGTCTCCATTCTGCCCTGTGATAATGGCCATTCCCTGCTGTTCAATGAAGAGGACAGCGGCGAAAATGTCCACAGAACGGGTGCCCATTAAATAATTATTGGCGCTGATGGGCTGGACATTCAGCGGTGGCAGGCCAGGCGTGGCCCCTGCTTTAGTGGGTCAAATTAAAATACGTATAGCAAAACATTAACAATCTTATATTATGCTTTTAATTTTACTTTTTAATTTTATTATTAGAAGTACTATTAATTGATTAAGTTTCAGCATTACAAATAAAATGAATTGTTTACCTAACTTTTAAACAAGTCAAAAAGTAAAAAAAAAAATAGTAAGCGAGTAAGTTCTTTTTTGGGCTTATCTAGTTCTAGTTAGTAATATAATCAATTTATAATTAAATCGTATTTGCATGATCACAGACAATTAACCAGCAGTCGGAAAGTAAAGCAGTCCAGGCACCTCAAAAAAGGTTAATTAAATGTTTGTTATTTCCAATTAGTCTGGCTGTAATGCTTTGATCATAGCTAAACTGAATCATTAGCTAATTTGAATAGAGACAAATTAGACTAGCAGTCGATTTGTATGAAAATACATAACAGTACTTTAGTGCTGCTTTGTAGAGATAAAGGGAGATCTGGCATATAAAAATTATTTCTCCAGGTATAGGTGTTATTGATTTACTTAATGAACCTAATTTAGCATTCTGTCTGAAGTCTCTTTTATAATAAATAATACTGTATATAATATCATGAGCATGCTCCTTCAAAACTAGAAAATAATTTTGTGAAAATTCATCCGTGTATTCATGCTATGCTAGACTAGTATATATGACTTGATTGCTGTAATTAACAGGGTGTTACATAGGGCAGGTCAGATGCCAGCATACCAGCACTGCCTACCTCTCTTGATGTACACCTGATCGGTGACACCAGATGGAATCGTGTCCCAGCATACACTCCCAGAGTACAGTACCCAGAGTACAGGGAATGCACATGACCACTTAGTAAACACAGTAGATGACTTATGCCGCATATACACGATCGGTCCATCCGATGAGAATGGTCTGATGGACCGTTTTCAACGGAAAACGATCGTGTCAGAACGCGGTGACATAAAACTCAATGACGTGCTGTAAAAATGAAGTTCAATGCTTTCAAGCATGCGTCGACTTGATTCTGAGCATGCGTGGATTTTTAACCGATGGTCGTGCCTACTACAAGTTGGCTTTTTCTTTAACCGATGGTCAAATAACCCATGACGCTCACACACAATCGGTTTTGACCGATGAAAACGGTCCATCATACCATTCTCATCGGTTTGAACGTTCATGTGTATGCGGCATTACTTGTCCTTTGCACTGGGCTCCAGTAGCCATTTTGTGGAGGCCAGTACCTATTATTGGCGCTGAAATTATATGTAGTATGGGTCTATATTCATATATAACTTTAGTTATTGATTTACAAGAAATTTGGTAATAGTTTTATAAGTAATCACTTCTATCTATATACAACATGCTTAATGCATGAGACACCTGATTCATTATGCTATGGGAAGTTGGGAACATTTGACCTTTTCCAGTTTTAACTATTGTTTCCCCTGCCATATAAATGACAGGGATGCCAGGGCAAGTAAATAACTTTTTACTACTTGTGTGTTGTTTTAATCATTGTACCACAAATCTGAAGGGTAAATATAAATGATCCTGTCAATAAATGAATAAATGTAACACAGAATTGAACCCATTTTTACATTATGCAAGACTTGGGTGCTCATTTTAATGCAGCTGTGTTATAAATATCATGTGTTATACCACATGGGCGCCTCTTTTTGGGAGTGGGGTTGTCCCCTATATAACATGGGAGCACCAGTTATGCACAGTGTTAGAAGAAGAAAAATACTTTACTTATTCTTTTTTTTTTGTCTTTATTTGTTTTAATATTTTAAATTGTATGTATTGACAATTTTTTATTATATATATATATGAATAAAAAATTGTCAATACAGTACATACAATTTAAAATATTAAAACAGATAAAGACAAAAAAAAATGTAGACGCCCCAAGTGGCAAGGGTTTATATTATGTTTTGTGTTGTGTATTTTATGTTTTGTTTTGTTTATGCTGTTTTGATGCTTGCACGTGTATCCAGCAATATGGAAAAATAAACCATATCATTTGTTTTCAATCATCCTCAACTGCCTTTTTGTACAGTTCAGCATGTAGTGAACCCATCCAGAGGGTCACACACACCCGCTACCGAGCTAAATCCCACACATGGTGGAGTGCCGCGGGCAATTAAAGTAAACCCAAAATGGAGAAGATGCTAAAACAGCTGGTTATAGCAAATGCAAATCAACAGCAAGCAAATGCAAATCAACAGCAGATCATTGCAAGTTTGCAGCAGAGTTTTGAAGCTCAACAACAGGCTCACCAAGAGAGCATTGCAGCTCAACAACAGGCTCACCAAGAGAGCCTTGCAGCTCAACAACAGGCTCACCGAGAGAGAATGGCAAGTTGGGAACAGAGACACCAGCAGCAAATGGAGGCCATCGTGAAACAATTTGAGAGAACAGAGGAAAAGGATAGCAAGCCCTCTCTGATTGAGAATCCAGAGGACCATAATGCTATGGAGGTTACCACGTCTGTTGTTGAGATGGAATGTTGAGTGTACTACTTCACCAGAGGAACAAGAAGTGGAGCCAGAGGAGTGTGCCCTGTCAGAGCCTGAAACTCCCGAAGTAAAAGAGCCGCCATTAGTAGTAGAAGAGTCTGTAGAGCCTGTTGAATCCAATGTTGTGAATGGCGTTCCAGAGGTCAAACCAGACGAGACCAAACCAGAAGAGTAAGACCCTCATGTGCAAGAAGATGCTGAGGAGGTCCCGGCTGTCCCCGCAGTAGCAGCTCCTATGAAGCTGAATCGACCGTCTGACAGTTCTGCTAAATACAGTAGAGAACCTTTAGCAAATACTTTGAAGAAACTTGATGATCCAGATACCAAAGCTGTTACCTTGGAACTGGAACCCAACAAGTTTAAGGGCAAGAAAATGGATTGCTCCAGATCTTTTCGCAAAGCCAAATTGCTGCATTACCATATGAAGTATTTCCATGGTGTTGACAGGTCAGAGCAGGATCAGAGTCCTGTCACGAGGCATATGCAGACAAGAGGCTCTTTAGCTCACGAAAAGGCCAGTCAGCAAAGCTCAAAGAGAAGACGCACCACAAACAGTTCAAATTCCCACCGACCGTCCCTAAAAGACAAAAGCAAGGAGAACTTAATCCAGAAGTCTCATCGCAAGCCAGACAAGCTGTCTTAAGCTGTCTGAAGAAAAAGAAAGAAAAGTCAGAGCTGTCTGGTAGTGAAGAGAACATAGAGGTTTCTAAGGAGCTCTCACCAAAAAAAATACAACCTTCAAAGCTCAACAGTGATTATAAGGCCCCGTGTTCCGGTAAAAGCAGCAATCATGGATGCCGTCCATATACAAGACTAAGTGATGAGGAGACGCTCAGCGATTCTTGCACGGAAAGCTTACTTTGGAGTGATGAGGATTACAACGAAGAGATCGTTTTCACGCATGCTGATGGTTTTCTAAATGTTGGCCGCAACAGGAGAAAGTATAGCTCTGCCAAGCAAAGACTTGTGATGGACAATATGGATGAGAATGCTATGGATGCAAATATGGACAAACTGTTAGATTTCTGCTCAGGAAAGATTAAGCAATCACAGTCCAACACCAGCCAGCCTGATGCAAATGACTGCAAGATAGGGGTTATGGATGAGTTGCTGGGACTCTGCTCTGGAAAATTTGTCTGTCAAGATGATGGTTCAAATCAAGAATCTTTTAGTTGTACAAAGGCTCATGCTGAAAATTAGAAAAGTGACCTAATGTCTGAAGCAGTTGCTCTCTGTTCCGGTTCTTTCACCAACAGAGAAAATGAAGAAAATGAGGCCGGGTTTGAGAATTTTCATCTTCTACCATGTGATGATTCTGACAGCGAAGAGCTTGCAGAAATTGAAAGTGGTGCAGAAGATGAAGAGGAGGAAGTGAAGGAGGAAGTAAAGGTTGAAATGACAGTGAAGGAGAAGGATGACGCCCTGCAGGATGAGGCGTCTGCTGTGCTGGCGGGGAGCGATTCCGAAAAGTGCTCCTACCCCCTGGGTTGTGTGATAAGACAAGCGATGTACGCCTGCAGTACTTGCACCCCGGATAAAGAGGAGCCTGCTGGGATATGTCTGGCCTCTACATACAAGTGTCATGAAGGCCACGACCTGTTTAAGCTCTACACCAAGAGGAACGTTTGCTGCAATTGTGGAAATGCCAAATTTAAACAGCTGGAGTGCAAGTTATATCTGGATAAAGAGAAGAAAACCTGGCTAATAATTTCAATGACAAATTCTTTGGCCTGTACTGCACATGTAAGAGACCGTACCCCGATCCTGAGGATGAGACCTCAGATGAGATGATCCAGTGTGTGGTGTGTGAGGACTGGTTTCATGGTCGGCACCTAGGGGCAGTTCCATCGGAGCACGTTGAGTTTCATGAGATGGTGTGCCAGGGCTGTATGAATCACTGTTCATTTCTTTGGGCCTACTCTGCCAAGTTAGGAGTTCCTGGTGTCACCAAGTTTACCAAAGCAGAAACGGAACATGAAGATGTTAAAGTTGATGACTGTCCTACGGAAACAGCCAGCACTCAGAATGGACTAACAATAAATAATGAAGAATGTGTGGAAGATAACGACGATGAGGAGGAGGCAATTCTTAGAAAGCTAAATCTGAAGGACTTTATGGAAAATGAAGCTGAACTTTCTGGAAGTAATGTTGAAAGTGAAATCCCTGACAGCTTCAGGGCAAATAAAGTGGCTGAAGTGCAGGAAGTAGGGGTTTTCACATCTTCAGTTCTCAGTCAGTTGCTTGATGGAAATAAAGCCGAAAAACTTAATTCTGACACTGCAATAAATGATGTAGAAAAAGTGTGTCCAATATCCACTGAGCCTTGTGAATGTAGTAAGGCAGGTGATATTCATGACTTTCCCATAATTGATGATCAGCAGAGCAGGGTCATTGAGAAATATGAATTGCAAGAAATATGCACCAAGACTGAAGCTATTTTTGCCTCTGTGAATTATTTGCATGTTGAAGAGCAGTGTGTTAATTTTTATGTTAATGAAATCGGACTTGAATATAAAGGTAATGTCACGTCCTGTGAAACTCAGTCTTTAGAAAGTGTTCTGTCAGAGCAAGTAATGCAGGATAATACTTTGAACTTGACTACCAAGATTCCCCGGGAAGTAAAATCTATTTTTCAAAGTGTAGAATCTGTAATGGCAGGTGAGCCCTCTGAACGTTGTGAAACCTTTATCACTGAAGTGGTCAGAGAGGCTAAATGTACTAATTTAATGAATGCTTTTTCCAAATGTCTTGAAAGGAATGAAGAATATGAGAATTTGTGTCCAATAGTCGATGGTTTCAAAGAAACAAATACTAAAACATTTTTGGGAGACTATGAGGCAAACATAGCTGAACAACTAGCCATAAACATAAGTTCAAAAGTGATTGTAGCTGCTAGACAGGAAATGTTGTCTAGCTCAGTTAATGATGTGTCCGATAGCAGTTGTCAAGTTCTTGGTGAGAATGGGGATGTGCGAACAAGTGATGCACAGAGTAACCAGTTGGTTCAAGGTTAGATTTGGTAGATTTTCACCATACTTGTGAGTCTGAACTATCACAAAGTAAGAAACTTGGGGGGGCGTGGTCTGGACTTGGCCGAGTAGAGACGTGCTTGGACTGAGCTCCTGGCCATCTCCTTCCTATCCCGACCTACAAGCTCTTTTTTCCACATAATGCTCTCATCTAAGAAGCGCCAAACGAAGAGGAACAAAAAGACTACCACACAACTACCATAGGCTTCCTCACCAGGCGAAATTCAGAGGTTCTTTCACCTTATACAGTCGGGCTCCCCAGAATTCAAGATGGCGACGTCACGTGCCTCACAGTCATCAAGCCTCATGCCTGACACCCAGCCCGCTTCCCCCGATGGCTCGCAGAGCCCTGAGATCCATCCCAGCGCCCCGCAAACCCTGCTGCTCGATATTCAACAACCGCCACGCTTACCTCTGATGTACAGGGCGGATGATGAACTGAAAGCCATCCTGCAGGCGCTCCCGACAAAGGCAGACATTGAGGCCTTGGTAGAACGAGTGGAAAAGGCCTACAGGAAAGAATTGGGACTTGTCAAGAAGGACATTATCTCCCTCTCCACTAGACTCACGGCGGGTGAGTCCTCCTTGTCGACGCTGGACCAGAGGGTGTCGGCGTTAGAGTCCTCACAGAGGTTACACGAGGAGTCAGCCGCGGCTATGCGTCTCCGCTTGGAAGAGATGGAGGACCGGAGCCGCAGGAACAACTTGCGTCTCCGGGGGATGCCAGAGGCTACAGAGCAGGCGGACCTGATGGATACAGTGGCCGACGTCTTTAAAAGGGTGGCGGGGGAGCAGATCCAGGGCAGGCTGGAGTTTGACCGTGTCCACAGGGCCCTGGGCCCCAGATCAGAAGACCCCGCCAGGCCGCGGGATGTTATCTGTCGACTGCACCATTACGCCCACAAGGAGATTATTGCCCGCAAGGCTTGGGAGATACAGGACCTGGAACTAGATGGAGCGACGCTCAAGATTTTACCGAACATCTAACGAGCAACCCTGCAGCGCCGGGCTATGTTGAAGCCCCTGCTGGACTTGGCCAGGGGGAAAGGTGCCACATATTACTGGGGCTTCCCCCTTGCGGTCACATTCCGAAGGGAACAGCGCTCCTTCACTCTGAGAGCTCCGGAGGCGCTACCGGCATTGTTTCGTTTCCTAGAGGCGGAGCCGATCGAGATGCCGGACTGGCTAGGTTCCCTGCCAAGACCCACAGGTAGAGAGAATCCCGCTTCGTCCTCTCTTGCCTGGAGGTTCCCATTGACCCACGGCGGGGGACACTTCACCGGATTATCAGCCTACTCCGTCACCCCAAGGTGACAGGTGGTCGCATACTGTCCCCTTACACCTTGTGTGCCATTTTGCCAGGAACTGCAGCGGGGATCGGCCTGTCGGGTGAGCACTCAGACTTACTGTGGAGATCTGTTTGGGTTACTGTTCTCGTTTTCTTTTGGTATGTCTCCCCTTAGCATAACCCGGTGTGTTGGGGGATGGCGGAGCGTGCTCCCGGGGGATTTTCCTTGAGGGGGATGGGGACCCCTGTTGAAGGTGGGCTCTCGGCCACCCCGCGGTCTGGGTTGTCTGTGGCGGGGGGGTCGTTGAGCACTGTGGCGGGGGGGGTGGGATGGTGTTTGGTTCCCCTCCCCGGGATACACGCACTGGCCGGACCGGCTGATTTTCCTTTATGGGCCTATACTTGACGCCCGCCCCCTACATTGGATCTCACACCCTGCTAGACGAGAAGGGAATGCATATTGGGAGGGGCTGTTATGACTTGCTGGTACCCCTCTCTGCTGTTCCATGTTGCTGTGGTTACTGTTATTGTTATTTGATTTATCCTTACTGTAGTAAAGTTCACTGTATGTTATGCTTCTGTTTGCACTTTTAACCTGGTTGGGATGGTTGGGAGAACCGGGACCTTTCCTTCCCGGTTACTGTTCAACCTCTCCCCCAATTAGGCCGACGCACACCCCCGAAAGATCGGCGGTGTGCTGTCAATTCAAGTTAGTACTTGTTAAGTTAGTTTTTGTGGGTCAAGTGGCCCTGACCTGTAATTTTTTATTTTTTTTCTTATATTTATCCTCTTTTTGCTTTCTTTGCTTTTCTGCATTCCCCCCCCCCCCTCTCCTTTCTTTTACCTTTCCCCCCTTTCTCCTCTCTTGTCCCCCCCCCCCCCTCTCCCTTCTCTTGCTCTTCCCTCCTCTCCTCCTATTCTCGTTCCCTATCTCTCCTTCTCCATTGGTCCGGGGAGATGGATGCTGTCAAAATTATATCGCTGAATGCGAGGGGCCTCAATTCACCGGAGAAGAGACGCATGCTTATAGATGATCTGAGGAGGGCTCACGCTGATGTTGCCTTTGTGCAGGAGACTCACTTCAGGACTGACAAACTCCCTCTCCTGAAAAACAGGTCCTTCCCGGTAAATTATCACTCCACCAACCCTACAGCCAAGTCTAAAGGGGTATCTATTCTCCTCTCCAACAGGCTCCCTTGGCGATGCCAAGCGGAAATAAGGGACCCTGGTGGACGATTTGTGTTCATCAAGGGCCTGGTTGGGGAAGTGCAACTTACGCTAGCGACGTTATACGCACCTAATGAACATCAGGATACATTCATCAAGGCTACACTGGACAAACTCAGAGTTTGCAGAGGGCCAATTGATCTTAGGAGGGGACTTCAATGTCCCCCTGATCCCCACATCTGATACGTCCTCTGGCCACTCCTCTATCCCTCCGAGTCACAGGAAACGCATAGCCAATGCCCTGCATAGAGCACAACTAATAGATGTATGGCGACTCCAGCACTCAGGCGAACGCGATTATACATTTTATTCGTCTCCACATAAACTATATACCAGGATTGATTTCTCCTTGGTTCCACATAACCAATTGCACTCTGTCGCGAGTAAAACGATCGGCCACATATCCTGGTCTGATCACGCCCCGATCTCCCTTACTTATACACTCGCCGGGGGTGCCTCGTCTAGATCCCGCTTCTGGCGCCTGAACGAGAGCCTCCTACAGGACCTGGAGGTACTGGCTGAAGTGACCAGAGAACTCACCAACTACTTCCGAGAGAACGATAACCAAGACTGTGAACCGAGATCACTATGGGAAGCACACAAGCTGGTACTCCACGGGGTGCTTATCAAACACGGAGCGCGCATAAAGAGAGCTAGGAACGAGCAGCTCGTCAAGCTTCTTGACAGGCTGGCCGCTACAGAAGCCCGCCATAAACATGCCCCCACTCAGGCTCTGGAGTCAGAACCAGGATTGATTTCTCCTTGGTTCCACATAACCAATTGCACTCTGTCGCGAGTAAAACGATCGGCCACATATCCTGGTCTGATCACGCCCCGATCTCCCTTACTTATACACTCGCCGGGGGTGCCTCGTCTAGATCCCGCTTCTGGTGCCTGAACGAGAGCCTCCTACAGGACCCGGAGGTACTGGCTGAAGTGACCAGAGAACTCACCAACTACTTCCGAGAGAACGATAACCAAGACTGTGAACCGAGATCACTATGGGAAGCACACAAGCTGGTACTCCACGGGGTGCTTATCAAACACGGAGCGCGCATAAAGAGAGCTAGGAACGAGCAGCTCGTCAAGCTTCTTGACAGGCTGGCCGCTACAGAAGCCCGCCATAAACATGCCCCCACTCAGGCTCTGGAGTCAGAACTTGGGTTGACTCGTAGGCAGATTACAGATCTCCTGCACTACAGGGCAAAAGCAGCCCAGCAGTGCTGCCGAAAAATTTCGTACGAGTCGGGGGACAAGTGCGGGAAAACATTGGCTAGAGCGGTAAGAGAGCAGAAACTGGCAGCTTATATACCACGTATTCAGTACCCGAATGGCCAGCTGGCTACGCTGCCGGAACAAAATTCAGGAGGGTTCCGTGACTTCTATTCTACCTTATACAATCTACCGAATAGGTCGCCATCTCAGGCCGCCATAGAGGAGTACATTACGTCTTCTCAAATACCCTCTCTCCTGGTGAGTACACGGGAGGAGTTAGACTCACCGATCACATTAGAGGAAGTTCAAAGAGCAGTGGGGGCCATGAAGCCAGGCAAAGCCCCGGGCCCGGACGGGTACACCACTCAGTATTATAAGACCTTTCTTCCCCTGATTGGCCCCCGCATGGTGTCCTTTTTTAACGCGCTGGGTTCGAATGCCACATTCCCCAGAGACGCACTACGGGCCCACATAACCTTAATTCATAAAGAAGGCAAGGACACAACATCTTGCGGGAGTTACAGGCCTATCTCCCTCCTGAACATAGATCTTAAGATCTTCTCGAAGATCTTGGCCTCTCGTCTTGCACAACACCTCCAGTCGCTGATACATCTCGACCAGGTAGGCTTCATCCCCACAAGAGAGGCTAGGGACAACACTGTCAAAGTGTTGAACCTTCTCCATGTTGCATCTACGGGAAACACTCCCTGTGTCTTCTTGAGTACAGACGCTGAGAAGGCTTTCGACAGCGTGAATTGGGCTTACATGTTTTCAGTGCTACGCCACATAGGGCTCGGAGAGAGGATGGCCACCTGGATCAAAAAGATATACTCTAACCCGACGGCCCAGGTAAAGGCGAATGGTCTGCTCTCGTCTCCGTTTCCTATCGGAAACGGGACAAGACAAGGGTGCCCTCTCTCTCCCCTCCTTTTTTGCCCTGTCGCTTGAACCTTTTTTATGCAAAATCAGACTGAATCCGGACATACGAGGTCTGCTGGTCGGAGATTCCCAGTGCAAAATCTCAGCGTATGCAGACGATTTACTCTTCTCCCTGACGAACCCTGTAATCTCACTGCCAAACCTCCTTAAGGAATTTGACGCTTATGGAGCCATGTCAAACCTGAAAACAAACTTCTCAAAGTCAGAAGCCATGGGGGTGGCCATGCCCCCCCCACGTTCTGCGGTCCCTACAATCTGGACTACGTTTTAAATGGACAGATGCGGCCTCACATATCTTGGAACCCTCATGCCAAAGGACACCTCACGTACGTTTGCTCTGAACTTCCCACCTATCCTGTTGGAGAGTTGGAACAAGGGCCTACACTCCTGGTTCGGCAGGGGCAATCTGATAAAGATGTGTATCTTACCCAAGTTTCTTTACCTTCTCCAGGCCCTCCCTATAAATATCCCGCACTCGTTTTTTAGACAGGTACACACGCTCTTCACCCGATTCATTTGGGCGAACAAGAAACCCCGCTTGTGGCGCGACCTACTATCACTCCCCAAACAGAACGGAGGCCTCTCCATGCCCGATGTGAGACGATACTATCAAGCCACCCACTTAGGCGGGATACTGGATTGGCAACGTAACAGCACAACCAAGCTGTGGGTGCGTCTTGAGCAGGCACAGGCGATAGTACCCTTGGGGAGTGCGCTTTGGTGTGATACTGACCTTCGGTCGGGACTGAAATCCCACCCGACTATTGGGCCCACTTTACACCACGGCATCAGGGCAGCCATGCAGTCGTCCCTCACGTCAAACCCCTCTACTCTCTACCTGATTCTGGGTAATCCCAAATTTGTTCCGGGCTTACGATGTCAGGAAAGGTTCCATCCGCTGGTGCTATTTATATTCTTTCTTGCAGTGCTGCGTCCCACCAGCAGGGGTCTCCTGGCAGTTCGGAGCTGTCAGGGGAACTTCCCCCTGCTGGTATATCACCTTTGGGACGCAGTACTGACCTCCACCAGCGGATGGACCTTGGCAGTGTGGAGCACCTGGCCCTTGCTACGTTCAGGTGTGACCTGAACACAATCAACACGGCCTATTTATACCCGGCAGGTTCAAACAGAACTTGCCCTGGTATCCGTCTATCAACCCGACCCTGAGCCTGTTATCTGGACCCTGTACCTGTTGTCTCCATCCTGATCCATCCTGATCTGATCCCTCTCCTGGACTTTCCCTTCCTGTTCATTCCCCGTCCGCAGCTACTTCCTGATCCCCCGTGTATGACCTCGGCCTGGCCTGTTTATGATTCCGGTATTTCCCTTGTTGTACATATTGTCTTTAGTGTTATTTTTGTCACTGTGGATCTTTGTTTGTTGCACTGTGCTTGTTGAAGGTGGTGGGGTGTTACCCCCTCTTCTTAAATAAATCACCCTTTTTACCTATATCTGTTTGGATTCCTATTTTGCAATCACACAGTACTGGTCTATTTCTAATCACTGACAGTATACCAGGGCCATCCTAGACCAGACGTGCTTGCATTAAGGAACCACCCTGTTGTTGTGCGTTTTTCTGAAGCATGGATTTCAATGAAATCTATTACTATTCCCTACTGGCTGAGGAGGATGGGGAGTATTGTCGCCAGGTTTTTGAGGGGTGGACAAGGGATCAGCTGATGGAAACCATCCGATCAGCTCATTCTTTGGTGGATCGGGGTTATATGTCTTTTGACGATATTCACTCACTGATTCAGTTATGTGTTGAATTGGCTCCGTCTGTTATTCCTGATGGTGGTGACGACTTCTCTCCCCCCTTCAGTCCTGACCAAGTTGAATCCCTGGTATGGTTGATGGAGGATGATCCAGCCTCCTTTGATGAACACTATTGCTCTTGTTCCCAGCAGAAGTTGTCTGACTGCATTAGTTCAGTGCAGTCCTTGATTAAACAAGGTGTGTGTGAACCAGCCTTTGTTCAACCTGTGCTGCAGGCATGGTCAGATCTACTGATCCCAGCCAAGCCACTGCATCCCAGCCCTGCCATTAACCATTTACCTTCCCAAGGATCTAGCCGTCCATTGCCAATGACAACCTCGGCTATAGCCCAGTTAATTCCGCTTCCTACCAAGTATTACTACCCAGTTTCTACTTGTACCTACCCTGCCTTTAATCCACCTGTCCGTTCCAGTCCTACCATTAACCACTTGCCTTCCCAAGGACCCATCTGTCCATCACCAATGGCAACTCCAGCCCAGATAATTCCACATCCTACCAAATATTACTACCCAGTTTCTACTAATTGTACCTACCCTGCCTTTAATCCACCTGTAACTCCTCCACCAAAACCTCCTCCAGTCACCATCCCTGTGTCTCTTCCATATTCCAATCCTTCCTCCTACTTTATTCCATCCTCTTCATACATCACTTCTGTTAGCAAACCTGCAGTGTCTAAATCTAAAAAGAAACGGAAGTACTTCCCAACCCATACCATCGTGCCAGTTACCCAGCCTGTCCCAGTGCCCTCTGCTCAACCTGTTCCAGTGCCATCTGTTCCAGTGCCACCTGTTCCAGTGCCAGTCTCCCAGCTTGTTCCTGTGCCAGCTGTTCTACCAGTTCCAGTGCCAGCTTGCCACCCTGGTGTTCCTGTGCCAGCTTGCCACCCTGGTGTTCCTGTGCCAGCTTGCCACCCTGGTGTTCCTGTGCCAGCTTGCCACCCTGGTGTTCCTGTGCCAGCTTGCCACCCTGGTGTTCCTGTGCCAGCTTGCCACCCTGGTGTTCCTGTGCCAGCTTGCCACCCTGGTGTTCCTGTGCCAGCTTGCCACCCTGGTGTTCCTGTGCCAGCTTGCCACCCTGGTGTTCCTGTGCCAGCTTGCCACCCTGGTGTTCCTGTGCCAGCTTGCCACCCTGGTGTTCCTGTGCCAGCTTGCCACCCTGGTGTTCCTGTGCCAGCTTGCCACCCTGGTGTTCCTGTGCCAGCCTGCCACCCTGATGTTCCTGTGCCAGCCTGCCACCCTGATGTTTCTGTGCCAGCCTGCCACCCTGATGTTTCTGTGCCAGCCTGCCACCCTGATGTTTCTGTGCCAGCCTGCCAACCTGATGTTTCTGTGCCAGCCTGCCAACCTGATGTTCCTGTGCCAGCCTGCCAACCTGATGTTCCTGTGCCAGCCTGCCAACCTGATGTTCCTGTGCCAGCTTGCCAGTCCGCTGCCCAGGTTGATGACTTCCAGTCTGCTGCCCAGGTTGATGACTTCCAGTCTGCCGCCCAGGTTGATGACTTCCAGTCTGCCGCCCAGGTTGATGACTTCCAGTCTGCCGCCCAGGTTGATGACTTCCAGTCTGCCGCCCAGGTTGATGACTTCCAGTCTGCCGCCCAGGTTGATGACTTCCAGTCTGCCGCCCAGGTTGATGACTTCCAGTCTGCCGCCCAGGTTGATGACTTCCAGTCTGCCGCCCAGTTGATGACTTCCAGCTGCGCCCAGGTTGATGACTTCCAGTCTGCCGCCCAGGTTGATGACTTCCAGTCTGCCGCCCAGGTTGATGACTTCCAGTCTGCCGCCCAGGTTGATGACTTCCAGTCTGCCGCCCAGGTTGATGACTTCCAGTCTGCCGCCCAGGTTGATGACTTCCAGTCTGCCGCCCAGGTTGATGACTTCCAGTCTGCCGCCCAGGTTGATGACTTCCAGTCTGCCGCCCAGGTTGATGACTTCCAGTCTGCCGCCCAGGTTGATGACTTCCAGTCTGCCGCCCAGGTTGATGACTTCCAGTCTGCCGCCCAGGTTGATGACTTCCAGTCTGCCGCCCAGGTTGATGACTTCCAGTCTGCCGCCCAGGTTGATGACTTCCAGTCTGCCGCCCAGGTTGATGACTTCCAGTCTGCCGCCCAGGTTGATGACTTCCAGTCTGCCGCCCAGGTTGATGACTTCCAGTCTGCCGCCCAGGTTGATGACTTCCAGTCTGCCGCCCAGGTTGATGACTTCCAGTCTGCCGCCCAGGTTGATGACTTCCAGTCTGCCGCCCAGGTTGATGACTTCCAGTCTGCCGCCCAGGTTGATGACTTCCAGTCTGCCGCCCAGGTTGATGACTTCCAGTCTCGATGACCCGGAGCCTGCTGCCCAGCTCGATGACCCGGAGCCTGCTGCCCAGCTCGATGACCCGGAGCCTGCTGCCCAGCTCGATGACCCGGAGCCTGCTGCCCAGCTCGATGACCCGGAGCCTGCTGCCCAGCTCGATGACCCGGAGCCTGCTGCCCAGCTCGATGACCCGGAGCCTGCTGCCCAGCTCGATGACCCGGAGCCTGCTGCCCAGCTCGATGACCCGGAGCCTTTGTCTGCTGCCCAGCTCGATGACCCGGAGCCTTTGTCTGCTGCCCAGCTCGATGACCCGGAGCCTTTGTCTGCTGCCCAGCTCGATGACCCGGAGCCTGCGTCTGCTGCCCAGCTTGATGACTCGGATGTACCCACCTCTCGGTTCAAGCCTCCCATTGCCCAGTTGGTCACCCTGGACTTTTCCCGGCAACGGATAGTTAGAGCGTCCGGAGGCCGCTCCTTTGAGGGGGGGTACTGTCAGGAAAGGTTCCATCCGCTGGTGCTATTTATATTCTTTCTTGCAGTGCTGCGTCCCACCAGCAGGGGTCTCCTGGCAGTTCGGAGCTGTCAGGGGAACTTCCCCCTGCTGGTATATCACCTTTGGGACGCAGTTCTGACCTCCACCAGCGGATGGACCTTGGCAGTGTGGAGCACCTGGCCCTTGCTACGTTCAGGTGTGACCTGAACACAATCAACACGGCCTATTTATACCCGGCAGGTTCAAACAGAACTTGCCCTGGTATCCGTCTATCAACCCGACCCTGAGCCTGTTATCTGGACCCTGTACCTGTTGTCTCCATCCTGATCTGATCCCTCTCCTGGACTTTCCCTTCCTGTTCATTCCCCGTCCGCAGCTACTTCCTGATCCCCCGTGTATGACCTCGGCCTGGCCTGTTTATGATTCCGGTATTTCCCTTGTTGTACATATTGTCTTTAGTGTTATTTTTGTCACTGTGGATCTTTGTTTGTTGCACTGTGCTTGTTGAAGGTGGTGGGGTGTTACCCCCTCTTCTTAAATCACCCTTTTTACCTATATCTGTTTGGATTCCTATTTTGCAATCACACAGTACTGGTCTATTTCTAATCACTGACATACGATCTGTGGAATTTGCCTCCTTAAGGAATGCTGGCACCGAGAGTGCCTCCAGATTCGTGCTGTCGGGAAGATGGCCAACCATCTTGGAACTGATGGCAGAGACAGGGGACTTCCGTCTCCCCTTCTGGAGCGCAGTGAAACTGCACCACTTTCTTCACTCCATCCCTGACCCCCAGGCCTACACGCGTCAGTTAACAATGTTTGAGGAGCTCTGCTCAGACACTGAGCCAGTGTCGCAGACACTATCTCAAATGTACTCTCTGCTTACCACACCACCCACACAGCCTCAGTTACCTTTCTTTGATAAGTGGGAGAGAGACTTAGACCGCAGTTTCACAGCGGCTCAACGGCGGCACATTATCAGCTGTGCACTTAAATCGTCAATATGCACCAAAACTCAGGAGACAAATTATAAAATTCTAACCAGATGGTATTATACGCCGGCCAAATTGCGCAGGTGTTTCCCGACCACCTCAGATCGCTGTTGGCGCTGTGGGACGGAGGTGGGCTCGATGATACATGTCTTCTGGTCCTGCCCGGACTTGAGGGGCTTTTGGAAAGAGGTGCGTCGCATAACACAGACCTTCACGGAGTATGAAATTGCAGATGATGCAGCGTTCTTCCTGCTACACCACTCCACGATACCCTTTAAACGGTACAAGAAATCGCTGCTGCAACATTTACTAAATGCTGCCAAGGCCTGCATTCCTTTGTTCTGGAAACAGCAAGCCCCCCCGACAACTTCATGTTGGCTGAGAAAGGTGGAGGAGATGAACAAGATGGAGGACTTAGTCCTCACGGCGCAGCATAGGCGTGAGCAGTACTCGGACACCTGGAGCATTTGGAATGTTTTTATTTTTTCTGATGAAGGGATGGCCCTTCGGCAACAATAACTCAGCTGTGAATCGTCACAGGACACCGGGGTCTTCCCCCGCCGGCACCCACTCCCTGGACTGATCCCCCCCCCCCTCCTCCCTTGTGTGCCCATTCCCTCCTACTTCTTTCTATTCTTCTTCTTTTTCCCCCATCTATACCTTGCTTGTTATGGGTTCCCATAAGAAAACGTGAAAAGGAAGTGGAGGGGCCCCGTATCTTCTGAGGCCATCTCTAGAATAGAAACTCTGGTTGATGCATACTCCTAGTTATTTTCATGATCATATTTTTTGCACTGTTTTGTTGTGCGTAAACCCAGTTATGAGAATTGCACTGTTGATATGTATGTAACAGTTTACTGGAATCGGGACCTCTCCCCTTGAGGTGTTATTCAATAAAGCTTATATTTGAAAAAAAAAAAAAAGTAAGAAACTTGGAAATACAGAAATGACAAGTAATGATTTCCGTCTAGAGCAGGGGTGTCAAATTGGCGGCCCTCCAGCTGTTCCGAAACGACAAGTCCCATCATGCCTCTGCCTGTGGGAGTCATGCTTGTAACTGTTAGCCTTGCAATGCCTCATGGGACTTGTAGTTTTGCAACAGCTGGAGGGCCGCCAGTTTGACACCCCTGGTCTAGAGCACCAAAGGGAAGAAAAACCGCCTAGTACATCGGTTTATCAGAGGTCATATGCGTCAGACTTTAGTCCAGTTCATAGAAGAACAGATTTTTGTTGAGTATCACCATGCCTTGAAGGATTGCAGTCTTAGGCCCCATACACATGAGCAGACAGATTTGTTAAAATCGGTCGGACAGACTGATTTGAACAAATCTGTCTGCTGGGGACGTATTGGTTTGATCGTGTACACACGATCAAACCAAAATCCCCGCCGGCAGACGGCGCGCTGACGTGGCTGTGACGTTGACGCCGCCACGTCACCGCACCAGGAAGTAAAACACTTCCGCGCATGCATCGAAACCATTCAACGCGTGTGCGAGAAGACATGTCTGCTGGATAGCGTACTAACCAGCAGACATGTCGGGCGGACGGGTTCCCAGCTGACAGATTTGAAAGCATGCTTTCAAATCTGTCGGCTGGCCAAATCCGTCGGCTCGCCCGTACACACGATTGAATCTGTCTGCTGGGACAGTCAGGCCGACCGTTTCCAGCAGATAGATTTGATCGTGTGTACGCGGCCTTAGTGTGTTTACATCTAAAGAAGGCATCCACAATGATCCATTGCAGAGCACAGTGTTATCAGCTCTTGGTATGGGTTATGACTCGTTGAGTTCTTCCGGGATTGAGCTATCGAGGGAAACCTTTGTGTCCATTGAAAAACCAATTAAGGTTTTGCATGGTTTACAACTAAAAATGAGTTTATTACAGAGCAAGGAACACCCTCTTATGTACCTCAGCTGAAATTTGAAGACCAATAGGAGAATAAATAGGTGGTTCTTGGCCCTTCAGGAATTTAGTTTTGTTGTAACGCATCACCCCGGTGTTAAAATGGGGAATGCAGATGGATTGTCCCGAGTGCATGCGTGCCTGGCAACCTGTGTCCCAACCCAAGGGTTGAAATAAGAGGGGGGGGGTATGTGCCAGGAAGTCAGGTGAATCTGTGTGTGTTGTCACAGACGGGAGGAACTTTTCTGCCTTGTTTAGACAATACACCAATTACTATTGGGCGTCAGCTGCAGAAAATGGCCAGAGAGCTTTAGGGCATTGGAAGGCTTCAGCTGTTCAGAATTAAGCAATTAAAGCCCCTATAAAGATAGACTAAGGATGACGACTGATTGCTGCATCCTGAGGCTTTGTGAGTGAAGGAGCAGTCACAAACTCTACTGAAGAAGTGAGGTGCTGATGGATATTTCTGTGTGAGAAATATCAAAGAGACTTTTTTGTTGTTTTCTGCTGTAGGACCAGCACTGTCTGCCCAGCAGTAGGCTGTGCCAGACTCCATAGGTAGGCTCCTGTGTTGGGAAAGTAGACGCCCCAAGTGGCAAGGGTTTATTTTATGTTTTGTTTTGTTTATGCTATTTGATGCTTGCACGTGTATCCAGCAATATGGAAAAATAAACCATCATTTGTTTTCAATAATCCACAACTGCCTTTTTGTACAGTTCAGCGTGTAGTGAACCCATCCAGAGGGTCACACACACCCGCTACTGAGCTAAATCCCTCACTATATATATATATATATATATATATATATATATATATATATATATATATATATATATATATATATATATATATGTGTGTGTACAGGACGCTGGGGTTGGGTCCTGGACTATACAGCACCACTATTTGGGCTATGGTCCCTTTGGATAACTTATAGAGGCCTTAATTGCCTCATTCTGAACAGCTGAAGTTTTCCAACGCCCTAAACCAGGGATCCTCAAACTATGGCCCTCCAGGTGTTGTAGAACTACACATCCCATGAGGCATTGTAACACACTGACATTCACAGACATGACTAGGCATGATGGGAAATGTAGTTCCTGAACAACTGGAGGGCCGTAGTTTGAAGACCCATGCCCTAAACCTTCCTGGCTACCTCTGTAGCCGACACCTGGTAGTAATTGGTGTATTGTTTAAACAAGGCAGACATGTATCTCCCGTCTGTGACAACACCCACAGATTTACCTGACTTCCTGTCACATACCCCCCCCCCTCTTGTTTCAACCCTAGGGTTGGGACACAGGTTGCCAGACACACATGCACTCGGGACAACCCATCTGCATTCTTGTCACGAAAGCATGAATCAGACTACAACAACATATAAATGAATAAGAAGGCTTTTATTAAAAACCAAACAGCAAGGTAAAAGTCGGGTCGGTAACCAAGAACAAGCAGCACGATCACAGAAGGGTGTCAGACAAGAGGCCCAAGCAAGGAAATGCTACAGCTGCCGTCCTATATATATGCTGAGCATCCAGCTCCTCCCAGTGGAAAGGAGGAGCCGCAGGGTGTGGTAGGTTATAAGAACCCCATGAAGCAAGATGGCTGCCAGCACATGTCAGAGATAAGAAGCCAGCAAGGAGGTAAGACCATGACAATTTCTCCATTTTAACACCGTGGCGATGCGTTACCACAAAACTAAATTCCTGGAGGGCCAGGAACCACCTATTTATTCTCCTATTGGTCTTTTTTTTCTGTGCCATCCACTTCAATGGGGCATGATCCCTCAGCAGTTCAAACTGTCTACCCACGAGGTAGTACCGGAGAGAATCCAAAGCCCATTTCACCGCCAAACACTCTTTCTCAATGGTGGCTAGTGTTGCTCACGAATATTCGCATTGCGAATATTCGCTACGAATATTGCATATTCGAGTATTCGCGAATAACGCGAATATCGCGGCGAATATTCGCTATTTCGAATATTCGAATGTTTTAATTTTTTTTTTTAGAACAGATCACATCCTAGAGATCCCCATCGACGTCTAAAAGCATTGCTGGTATGATTAGAGACCTTGGGCCGAGTAGCTGCAGCGCTCATTTTATATTGCCGAAAAATCGCAATGCGATTATTCCGTAATAGCGATATCGCGCGATTATTTTATATTGTAATATATCACGAATATTCTGAGCCAATCAGAGTGCTCCATTTCGCATTTCTCGAAATTTCGCAATTATTTTATATTGTAATATATCACGAATATTCTGAGCCAATCAGAGTGCTCCTTCCGCATTTGCCGAATATTCGCAATTTTTGTGTATTGTAATATATCACGAATATTCTGAGCCAATCAGAGTGCTCCTTCCGCATTTCTCGAATATTCGCAATTATTGTGTATTGTAATATATCACGAATATTCTGAGCCAATCAGAGTGCTCCTTCCGCATTTCTCGAATATTCGCAATTATTGTGTATTGTAATATATCACGAATATTCTGAGCCAATCAGAGTGCTCCTTCCGCATTTCTCGAATATTCGCAATTATTTTGTATTGTAATATATCACGAATATTCTGAGCCAATCAGAGTGCTCCATTCCGCATTTCTCGAATATTCGCAATTATTTTATATTGTAATATATCACGAATATTCTGAGCCAATCAGAGTGCTCCATTCCGCATTTCTTGAATATTCGCATTCGCAATTCGCAATTCGCAATTCGCAAAAATTCGCGAAAAATTCGCAATCATTTAATTTCCAAAAAATATCACGAATATTCGTATTTAGCGAATATATGTCGAATATTCGACTATATATTCGAGATATATCGCGAATTCGAATATGGCATATTCTGCTCAACACTAATGGTGGCATAATTCTCCTCATGGGCCTTCAACTTTCGGCTGAGGTACATAACAGGGTGTTCCTCCCCCTTGATAATCTGGGACAGTACATCTCTTAACCCCACATTTGACGCATCTGTCTGAACCACAAAGTCCCGTGAAAAATCAGGCAAATTTAAACCTGGCTGACTACATAAGGCCTGTTTTAAAGCCTGAAAATCTGTTTCTGCTTCAGAAGTCCATTTGGTGATGACAGACTCCTTCCCTTTGGTCAAATTGGTCAGGGGAGCAGCCTGTGAGTCAAAATGGGGGATAAAGCGACGATAATACCCCGCGATCCTCAAAAATGCACGAACCTGTTTCTTGTTGGTGGGACGTGGCCAATCCTGAATAGCCTCAACTTTGTTTATTTGGGGCTTGATTAGACCTCTTCCAATGTTATACCCCAGATACTTTGCCTCTTATAGCCCAAGAGTACATTTTTTTTGGATTGGCTGTAAACCCGGCTTTCCAGATGGAATCCAACACAGCCTGAACTTTTGGTAAGTGTGAGTCCCAATCCTCACTGTGGATGACAACATCATCGAGGTATGCAGCAGCATATGCTTGATGAGGCCGAAGGGTCTTATCCATGGTGCATTGAATTGTGGCGGGAGGATTCTGTAACCCAAAAGGCCTCCTCCGATATTGGAAAGATCCGTCTGGAGTTACAAATGCTGTTTTTTCCCTGGCCGACTCAGAGAGAGGAATTTGCCAATAACCCTTGGTCAGGTCTAACGTCGTCATGTACCAAGCAGTGCCTAGGCGATCAATCAGTTCATCTATGCGGGGCATAGGATAGGTGTCAAACTTAGTGATTTTGGGGATGGGATAATGTGGAGAGGAAGTGTGGCAAAAAAACTAGATATGTGGAAAAAAGAGAGAATGCGCGTATGAGGTACCAGCGGTGACATTGGCAGACGCCTTGTGTTTTTTATGCCTGTTTTTTATTTCAACATTGTGAGTACCCAGTGTATTGTTTTAATAAACCCCCCCTTGTTTTAATGGTACTACACTATTGGCATTTTTTGTTTTCCTGGATGTGAGTGATTATTATCTTTTGGAGTTGATTACCAGAAAGGATCCAGTCTCACCACGTTTATCTATTTGGATGACACCACAAGTGGACTCAACCTGAAAAGTGCTCCTGGACTTTGTTTTTTGCTGTTACTTTACAGCAGTAAGGTAAGGGGACATCTTTACTTATTTTGGAGAGAGTACCTGCAACTTGTCATCACGTCATTTTGGCTTTCACATCAGCAATTTTTTTTTAACTTTATTTCTATATTGAATTTATATATTGCATTTATCTATGGTTACCTGCTGTATGGACATTCACCCTGATTTACACTGTTGTGTGCTATTTCTGGCACTCTGTGCACCGGATTGTGTATAAGGAAGTTACACTTTATGTCATTTTGCACTGTCATTGGTTTGATAGCCGGCTTAGGCTGCATTTTGCACGTTTAATATTTTATTATATCACTGTCAATTTCTGACATTGCCATGTATTATAATAGTTAGGTTATTCCTTTCTTCTTTTTTCCACACTTCCTCTCCACATTATTCCATCCCCACTCCCTTCCCTACAGCGCAGCACTACCCCTCCATTTTTTATTTGCCTTGGTTGATACACCATTCAGTGCAGCTGTACCCACCCCCCCCCCCCGTTTATGGTAAGCGCGGTAATATTCACCCCAATATAAACTTAGTGATTTTATTCAGGCGGCGAAAGTCATTACAAAACTGCCAACTTCCATCTGGTTTGGGCACTAAGACAATGGGACTGGACAAATCACTATTTGACTCTTCTATCACCCCTAGCTCAAGCATTTTTTTTTTACTTCCTGGCGAATTGCCTCTCGCTAGGCTTCTGGAATTCTATTAGGCTTCAACTTGACCTTATCCTCTGGTATGGTGATAATGTCATGTTTAACTCCGGAGACCCAACCTGGCAGGTCTGAAAACTTCTCCTTATTACGGAGAACAAATTCTTTAACCTCCTGTTGCTGAGTTTTGGACAGAGTCTCCGCTATCCCAACTTCAGGCACAGCCAGGTTAGATGGAGCAGAATATTGGGTAGTCTTAGCGGCCAAGGACTCTCTATCCTTCCATGGTTTCAACAAGTTCACGTGATAGAGCTGCTCAGGTTTTCGTCTTCCTGGTTGGCTAATTTTATAATTCACCACCCCCATTTTCTCCAACACTTCATAGGGACCCTGCCATTTGGCTAGAAATGTACTTTCGACCGTGGGGACCAGCTCCAACACCCTATCACCAGGTGCAAAGGAATGGACCTGGGCCCCACGATTGTAAATCCTTAGTTGAGCCAATTGGGCTTGGGCTAAATGTTCCTTCACAATCTGCATCACTTGGGCAATTCTATCTTGCATTTGGGCCACATGTTCAATCACTCTTCGATGCGGCGAACTCTCACTCTCCCATGTTTCCCTGGAAATGTCCAGTAGGCCCCGGGGGTGCCTCCTATACAGTAGCTCAAATGGAGAGAACCCTGTGGACGATTGGGGAACCTCTCTTATGGCAAACATCAGATAAGGGAGCAGATAATCCCAGTTCTTTCCGTCTTTATCCACCACCTTCCTCAACATTTGTTTTAAGGTTTTATTAAACCTTTCCACTTACCCGTCTGTTTGAGGGTGATATACTGATGTACGTAATTGGGTCACTTTCAGGAGTTTACAAAGTTCTTTGGTCACCCTAGACATAAACGCTGTGTGCTGGTCAGTTAGGACTTCCTTAGGAAGACCCACACGGCTGAAAACCTGAAATAACTCAATGGCAATGGTTTTAGCAGAGGTGTTTCGGAGAGGAATTGCTTCTGGGTAACGGGTGGCATAGTCCATTATTACCAAGATGTGCTGGTGCCCTCTAGTGGACTTCAGTAAGGGGCAACCAAGTCCATGGCGATCCTCTCATAATGGGCAGGGGTACCAACGGACTGCGGAAAAGTGGCATTGGTGCAGTAATCTGACACACTGGACAGAAAGAGCAATACAATTCCACTTCCTTAGTGATCCCAGGCCAATAAAACCTCTGGGTGATCCTCTCCCGGGTTTTTTCTGCTCCCAACTGTCGCCCAAGAAAGTGCCCATGGGCCAGTTCCAAAACCATCTTGCGGTACGGTTTAGGCACTACCAGTTGCTCAATGGTGTCCTCTATCCTCTGTGACACTTAATATAACAGGTCCCTTTCAATAATGAAGTAAGGGAGGGCAACCCTCTCATCAGGGTTAACTAACTCCCCATCTATCTTTACTACATTCTCCCGGGCTCTTAGCAATGTGGGGTCCCTCAATGATAACATTTTCTCTGTGCACCTCGAGGTCATCAAACCCCATCGGCCGCTGTTCCTCTTCTGAGGTAGCAGGATCCTCCCTAGGGACTGGTGTTTCCCCTGCTAAGACTGAGAATGGAAACTCAGGAGAATCCTCACAGTAAGAGGATTCTGGAGTAGATGTTTCAGGCTCAGAAGAACCACCTACTGGGGAATCTGGGCAGTCCCAGAGTTCCCAGAACTTTGGGAAATCCCTTCCCACAATGGCGTCATGTGGCAGTTTGGGAACTAAACCCACCTGGTGACACAAGTTACAGAGGGAGGTTTCA
This sequence comes from Rana kukunoris, assembly GCA_029574335.1. Lineage (NCBI taxonomy): Eukaryota > Metazoa > Chordata > Amphibia > Anura > Ranidae > Rana > Rana kukunoris. The sequence continues at coordinate 295,915,341 of CM056051.1, read as the reverse complement.
AAGGAAAGCGTAGTCATAGGATATTCTCGAGTGTCCCCATGTACACAAACTACAGCCATTTTCCTAGGATGTAAGGTTTTTCCTACCACTAGATCACTTTTCACTAAGGTGACCAGGCTACCTGAATCCAACTATGCCACAACATCTTTACCATCTAAGCACATTCTACATAAAGGTTTCTCATTTCCCTTTACTGCAGTACATGTGGTTGCAAAAAGGGACTGTTGTCTCTCTGTCAGAAAGTCACACTGCATGGGTTCATCACCCGCTGGGCAAACCGCTGCTACATGTTCCTCTTCCCGGCAACGGTAACAAATCAATCTTCTGGTCCTCTCCTGTGGGATGGGTCTTGCAGGCCACTCTCGCCAAACATTAGCAGTAGTCCCGATAATACCTCTAGTTGCTCTTTGGTCCCTCTCTCCACCCACATCCCTTGATGCAGTCTTACCTATAGGTGGGTAGGGTCTGGTCTTGGGGTGGAAAGTCTATGCGTCTCTGGTGGAAGAGGACAAATTCTCTGTTAGGTACCTTTTGACCAGGTCTATAAGTTTGTCTGTGGTTTACAGACCACCAATGGTTCACCCATTTCTGCAGGATGTTAGGAAGAGACCTAAGAAATGTATCCATGACTACTCACTCCAAAATTTTTGGTCCGGACAGAGTTTCTGGCTGAAGCCATTTCTTAGCCAAATGGATGAGGTCATACATTTGCGACCGAAGTGGCTTCCTCCGCTGATAACCCCAATTGTGGACCCACTGAGCATGGACATCCAGGGTTGCACCAAAACGTGCCAAAATTTCCTCTTTTAACCGATCATAGTTTTTTGCGTCTGCAAGCTCCAAATCAAAATTTGCCTTTTGGGCTTCTCCAGACAATAGGGGGGGCACTAGTCCAGCCCACTGTTCTTTAGGCCAACTCTCTTTTTCCGCTGTTCTCTCAAACGTGGTCAGAAACATCTCAGGGTCATCATCTGCAGTCATATTTGGCAATAAATGTCTTACCCGAAAAGTCGGTATGTTACTGGCCTGACTCCCAGCCTCGGTCTGTTGTCTCTGAAGCTGTTTCACGATGGCCTCCATTTGCTGCTGGTGTCTCTGTTCCAAGCCTGCAATGCTCTCTCGGTGAGGTGCAAGGCTCTCTTGGTGAGCTGTAAGGCTCTCTTGGTGAGCCTGTTGTTGAGCTGCGTAAGCCTGTTATTGAGCTGCAAACCTGCATTTGTCTGCTGTTGATTTGCATTTGCTATAGCCAGCTGTTTCAGTATCTCCTCCATTTTGGGTTTACTTTAACTGCCCGTGGCACTCCACCATGTGTAAGGGGTTAGCTTGGTAGCGGGGGGTGTGACCCCCTGGATGGGTTCATTACACACTGAACTATACAGAGAGGCACCTGAAGACGGTTGAAAACAAAGAGTTTGGTTTATTCTTCCATATTGCTGGAAACAAGTGCAAGCATCCAAACAGCATAAACAAAACAAAACATAAAATAAACCCTGGCCACTTGGGGCACCTACCTTCACCACACAGAAACCTATATATGGAGTCTGGCACAGCCTACTGCTGGGCAGACACTGCTGGTCATACAGCAGCGAAACAATAGTCTTTTTGATTTTTATCACACAGAAAATTCAACAACCACCTGACCTCTTCAGAAGTCTTTCTCACTGCTCTCCTTAACTCAAAAAGCCTCAGGATCCAGCAATCAGTAGTCATCCTTTGGATAACTTATATAGACCTTAATTGCCTCATTTTGAACAGCCAAATTTTTCCAACGCCCAAAACCTTTCTGGCTACCTCTGTAGCCGACACCTGGTAGTAATTGGTGTAATTGGTGTATTGTCTAAACAAGGCAGAAATGTATCTCCCGTCTGTGACAACACTCACAGATTTACCTGACTTCCTGTCACAATATATATATATATATATATATATATATACAGCCCTCAAATTTTCCACTTGTCTACTAGCATTTTCAGAGTGAAAAATGAGGGCTGGTGAGGAGCTGTGCTGCCTGGGAGAGGAGGGGGCGAGCACCGTCAGCGGGTGGGGTTGATCGGGAGATGTTCTCCCAGCATCATGTAGAAGAGGAGTTGTTTGCAGTGTTCGGAGAGAGCTCTCTCTCTCACAGCGTGTGGTCACAGTTTCCCCCTCCCTCCCCCTTCTCTCTGCACAGGACAGCACGGGAGACCAGTGAGAGAGCTGGTAAGTTTCTCTTCCTGTGTTGTAAACTTGTGACCCCAGTGCACATGGATGATGGAGCCATAGGATGTGGCTTCAGCAGCAGACACAGCTACTGTGTACATTCTGTACTCTTACCCCTCCAGCCAGGTCAGATATAAATTAGGATCCTCACTTTGTCTCCTTGCAAACCTCATGCCATGACTTATCTGTGCTCCAGCTTTCCCACTTTGTTTCTCCTATCCTATCTCTGTTATCTGAAATAAAGACTCTTTAGTAAATTAACCCTCTTGTGTCCTACTAGGAGAGAACTGTGCTTTTCTTCTCTGCTTCAGCCCAGGTTCACACCAGTGCAATTAGAGATGTCGCATGCAATTTGCACTCGCACCTGTGGTGCCGATCGCATGCAATGTCTGTGAGATGCAAGTTCAGCCATACAGTTGTAGTTGGATTGGTACATCAAAAAATCGCAGGGACTTGTTTTTCCCACACTAGAATCAGATCACATGAGTGTTCTCACCTATGCAATCTGATTCCTGTGCGAGTTACCAGTTCACACTGCGATCTGTGAACTAAACTGGGGGTGTCGTTAACAATGTATTGACACCCGCAGCGGTTTGCAGAGTGCAGTGTGAACTGCCCACAGAAGAGATACGATGCGGCAACCGGCGCTGGAATCGCACTGGTTCCTGCATCGCATCAGTGTGAACCCGGGCTTAATTAACATATGTACATTGCGGGAGTGCGCATGCGCGAGGTTTCCCGATTGGCTGCGTGATCTGCACTGTCCCAGCCAGCATACCTTCCCTGAGCCGGATCCGAGCCAGCTAAAGACCGGCGATCAGCGGAACACGATCGGGGAACATCTCCTCCCCCCCTCCATGCTGGGGAGCACAGTCAGGCGTGATTTGGGCCCGAGTTTCACCGCCGAGGGGTCCATGGTCGAATCCAAGATGGCGGCCGCGTCGCAGCAGAAAGAACAACACGGCGGAGGTCTCTCAGGAAACAGGCAAGTAGTTGCCCCGGCCACGCTCACCTTCACACCACAGGCCTCACACAGTCATCCACCGGCGGTGACCCCATCCCCATCATCTACCGAGTCACTATTAGGCCGCACAGTGGGAAATCTTCTTTTAACCCCTATGGCATCTAATTCTCCCCATATGGAAGATGTAGCCACCCCAGGAGGCTTGGATTCTGATATCCCCCAAAATGCAGGAGATCTTTTTCTGAAACTTTCTGAGCTCCTTGAGAAGGGCCTTGCCCATACTGCAAACAAAATAACCAATGACGGTGGCTACCGCACGGCTGAATGGACGCCTGAATCAGGAGCTCCGCTTCGGTGTCAGGGAAATCGGCTCACTGAGGCACCGTGGGCTACTTTAAAACACCGGGAAGACGAGCTACATACCCGCACACCTCCCGGGGATGACAAGAAAACGCAAGACCGCCGTTCATCCGGCGAAATTGGAGGATTTCTTCTCCCCCAGGCCTAGCAGCGTGCTCCAAGATGGCGCCGGCTGTGGATCTCCGGCCTCTGGAGCAGGCTCATCTATTTCCACACCGAGCCCGGGTTTCGAGAGCTGGGACACAACGCCGCTCCCCAGAGGCATCCACTCCTCTCTCCTGCAGCCTGGCGAAATCCAAGCCTCGTCTGTCAGCTGAGCTGCACGGCTCTCAGGTCAGTGCACTACAGGGGTCTATGGAGGACACACGTGAGCTCTCAGCTCCCATCAATGCTTTCCCTACTTCCAACCTCCCAGTTTCTGACACTACTTTAAAAGACATGCTAGTCTCTCTGCGGAGCTCCCTGCATTCAGACATGATGGAATGCATGAGGAGCTTCAGGATGGAGATGGGGGAACTGGGTGGCAGAATGGATCATGTAGAAAAGAAAATGGGGGAATACGCCTCTTCCTACAACTCCCTGGTAGACTCTCACAATGACCAGGCTGATGAAGTCGCATGGCTCAGGGCTAAAGTCGCAGATCTCGAAGATAGATCTCAAAGGGAACAACGTCAAGTTACGGGGTGTCCCTGAGACTGTCCTGCCTGCTCAGCTCCAGCAATATGCTTGTGAGCTTATGGGGTCACTTCTGCCTTCCTTGCTTAAATCTGAGCTAGTAGTCGATCGGATACACCGCCTGCCCAAACCTGCACACCTCCCAGACAATATTCCTAGGGACGTCTTGATGCGCGTACATTTTTACCACGTGAAAGATCAATTTATGCTGGCTTTCCGCAAACGCCCCCACTCATCTGATCGTTATGCCAATCTACAAGTGTATGCGGACCTCTCACAGCACACTATGCAGAGACGCAGGTCCCTTATCCCAGTGACGAAAGCTCTCTGCAATCACAACATCATTTACAAGTGGGGCCAACCGACCAAACTCATTATAACTAAGGACGGTGCTTCAAGTGTAGTCATGAACCTGGAAGAGGGACTAGCACTCCTGCGCACATGGGATATTCTTCCTGAGCATTTCCCACTGGAAACGGCCCCCTCCTCCTCCTCCTCCCCCAGGGTTCAGACCCATGACGAATGGACACTGGTGTCGCACAAACGCAACAACAAGAAGAAATCTTAAATCTTGCTACTCTGTTTACTACATTGTTTCCCTGACCTCACTGGAGCTCCTTCCCACGAACTTCCCCTCCTGAAATTATGTGCAGCTACCCTGCATCCGGATCCCAGATGGGATCTTCCTTTTTACTCCTACTGTTTTTTGCCTGTGTTATACCCTCCCTCTGTTCAATCTCCATGACTTTTCTCCCTTTCCCCGCTTCCCTTGAGATGGATCCTATCCTGTTTTCAATGAAGACGTTCCGTTCACCGTCCAAACTCGCCTTCTGGACCTGGCTGAATATGGAGGACCTGCTGTGGTGTCACAAGGTACTGTTATCATTCTCCTGCATGACCAAATATGGCCCTAACGGTTACTTCTTTTAATGTCCGAGGCCTGAACCATCCGGTCAAAAGGGCTTCAGTGTGGAGAGAGGCTCTGAAGCTACGCTCAGACGTCCTCTGCCTTCAAGAGACACACCTCATGGCGTCTGGCGCGCCTTCTCTCTCCCACACCAGATTCCCCCACATCTTCCAAGCACCTGCCCCTAAAAAGCAAAAGGGGGTTCTCATTGCCATCAAAGACATTGTTAACTTCTCTCTCCAGGACTCACTGGTCGACCCTGACGGCAGGTTCTTGGTATTAGTTGGGTCCTTTAACAACAAATTATACACACTGGTCAACCTCTACGCGCCCAACACTCACCAGCTTTGCTTCCTGAGGAAACTCTTTTGCAAAATTAATAAGATACGGAAGGGTGCTCTGATCATGTGTGGGGACTACAACCTGACGGTTGACTTTGAGATGGACACTACCTCTAAAGCCAAACGCTCCCAGCCTGCTTTACACTCCCTGCTACATGCTGAGGGTATGTTCGACGTCTGGAGATGCCAACACGCATGTGAAAGGGACTACACCTTCCATTCCTCCAGGCATAACTCATACTCACGTATAGACTTGATATTGGTGGACAAAGTTTTGTTGCAGAGGGTGTCCTCGTCCGCCATCCACGACATCACGTGGTCTGACCACGCCCCGGTGTCGGTGGTGGTGGACGGGGGGGCCCCAGTTTCCTCGCCCTTTGTATGGAGGGCAGACCCCTATCTACTTCAGCAGCCCTCCCACATGGCTTATCTATCCACCCATTTGGAGGAATTTTTCACTGTTAATTCTGGGTCTGTCTCCAGCCCGTTCTCCGTCTGGTGTGCCCATAAGGCTTATATTAGAGGCATTCTGATCCAACTTAGTGCACGGGTAAGGAGGCAGAGAGCACAGAAATTGGACTCCATACTTGCTGAAATTCGCTCTCTAGAGTCGCAGAACAGGCAGACTCCTGACGCCCCGACGGCGGCCAGGCTTCTCGTGTTGCGCTCGGACCTCAGGAGACTGCTTCTTGAACGTTATGATAAACATGTTCAATCCCTTAAACTGACCCACTATGCGTCCGGAAATAGGGCGGGTAAAGTTCTAGCTCGGCGTCTGAAAAGTCGCAGAGTGAAAGCTACTATCCCTTTTCTTGTTAAGCACCCAGACAACAGTAAAATCTATAACCCTCAGGACATAGCAAACTCCTTTGCGGAGTTCTACTCCTCCCTCTACAATCTCCGGGAGGACCCCTCCACCCCTCAGCCTGTAGATGAGGTCATTTGCTCCTTTTTGGCTGATTTAGCACTGCCTGCCTTGTCCCGCTCCCAATTAGAATTCCTGAACATGCCGATCAGAAAGTCTGAGATTTTGCGGGCAATAAGGACTCTCCCTACTGGGAAGTCCCCGGGCCCAGGCGGCCTCCCTAATGGCTACTACAAGGCCTTTGACTCCCTCCTGGCCCCAGTATTGGGCACGGTGTTCTCTGAAGCTATGCTCTCTGCCTCCTTCCCAAGTGAAATGCTTAATGCTTTTATTGTGACTATTCCAAAACCAGGGAAAGTGCCTACTACACCTGCTAACTTCCGACCCATTTCTCTGTTAAATACAGATGTGAAACTGTATGCCAAGATTTTGGCATATAGACTGCTTCCTATCCTACCTTCCCTAATCAACCCAGACCAGACGGGGTTCACCTCGGGTAGGCAGTCGTCAGACGCGACCAGAAGGGTGATTGACTTGGTACACTATGCTGGGACCTCTCGGACGCCTTCTCTGCTCTTCTCCTTGGATGCGGAGAAGGCATTCGACAGGGTGCACTGGGGTTAGATGACCAGGGTCTTGGAGAAGTTTGGGTTCACTGGCCCCATCCTGTCGGCAATTCTAGCACTCTATTCTTCGCCTTGTGCGCAGGTCTACACCTCGGGTATGCTCTCCTCTACTTTTAACATCACCAACGGCACCAGACAGGGGTGCCCTCTGTCCCCCTCCATATTCAACCTCCTCATAGAACCCCTTGCAGAAAAAATTAGATCCCACTCTGGGGCCCCAGGCTTCCTGCTGTCGGGTCGATCCCACAACATAAGTCTGTTTGCGGACGATATCATTCTTTTTTTGACTTCACCGCATTCTTCCCTCTCCCAGGCTCACAGGGTTCTCGCAGAGTTTAGCCGCATATCCTACTATAAAATTAACTACACCAAATCCTTCGTATTAGGCCTCAACCTTCCCCCTCGCCTCCAGTTTAATCTACAAGTCTCCTTTCCATACTCTTGGGCAGCATCCAGTATACAATACCTAGGGATCCAGATTACAACAGACTTAACCAAGCTGGCCAATGCCAACTATGCTCCACTAATTGACAAAATCTCCGGAGAGGCTGCTCGCCTAGCCAAGGTTGATTTTACGTGGTCGAGACGTTTGGCCTCCTTCAAAATGTTGCTCCTACCTCAAATTCTGTATGTTTTCCGCACTCTCCCCATTCCTCTGAAACGTAGTCATCTCCAGTCCCTGAATAATATCCTTAACCGCTACGTTTGGGGTACCACCCGCCCCAGATGTGTGAGATCCCTTTTGATTAAACATAGATCTGTAGGGGGCATGGGCCTAATTGATATCAAAGACTACCATAGGGCAGCCATACTCAACCAACTTAGACGTTGGATATCCCCCACTCCTGACACCCTGTGGTGCGGTATAGAACAGGCCCTTTGCCCGACCAGGGATCTCTACAGTGTCCTGATACTTGATGCTTGGCAGCCCCTTTCTCTGCACCAACTACCCCTAACGTTCCAGGCCTCTTTGTAGGCTTGGAGGGACTTACGTAGCCTGGCTCAGTCCTCTAACACTACTTCTGTCCCGATTCCCATTGAAGCTCTCTCGTGTGTTATACCATATACCTCCTTCTCCAATTGGGCAGCTAAAGGCATTACTTGGATTGAAGATTTATACTGCTACAATGTACTCAAGCCGTTTGATACGCTTGCTGCGGAGTATGATCTGACACATGCAGATTGTTTTAAACATGCACAGGCCTCCCATTTCCTCAAAACCTTACAATCCCGCCACTTACTGATTCACAATGCCATTTGGCAATTCTACACCAAAGTGACCCCCTCCCCTAAGGGTATCTCCCTCTTCTATAACCTCTTCCAGGATAAACTACTTTTCAAGGCATCCCCCCCCCCCCTTTCGTAAGTGGGAAATAGATTTGGGTAAAACATTTTCTCCGGTCCAATGGCAATACTCGTTTAAACTTATATACAAAGCCTCCAGGTGCGTTAATCACTGGGAGCTCTCCCAAAAGATAGCCCTGAGGTGGTACCTTACTCCGTACCGCATAGCTCAATTCTACCCCTCGGCCTCCTCACTATGCTGGAGAGGTTGTGGGGAGGTGGGCAACATTTTCCAAATTTTTTGGCTCTGCAAGAGCCTTACTAGCTATTGGAGGGGTATATTCCGCTGTATCTCACGTATGACAGGCATATTGACACCCCCTACTCCTGAACTGGCGCTTCTGAACCTAGGAATAGAGGGTTTCCCCCCGGAGTTCCGAATTGTAGTCACTCATATCTTGCTAGCTGCTAGACTGCTGTTGACTAGAAGTTGGAAATCCAACACGGTACCAAATGTAACGGAGGTCCTTGAGCTCACACGGACTAACTACACGTTTGAGTCTTTGTTGGCGAACAGGGAAGGTAGGAGAGCGAAGTTTGATATTCAATGGAAGCCTTGGACAGTATGGTTCCGGCTACAATAGAATGGAACTTTCTTCTTCACGTTATGTTCTTCTGATGTGTTTTAAGCAATTACCTATGTAGGTTTGTATTTATAGTGTATTTATAGTGGTTTCACAGGTATCCATCCTTCCCCTATGCCCCTGCCCCCTCCCCCTTTTCTTATCCCTCCTCCTCAGCACTTTCCCATTGCACTCCCCTATTGTTTTGTTTGGAATCTGGCAGGAGGAAGAGACGGGCTCGTCGCCCTCCTGCTCTTATATGTTGACATATTGTTGTTGTTCCTGTCCGCAACTTATGAATCTCATTATGTTTATGGAGATGCTACCATTATGCAATCTTCCCTGCTGTCTCTGGGAAAGCTGGTGTGTATCTTTATATTTATATTTCTTGTGTTTATACTTTGAAAATTTTCAATAAAAACTATTGTAAAAAAAAAAAAAAACCAATGACATTCACACAGATTTTCAAAATTTAGGATCTAGAATGGAAGCCATTGAGCATAAATTGGATATCACGGTCTCAAGAGCTAATCAAAACACCGATCACATTCAGGTCCTGCAGGAACAATTAGACATGGCCCTATGTAAATTAGATGACCTTGAAAATCGTTCCAGGAGGGACAATTTTAGGGTACGGGGGCTCCCGGAATCTATCTCGGATATTCCCTCTGCTATTCAGGATCTAATTAAATCCCTGTTACCGTCTCTGCCCCCACATAAACTGGAACTTGATAGAGCTCACAGGTCTCTAGGTCCTCCTAGAAAAGACGGCACCCCCAGGGATGTGGTAGTGAAACCCCACTTTTTCAGTATGAGGGAAGATATTATGAAACTCTCTCGTCAAAATTCCCATCTATCTTTCCAAGGTCATGAGATTCAGTTCTTTGCGGATATATCCCCCATGACTATCCAACGGCGCAGAGCTCTTAAACCGTTACTTGCTATTCTATCCCAAAGGGAGATCAAATATTGGTGGGCTTTCCCTTTCGCCCTAAAATTTATGCTTAAGGGAAAGACCTATTCCTTCTCCTCGTTTCAGGAAGGGGAGAGGCTTTTTTCTGAACCTTAAATTTATCTCACAGGAATCTGAGATGGACACCTCTCAATTGCAAGCAGTTTCTTCTAAGCGCCCTACTCCTACTAGCCCAACCTCACCACACTTTGGAAATCCACCAAGTCTCGTCGTACTAACGCTTCTCGCACCACCTGAAGCTACTAAAGACTGATCCTTTCCTGTGCCTCGCTCTTTCAGGAATGCCCCTGTCCAGCCGTGATTGACTGCTTTCGTCACTGTACTTTTTTGAAGATCCCCTTTTGGAGAATTTTGTTTGTTTTTTTTTTATTTATTTTTTTATTTTTTGGGTCAATGGCCAATGTTTTGTGTCTGCTCCTTTATTTTTTCCCCCTCTGATGTTGGTTTTTGTCTTGTTTAGATCAGCTGGAATGCCTAAGGCTAAATATTAGGCGTTCTTGCTTGGGCTCCCTTGTTCTGGTGGGTTTGGATCCCATTTCTTGTGCGCTCGAACCGCTCCTACTGACAGTTCCATTCATGTGGTTTTAAATTTGTTTGCTGTACGTTTAGGCCTATTTACCACTATTATTGTTAAAAGTTTTTCACAGGGTTGGTTTTGGCTGGGACAGTAGTCTTGTGCCTCCATTCATCCTCAGACCATGGCTTTTTCATGCTCTTGGGATGAACTTGTGGTCCGTTTATTGGACCACAACATTTCATTACAGGTTGAAACAGGAGGGGGTCCTATCCCCCGCCTGCATCTTTGGCCCGTAATGGGCCTTGATCCTTATTTCTTTCTTTTCTTCCTTCTTCCTCTTACTAATTTTTTCTTTCTTTTTGCCAGCACACAGGTTCAACTTTCCGTCTGCTCCATTCTGGATCCCAGGTTCCTGTTTCGCCCGCACACTCCTTACCCTCAGAACCGGTGGGTGAGTACCATATGTAATGTTCATTCTTCCCTGCCTACACACCATGGCGGCTAACAAAATATCGGGCTCAGTGCTAAAAGTTATATCACATAATGTTCAGGGTCTGAATTCGGCTATTAAAAGGAAGAAATTATTTAACTATTATCGCTCGCAAAAATCAGAGTTAGTGATGCTTCAGGAAACCCATTTCCCTTCTAGTTATGTCCCATCCTTTATTCATGGACACTATCCACAATTTTTCCTGGCTAATGCTAGTAACAAAACTAAGGGGGTGGCAATATTCTTCTCGAAGGCGTGTAAGTTTAAAGACACTTTCGTTCATAGGGACCCGGAGGGGAGGTTCATCTTAGTGAAAGAACTGATTGAAGACCAAATTTTCTCGGTTATCTCATATTATGCCCCAAACACCGGACAGGCAGGATTCTTTCGGTCAATGATTAGTATTAGAATCACTGTTGGAAGGTATCGTGATCATGGGAGGTGACTCCAATGTGGCCTTCGACATGAGTTTAGATAAATCTAAGGCTCCATCTAAACAATTGTCCCACCCCACCAGGACAAGCTATAAGGTAGCGAAATTAATTCACCAAAATGGACTAGTAGATATTTGGAGGGAACTTAATCCGACTCAACGTGACTACACCCACTTCTCCAATCCCCATTTGAGCTTTTCCAGGATAGATCATATTTTTATTAATTCTATCCATATTCCGTTAGTTCATAGAGCCTCTATAAGAGATACGGTTCTCTCGGATCATTCGATGATGGTGTTGACTTTGAGCGGATCTTTTACCAGACCTCATACAGCTCATTGGAGACTTAACGAATCTCTTTTAGATGATCCTATTAACACAGTTGAAATAGAAAAAGCATTACAAGAATTCTTCCTTCTTAATGATTCGGGAGAAGTTTCTCCGGAAACCTTATGGGCCGCACACAAGGCCTCTATCCGGGGTAAGATCATCCAGCTCTCGTCCAAACTGAAAAAGGAAAGAACTCAGAATATTGAGAGGCTCGAGAAGGAATTTGAGTTTCTCAGTAAACAACATAAAAAAAAAAACTGGTTCTATTCATATGGATAAACTTAATAATACCAGATTAGCATTGAATTTGGCACTAACAGTCAGGGCAGAAAAGTCCATCAAGTGGTCAGGAGCTAAATTTTATTTAAACACGGATAAGATGAGCACTTTACTTGCTAATAAACTTTCCCCTAAATTTCGCTCTTATACCCTTCCTAAAATAAAGCTGCAACATGGTATTTCTACGCATAACCCCCAACGTATTTTGAGTGCTTTTAGGGAATATTACCAGAATCTTTATCAGAATACAGATATGGTAGACTCCCAGTCCATTAATTATTTTTTAGATTCTCTCCCCATCCCCAGTTTGAGCAAGACCCATGCTGACCTGCTGGATTCCCCAATCACTGTAGAAGAAACGATAGGAGTGATTAAAGGACTAAATAATAGGCTCAGCTCCCGGCCCAGATGGATTTTCATCTAAATATTATAAATCTTTCCTGAATATTCTCTCCCCTCACTTAACCAATTTTTTTAACTCTAAACGTTCGGGTGATCCGTTGGCACTTCATTTAAATTCAGCATATATATCGGTCATCCCCAAGCCAGATAAAAATCATGAACTTGTTGAGAACTATAGACCTATCTCTTTAATTAATAATGATGTGAAGATCCTAACAAAAATCTTAGCAAATAGAATGAGTTCCTTTATTAATTCTTATATTCATAAAGACCAGGTGGGGTTTATTCACGGTAGGCAAGGCCTAGACCAAGTCAGGAGAGCAATTGACCTCATATCTATACTACACTCGGGGTGGGATGGGGGAACCAGTCAGAAGGGCTTTTTGCTCTCGTTAGACCTGCAAAAGGCTTTCGATTCCTTATCTTGGTCGTATTTATTTAACGTCTTGAAACGCTGGTGATTTGGAGACTCATTCCTGGGGCTGTTAGGAGCACTGTACTCTAGCCCGGAAGCCAGAATTAAATTACAGGGATTTTATTCCGACCCTATTCGCATCGCTAGGGGTACTAGACAAGGGTGCGCTCTATCGCCCCTCATATTTGCTATAGCAATCGAGACTTTAGCAATAGCACTCAGGTCCAATCACAATATCGAGGGCGTCAGGTGTGGTCAAACGATCCATAAATGCGCTTTGTTCGCTGACGATGTTCTCCTTTTTGTCACCTCCCCGACTACTTCTCTTCCGGCAATTAATGAGCTCCTAGATACCTTCGGGATTATTTCAGGCTTAAAGGTTAACATGTCAAAATCTCAGGCGCTAAATATTTCCTTATCCTCTGATACGATCTCCCACCTAAAGTCCTCTTTTAGATACTCCTGGAATTCCTCTTCGATCCGTTACCTAGGAATTAACTTAACCCCTAAGTTTGACCAATTATATGGAGCTAATTTCCCTCCGCTTTTCAGTAAACTAGAAAAAGATCTTAAGAAATGGTCTAGTTTTAATATTTCATGGATAGGTAGGATCCACTCAATAAAAATGACTTTGCTCCCAAGAATCCTGTATTTGTTTAGATGTCTCCCTATCGGGATCAACAGGGGTCACCTTAAGGCCATTCAGAGGAAAATAATTAAATATATATGGGGTCAAAAGGGCTATAGGCTCTCTCGTTCTGTTCTTTGTAGTCCTAAAACACGGGGGGGTCTGGGACTTCCGGACCTTTTTAAATATTTTCAGGCAGCCAGATTAGCACAACTTTCATTAATTTATTCTAAACTCGAAAAGCCGGATTGGTTAAATATTGAGCGGCAGGCTGCACCTGTATACACTTTAGATTTCTTGCTTTGGTGTCCCCGTTCATCTAGGCCCCCGATACTGTCCCCTACTCTATCCCAATCTCTGTCCCTCTGGGATAGTATGAAGCAGTCACCATCGCTGACCTCGATTACTAGACCGCTAGCCAATTTATTCCACAATCCCAAATTTTGTCCAGGATTGGATACTAAAGCCTTTCAATGGTGGTTGGATAAAGGTCTATATAGAATAGGACACTTCTTCTCCACCTCGGGTCCTATCTCCCTCCAATATTGTCGAGTTAAACTAGGTCTCCCAGAGTCTGAAGAATTTAGATTCCTCCAAATTTTACACTTTATCTCTTCCCTTTTTAAAAATAAATCGGAGCCTCCAGGGTTCACACCCTATGAGCAATGATGTGGGCAGGGAAAGGAACATAGAGGAGGTATCTCTATCATCTATCTGTCTCTGATGGAACCTTCATCCAAATTTCGCTTCATGGTAGCTTGGGAATCGGATGTTCAGGAAACCTGGGATCTACAGGATTGGCATAAAATGGTAATAAGAGCTTTTAAAGGTATTGTAAATGTTAATTTGATTGAGGCTAACCTAAAGGTCTTGTTGAGGTGGTACTTGGTACCTACCAGGCTTGCTGTAATGTTGCTGTCTACCTCTTCTGATTGTTTTAGGGGTTGTCAGACCCAGGGTTCTATGTGGCATGTCTGGTGGGCGTGTCCGAAAATCCGTAGCTTCTGGAATAGGTTATTTTGCCTTATTAGAAAAGTTACGGGTATTTCTTTAAAGCAATCCCCACAGATAGCCTTGCTAAATGCTGATCTCCCAAAAGCCTCCAAATATACTCGTAGACTGATTTATTTTATGCTCCTTGGAGCAAAAATTACTTCGGCTAAGGCGTGGAAGCAGCCTTCAGTTTCTCTAGCAGCGACCAAGAGAAAGATCTCCTGGATAATGACACAGGAGAAACTGGTTAGCCATATATTGAAAACAACCATTAATTTTGAGGCAACTTGGGAACCCTGGGCCACCTATTTGGGCATTTCTTTTATACCGGGAGCAAATGGGACATGATCTCTTTAAACGATAGCTTATTCTGTGGATTGGCACTTTTCTTCTCCCCTCTTTCCTTTTTTCTTCCTTCATCCTCTAAACCTTCAGCTTAGGACAATTTGATCCTCTTTATTTTTGTTACCTAAATGTATCTAAGGGACGGTAATTTAATCTCTTCAAATCCTCTAGGCATGGTGTTTCCTATAGGAGCTTCCTCGATTTTCAGAGCTAAATTTTGTTTATTTTTTATGTCACACCTTCTTTAGTTGGGGGCCAGTTAACTATTACTTTGTTACTTTTTCAATTTTACTCTCCGGTTGCTCTTCGGGTCTGGGAGTTCTCTGTTTTTTCTAGGTCCAGGGAGCAACCTTATAATAGTGGAGGTGTTATAGTGAAGAACATTACTTCCGGTTCCAGGTAATGAGTGCACCCGGTAGGGGCACCTGGTCCGGTGATTTTTTTTTCTTTTGATTTCTCCGCTAGGCTGACGTCTTATTTTAATAACCCCCCCCCTTTTAGCTCATAGAGGAAGGAGACTGGTAATTATGTTTCTTTTATATGAAGAGAGGATACGTTGTTAGATGACTCCATTACTCAATACTGTTTATATTTCAATATATGTAGCTTTTCCAAGAAATGAAGGTTTTATTTCACTATACACAGAGCTGAAGAAAGTATTTAAAGCGGAGTTTAAGCCTCAAAAAAAAAAAAGAAAAAAAGTCAACAGATGCAAATAAAGTAGCTGATAACTTTTAATATACGAACACATACCTGTCCAGGAATCCCGCAATGTCACCCCCCAAAGCCGATTGGTCCAACAGCTCGGGTGCAGGTGTCGGCATTGCATCTAAGGAAAACCGTCAGTGAAGCCACTCCCTCTAACTGCATTAACATATTTTCCTACCTCATAATTCTGACTTACTCCTTCAACCCCCCCCATGAATCCTACTAGCCACCTGCTCAGTGAGAGGACCCCTTTCAAGGTTGTCAGTTCTGCCCAGTGTAGCAACTTGCTCCTCCAGATGTTACAGGCTTGAAGACTCCTGTTATAATCTCCTGATTTTAAATCTGGGTTTTACCACGTGATCTAAGTTCCAGCAAGCAAAAAGGTTGAGCAAGCTCCGAAACTAGTTCTACAAGAAGTAATATAGGACCTGAAGCAACTTTAACCAATTAACCACTCCGCTTAATGTACTAAAGGAAGGAAATAAATAAAAAGGCTATTTAAAAAGCGACAGAAAAGGTCTTTAAAAAGCTGCATGGAAAGACCCACCCCCCCAAAAAAAAAAGCAAACATAGCAATCACCAGCAGTCAAAAGGAAGACTGGGTGGAAGATTTCTCAACCTGCGCACTTCATCCGATCCCTCCTTGAGAGCGGCTGTTTCCGCAGACAGCCTAAATTCTTTGAAGATTTGTGCCTGGGAGAAGAGCCTATTCGGAAGTCCCTTTCTTGTTCCTATAACATCTTACTTGCCCACACATCTCAACATGACCCCCCATACTTGGGGAAATAGGAGAGAGATCTTAACACCATGTTCACTGAGGATCAAAAGAACCGTATCCTCTTTTTTCCAGTGCGAAACGCGTCGGCTGTTCCTTGTTTCTACTGCTGTGACCCTATTTTTGTACATGCTGTTTATTGAATAAAAGACCACCCATCAGGTTTTGGAGTGCGGCTATCCATTTTTCTTTGTCTTCATTTTGCTTAGTGCACCGCCAGCACCCTCGGTATCCTGCACCACCTGTAACCATTTAGTGATCCCACCTGGAGCGGTGACTCCTTTCTCTCTATCCTCTTTTTTCCACATGAGTTGTCCCTGTGTAGTAAATACCAGGAGATCACTTACAAGATTTTGACCCAATGGTACAGGACTCACAACAGTACTAGCCATGGGCATCCACTCCATAGGGCACGGGGGGTCGTTTTCCCCCCCTGGAATCGCCAGGGAGAGCCAGGAGCAGGGCCAAACTGGCAGCTGCAGCGCTCCCCTCCTTCCATCCTCCGGCGCTCGTATCGTATGTCATGGAGCTGGGTCTGTGTGCAAGGTCCCGCGTCCCTAGTTTGGCTTGTCTGATAGTCTTCTAGTGTTCCACCTATCACACAAGCTGAACAAGGGGGGCGAGACCTTGCACACAGACCCAGCTCCGTGACATATACGATACGAGCACCAGAGGACAGAGGGCGGGGAGCGCCATTTTAGATCGTTTACCAGGCCTGTGCTTTGTTTGTTCCAACATCTGTTGCCACAGGTAACACTAGACTATTTTCTGATGTGAGCAAACACAACACAGAGTTGTAGCCTACAGCATAGTTTCTAATTGTCCCTTATTCAGAGTGCCTGTCCCTCTTCTGGGATCAAATCCATTTGTCCCTCATTCCAAAAGGTTACTCTTTTAGACCTAAAATAAATATACTGTCAATATAGTGTAGTGTTTCAGTCAAGGGAAAGGGGTGCTGTATAGTGTAAAGGGGCACAGTGATGCAGGGTGCTGTGTAATGTAAAGGGGGCCAGTGATGCAGGGTGCTGTGTAATGTAAAGGGGGCCAGTGATGTAGGGTGCTGTGTAATGTAAAGGGGGCCAGTGATGCAGGGTGCTGTGTAATGTAAAGTGGTCCAGAGCTGTGGGGTGCTGTGTAATGTAAAGGGATTCAGAGCTGTGGGGTGCTGTGTAATGTAAAGGGGTACAGAGCTGTGAGGTGATGCGTAATGTTAAGTAGTGTGGGTCTATTGCGCTACTGCGAGTACCGAAATGTGACAGATAACAAAAATAAATGTGAACTAAAGCAGCTATATCTAAAAGGGTAACACAACCGCTCTTCAAGTGGATAATAAAAAAGGGTGATAAGCGCTATAATAGAGGTGCAATGAACATAAAGACTAAATATAGCCAAAGTGTAATACTGATGCGTGACAAAGCTGACTGACAAAGTAAAATGGGGAATATTCCACAATCTGTGAAAGTGAACAATGCTGAGAGTCTATGGGTAGAATGGTAGATGAATCAGAAGTGTCAGATGTATCTTCTACACATATTGCATCAATCCGTTAGTCAGTCTCATATTGCCCTTACCTTCATACCATGGTGTAAGTGCATTTAGGGCACAAAGGTTCCTTCTCCTGCTATATCAGCGCCGCTCCTCAGTGGTGTCTCATTCAATGGTCATCTGAGATGGAAAAGTAATCCTAAGGTTTCCTGGATTCTAATGGCTCATGAATGTGAGCCAGAGCGTGAAGCAGAAAAAATAATGCCACAGATAGTGAAGCCCATATAGAAGGGGGAAGGTGATGATTTTAATGAGACTCTTGCATAAAAACGAAAAAACTGAAATTGCTGATGACAGGACGCGGTGAATGAAAACCGCCGTCTAACGTCTGCTGGCCTCCGGCTGATTGTATGGTCACGTGGTCGCACTTCCTACGTCGTTACGTCACGGTCTTGTGACTTCTTCAGGGATGCTGATTGGCTGTTAGACCAAGCCTTATATACTCAGTGACCGGAAGTAAACAAAGTGCCATTTTCTTGAAGTCCATACCATAAGACTACATTCTGACGCTAGACAGAGCCACGAATGGGCATACAATACATTAGCATTACAGGAGCACTATCTTTGTGTATTGTGTCTAGATACGGTGTCAGATCTTGAGATATATGACACTATATGTAATGTAATAAAGACACATCAAGCTATGTCTGATGTGTTAATGTAACTTGCCTGTTAAAATAGTAAAAATTATAAAAATATAAAATGTATGTATTTAAAATTGTAATGGCAATCAGTACAATCACAACACCATTAAAACATATAGGGATCAAAATAATGAATGTTATAACCAAAGTAAAAGTATTATGTATCTACAGTATGTTACCTAAATACATGTTAAAGTGGTGTATATGGAGATATAGTCCTCCACAATGCTCAAATTGGAGCATATTCTATACATGTAGACTTAGACTGGTAATAATGGGGTATAATTAAACCCTATAGGTCAGGGGTCTCAAAGTACCGGCCCGCGGAGCGGTAATAAATGGCCCGCGGCAAATCCCCGCGATTCGCGATAAAACCCCGCGATTCGCGGTAAATTTCCCGCGATTCGCGGTAAATCCCCGCGATTCGCGATACATCCCCGCGATTCGCGGTAAATTTCCCGCGATTCGCGGTAAATCCCCGCGACTCGCGATAAATCCCCGCGATTTGCGTTAAATCCCCGTTTAACAACTCCAAGCCGTGGAACCCCCCCCATAAACAACTTTGATCTGCAGCCCCCCCCTAAACAACTCCGAGCCGTGGACCCCCCCCGCTCAACAGCTTTGATCTGCGAACCCCCCCGCTCAACAACTCCGATCCGCGGACCCCCCCGCTTATCAACTATGATCTGCGGACCCCCCTCGGCTCAACAACTTCGTTGGGAGGTATGCCTGATGTGCTCTGATTGTGCCCTGATGTACCCCATGTACCCTGATATGCCATGTGCCCCAGGTACCCTGATGTGCTCTGATGTGCCATGTGCCCCATGTACCCTGATGTGCCTCATGTACCCTAAAAGGGCCCTGATGTGCTGGGCTCTGTACATCGGGGTACCCTGTGCCCTGTAGTGCCATGTGCCCTGTACTGATGTGCTGTGCCTGATGTGCTCTCATGTGCCCTGATATGCCCCATGTGCCCTGATGTGTGCCATGTACACTGATTTGCTGGGCTTTGTACCCTGATGTGCTGTTTCATGTGCCCTGTACCCTGATGTGCCATGTCCTGTACCCTGATGTGCCATGTGCCTTGTCCTGATATGTCCTGTCCTGATGTGCTGTGCTCTGTACCCTGATGTGGCCTGTTGTGCTGTACCCCTATGTGCTGTGCCCTGTACCCTGTTGTGCTCTGATGTGCTGTGCCCTGTACCCTGATGTGCGCTGTGCCCTGATGTGCCCTGTGCCCTCATGTGCCCTGTACCCTGATGTGCTGTGCCCTGTACCCTGATGTGCTGTGCCCTGTGCCCTGATGTGCTGTGCCATGTGCCCTTATTTGCTGGGCTCTGTGCCTTGATGTGCTGTACCCTGATATGCTGTGCCCTGTACCCTGATGTGCTGTACCCTGATGTGCTGTGCCCTAATTTGCTGGGTTGTGAGCTTTGATGTGCTGTGCCATGATGGTGAGTGGTCAGTGTGTAGTGTAGTGGTCTGTCGGCAGTGTAGTGGTCTGTCGGCAGTGTAGTGGTCTGTCGGCAGTGTGCAGTGTAGTGGTCCGTGTGCAGTGCAGTGCTGAGGGTTAATAATGTGTTTGCTGACACCAATATTAGGGTTTAATAATGTGTCCGCTGACACCAGTGCTGGGAGTTAATAATGTGTCCGCTGACATCAGTGCTGGGGGTTAATAATGTGTCCGCTGACACCAGTGCCGGGGGTTAATAATGTGTCCGCTGACACCAGTGCTGAGGGTTAATAATGTGTCCGCTGACACCAGTGGTGGGGGTTAATAATGCGTCCGCTGACACAGAGCTGGGGGTTATTAATACGTTCGCTGACACCAGCACTGTTTTTGAAGTTTGAAAGTTTGCATGCGGCCCCCCATGGGATATGAAAACTTGTCTTGCGGCCCTCAGGTAATTTGAGTTTGAGACCCCTGCTATAGGTGGACAATCTAATTGCTGAACCTGTAACTTCACATCCAGCCTGAGGCCATCAGATAACATAATACTGTAAATACATGGGCAATATGAATAATCATTATGACATATGTACAGTATGTAAATAAATATAATAAAAAAATAGGTATACAGATATTGATGATCTCAGACTAGAGATATCTGGAACTAAATGAGTAGCTCAGATAGATACATGTGCCATATCTCCTAGCTGAGATAGATCAATATGTATTGAAATGGAAGAAACCCATGTCTAGTAAGCGATATCCTTACTGAGACATCTCCTCAATGCAGCCAGGGCGTGTGTCCCCAGCGTGTGGAAGCAACAATCTCTGCCAGTGGTGTCACAGTGGTTTGCTAGGGTGTGTGATATACAGCGGATGGAACAGCTCGAAACTGCCCTAGGGGAAAGGGAGGAAGAACACAACACCCGCTGGACACACTGGGATCTGTTCCGATTCTCGGACAAATACAAGTCCTACATTTGAGTAACCTATTTGGGGTGAATTTTAAGCTTGGGACCGTCGACCCTGCCAGAACCCTTCATCCCCCCCACCCCTTTTACTTACCCTCTACCACTCCTCCCTTATGCTCTTTCTTTCTTTTCTCCATTGACACCTCAGGTGTCGTCCACTCTGTTTCCCTTTTAAAAGAGAAAATTCCTTTGGTTTGAGGGGATCCATTAGTACTGCTCCTGCGAAACCAGGACTGAGAGCCACACAGTATGCAAGGTACAATGTTCAAGCTTAGTCCCCTAAAGTACAATGACTTGGTATCATATGCCAAATAGGGACTAACTCACGTTATCTCACAGGTTGTCCTTCTCTCTTCTTTAATGCTCCTAATGACTAGACATGTGCACTGCCGATAAAAAATATATTTTTGTTTATGTTTCATTCATTTTTTTTTCTTTTTTCGTAAATTCAGGAAATCCGAAAAATAGTTTTTACCGTTGTTTTTTTTTTGCTTTTTTTGTAAATTTTCGTAAATTCTGAATTTCCGAAAAAGCAAAAAACAAATAAAAATGAAAAAAATAAAAAATTTGAATTTTCAGGATTTCCGAAAAACACGAATGAAACTAAAAAAACTAATTTTTAGAAGTTCAAAAAAAAATCGGAAAGTTCCCATTTTCAAATTTTTGTTTTTTTAACTTTAGATTTTCAAATTTTCAAATTTCGAATTTTTCAGAATTTTGGAAATACGAACATTTTTAAATTCGAAATGTCGAAAATACGAAAATTCAGAAATTGAAAAATTAAAAAAACGAAACAAATTGCACATGTTTAGAAATGACTGTTGTGGAGTCTTTAGACCACAGTCTCCTGATTTGTTATAACTATTACTGAATTTCATAGGTTGACATGTGTGTAATGATGTCATGTTGTATACACTGCATACCTTAAATAAAGGTAAAAAAAAAAAGCAAAAAACTTTTTTTCACTCTCCACTCAAATTTCCCTCTCTTCAGCTTCCAACCAGCAAACTCAGATGTGTGCTCTATAGGAAGCTATATAGGACCAGAAGGGCCTGACCATGCGATGCATACTAGCACATTATTCTATTGTCTTGCAGGTATTTTTTCGGTTTACTACTGCTTTAAGTATAAAAGACCATATTCTCCAAAGATTGCCTGCAGCAGAGGATCCTAAGTCCTTGGTGTAGCTGAGGATAGCGCTGTCCGCTATACTCTCATCCCACCCATGTACAACACCCAAGGTTTGAGAGGTGCGAAATCTCCCTCTTGAAGCCTTTCCCTGTTCTAAGCCTTTTCTTTTTCTTCCCCCTTGCCACCACCCAACCCTTCCTCCTTGGCCTCTTAGTGATTTTGCCTCACAGAGATAGGCACTAGACAAATGTTCTTGCTGAACGTTTTAACAGCAGTACGTTTTTGGCTTCATCCTGCTGCTGTACCTCTAGCCCCTGGTACATCAAACCATGTAGGGTGTGCTCCAGGATGAACACAAGAGGGATTTTATCACCAATCACTGTCCCATCATTTAAACTCTTTGGCAGTAATCTCAAGCGTGACTCGGGGTTGATTTTTTCTGCTAAAAGCAGTAACCCCGAGTCACGCTCGGGGTAGCTTTGCAGAGCCTGCAGCAGCCTCCCCTTACCTTCTCCTGGCAATCCAGCGATGATATCCTATTGCTGTGATCGCCAGCGAGATCACCGCCATGGCTGTCACCTGACTTCCTGGTTCCGTTCCCTGCTGTGCATAAGAGCGGTACTGGGCAGGTAATTCAAATTTGAAAGTAAAACACACACATAAAAGGAGGTGATACAGTGTAATCTGTGTAATCTGAGAGGATTACACTGTATCACCTTAGGATCTGACACCATCACTTTACAGTGCCCCTTTCCTGACATTTTAGTGTAATTTGTGCCTGTCGTGGACCATGAAATACTGAAGTGTTTCTACGTGAAATCCTAATTCATGTATTACAGAAGATGGGACATTATGGATATTTCATATTCCAGGATGTCTTGAGATATTACAGGAGATTTTATTCTGAACCCCAACCAGGTCAATAGATTTAGAAGATATACTCATTGTCTATTGTGTGATAACCCTATTTTAAAGCCTTTTGATTATCAGTTGTAAATGTCTTCTGCCCTGTCTCAACTCTCCAGACGGTTCCATTGTTCTGTGGCTGGCTATTGTGTACATTGATTGCCCCCTGGGGCTTTTGTCTCAATACACATAACAGTCTTTCTATTCAAACCTGTCTGACCAATCTCTGCTGTGTCATTTTCAAGTCCTCATTTGCACGGTTAAGGAGGACCTGATGGGAGACTGCCTGGACTTTAAAAAGGACCAATAAGAAAGCGGTTGTTGGGGGTGGGATGTTCCAAATCCTGTATAAAAGTGTGCTGTGTTTTCAATAAAGGGTGTCCTGTTTTGAACATGCATACAACTTGCTTGATGAGTGTTCCTGATGAGTCCGATCGGCACCAAGCTGTCGGTTGGATCCTGGAACCTTGGATGACTGGACCATCAGATGTTGCAATCTGCAATCTGATCCGATGAAAGCAGAGGAGTGCCGGGAGAGCAGGGCCTGGGTGAGCAAGGGTCTCGTCACATCCAGCATTAAGCTTTGGCTCATGTGTGGATTATTCGGCGATTCCAGGGATATTCCTACTCGTGGAATATTGGGTGATTTTCTTTTATTCGAGAAGAAGGGAATGCTTGACGGGGATATTTTCTACTACCGTCACAGTGCCCATAAAAAATATTTAGAACTAGGCATCACAAAAGCGCCACTTTGCTACTAAGGTGCTTTTAGACCAGTTGAGTGACAGCGGCAGCTACACAGAGTTGCTCGCAGAACTGAGCGATAGTGAGCCGTGGGGAGATTTGTCATCTGACACTGATCCGGCAAGTGATAATGGCGATGATCCTGCACCTGACCTCAGCGATGTGCGCACTTGGTGCCCTATAGACAGCAATACGGACCAGGTAGCGCCCCCCAGATTCCCATTCACTGGATCACCTGGGATGAAGGTAGATGTTGAGAGTGACAACCCTCTGGCATACCTGCAATTATTCCTCACTGAGGAGGTAATTGAAAAAATTGTCAGAGAGACAAATCGCTACCATGATTAGCAATCCGCTACGCTGCATGCCAGGTTTTCCAGAAGCAGAAAGTGGGAACTGGTGACTTAAGAGGACATCTGGCAGTT
The DNA here is from genome assembly GCA_029574335.1 of Rana kukunoris. Lineage (NCBI taxonomy): Eukaryota > Metazoa > Chordata > Amphibia > Anura > Ranidae > Rana > Rana kukunoris. The sequence continues at coordinate 295,891,392 of CM056051.1, read as the reverse complement.
TCTCGGACTCATCATTCTTCAGGACGTGGTGGGGAAACCACTCCAGAAATAGTACTGGACCACCAATAAATTACTGGCCACTCCGGTTTTTGGCACTGTGATGTCAGAATACTGTTTTTCTCTCATCATGAAGTATTTCCACTTCACGAACAATGAAGAATTTGAGGCCACGCATCCTCCGCCCAAACTAAAAAAAATCTGTGAGGTATGCCAAATGATTGTGACCAATTTTCAGCAGGCCTACGTGCCAGAAAGGGACGTCAGTGTGGATGAGGTCTGATGGCCTACAAGGGACGCCTAAGCTGGATACAGTTTTTTGCATCCAAAAGTGCAGTTTGGCATCAAATTCTACATGCTCTGCGAGTCAGCCACCAGATACATCTGTAATTCGGTCATTTATACCGGTAAAGGCATGAAGTTCAACCACAGGTACAGCGGCTATGGGATGGCCACATCATCTGTCCTTACACTGCTGGAGCCATTGCTGAACCAAAGATATTGTGTGACACGTCTCCAGAACTGTATGAGATTTTGCTACAAAAAAAAACTGATGCATATACTACCGTTAGGCCTAACCGACGTGACATGCCATCTATGTTTGCCAACTAAAAACTGGAGAAATGGTTGCCTTTCAGAAGCGTAAGATGATGGCGAGACAAGAAGGACATGTGTCTCATGAGTACTGTGCACAATACCTCCACTGCCATGGTCCACACAAGAGGTGGGAAAAATGTGCTGAAGCCGCAAGTCGTGATCGACTATAGCAACACAATGGGAGGTGTCGACAGAGCCGATCAGGCAATGACATTTTACCCGGCTATGCGCAAACAGCAAAAAAAATATTATACGAAGATTTTCAGGCATCTTCTGGAACAATGCCTTTGGAATCCTTATATCCTGTATAGAGCAAAGAGTGAAATGTTCATTCTGACTTTATCTGGAAGGTGGCTGAGCAGATTTTTGTCAACCACCAGACGCCATCAGTAGCTGTAAACACACCCAGACGATGTTCTGTTGACGTTGTCAACCCAGAATGCCTGGACTACATACCGCCAACCGCAAAAAAGGCAGCACCTACCAGGATGTGCGTGGTTCGCTGTTCAAAGAGAGATGGCAATGGAAAGAAAGCCTGAAAAGAAACAAGGTTCCATTGTCCTGATTGTAACGTTGGACTTTGTCCAGTTCTAAGCTTCAAAATGTATCACACTCAGGATGTTTATTGAATTTTCTTTGTTTGACAATTTTCATAATTTTTTATTACATTATTGAATAAAATTATATTATTTATTAGACTATAATTATTCATGATTTTGTGTTTCAAATTAATCACATCTGGGATGTCTACTAGAGTCATGTCTGGTCAGGTTTAAGTAAGTAATTACTAAGAATTGCAGGCCTATAATACATATCACCAAATTTCCATGCAAACAATTGTACTGCTTTTGGTACAAAATTCCAGACATAATCATACCACCAGGGAGGTTAAGCACAAGAGGCAACCAAAATGAATAAGGTGCTAAAATGCTGCAGGTAACCTGATTGAAAAGTCATTGATGAAGCAAACAGAACTACAGCTACCCAGAGCCTGTCCTTGCACCATAATCACACAGATACTCATTATGAGCACACTGCTGCTGCTATTGTAGCATCTACAGCATGGCCAATGTTGAGTTTTATCACAGGGGTGTCACAGATAAGGTGGTTGGCAAGCAACTGATGTTTGCCCAGTAAACCATGGCTGGATATAACCATCTAAAGTGAGAGCAAACCCTTCTGGTCTGACAAAGAACCATCTAAAAAATCAATAGATAAGCTGGAATTAAGGCGCAATGCATGGGGGTGATTTGAAGACATTGGTATATCTTTCATCCCAGCAGCTGTGAAAAAGACATTGTCTTGGGAAGGATCTGCTAAAGATGATGGGATGAGTGTAGAAGAGTTTTACAGAGTTTCAAGTATTGGTTTGTCTTTCTCTGAGCAACCTTTTCTTTCCTCTCCCTTAATGCTATTAGGGATTGCAGATGTAGCAAGAGAATGTTATAGTGGTGGCGACATGCTGAAAATGGGAAATGAGCAGGAAGAGGAGGAGAGAATGCATACAGGTATTTTTCTGCCAACCTCCTTCTGATTAAGATGCTCCTCCCATTAAGCTCTGTGGTGCAGAGTCATTTGTTTCCTAATGTATATTCTACTGAAATGGCTGGAACTTTTACCATAGCTGATACACTGTGGGCAGAGTCTTCAGACCACAATGGTGCTGTTGGCAGCAGATACATTAAGAAAGACTTTATGTAAACTTACCCATGGGATAGTAATGGCCTGTATGCCTGGAAAAGTGCCACCAGATGGAATAAGATAGTTGCTCCCTCCAAATCCTCTGCAAGCTGCCACTGGCTCTCGACAAAATCCTTCTTCATTGTTGTTCTGCTTCTAACTGAGAACTTTCCTCCTTTCCAATTGGTGCACCCATAAATGCTCTACAAGTTTATCACCCACTTTGTACACATCACTGGAGCCCACTTTTCAGTAAGCCTTAGATGCTGGAACATCACTGCCTCTTGTTGTCCTCTAACCATGGTGTGGCTATACCCTAATCTCCCTCTATAATCACAGTCCTTTCTTCCTTGTGCTCCTAATCTGAAAAAAGGAATGCTTGCACCTAAAACAGATCATCTTCTGCAGCAAGTCAGAGATCATGTGAAGAGATAATTCTGCTGACTTCTTAGAGAGATTAGCAGAAGAGGGGGAGGAAGATGGAGCAGCACTTTCAGACAACTGGCTATTCTGCACCTTGGAGGACGAAGAAGAGAAAGGCTTAGCCAACCACTATAAAGCATGGCCATAAAAAAAAAAAGAAGAAAAAAAAGGCAGACAAACCCTGCTGCAAAATTTGCTTTCCCCCTACTACCCCTACTTTTTTTTTTTGCAGAAAATACAAATATAGGTAAACATTGAATTAATTGACACCAATAAAACAAATAAAACAAAATACATTAAACGGTAAATAACTGCTCACCAAATAATACATCTACAGAGACTCATTAGCAATGTCATCCCTACAACAAATAATGTGAGCATACAGCATATATTTCTAGTAAAAATTGATTGGGTGTCTACAGTCTAATTCATGAACCGGAAAAAAGTAACCAGTTCTATTAAAAAAATCTACATTTGATAGTGATGTTATACTGTATGTACTGTATGTGCCTGCATAAGCATGTGTGTGTTGTTAAAAGTACAGATGCTGGAAATTTGAATTTGAAGACTAATGCAAAGAAGTCATTGGCTGGATACAGTAAGTGTGGAATATAAAAGTAAAATGATGAGCGCAGCTAAAACTAAACTAAATAATCAATCCAAAATGAACAAGTGAACATCGCTATGGAAAACAGTGATATTGATACAAAATAAATGGGATGATCCAAATATGTGCAATTAAGTGCAGCAACAAGTGTCCCAAATAAGTGAAATCCAGTGAGGAGACAAATGTAAATCAAGCAGTGACAAGGCTTCTGTCCATGTAAACAACGAGATCATCCAGATGAGGCTTCACAGATGAACGTGCTCACAGAGCGCTTACCTTCCACCAGGCAGAAAAGGGGCATCAACACATACACCGATGGTCCTGTAGACAGCCGTCTCTGATATGGATCTTTAAGCCAACCTTAGCCACATTTGAGGTCCGGTCACCATAGGATAGAAATATAGAGAATGTTCCAAAGAAAAAATGAAGCTCACATGGTGAAGTACGTAAAACTGAGGACAGTTTAATAAGGTAAAACACACTTACAGCAAGAAAAACGAATAAAACACCAAAACAATGGCACTTCCGGTCGGACGGTCAGGGTGTCACGTCACTTCCGGTTAACCTTACGCGTTGCGTCACGTCACGTGACTTCATCAGAGGTCACGTGACGCAACGCGTAAGGTTAACCGGAAGTGACGTGACGCCCTGACCGTCCGACCGGAAGTGCGACCGGAAAAACAGTCCCGACGCATCACCGAGAATCCGATCGTCGGTGAGAGAGCAGGGACGTGGATCTCTGTGTGTAAATACAGAGCTCCACGTCCTGTCAGGGAGAGGTGACAGATGCTGTTTCCCTTGTACATAGGGAGACAGCATCGATCACCTCCCCCAGTCACCCCCCTCCCCCCACACAGTTAGAACACACCCAGGCAATACATTTAACCCCTTCCTCACCCCCCTAGTGTTAACCCCTTCAATGCCAGTCACATTTATACAGTAATCAGTGCATATTTATAGCACTGTTCGCTGTATAAATGTGAATGGCGCCAAAATTGTGTCAAAAGTGTCCGATGTGTCCGCCGCAATATTGCAGTCAAAATAAAAATCGCAGATCGCCGCCATTACTAGTAAAAAAAAAAATATAAAAAAAAAATCATAATTCTGTCCCCTATTTTGTAGGTGCCATAACTTTTGCGCAAAGCAGTCACTTATTGTGATTTTTTTTTTTTTTTTTTTTACAAAAATACGTAGAAGAATACGTATCGGCCTTAATTGAGAAAAAAAAAGTTTTTTAAAAAAAAAAATTGGCATATTTATTATAGCAACAAGTAAAAAATATATATATATTTTTAAATTGTCGCTCTTTTTTTGTTTATAACGCAAAAAATAAAAACCACACGGGCGATCAAATACCACCAAAAGAAATCTCTATTTGTGGGGAAAAAAAGGACGCAAATTTTGTTTGGGTGCCACGTCGCACGACCGCGCAATTGTCAGTTAAAGCGACACAGTGCCGCAAGCTGAAATTTCGCCTGGGCACGAAGGGGGTTTATGTGCCCAGTAAGCAAGTGGTTAAGGTGCACCTTTTCCTTATGAGATCATGACAGGAATTGTTTCAAGGTCCCCTGCTGATTTAAAACCAGCAGGAGGTCTGTGATAGGCTAACCAGGTCAGCTGACCTGGAATGTTCTGGAACCAGGTCCCCCCCCCCCCCCCATACTCCTATAGGCTAAAAAGGGTCAAATGACCCCATGGAAGCTTCTAGAATTCTGGAGGGTAGTATAAAGCCCCCTCTCTGGGTCCGTGGCCAGTTGTCTGAGGGGGGACCACCCAGTGGAACTCCCCACCTTCCCCATGCCCTTGTTGTGGCTTTATTATGTGGTCAGTTCCCTTTTTTTTTTTTTTATAAAAATACATGTTAAGTCTGAAGTTTATTTCAGCTTGAGTGGCTAAGCTGTGTTTAAATGTGGTATATACATTTTGACGCTGGTAAATTATTGAAATTACATTGTGTTTTAAAATAAAACCAATAATGAAGACTGCAGCCAAAATATTTTATCCAAAAGGGATTATTGCAGCATTGTGCTTTTATTTATGTTCAGGCTAGATCGGATGGGATTTATTTTGGAATTAATACAATTTCAAAATTTAATATTGGGAGTCCCATTTTGTAGATAATTATACTGCATAAACAAAGTATTCTTTTTTGTTGCAGGTGAAAATGTATTTTAATTCTATAATTGGAATGTGTCACTTTTCTTCTGTAAAAACATATAATCCAGTGCTGCTTTTCTCTCAATTATTTTACTGATGTATTCACCATCATATGAGGTGTGTGATGTCATATATATATATATATATATATTGCTCCCGTTCACAATTTGTCTAAATTGTTACCCCTGTCATTCCGGAAATGTCCACTGGGCCAGTCTGTATTCTAAGGGATGTAATATCATCTCGGGATGGCAGCTGGCGCCAGAGGGGTTCTGGCAGAGTAAGTTGTTCCCCAGCAGCCAATTGGAGAAGTTTTTCCCTCACGGGGCATTCTAGGGAGGGATATATCTGGACAGGGTCATGTGTTCTACAGGTCTTCGCGGGGTCCCGGTTCCAGGTGCGGCATCCACCTTCAAGGTGCGCATATCCATGGACCCCGCCAGCGTGGCCCAACTGGCCAGAATTGCAGGCTATGCCGAACCTCAGCTGGAGGTAAAAGGGGACCCCAGTGTTTTACTGGGTCTCCGGTTCTATTAAGAGGATCCCAGGCTGGGTGCCGTGCGATTGGGGGATCGGCTTGGGGGGAACCCGGAGGCAGGTTGTCCAACAGGGCTTGAATGAACCAATCGGGGATCTGGTGACCGGAATGCTGACAGGTATACTTTGCTGTCACCCGGTGACCTATGCTAAAGAACTCTACTGGGAGTATTCGCTCCGTTCATCTACAGTGCAGAAAATAAGTATTTGAACACCCTGCTATTTTGCAAGTTCTCCCACTTGGAAATCATGGAGGGGTCTGACATTGTCATCGTAGGTGCATGTCCACTGTGAGAGACATAATCCAAAAAAAAAATTCCAGAAATCACAATTTATGATTTTTCAACTATTTATTTGTATGATACAGCTGCAAAGAAGTATTTGAACACCTGTCTATCAGCTAGAATTCTGACCCTCAAAGACCTGTTAGTCTGCCTTTAAAATGTCCACCTCCACTCCATTTATTATCCTAAATTAGATGCACCTGTTTGAGGTCATTGGCTGCATAAAGACACCTGTCCACCCCATACAATCAGTAAGAATCCAACTACTAACATGGCCAAGACCAAAGAGCTGTCCAAAGACACTAGAGACAAAATTGTACACCTCCACAAGGCTGGAAAGGGCTACGGGGAAATTGCCAAGCAGCTTGGTGAAAAAAGGTCCACTGTTGGAGCAATCATTAGAAAATGGAAGAAGCTAAACATGACTGTCAATCTCCCTCGGACTGGGGCTCCATGCAAAATCTCACCTCGTGGGGTCTCAATGATCCTAAGAAAGGTGAGAAATCAGCCCAGGACTACACGGGAGGAGCTGGTCAATGACCTGAAAAGAGCTGGGACCACCGTTTCCAAGGTTACTGTTGGTAATACACTAAGACGTCATGGTTTGAAATCATGCATGGCATGGAAGGTTCCCCTGCTTAAACCAGCACATGTCAAGGCCCGTCTTAAGTTTGCCAATAACCATTTGGATGATCCAGAGGAGTCATGGGAGAAAGTCATGTGGTCAGATGAGACCAAAATAGAACTTTTTGGTCATAATTCCACTAACCGTGTTTGGAGGAAGAAGAATGATGAGTACCATCCCAAGAACACCATCCCTACTGTGAAGCATGGGGGTGGTAGCATCATGCTTTGGGGGTGTTTTTCTGCACATGGGACTGGGCGACTGCACTGTATTAAGGAGAGGATGACCGGGGCCATGTATTGCGAGATTTTGGGCAACAACCTCCTTCCCTCAGTTAGAGCTTTGAAGATGGGTCGAGGCTGGGTCTTCCAACATGACAATGACCCGAAGCACACAGCCAGGATAACCAAGGAGTGGCTCTGTAAGAAGCATATCAAGGTTCTGGTGTGGCCTAGCCAGTCTCCAGACCTAAACCCAATAGAGAATCTTTGGAGGGAGCTCAAACTCTGTGTTTCTCAGCGCCAGCCCAGAAACCTGACTGATCTAGAGAAGATCTGTGTGGAGGAGTGGGCGAAAATCCCTCCTCCAGTGTGTGCAAACCTGGTGAAAAACTACAAGAAACGTTTGACCTCTGTAATTGCAAACAAAGGCTACTGTACCAAATATTAACATTGATTTTCTCAGGTGTTCAAATACTTAGCTGTATCATACAAATAAATAGTTAAAAAAATCGTACATTTTGATTTCTGGATTATTTTTTTTTGATTATGTCTCTCACAGTGGACATGCACCTACGATAACAATTTCAGACCCCTCCATGATTTCCAAGTGGGAGAACTTGCAAAATAGCAGGGTGTTCAAATACTTATTTTCCGCACTGTATCTAGTCCATTTAAAGTACTTGACCTGTGGCAGAGGCCCTAGAGCCAGATCTAAGCGAAAGATCTGTTCCTCCCAGAGAGCCGAAGTAAAGCCTCGGCTGCCAGATAGGAGTGGCAAAGTGTCTCAGCAATTGATACTGCTGAGGGCGAAACTGCCCTGTTCATATCCAGGCCTGATACCGAAAGTGTTCTCTCTTTCCTTTCCGTCAGGTTTTTATTTTCCCTAACCGATTGAAGAAAATCTTTATTGACTGTCTGGACCTTCGCTCACTACTTTGATCCTGTTACCACACCTCTAGACAACATCAGGGTAACTTAATAGGCCGATCCCAACAACAACCAGCGGCTCCTTCGGGGGTGAGTGCTACACGTGGGGGCTCGTCCAGGATATCGGCTGTTACTCCTCGCAACCAGAAAGTGAGTGACTATTTACTAAAGAGTGGAGAGTGTCTGGTAGTGTGTATTGAACTGTCCGGCAGAGAGGGAGTTGACCTCGCATCGCTGAGCTGGGGTGTGCGCACAGCATAGCGCACGCCCGCAACGTGTCCGGACGGGTTTTCTAGGTGGGGGAGGCCACCCTCCCCTGCGTGAGACGTGCAGTGGGATTTCGTGGCAAGTGGCAAAGCACCACCCATCTCCAGGAAGAGGGAGGACAGCGTGGTGATGTCTGCTTCCCGACAACCGGGTGTTGCCGCCCAGAGTATGAGGGCCCCAACCCCTTCCCCCGGGGCCCTTCAGTGCATTTGTACCACCTGGAGTGCCTGTGAAAGATACAGGTGTTCGTCTGTCTACCCAGGGACAGTTCACCCTTTTGTCCAGAGGCGGAACGGAGATGCTGGGCCTAGCCTGTTTCCGCTGTGGGGACCTATTTGTGAAGATCCAGCCTTTTGCCTGATGTCAGCGATGCCGGGCCTACCTGTTTGTGGCTGTTTTGCCCACGCAGGCTCCGAAGGAGTATCGGGTGAACTTCATCACCACCACCCTTACCGCGGAGGAGGAGGCCGTATGGCTGGAGCCCTCCCTGTCGGTGACGATCGTGGAACCAGAAGTCCGGGACCCCGAGGTGATCCCAGTATCGTCCACTTTGACCCTACCGTCGGCTGCCTCGCCACCTGCCTCGTTGGAGGTGAGCCCTGGGGACAACCCGGATTTAGAGAGTGTCCTGCCCAGCGTGACAAGCTCATCGGACGTCACAAACCATCAGGGTGACTCTATGATCGATGATAGTGACCATCTCCCAGAGCTGCAAGACTCCAGGGAATCCAGTATCTCTGATGATATTCGGGGAAGGAAGAAATGCTCCGACCGGAACGCACCGAGTGGGCCCAACCAGCCGTCCGGGAAGGTCCTGCGCCTGACCTGGGGAGTGGGTGAGTCAAGCTTTGTGTCTGTTGCTGCCCTCACTACCCCATTGCCTTTTGTTGTTCCTGTTTTGAGAAAGGCGCCAGATGCTCTGGTGTTACCGGGTCGCGGAGACCTAAAAATTCTGCCCAAATTCTCCCCCTTGCAGCATGTGGTGGTCCAGAGAGTTGCCAATGAATACGGGTATGAATACCCCTATGTTCCACCCCCTCTACTTCACCAAATTGATCAGAAGGTCTGGTGCCAGGAGGCTGTCTGGTCGTACCTGAGGGTGCCCCGTGTTCTAGTGGGTGCCGATTCCAAGCTACCTAAGTTGAAGGCCAGGTTTGAGGAATGCCATCGAAATTGGAGCTGGGGCCGTCATCTTTACTGGGATCGAGTTGTGTTAAAGTGTCCCGGGAAAGAGGACCAGATCTTTACAGTACAATCCACTACTCCGAGAGGAGACATCATTTGGTTGCCTGATCCTCGGTTTTATAAGTGAGGAGAACATGCAGACTTTGCATGATTTTCTAGCATTGCAGAATGTTATGGGCAAAGACTCTGCCCCCCGTTCCAGTTAAACAGTTTTTTTCTCCCGGTTTTCCCTTTCCCCCCCTTGCTCCTCCGGAACCACATAAAAGTTTGTGCAGAACTCTTGGGAGGGGCTTGGGTTCAGTCAGTTTGAATGGGGGGCCTTGTTAAACCTTTGCTGCAATTTGGGAAACATTGTGGAAGCTCAGAAGAGGACCTTTTTTATTTTTGGACTGCTGCAGTACCAGCGCACTGGCCGCTAGGGGCAGTGTTCTGCACCGTTACTCTATAGGAAAGGAATGTTGAGTTTTTTTTTTTTTTTCTTTTCTTTTTTATTTTTTTTTAAAGTGTATTTTTGTGCGTGAACTCGAGAGAGAGGAGCCGGACTGCAGGAGTTGGGAGTAGGCAGACCCTCCCCCCGGAGGCAATCGCCATCCTTCTCAATGCCCCTGGTGGCAATGGCGGGTGTGAAGGGGGGCCTCCCACTCACCCCGCCCTACCTGCTCCTCTTGGGAGCCCAACTGGGGCCCAACGGGACCCCAATGGGGCAGAGGGACTCCCCCTATGAGGGAGTGAGGGGGCCTAGCCCACCCAGCCAGCCCCGTAGGTCCTTCGCCTCTCTTTATTTTAAGAGACCGCATGGCCAAAGTGCATGTGTTTTAAACCAATTTCGTGTGCGTGCAAGTGTGGTGGTTTTTGTGGGGGGGGTGGGCGTACTAAGCACAGGCGTACCTTGCATAGCACACCCACCGGGAGCCGGGCTGAGACCACCAAACTCAATTCACATGTAGCCGAGACCGGGATCCGAACCCTTGGCTGCAGAGGTGAATGGCTTGTCAGCGCAGTGCCAATCACGTTGAGCCACCACAGCTCCCTATGGAATGTTGAGTTTTACTGCTCTAGATTTTTTTTTTTAAGATAAAAAAAACAGTATTCCTCTCACAACACCTATGAATGAATGAATGAATGAATGAAAACTTATATAGCGCGGCACATGCGAACTGAATCGCCTCTGGGCGCTTGTTGTTCCTGTCTCCTTTGGTATCAAAAGAGATAAGTCTTGATCTTTCTCCTGAATGCTAGGTGGTTCTCCTCCAACCGAATATTGGTTGGTAAAGCGTTTCATTGTCTGGGACCTTGGACCGCGAATCTTCTATCTCCTCTGGACTTGTAGTTGGCTTTCGGTATCTGGAGTAGATTTTGGTTGGTGGATCGCAAGATGCGATTGGGATTATGAACTTTAATTTTTTCGCACAGATATTGGGTGGTCATTCCCATGAATACATCTGTGCGTTAGACAGAGTGCTTTAAAAGCAATTCTGTCTTTCACTGGCAACCAATGAAGCGTTCTCAGTGAAGGTGAGATTGCTTCAGGGTTTTACGTTTCGGCGCTATTAAGTCGGCTGACTGTAATAGGGCTGTGTTTATGGCATCCAGTGTTTCCTCAGCCGTTTGATGCGGCTGAATTGTTTTTATTTTTTTCCTTAACGTGGCTTTTAAGAATTCCAAACTCCTAAGGACTCCTTGGAAGGGAAGGAAGTTTTGTGCTCGGGTTCGATTATAAAGCTTCATTCCTGAACTTGGGGGTTGTACACACATATTGTATAATTTGAATGCTCTTTGTTCCTTACAGGTTTTTTTGTTTTGTTTTTTTGGACCCACCTATTGTCGACACTGCGGAGAATGGGCAGTTAGATAGATAGTGTATATTGTGATTTAATGTGTGAATTCTGTCCTTTCTTCTTTTCTATCTGGTTGGTAGGTGTCAGGCCAGCATTCGTGTTCAAATGCTTTTGGACACCGGGGACAGTGTCAATTCAGGAGGCGGAGTATGTAGCACCCCCTTACTTTCAGTATGGGCACTATACAAAAAAAATTGTGAGAATGGGAGAGTTACTTTGCTTCCTTTCACAATTTGTCTAAATTGTGACCCCTGTCATTCTGGAAATGTCCACTGGGCCGGTCTGTATTCTAAGAGATGTGATATTATCTCTGGACAGCAGCTGACGCCAGAGGGGTTCTGGCAGAGTAAGTTGTTCCCCAGCAGCCAATTGGAGGAGTTTTTCCCTCGCAGGGCATGCTGGGGAGGGATATATATGGACGGGATCATGTGTTATACAGGTCTTCGCGGGGTCCCGGTTCCAGGTGCGGTATCCACCTTCAGGGTGCGCGCATCCATGGACCCCGCCAGCGTGGCCCAGCTGGTGACCAGAATGCTGACAGGTATACTTTGCTGTCACCCAGTGACCTATGCTAAAGAACTCTACTGGGAGGATTCGCTCCGCTCATCTATCTAGTCCATTTAAAGTACTTGGCCTGTGGCAGAGGCCCTAGAGCCAGATCTAAGTGAGAGATCTGTTCCTTCCAGAGATCCGAAGTAATGCCCCGGCTGCCAGACAGGAGTGGCGACAAGTCTCAGCAATTGATACTGCTGAGGGCGAAACTGCCCTGTTCATATCCAGGCCTGATACCGAAAGGGTTCTCTCTTTCCTTTCCATCTGCTTTTTCTCTTCCCTAACCGATGTTGATGTTGGCCTTGTTTGGCTGGGAATAAAGCATTGAAGAAAACCTTTATTGACTGTCTTCGCTCACTACTTTGATCCTGTCACCACACCTCTAGACAACATAAGGGTAACTTAATAGGCCGATCCCAACAACAACCAGCGGCTCCTTCGGGGGAGAGCGTTACACTCATATATATAGATTGCTGTGATCTAGGCCCTCATCCCAAAACACTTTTCCATTGTTCCTATACCAAACCTTTTTATTTTCTACAGAAAAGAAACTTAAGACAAAATCACCTAATGGGATGACAAAAACTTCTACCCTTTCCTATCCTATCCAAATATGAAAACAACTTTTTGGCTTTAGAGATAATTTAATCCATTAGAGATATGTAGGAAAGCACAGCAAAGTCATTACATTTCAACCACATCATTAGATGGTGAAATTCAAGAAATTATCTATTATCTGTAGCGTCACCCCCGAAATGGCCGCTGGATTAATGATGGGATCGGCAGATTAAGTTACCCTTGCTTGGTCTAGGGGTGCACCAGAAGCCACTAAGTAGTAATTGAGTGTCCACACCGTCAATAAAGATTTTCTCAATGCTTTAATTCCAGGTCAACATAGCCAAACATCAACTCGGTGAAAGGAGAATAGGTTGATGAGGAGATAGAGATTCTGGATGTCAGGCCTGGATATATGTGCAGCAAAATCAACCCCTTGAAAGATACAATTTTGCACGAGTCGCCACTTTAAATGCTGATTGGGAGGAACAGGTCTCTCTCACTGACCTGGCTCTAGGCCTCTGCCACAGGCCAATGTAGTATAGATAATATGTAAATGTCCAAACGGAGCAAATCCTCCCAGCAGTTATCTCGGCATAGATCACCGGGTGACAGCAGAGCGTACCTGTCTAAGGCCCGGGCGCCGGATCCTCTCTACGGCTTCAGGAACCCAGTAAGTCACTGGGGTCCCTTTAGTTTCTTCCCAGACCGAGACTCAGCAAGGCCTGGAAGCTTGGCCAGGTGGGCCACGCCGGCAGGGTCCATGAATTTGCGCACACCCTGAAGGTGGGTGCCGCACCCCGATTCCAGGACTCCACGCAGGAGAAGGAAAAGAAGCAAGAACACATGACCTTCATCACAGATATACCCCTCCACAGCATGCCCAGCGGGGAAAACCCCCTCCAATTGGCTGCTGGGGAAGACTCTATCCGTCAGAAATCCCTCTGGCTCCCACTGCCGGCCAAAGATGATACTCACATCCCCAGAATGCAGTCCGAACCAGTGGACCTTTCCAGAATGACACAGGTCATTAACCTAAACATATCACGACTGTGAGCAAGGTAACTCTCCCAGTCAACTAGTTTTTAGCGTAGTGCCCATGCTGGAAGCAAGGGGGCGCTACATATCTATGTTTGTTTATTAGGTAAAATGTTTAGGCAATGTCAACAGCAATATTGGCTGGCCCTATTGACAGCCATCGATGTACTTTTTTCTGTGTAAAACTGTTGTGCCCCCATAAGATGCAGTTGATGCAGTTTACTCAAGAAACATTTTCCATGAAAATATCTTGACTTTGACAAAGTAATGTGGCTTGCATAGTCAAATGAGCTGGAGATTGTTATAAGCAGGGTACGCCATGTCAGAAAGGATGGGCTTCTTGATGGCCCAAATAAAGAGGAATACCCTAAAACTTCTGGCTATAAACTGGCCATAAGTTCACTAACTTCACCCTGTACAAAAAAATGCAGCTAAACAGAAGGCTAGGGCATTTACAGACTGTTTTACTATGCAAAAATATTTGCAAGTTCCCCTAGACCAGGGGTCTCCAAAGTGTGGCCCGAGGGCCAGATGTGGCCCTTTGCTAGCCTTTATCCAGCCCTCGGGGCTTTATTTCTCCCACTGATATGAGGCACTATTCTTCCCACTGACTCCAACAAGCGGGCACTCGGATGGAAGTTGTTGAGCGTGGGAGGGGGGGTTCGTGGATCGGAGTTGTTGAGCGGGGGGGTTCGCGGATCGGAGTTGTTGAGCGTGGGGCTTGCCGTGAATCTCGGTAATCCCGGGACCGCTGTATTTACTGCGAATCGCGGTAATCGCGGGACCGCTGTATTTACTGAGGATCGCGGTAATCGCGGGACCGCGGTATTTCCCGCGAATTGCGGTAATCGCGCGGGGGGGTGCCGCGGATTCGCGGGACTGTAGCCATGTTCGCGGGACCGTGGGATTTAACGCGAATCGCGGGACAGTCCAGCAAAATCCAGGACGGTTGGGAGGTATGGGCACTACTCCTTATCCTACTGATCGCAAACTATGAGACCAAATTTATTCTCACCAATGCTGGGCCCGGGGCATTTTCTACCCTACTGGCCACAATCCGGCCCACCTAAAGGCTGAAGAACAATAAACTGGCCCTTTGTTTGAGAAGTTTGGAGACCCCTGCCCTAGACCATAAAGCAAAATACAGATCCACTTTAAACTACTAAGTCCACAAACCTGGCCATAAACATTGAGGTTATAAAGTAGGACAACTATGGTATAGATGAAAACTATTTTATTGATTTCAACAGTACAAAAAACTGTTAAATGAAATATAAAAAAGAGATATATTTTTTATATGATGGTAGGTTGTGGTATTTTTCAGTAATGTTGTAATTTATAATATGGTGGAGAATTTTGGAATTTTGAATTTATTACATTTTTTTTTCAATAACATTGTTTTCTTCTATACTATAAAGCCACTGCATACAGAATTGTCAGTCCAGTATTTTTTTTAAATATGCATATTGTTGCAGGTCGAGCCCATGTCACTGGTTAAAATGGCAGTCTGGGCTAGGTTTTGCAGGAAACAAGCACACTAATGATGCAGGTTACATAGTTACATAGTTACATAGTTAGTCAGGTTGAAAAAAGACACAAGTCCATCCAGTTCAACCATAAAAAAAATAAAAAAAATAAAACACAGTACATCCCATACACCCAACTCCATACCCACAGTTGATCCAGAGGAAGGAAAAAAACCCCAGCAGAGCATGATCCAATTTGCTACCGGAGGGGAAAAAATTCCTTCCTGATCCCCCAAGAGGCAATCGGATTTACCCCGGATCAACTTTACCTACAAAACTTAGTACTCAGTTATATTATGTGCATTTAGGAAAGAATCCAGGCCCTTCTTAAAGTAATCTACTGATCTGGCCAGAACCACCTCTGGAGGGAGTCTGTTTCACATTTTCACAGCTCTTACTGTGAAGAAACCTTTCCGTATTTGGAGGTGAAATCTCTTTTCCTCCAGACGTAAAGAGTGCCCCCTTGTCCTCAGTGTTGACCTTAAAGTGAATAACTCAACACCAAGTTCACTACATGGACCTCTTATATATTTGTACATGTTGATCATATCCCCCCTTATTCTCCTCTTCTCAAGAGTGAATAAATTCAGTTTTTCTAATATTTCCTCATAGCTGAGCTCCTTCATGCCTCTTATCAGTTTAGTTGCCCTTCTCTGCACTTTCTCCAGTTCTCCGATATCCTTTTTGAGAACTGGTGCCCAAAACTGGACTGCATATTCCAGATGAGGTCTTACTAATGATTTGTACAGGGGCAAACTTATATCTCTATCTCTGGAGTCCATACCTCTCTTAATACAAGAAAGGACTTTGCTCGCTTTGGAAACCGCACCTTGGCATTGCATGCCATTATTGAGCTTATGATCAACTAAAACCCCCAGATCCTTCTCCACTACAGATCCCCCCAGTTGTACTCCCCCTAGCATGTATGATGCATGCATATTCTTAGCCCCCAAGTGCATAACTTTTACATTTATCAACATTAAACCTCATCTGCCACTTAGTCGCTCAATTAGACAGAGCATTGAGGTTGGCTTGTAAATTAGAGATATCCTGCAAGGAAGTTATTCCCCTGCATAGCTTGGTGTCATCTGCAAAGACAGAAATGTTACTTTGGATCTCAGACCAAATATCATTTATAAATATATTGAAAAGTAAGGGACCCAACACTGAACCTTGGGGTACACCGCTGATAACCTTGGACCATTCAGAGTAAGAATCATTAACCACAACTCTCTGAATTCTGTCTTTCAGCCAGTTTTCTATCCATTTACAAACTGATATATCTAATCCTGTAGACCTTACCTTACACATGAGCCTTGTGTGGGGAACTGTATCGAACGCTTTTGCAAAATCGAAGTATACCACGTCCACTGTCACGCCTCTGTCCAGGGTTTTACTTACCTCTTCATAAAAGGAAATCAGGTTTGTCTGACAACTTCTGTCTTTCATGAATCCATGCTGTCTGCTGCTTAAATAGTTTGTTTCCAGCAAGAACTTATCCATGTGGTCTTTTATTAACCACTTCAGGCCCGCGCTACCGTTGGATGACGGCAACAGCGCGGGCCTGAATATCCAACATGCCGTCATTTGACGGCATGTCCTTTCGGCGTTCCCAGCGCGCGCTGTAGAGCGCGCTGCGGGGAAGCCCTGTGTAGTCCGTGTCCCTTGGACACGGCCAATCACAGATCGCGGCGAACGGCCAATCAGAGTGGCCGTTTGCGATGCGATCTGTGGGCGAATGAGAGATGATCTCTCATAGATCATCTCTCATTGCCGTTTTACACAGAGACAGCGTCCTGTCTCTGGAGAGGAGGCCCCCGATCTGTGTTCCTTCCTACATAGGGACACAGATCGGTCACCCCCCCAGTCACCCCCCCCCCTCTCCCCACAGTTAGAACACACCTAGGATACACATTTAACCCCTTCCTCACCCCCTAGTGTTAACCCCTTCAATGCCAGTCACATTTATACTGTAATTAGTGCATATTTATAGCACTGATCGCAGTATAAATGTGAATGGCGCCAAAAATGTGTCAAAATGTCCGATGTGTCCGCCATAACGTCGCAGTACCAATAAAAATCGCAGATCGCCGCCATTTCTAGTAAAAAAAATAATAATAAAAAATAATTCTCTCCCCTATTTTGTAAGCGCTATAACTTTTGCGCAAACCAGTCGCTTATTGCGATTTTTTTTTTTTTTACCAAAAATATGTAGAAGAATACGTATATTTTTTTTTTAATTGGGATATTTATTATAGCAACAAGTAAAAAATATTGTATTTTTCTTCAAAATTGTCGCTCTTTTTTGTTTATAGCGCAAAAAATAAAAACCGCACAGGCGATCAAATACCACTAAAAGAAAGATCTACTTGTGGGGAAAAAAGGACGTAAATTTTGTTTGAGAGCCACGTCGCACGACCGCGCAATTGTCAGTTAAAGCGACGCAGTGCCGGAAGCTGAAATTTTACCTGGGCAGGAGGGGGGTGTAAGTGCCCAGTATGCAAGTGGTTAAACGTTCCAGTATCTTCCCAACTATAGAAGTTAAACTAACAGGTCTATAGTTACTTGGTAAAGACTTTGTTCCCTTTTTAAATATAGGCACCACATTGGCTCTACGCCAATCCAGTGGTACTATTCCTGTCATTAATGAGTCCCTAAATATTAGATACAGTGGCTTTGAAATTTCAGAGCTCAATTCTTTTAGGATCCGTGTGTGGATGCCATCTGGTCCAGGTGCTTTATCCACCTTTATTCTGTCTAAATATTTCTGGACCATATCACTTTTGAGCCATTGTGGATTTGGGGCAGTGTCACTCCCACCCCCATTATGGACATGAGCTCCACCATACTCCATTGTATACACAGAGCTGAAGAAAGCATTTAATAAATTTGCCTTCTCTATGTCCTCAGTCACCCACTCTAGATTATTTTGTAAAGGGCCTACATGCTCAGACTTGACCTTTTTACTATTAATATATTTAAAGAATTTTTTGGGCTTTGTCCTACTATCTTTTGCAATCTGTCGTTCATTTTGAATTTTTGCATCCTTGATTTCCTTTTAACATATTCTATTATATTCTTTGTAACATTTAAACGACACTAGTGTTCCTTCATTTTTATATTTTTTAAAAGCTATTTTCTTATTGTTTATAGCTTTTTTAACTTTGACCGTGAGCCACATAGGTTTTATCTTTAGCCTTTTAAACTTATTGCCCATGGGAATATACTTTGCAGTGAGCTTCCAAAGAGTCTTTTTGAAGAATTCCCATTTCTGTTCTGTGTTCATCTGTGCCAATATTCCCTCCCAGTCCAAGCCCTGGAGAGCAGTCCTCATGCTTTGAAAATGTGCTTTCTTGAAATTAAGTGTTTTTATCTTTCCTGTATGTATTTCTTGCTTATAGTTAATATTAAATGAAATCATGTTATGATCACTGCTACCCAGGTGTTCCTTTATCTGAACATTAGTAATAATCTCTGCATGGTTTGAGATCACCAAGTCCAACAGAGCATCATTCCTAGTTGGGGCCTCAATAAACTGGACCATAAAATTGTCCTGCAATAGGTTTTTAAATTTTTGTCCTTTAACTGTCCCAAAAATTCCATTATTCCAGTCAATTTCTGGGTAGTTAAAATCCCCCATTATTATCACCGTCCCAGCCCTTGCAGTCCTTTCCATCTGTGCAAGGAGCCGAGTCTCCACCTCCTCATTAACATTGGATGGTCTATAACAAACTCCAATGATTAACATTGAACTACGCACATCTGTATGCAGTTCCACCCATAATGCTTCAACTTCATCACACTCTCCATCAACCAGGTCCTCTTTCACGCTTGCTTTGAGGTCACTTTTCACATAGAGACAGACACCTCCACCTTTCCGTTTTACCCTGTCTTTCCGAAAGAGAGCATAGCCAGGAATATTAATAGCCCAGTCATGTGAGGATTGAAGCCAAGTTTCAGCAATACCGATTACATCATAGCTCTCCTCATGCACCAGAGCTTCCAACTCACCTGTTTTGCTTGGAAGGCTTCTGGCATTGGTGAACAAACACTTAAATGTATTGTTACATTTTTCGCTGGTGTTTTTCATATAATTTTTAGTAGTGCAAATGGCACTATAATTTCCAATGGCTGTTTGCAACATGGGAACTTTCTTGTCACCTGCCATAACCCCACCTCCATCTATCCACATTCCACTCTCCATTAATGTCTGACCCCTAACTGACCTGTGTGCCCGATGTAATTCTAGTTCACCCTCCCCCCTCAAGTCTAGTTTAAATACTCCTCCAGCATTCCCCTAAACCTCTCCCCTAGCACAGCAGACCCCCTTCCATTCAAGTGCAAACCATCTTTAGCATATAGGTTGCACCCCAATGAAAAGTCATCCCAGTGCTCTAGAAACCCAAATCCCTCCTTCCTACACCAGGTCTTTAGCCATGCATTCAGCTCTCTAATCTCCCCCTGCCTTTCCTGTGTTGCGCATGGCACAGGCAATATTTCAGAGAATATTACCTTGGAGGTCCTTCCCTTCATCTTGCAGCCTAGTTCTTTAAATTGATTCTTAAGGAGCCTCCACCTTCCATGTATACTGTCATTGGTTCCAACATGGACCAAGACAGCTGGGTCATGCCCAGCCCCTCCCAGTAATTTATCCACCCGGTCCACCACATGCCGAACCCTGGCACCAGGGAGACAGTAAACCATTCGGTTGAGGCGATCCTGGCGACAAATTATTCTATCAGTCCTTCTGATTATAGAATCCCCTATTACCACCAACTGTCTAGGCCTACCTGTACTCCCCTCACCACTTCTACTAGATGGGTTGCTCTCCCGGCTGTTAGGGGTAGCAGTAACATCTAGTGCTGCCACCTCTGTGTTAGCCACCTCCACATCTTCACCCAACTTGGCAAATTTGTTTTAATGCACAAATACAGGATTGGCCTTCCTTGTCTGCAAGCCCCTTTCACTCCCTCTAACTACATTAACCCATCTTCCTATCTGATAATTCTGACTTGCCCCTCCACCCTCGACATTAACCCTACTGACCACCTGCTCAGCAAGCAGAGGACCCCTTTCAAGGTTGTCCTTTCTGCCCAGTGTTGCAACTTGCTCCTCCAGATCTCTAATGCGAGCTTCCAGAAGGGCAACCTGCTCACATCTGTCACAGCGTTATCCATCCTGGAGCTGTTGCACCAATTTTGCATACATGTGACACACTGTGCACTGAGCAAAACCTTCAAACCTGCTAGCACACATTTCCCAGTTACAATATAATTACTTGTAGGAAGTTTAAAATGTTACTTACAGTTTAGAAGACTCCTGTCTTAACTCCTGTTTTCAACTTCTGTTTTTTAACTCTTCCCACTTGTGTTTAAAAATCACACTTCTGTTTAAAAAATCACATGTAAGCCAGCACCATCAACTGGGAGCCAGCTCCTTATGGGAGCTTGACAGAGACTTTATACTCACCTGTTCACAATAAAACACTCCCCTTGATTAGCAGAGAAAAAAAATAACCTGTTCACCTGATCACAATTAAACACTCCCCTTAGCAGAGAGAAATAAAAAACCTGTTTAAAAAGTGTCAGAAACGAGGGGGTGTGTCCGGAAGCGATAGAGAGAGGACGTGCTGCAGTGGAGCTCCGCTATCCCCGCAATAATCCTCAGCCATCCGGAGCTTCTCTCCTCACCAAATCTACCCAGGTCATTCACCCTTGTCCTAGGACATCCCCTGACTTACCCGGTACTTTTTTTGGACATCCAGGGCTCTAATATCGGCCCGGCTGCGGGCTCCAGCTCCGTCCGTGCGGCCGCCATCTTGGGGCCTACTCAACCACAGTAATCCTCGGCTGTCCACTGTCTGCCCATCCTCCTGCGGCGTCCACACCAGCCATCCCGGGACACCACCGGGCTCCAGTGTCCGACGTCCCGGGTGGCTACTAGCCCCGTGCACGGCCCGCGGCGGGCTCTATCCCCGGGAGTACGGCCGCCATCTTGAGGCCTACTTAGCCTCCACATCCCCCGCTCTCGAGTGCCGAGATCCACACCGCGGGCATCAATCGGGTCCGGAAGCCCTTCTGGAGACATCCTCGGCCAGCGCGGCACACAGACTGCACACAAACTGCTGCGGGGCCTCTCAGGAGAAGGAGCTGTGATCGGTGCTACCGGAGCTCAGGTAGGAGCCAGCCTTCCCATTACACCTTGGGCCCTCCAGAAACTTCCTCTCCTCCCTTACACACACCGCTCAACAAAAGCAACACACCCTTCCAGGCTAAGGGGAGCCCAGTGTTGCCATTTTCTGTGACTGCCTTGCCATACCCCTGCAGAGGAGAGTGGACATATTGCTACACCCTCTGCTCCCTGGAATAAGTGGTGTAGCCATCTTGCTGCCCCCACCAACACTATTGCAGGAGCTGTTCAGTTCCCTGGTCTAGACAGTCATCTGTAGTGACACTTATTGTACCCACCTTCTACCAGAGCCCCCCCTCACTACTTTGGATGGGGCTGCAGCTTGTGTCACATTCAAGAGCAACCTTATTGCATTCACCCCACTGTCTAGAGAAACGACAATTCAAAAGCTCCTGATCCTTACCCTATCGGTGTCCCGTGACCTTTGCTTTGCAAACAGCCACTTAATTGCATGAAAGCAAATCTTTTGCCCGAGATAATGGATCAATAATGCACTGAAAGACACTCCCATTAATAATAAGTGGGGATGCATGCGTGGCGCGATGCAGTTCACCATCAATTAATAAACACCTCATAGATCAAGCGAGGATTTTACTCATGCTGTAAGGCAAAAGCACCCGAATCAACTTTATCTTTCACATACACCCTTGCAGTTCACACCTGTGCATGCCGTCGGGCAAGAAGGCGTATACCCGCCGTGCGCATCAGCACTCTCTGGTCACATACTCTCTGCGCAACAAAGAGCAGAGGAAAATGTCGCAGAAAAGCAACGGCTCATCGCCGGTTCAGTTTTCCTCATCCGCTAACACTCCTTTACAGAACTCTGCTTCCTTACAAAATATAAATGAGCCTCACGTTTAGATCACAAAAGCTGATTTGGACTCTAGTTTAACTAAGATTTATGAAAAACTTGCGGACAAAATACAATGTGAACTTCAAAAAACAACTCACACGCTCACGCAAGAAATAGCAACCCTGGGAGGTCGCACCGACGTTTTGGAAACCAAACACGACGAACTATCACTTGCACATAATGACCTCAGGAAGGACTTTGAACTCTTAGCTGAAAATTACACATACTTACAATCACAAGTGGAAGATTTGGACAACCGAAACCAAAGGAACAACCTAAGGATTCGTGGAATCCCAGAGTCGGTTGCCGATCTGACGCCGACAATCTCCAAACTGTTCCACAATCTCCTTCCTGATTCACCTCCATCCTCTTTTGCATGTTATAGAATTCACAGGGTCCTACGCCCCAAACCACCCCCAGATAAACCTCCATGGGATATCATTCTCTGTTTGAAAGATTACATCACAAAAGAGAACATCTTAAGAGCATCAAGGAATATGCACAACATCGAGTTGGATGGCGCCAAAATTCAAATTTTCCCAGACATCTCTCAAGCTACCCTGGAAAGGAGACGCAAAATGAAGGAGGTGACTTCGGTTCTTCAATCAGCTCATATAAGGTATCGCTGGGGATTCCCATTTAAACTTACGGTTCCCCATAACGGTACCACCTACACGGTCTACAACGTCTCAGAGGGAAAAGATCTCCTTATAAAACTGGGCCTTTTAGATCCGAGTGCTGATACAAGACCTCCCTCTACTCCCCATATTTCTCCTATCTGGGCCACCCCAGCTACACGTCGTGACCAGAGAAGATGGCGACAACCGTTCAGAAACCTAGACGCATGAACATTTATATACTAAGCAGTCTTTTTCATACAGTTAACAATTTCCCCAGTTTTTTGTTCGGAAAATTTTTCTCTCCCTCCCCCCCTTCTTTTTTTTTTTCTTTCTTCCCCTCTTCTCACTCTCCCTCTTCCCCCTTTCCCTTCACATTGTTGCATGACTTAAACAAAAGCTATAACAATTTTTAGTTTGATTGACAGTTTGACTGACTGTACATCGTTCACGAGTTTGCATTTTGATAATATGTTCGCTGTATGCCTTTACACATACATGCAAAGAACCCCCCCCCCCTTTATTTTTTTGCCTTCCACAAGACTCAGGGATAAATAATTACAGTTCCTGATTAAGGTTTGACTAGATTGACTGCTTGAAATTTTACTATCTGAACTATACTTCAATAATATGTCTGATATGTTACGGCATGCACTTATATATTTTTGTTTATAGTATCCTCGCTAAGGCTGTTCTGAGGCTGTTCTGTTCAGCCTCTGCTGGTTTGTTCCCCCACTCACAAGTGACTCCTAAAGCATGATACATCTAGTAGTAATTTCTCTGCTACTGACCCTGCTTTACATGGTCATGACAGTTGAGTTCCCATTTGTGAGTATTGGACGGCATTGTCCACTAAAATATTTTTTTTGGTCAGGTAGTGCTCCTCACCCTGACCCCCATGTCTTTTACAATATTTTTCATATTTTCAGTGAAATATTCTATTTTTACAAAATTTTGAAAAGGTCAAATAAAATGTTTCTAGTATACCCAGTGTATCTCGTCGGAACGATGTGGTCCTATACTGATTCGAAATTTTTTCAGTGGTCCATCATCGCTTAGACGCTATAGCTCAGTTACCTTATCCTCTACAATTCACACGTTTGAGTTCAACATAATACCCGTCATTGAAAGGGCTACAGGAATTCTTCTAGATTATATTTTGACGATTATATTGTTGTATTGTAAATATGGGAATCCAGAGAGTGACACGGTCGCCACTAGTTTTTTTCCCAACGCTGGTATTCTTCCAGTTATAATGTCAATATTGTTCATCGTAACATTATTACCACTTCTATTTCACTATATGCTAGACATTAGTCTTAGCGCCCATACACCACCATGTCATAACTACCATCGTTCTTTATTACTAATACAATGGGTCTCAGAGTGATCTCCCACAATGTCCAAGGCTTTAACTCGCCCCAAAAGAGAAAGAAGGCCTTTCGCCACTACAAAAGGCTGGGTGCAGATTTAATTTTGATGCAGGAAACGCACTTTGCATCGGATAATCACCCCACATTTTTTGACAAAAATTACAACCAATTTTATTGTACCACTTACAACTCTAAATCTAGAGGTGTCGCTATATATGTTAGGAACTCTGTGATTTTTGATGTTCATAATGTCTTTAAAGACCCAGACAGTCGTTATCTGATTCTGAAAGGCTCAATTAAGGGACGCTCCATTACTATTGCTTCTGTGTACGCCCCCAATGATGCCCAGTCTAGCTTTTTCAATACATTTTTCGAAACATTAGATAACTATCACTCCACTCATCTTTTAGTTGGGGTGATTTTAATTTAGCGGCTCATTCTGCTCTAGACAGTAGCAGAGTTACCCCCTCCTTTAAGGCTTTCACCAAATCATTGAACAGAACACTCTATAACCACCAATTAGTAGACACCTGGAGAGCCCGCAACATTGGCAAAAAATGTCTTACACATTTTACTCCCATCCTCATAATAGCTTCGCCCGTCTTGACTACATCTTCTGCACCCCAATCCTGCTGGCCAATTCTTCCAATGCGGATATCCATACATGTCCGTGGTCTGATCATAATATAGTCTCCTTTGATACTTCTCACATAGGTCTAGCCAACACAACACACTCTTGGAGATTGAATGATTCCCTACTCACAGACCCATCTAGCAATCAACAAATCCAATCGCACCTTGAGCAATATTTTACGCACAATGTAACACCCGACTTGTCTCCTGCAACTATATGGATGGCACATAAAGCGGTAATGAGAGGCCACTTGATAAACATTGCCTCTATCAAAAATAAGGCCAAGCTTGCAGATATTAGATCCCTCATGAAAGAGTTAGACCACTTATACCACAGACACAACCAAAATCCTTCTAATGATCTCCTTAAACAGATCCAAGAGAAACGCACTTCCTTAGACTCTTTATTAACTAATGACACTGAAAAAGCTCTCAGATGGTCAAAGGCTAGATTCCTCCTCAACAGCAATTCTTATTCCACCATGTTTGCTAGAAAGTTAAATCACTCTATGAAACCCGCACACACATACAAACTAAGGAACTCAGCTGGTAACATGGTATCCCATCCAAAAGAGGTCATGAAACTGTTCACAGACTTCTATAAAAATCTCCTTTCTACGCCCCAACCACATCCCAAACAATCTTCCCTAGACTGGCCTAATGACATCTCATTACCCACTCTTACTGAAAACCAAATTGATTCCCTTAATGTCCCTTGTACAGATATGGAGGTAAACAGAATCATCGGTACGTTAAGGACATCCACAGCCCCAGGCCCCGACGGCTTTTCCTCTTCTTATTATAAAAAATTTGCCTCTACCATTGCCCCACACCTCAGTAAACTATTTAATAATATTTTACAGGGTGGCCAATTCCCTCCCGAAATGCTTTTGGCTAACATGTCCCTGCTTCCCAAACCAAATAAAGACCACTCCACCCCCCAAAATTACCGCCCAATATCAGTTATTGACAATGACTTAAAAATATTTGTCCGTATCTTAGCTGACAGATTATCCGCTGTAATCTCCCCTTTAGTTGACCCTGACCAAACGGGCTTCATTCCTAACAGACAAATTACAGATAACATACGACTGACCGCTAATATCATTCAGGACTCCAACTTACACTCCAAATCCACACTTTTGTCAGCCTGGACATTCATAAAGCATTTGACAGTGTAAGCTGGTCATATCTCGACACCTTACTCCCCAAATATGGTATCATGAATGAATTCCTTCATGGATTTAAGGCTCTCTATCATAACCATCAAACTCCCAGGCAAAAACTCTGACTTTTTCCCCCTGACGAAAGGCACTAGACAGGGTTGTCCACTCTCCCCCCTACTCTTTGCCCTTGCAATTGAGCCCCTCGCATGTGCTATCAGAAACAATGTTGACATCAAGGGTTATTCTAAAGGCTTCAAAGAATACAAACTGAGTCTTTATGCGGATGATGTTCTCCTGTTCATTTCTAACCCTCTTATCTCCCTACCCAATCTGACTAAAACTCTAGACATATTTCATGACCTGTCAGGCCTGGGTGTAAATCTATCGAAGTGCTCTGCTTTACCTATTAATATCCCTTCAACCTTAATAGCCTCCCTTAAGGATAAATTCCCATTTAATTGGCATGTCGATTCGTTTGGATACTTGGACATCCAGATTACTCCCCTGTATAACTCTATGTACCAAGCAAACTATATCCCCCCTTATTTAACAAAATTAAAAAAGTACTTAAACTTTGGTCATCATACCAGATTTCATTCTTGGGCAGAATAGTCGCTATTAAGATGATGATACTACCCAAACTTTTGTTCTTCTTTTTTAGAGCCCTCCACCTTATTTTACCCAAAAAAAACACTAGACTCACTTCAAAGAGAGACTAACAGATTTATTTGGCAGAACAAGAAACCTAGATTTAGTTACTCTCTTATGTTTAGACCTCCCTTAAAAGGTGGCCTTGGCATCCCTAACCTGTGGCTTTATTACTTATCTGCCAGATTTACCCAACTAGCCCAATGGTACGCCTCTCCACTCCAGATTCCTTGGCTCCTGTTCGAGGAGGAGTCTATCCTTCCTTACAACCTACAAGGACTCCTCTGGTCCAAAACCATCCCACCACAAAAAAATAAGAACGCTAAACCTTATTGTCGCCCACTCACTCCAACTCTGGATTAGACAGGTCCCAAAGTTTAATCTATCTTCTGACACTCCCCCCCTGGCATCATTCCTAGGTGACCCGCGTTTTTCCCCTTTAAATAGATCTCAAAGTCTAAACTCTCTAACGGTTTGGAAGTCACATAACCTAACCCACTTAAAATCGCTCTCTCACCTTAACTAATTTCTCACTTTCCCCAACCTACAAACAAAATATGATCTGTCTCCTGGAGAATCTGAAAATTACACAAAAATTTAGAGAGTTCTATCAGAAATACTATTCACTTACACTTCATCCCCCTTACACTCAATTTGAACAAATCTGTATCTCTTCTAGGCATGTGCATTTCGTTTCGTTCCGAATCGAAATTCGGACGAATTTTCCATTATTCGGACATTCGGATGCATACGAATTCCCGAATTGCTATATTAGCGAAAAATTTCGACCGTTTTCGGAATTCGTTCATTTTCGACCGAATTTCGAAAAAAAAAAAATGGTCGAAATCGAATTTTTTTTTTCGAATTCCGAATCGAATACCCGTGGACTAAATTCGATCGGAATTCGAAAAAAAAAAAAAAAAAAATATTTTCGAATTTTATTCGAAAAAAAAAAATTCGAAAAGAGACTATTTGTTTTCTAATCTGGTTGAAATACAGGGAGTGCAGAATTATTAGGCAAGTTGTATTTTTGAGGATTAATTTTATTATTGAACAACAACCATGTTCTCAATGAACCCAAAAAACTCATTAATATCAAAGCTGAATATTTTTGGAAGTAGTTTTTAGTTTGTTTTTAGTTTTAGCTATTTTAGGGGGATATCTGTGTGTGCAGGTGACTATTACTGTGCATAATTATTAGGCAACTTAACAAAAAACAAATATATACCCATTTCAATTATTTATTTTTACCAGTGAAACCAATATAACATCTCAACATTCACAAATATACATTTCTGACATTCAAAAACAAAACAAAAACAAATCAGTGACCAATATAGCCACCTTTCTTTGCAAGGACACTCAAAAGCCTGCCATCCATGGATTCTGTCAGTGTTTTGATCTGTTCACCATCAACATTGCGTGCAGCAGCAACCACAGCCTTCCAGACACTGTTCAGAGAGGTGTACTGTTTTCCCTCCTTGTAAATCTCACATTTGATGATGGACCACAGGTTCTCAATGGGGTTCAGATCAGGTGAACAAGGAGACCATGTCATTAGTTTTTCTTTTTTTATACCCTTTCTTGCCAGCCACGCTGTGGAGTACTTGGACGCGTGTGATGGAGCATTGTCCTGCATGAAAATCATGTTTTTCTTGAAGGATGCAGACTTCTTCCTGTACCACTGCTTGAAGAAGGTGTCTTCCAGAAACTGGCAGTAGGACTGGGAGTTGAGCTTGATTCCATCCTCAACCCGAAAAGGCCCCACAAGCTCATCTTTGATGATACCAGCCCAAACCAGTACTCCACCTCCACCTTGCTGGCGTCTGAGTCGGACTGGAGCTCTCTGCCCTTTACCAATCCAGCCACGGGCCCATCCATCTGGCCCATCAAGACTCACTCTCATTTCATCAGTCTATAAAACCTTAGAAAAATCACTCTTGAGATATTTCTTGGCCCAGTCTTGACGTTTCAGCTTGTGTGTCTTGTTCAGTGGTCGTCGTCTTTCAGCCTTTCTTACCTTGGCCATGTCTCTGAGTATTGCACACCTTGTGCTTTTGGGCACTCCAGTGATGTTGGAGCTCTGAAATATGGCCAAACTGGTGGCAAGTGGCATCTTGGCAGCTGCACGCTTGACTTTTCTCAGTTCATGGGCAGTTATTTTGCGCCTTGGTTTTTCCACACGCTTCTTGCGACCCTGTTGACTATTTTGAATGAAACGCTTGATTGTTCGATGATCACGCTTCAGAAGCTTTGCAATTTTAAGAGTGCTGCATCCCTCTGCAAGATATCTCACTATTTTTGACTTTTCTGAGCCTGTCAAGTGCTTCTTTTGACCCATTTTGCCAAAGGAAAGGAAGTTGCCTAATAATTATGCACACCTGATATAGGGTGTTGATGTCATTAGACCACACCCCTTCTCATTACAGAGATGCACATCACCTAATATGCTTAATTGGTAGTAGGCTTTCGAGCCCATACAGCTTGGAGTAAGACAACATGCATAAAGAGGATGATGTGGTCAAAATACTCATTTGCCTAATAATTCTGCACTCCCTGTATTTTCGATTTCGACCGTATTTTTCGAAATTCGGTCGAAAACGAATGAATTCCGAAAACGAATTCAACACATGTAACGAACCTAACTTAACGAAATTTATTAAATGACGAATTGAAACGAAACGAAACGAAACAAATTTTTCACTTTTGCACATGCCTAATCTCTTCCCCTCGTGATAGGGGCTTGATCTCCAGAATATACAAAAACTTGAATGAAACAAACATGCCTGAGAAGTCACATACCATGTTACAATGGGAATCGGATTTAAACACTTCATTCACTCTGGAGCAATGGGATATCATTTTTGTTAACCTTCACAGATGTACCAAAACAACATCTACCAGAGAATCAGCTATTAAATTACTCTATAGATGGTATCTTACGCCAACTAAACTTAATTCATTTTACCCTTCACTGTCTCCACTCTGCTTCAGGGGATGTCCCGCCCAGGGCACGCTATTGCATATATTTTGGGACTGTCCCCATTTAAAGGACACCTGGCACAAGGCCAGTATTGTGATTGACAAAATTGCCGGCCGTAATATCCCTCTTACACCCCTAATCTGCCTCTTATTCTGCCCGATCCAGGATATTGCAATATCAAGCACAAGGCTTATCCACACATTTCTCACCTCCATTCATTGGGCCATAGCCTTTAATTGGCGCTCCACTTTGGTACCCTGGCCACAGATTCTCAATCGTATGACAAACATCAAACTCTCAGAGAGAATTCACCATACGCTATATGATTGTCAGGAATGGTCCCCCCTGTTGGTACATCTGCTTGTTAGTCTGGCTGCAGTACCGGCCTCCACCAGCGGGGGGTTCCTGGCCTTCTGGAGTTCACAGCCTTTTATACGTTCAGGTGTGACTTGAACGTAATTAAGACACTCCCTATTTATACCCGGCGAGCTCAAGCAGAGCTCGCCCTGGTATCTTCATATCTGCTGGACCTAAGCCTGTAGCCTGACCTGTATTCTGACCCTGATTCGGTACCTTGATCCTGTTCTGATCCTGATCCCTGATCCCGCCTGGACTTGTCTGCCCTGCATCCTGATCCCTGATCCCACCTGGACCTGTCTGCCCTGCTTCCTGTTCCCTGTCTCCCCTTAACCTGAATCCTGCAGCTAGTCCATCCATCCGACCCCTGCTCCGTCCTGTCCCATCTGCTGGCATCCCTTGTGTATGACCTCGGCCTGGCTTGACCTATCTGTACGGTATTCCCTTCTTGATTATATATATATTGTTTTCTATCTTTACTGGTTGTCCTTATTTACTTTATTAAACACCTTTTACTTCACTGATCATATTGTCTGGTCTCTCTGTGCAGTCACACGGGTCTGATCTCTCATCCCTCCTGACAATGATTCTATGCCCCAATATCAAAAAAAATGGTCTCTCTGGGACGCCACACTTCTGGTTCAAGTTTAATTAGTACTAACCACAACTAGACATGTGCACAACAAAAAATGTTGTTTATTTCTGTTTCGTTTCTGTTCGTTTATCGTGATTCGTAACGAGTCGTAATTTCGTAAGACGTTAGTTATCGTATTCGTACTCTTTAGTATTTCCGTAACACTTTTTTTTCCGTTTCCGTTTTTTTATGTTAGTTTATTTTTCGTTGATTCGAGATTAGTATTTTCGTTAAATGTTGTATTCTGTCTCGTTCGTATTTTTACAATGAATTTATTCGTTCATTCGTTTTTACATTGGTTTATTTTTCGTTGCTTTGATATTCGTATTTACATTATATTTTCCATCATGCCGCGTTTGTATTTTCGTAAGAAATAAATCTTCGTTGCTTTATGATCATTCGTATTTTCGTGTCTAATTTCATTTGATTGATCGTTCTTTTGTAGATTTTTTGCATTCGTAATTCTGTTAAAATACATTTTACGTTTATTCGACACACTACTCGTCGTAATTTTGTAAAACATCGTAATTTACTGCGATTGACTTGACAGATCCACAAAACCGGCGCAACCTACCCAAACACACCCTGGACTCTGGATGGAATGCACTGCAGTCTAACACAGATAAAGACACAAGGTCAAGGAGCCACTAGGTAATAAGAAAGAAGCTCATTGGGGCAGTGCTAATGAAAGTGAATTTACGTTATTTCATTTCCGTTTTCCGAAGATTCGTAATTTATTTTTCGTTAGTTTTGCTTTTCGTTTATTATTCTTTGTTCGGCATTTCGATTGTTTTCTTTTCGTTCTTCAAATATTAGTAAGTTTGCATTTTAGTTTATTTTTCGTAATTATGATTTTTTTTTGTGTTCGGTATTTTCGTTATTCCTATGTTTTCGTTTCTTTTTTCTTTCGTTGTGTTGTTCTTTTACATTTAGTAGTTTCGTATCTTCGTAGTTTTCCATATTCGTTATTTTTGGAAATATCGTTATTCGTTATTATTTGCGCTAAACCGTTCGTTTATTCGTAGGTTAACGAATCAATGAAAATAACGAATAATGACGGAAAACGTATTCGTAACGAAAAAAATTGCACATGTCTAACCACAACCCTTTCTTTCTGTACAATGTTAATCACCAATGATACCTGTATACATTTCTGTACCATCATCGTTATTCTTTTTTCTTGTGATCCTTGACCTTTTCTACAATAAAATCGTTTGTAAACAAAAAAAGTGTCAGAAACAATGCTCCTTATGGGAGCTTGACAGAGACTTTATACTCACCTGTTCACAATAAAACACTCCCCTTCATTAGCAGAGAAAAAAAATAACCTGTTCACCTGATCACAATTAAACACTCCCCTTAGCAGAGAGAAATAAAAAACCTGTTTAAAAAGTGTCAGAAACAAATGACACTTGCAAGCAGAAACAGTTAAAAGCAAACTCCTGATTTTTAACTCTTCCCACTTGTGTTTAAAAATCACACTTCTGTTTAAAAAATCACATGTAAGCCAGCACCATCAACTGGGAGCCAGCTCCTTATGGGAGCTTGACAGAGACTTTATACTCACCTGTTCACAATAAAACACTCCCCTTGATTAGCAGAGAAAAAAAAATAACCTGTTCACCTGATCACAATTAAACACTCCCCTTAGCAGAGAGAAATAAAAAAACTGTTTAAAAAGTGTCAGAAACAAATGACACTTGCAAGCAGAAACAGTTAAAGGCAAACTCCTGTTTTTTAACTCTTCCCACTTGTGTTTAAAAATCACACTTCTGTTTAAAAAATCACATGTAAGCCAGCACCATCAACTGGGAGCCAGGTGTGTGCTGCATTCATGTTAGAGCCAGCGTTAGAGGTCAGTGGCCCCACCCTCCCGATGGGGTCAGTGTGTGAAGGGAGCTGTGAGGTGCACATTGCACTGTACTGTCCAGACCAGGACAGACAGGTCCGAGGCCATGAGGAAGTAGAAACAGGTAGCTGCAGGAGAAACAGTCAAGCTGACAAAGATATAGCGTTTTGTGCATGAGCACTGGGACTGTGTGTTTGATGGTCTGGAGGTCCTAGGCATGAGGCCTGAGCAGTGAAGATGTAAAGAGAGCCATGAGGCTGAATTCTATGTTTTGTTACATTGATGGTGAGAACCTCATGCGCGGGAACATATTCAAGTGTGAACTTTTTGCGTACTTCTGTCATGCAGTAAACTCACTATTCAGCACCACCAAGAGCTACAAATTCCCCAACTTGTCACAATATGTATAGGATTGTGAGATTGTACACAAAGACTCCACATTAAACACCTTCCGATTTTAGGCTTAAAGGGGTTGTAATGGAAAACATTTTTTTCCCTAAATAGCTTCCTTTACCTTAGTGCAGTCCTCCTTCACTTCCCTCATCCTTCGATTTTTGCTTTTAAATGTCCTTATTTCTTCTGAGAAATGTTCACTTCCTGTTCTTCTGTCTGTAACTCACCACCGTAATGCGAGGCTTTCTTCCTGGTGTGAAGAAAGCCTCTTGAGGGGGCGAGCAGGAGTGTCAGGACGCCCACTAACACACAGCTCCTTTCTCTATCTGCAAAGTAGAGAGTGTCCTGACTTGCCTGCTCGCCCCCTCCCCCCTCAAGAGGCTTTCTCCACACCAGGAAGAAAGCCTTGCATTACTGTGTGTAGTTACAGGAAGTGAGGATTTCTCAGAAGAAATAAGGACATTTAAAAGCAAAATCGAAGGATGAGGTAAGTGAAAGAGGACTGCACTAAGGTAAATTAAGTTATTTAGGGAAAAAAATCATTTACAGCCCCTTTAACTTGATGAAAAATGCCTTTTGTTATGTATGCATTCCTTTTAGTTAACTTGCCTTAGTTATGTAGGTTGAGTTGCTCTAACAATTTAATTCTACCTTAAATTCAGCATACTCAGAAATATACTCAGAAATATAGTAATTATTATCATATATTTTCCACATTTCAATTTATAGGTCAAAATATTTGAATATACGTTTTTAAAGCTTGCAAAAAGTACACTATTACTCATACTTTCATCACCCGTGTAATCCTCTGTAAGATAAACAACAGCAGCGACATGCACACAGAGCGAATAGCTAACGCTGACAGTAAACACATATTTATCCTTCAAGAAATGGAACTCTAGCCAAAGGTCATACTCAGCATGATGCCAGCAGCTTTGTAGGCACTTGTCTTCAAGAGCATTACCCACTGAGAGAAAACATTTAAATACAAACTACTACTTACTTGCAAACTACTCATCCAAACCTCCTACTTTATCATACTTCAGGCAAACACTTTTAGAAAAAATTATTTGCATTTAGTCTAAGCTGCTTCTACAAATAGCACTGATTGCATCACTATACAATGGAGTACATATACACTATACAATGGAGTACATAACAAAAAAAACAGCGGTATTTAGAAAGGTGCATTGTATTTTCCTGGCCAAAGCCCGCAGAGCCCAATGAAAATAACAAGAGAAAGAAGGGAGAGCCCAGTTATGTGACATGCATTAGACAGAGAGAGAACTCTATGAAGTACAGCAAGCCCAATACCTCCAGTTTATGAATAGGCCACAAAATAGCGGCATTACTCATTACAACAGTCTATAAGTTAAACAGAGAGTGGAATGCAATATAAATCAGTCCCTAAATATACTTAAAGTAACTTTCAGTGAAGCTGTAAAAGCTGGCGATAAAGTGTAAGTGCTCCTCCGTGCATTCAGCCTCTCAGGCCTCTCACCTTAGTGATATATATAAATGCCGTGATATTAAGTCCTGTCACTCCCAACACACAGCCTCACAGGCCTCTCACCTCCAAGTAGAACCATATAAGCCTCCAGACAAATCCTCTGGGTGAATTAAAAGATAGTGGACAACACCAGGAGCTATTCAGTCATCTCTTTGTAGTCCCCTTCGCTGTAACACTCGGGGAAACATAAAAAAAAAAAAAAAAAAAAAAAAAAAAAAAAAGGCCTCCAATGGTGTAGTATGTCACAACGTATAAATTTATTAAAACAAAGTAATCTCCTTACATCAATAAAAATCAAAGCAGGCATAAACAATCAATAGGCGGCATCTGCCATATATCTCACGTCACTTCCAGGTGTACGTCTGAATCCCTACGCGTTACGGCTCTCTTGCCTTCATCTGGGGAACCTGATTTGGTGTGGCAGCATTCAATATATATGCCCTATGGCAGATGTCTGTCAATCTGCCATAATTGCGGGGTTCGACGGAAATTGTCGATTCGCCATCTTGTCGGAGTCCGGTGGATTCGAACTTTGGGCGGAAGTGTAAATTCCGTCATTCTAAACTCCGTCGGGGGTATAGTTAGTTCGATCGTTATACCGCCATCATTCGCCATTTTGTCGAAGTTCAGTGTCTCCGATCATATTCATATCATATTGATATTGAATTTTTACTTTTTCACTATACTTTTTCACTATATTTATATTTATGTTTGATATGGATTGATGTGTGTTTTTTTTGCGCAAATTCACCTTTATATTTATGCTTCACTTGTGTATAGTAAACACTACTAGTTTTTGCTGCAATCTGATTATTGTTATATAGTCACACTGACTGGTGTTAGCGCGAAGGATTTCACAATTTTATACTTAAAGTAAACCCACCACTCACCCAGTATTAGGGATGAGCCCGATGTTTGAGTCAAATGTAAGTTCGACTCGAACATCAGGTGTTCGCCGAATAGCGACCAATTTGGGGTGTTCGCAGCAAATTCAAAAGCCGCAGAACACCCTTTAAAAGTCTATGGGAGAAATCAAAAGTGCTAATGTTAAAGGTTAATATGCAAGTTCTTGTCATAGAAAGTGTTTGGGGACCTGTGTCCTGCCCCAGGGGACATGTATCAATGCAAGTTTTAAAAATGGCACTTTTTTTTGTTGTTTTTTTTTTCCGGGAGCAGTGATTTTAATAATGCTTAAAGGAAAACAATAAAAATTAAATATTCCTTTAAATACACCTGGGGTGTCTATAGTATGCCTGTAAAGTGGCACCTGTTTCCTGTGTTTAGAACAGTCCCTGCGCAAAATGACATTTCTAAATGGGGGAAAAAAAAGTCATTTAAACTCGCGGCACTATAGATTAAAAAAAAATGTAAAATAAAATGGGAAGCCCGAACCAAAAAAAAAAATTGCATGGGGGTCCCCTCAAATTCCATACCAGGCCCTTCAGGTCGAGTATGGATTTTAATGGGAACCCCACTACAAAATAAAAAAAAATGGCGTGGGTGTCCCCCCAAAATCCATACCAGACCCTTATCTGAACATGCAACCTAGCAGGCCGCAGGAAAAGATGGGGGATGAGAGAGTGCCCCCTCCTGAACTGTACCAGGCCACATACCCTCAACATGGAGAGGATGCTTTGGGGTCTGGACCGCAAAGCACCATGTATGACATGCACGGGTGACCCCACCTGTGGCAGGCGCAGCACTATGAAGTGCCTCATGCGCTGTGGCATTAGAAGAATTGTGATATCTCTGACTTTTCAGTCCAACAAGACTGTCTATTACTCTGAAATTCCGCTATTGCCGTTCTATGGAAGCAGTAGGTTTAAAGAGCACACCAAATGTTTAAAATAACTTCTTTATTAACTTGTACAAAAACACGTGATGAATAAAATATAACAGAAAATGGTGGTTCAAATATTCAATCTTGTCATTTAACATAAGATGGTGGATATATTTCTTTCTTCAGTATTTAATATCTCTCTCTCTCTCTCTCTCTCTCTCTAAGTTATTAAAGCATTCTCTGATTTCTCTGAAAGGTATAACTGTGGTTTGCAACTTGGTTTGCATGGTTGCTTTTGCAGGGTTAGCTTAGTTGAGTTTGGTTTGTGAATTAGTTCGGTGACTTAGTTGTTCGGTGGAGGTATTGTACGGTATGATGAGTGGTGGAACTATAAGTGAACACACAGCTAGATCAGTATTCAGTTCTAATCACACAATTAACAATAAGAACATATATCTACAGTAACTGTGTAACGTACCTATTTTGCCCTGTTGCTTCCATAAAACTGCTTTGGACTTGTGTCTGTTCTGCTGTGTCTCTGTGGTGGAATAATCTAGCAGCACATGGAGTATTAGGAACCTCCCAGACAGAGTGGGCCAGATTCACAGAGCGATTACGCCTGCGTAATAGGAGATGCGCGGCGTAAGTCTAAATGTGCGCATGCCTTTCGATGCACGGCATTCCCAGAACAAGATACGCAAGAAATTTCCTTTTTTTTGTCCAGTGTAATTTCGTTAGACAGGCGCATCCGTCCGCGCAAAACTGCGCTAGACAGGCGCATCCATCCGCGCAAAACTGCGCTAGACAGACCATTGATTTGCTAGTCAAATATGCTAATGAGGGACTTACGGGGATCCACAAAAGTACGTTGGGGCAGCGCAGGCTACGCGGTGTGCGCAACAGCAAAATGTCCTGTCTAAAATTAGACCATATAAAAGCTGGTCTAAAAAGAGAAAAATCGTCTACATGTCAGATAAAGCAACACTGTTAGTGAGGAGCTGAGCAGTCACACGTGTTGCACAACAATCTGTATGCCAACATGCCAGGGGCATCGTCGCGCATAGCTATACTACTGACTTTAGATGAGCAAAGAAGGAGGAGGGCACGGAGGATGGCACGGGAGAGGATATACCGCACACGCATAGAGCTGGAATTAACCACAACCCTGCAGGAGGACATCACCAGCCCAACACACCGCTCACATGCAGTGCAGCCACTGGTCAATGTCATGGCAACACTCCATTTCCTTGCCACTGGCTCATTTCAGCGTACAAGTGGAGTGGTGGCTGGGATGTCAAAATCCTCCGTGAGCAGATGTGTGCACCAGGTTGTCCCTGCAATCCTCAGACGCATGGCCAACCAAATCATCAAACCCACCACTGAGGACCTGCGGCTGAAGGCAATGACAGATTTCTACAGAATTGCCAGATTCCCACGCACCGTGGGGGCCATTGGTTGCACACATGTGGCACTCCAGCCCCCCCAGGAGACAGAGCACATGTACCGCAGAAGGGAAGCATTGGCATTCCATCAATGTACAGGTGATAGTCGATGCCCAAGGCCTCATATGGCACGTCCAGCCATGACAGCTACATATACAATCAGAGCCCCATCCGAATGGAATTCAATCAGAACGTGTATGGGGACACCTGGCTGGTTGGTGAGTGACATGGGTGGCAGGCATGACTGTACCCCCCCATGATGCACACATCACAAGGGGCACATGCATGACTAACATCCTCCTGTCTTTTCCCTTACAGGTGACTCTGCATATCCACTGAGACCCCATCTCATGGCTCCTATCCGGAACCCCCAAACCCCAGGAGAAGAAAGATACAATCAAGCCCACGCCCAAACATATGCAGTGGTGTAGCGCACCTTTGGCCTCCTGAAGTCACGTTTCCGATGCCTGGATAAGTCTGGGGGTACCCTGTTGTATTCCCCAAACTTTGTGTGCCATATCATCGGTGCCTGTTGCCTGCTGCACAACTTTGCAGTAAGAAAGGGCCTGCAGATTGACCTACGTGATGATCTGACCCCTGAACCAGATAATCCCCCCCTAACCGAGGTTATCCTGTCTTCTGAGGGAAGAGCAGCCAGGAGACAGCTCACATTAGGCATCTTTGCACGTTAAACACACACATTAATCATGGCACAATGAGAATGCATGCATGCACACCACTGTGGTCCCTAGCACACACACCCCACATCCTCATCAAATTGGATTGGCACCAGTCCACCATGCAGGACTTGTAAAACAGCCACGCCAAGGCTCCAATTATGTCACTGTACATTCATACACCATTCACACGGACCTGGGGATCACTTCTCCCTGGTCCTGGGGAACCCTTCTCCACCAAAAATGAGGGTGACACCCCTTTTCCGGCAGGAATGTCACCTCCTTATTCAAACAGCATTCACAACCCCAAAAAAAAAAAAAACAGCAAAATCAAAAATGTTCCTGGAAAAAAATAAAGGCCCAAAAAAAACCGGGGAAAAACAAATTAGTGCCCTTGACATGAGCCACGCCTGGGGCGCCCCCGGCCACAGCCAAGGCTCCTCTGGGGGGACTCATGGGGGAGGGGGTAAACTGGGGAAGAAGGAGCAGCCCCTGGTCTCTGCCCACCTGGCGGCCTGCCCTCCAAGGCCACGGCTATTCTGTCCAGGGCAGCACCTAGTGTTGCCGTGTTGCCCTGGATAGCCTGGGTGAGGGCCCTCACATCCTGCCCAACGCCTGCTGATGTAGTCTGCAGGTCGTTAAGGCAGTTTCTGAAAGCCCGGGAGTGGCAGTCCAGGTTCCCAAGCGTATCCTTGATGGAGGACAGGCTCTCCTCCATTCGCACCAATGTCTGGCTGACCTGTCCCAGATGGCGGGTCTAGATGAACTGGTCACTTCTCAGAGTGGCGGGCAGGAGATCGGCCACCCCCCTGGTCTTCTGGGTCGCCTTCCTGCCTCCAGCTGATGCTTGTGGCCGGGGAGAAGGGGAGCTCCTTGGGAGGGGAGCCATGTTGGGGGAGGAGGGGGGGCTCCCCCTTAGGGAGGGCTGGCTGCTGCCAGCCAGAGGGGAAGAGTCCTCCAAAACAATAGTCCAGTGCCTGACATGGACTCCTCCTCCTCAACCTCCTCCTCAACCTCCTCCTCCTCCTCTTCAACCTCCTCTGCGGACTCCGGCCTTGTCGGGGGGGCCTCATTAGGCTGCTGTCCTGACACATGACACAAAACATTCACAGGTTGGAGGATCCACACACTTGCCACATATTCCCTTGCACCCCCTCCCCCACACATGCTACACACCTGATAGAAAAAAAAACCTTACCTGGCATCACGCCTTCATGACTTGAGTCATAGCCGGGCAGGCCCTCCACTTCTTGCCTATGAAAGGTCTGGGCCACCGCACGCTCCTCCGCTGTCAGCCTAATAGGGCATGGTGGGCCCCCTCCTGTGGCCCTGGCATGGGCAAGCATTTTGGCCAGCTTCTTTTTGACCAGACGCCGGAGGTCATTTATCTTTTTCTCAATCCCAGACCGGTTTCGTGTCTCCCCCCTCCCCCGCTGAATTCACCTGGTCAGTGATCATGTCCAAAATCTCTCTCCTCCTGGCCGGGGTGGTGTTGGCACTGTCCGGGCCGTGGAGGAAACGCCCATAGTCGGAAATGGCCCGGGCAAGAATTTGTTTCTCCCTCAAAGAAAAATTTAATTTCCTCTTCCTCTCTGTCATACTCTGACCAAAAATCACTCCCAGTCAACAAAAAACACTCACAACACGAAGCACGACCAATCAAGCATGAAAACAAACAAACAGAAAACTATCAAACAAAAATTCTCACAAACACTCAGCAAAAAGC
This sequence comes from Rana kukunoris, assembly GCA_029574335.1. Classification (NCBI taxonomy): domain Eukaryota; kingdom Metazoa; phylum Chordata; class Amphibia; order Anura; family Ranidae; genus Rana; species Rana kukunoris. The sequence continues at coordinate 295,851,546 of CM056051.1, read as the reverse complement.
AGTCACAAAAACAAACAGGAACAATCAAGCAAGAAAACAAACAAACAGAAAACTATCAAACAAAAATTCTCACAAACACTTAGCAAAAATCACTTTCAAATATCTTCTAACAAACACTAGATCACACAGTACACAAATCTGACAAATACAAATCACAACGCAACTAACAACGGAATAAAAGCACTTTGCTATATGGGAAGGGAAACAAAGGGATGTACTTTTGCAATGGAAGTGCGTTTGTGTGTGTCTATTTATGCTGTCTGCGTAGTTCTCAAATTTGACCTAGTCCATTTCCAATTTCACTGATTGCGCCGTTCCCGAGTTGTGAGCATGCGCACAGAGGTGCTGACATGGTCTTCTTTAACCACTTAAGGACCGCCGCATGTACATTTACGTCGGCAGAATGGCACCGACAGGCACATCAACGTATATATACGTTGGTGCCTTGGGGGGGATCGGGGGTCCGATCGGACCCCCCCCCCCCCGTACATGCGGCGGTCCGCGCGGCTGCAGGAGCGATCCGACAAGTGGGGGCGGCTATCCGTTTTCATCCGCCCCCTCCGGATCGCTCCCAGCCAATGCGCGCGCCCGCCTGACCTGTCACTTCCTCCTCCTGTGTAAACACAGGAAGGAGGAAGCGACGTGATCTCTCCCTCGGCGTTTGTTTCAAGCGCCGCTGAGGAGAGATCACTACAGAACAAGTAAGTCCTGCACCAACACTACACTACACACACACATTTAACCCCCGCGATCGCCCCCCCCCCTCCCCCCTGTCACAGTGTCACTGAATGCAGTAATCATGTATGATTACTGTATTTAGTGTCAGTGTGACAGACAGTGTGACAGTCAGACAGTCAGTAGTGTCAGGGTAGCCCCCCCCACCCCCCCCAATAAAGTTTTAACCCCCTGATCACTGCCCTAGTTAACCCTTTCACTCCCTATTGCCAGCGTCACTAAGCGATCATTTTTCTGATCGCTGTATTAGTGTCGCTGTTCCCGCTAGGTAGCTAATTTTTTTTTAATGCGATTTTTTTTTTTTACTAAAGACATGCGGCTAAATACATTTTGGCCTAAATGTTTGACTAAAATTTAGTTTATTGGTTTTTTATTATAACAGAAAGTAAAAAATATTGATTTTTTTTCAAAAATGTCGCTCTATTTTTGTATATAGCGCAAAAAATAAAAATCGCAGAGGCGATCAAATACCACCAAAAGAAAGCTCTATTTGTGGGAAAAAAAGGACGCGAATTTTGTTTGGGAGCCACGTCGCACGACCGCGCAATTGTCTGTTAAAGCGACGCAGTGCCGAATCGCAAAAACCCCTTGGGTCATTTGCCAGCGTATTGGTCCGGGTCTTAAGTGGTTAAGCGCACATGCGCGAGCCGGCCGGCCCTTCATTTGCATGGGGTCACGGCTCATTTCAATGTAACACGCCCACGTCCTTCCCAATTTATATTACTCCGCCTTGCGCCTCAGAAATAACGTTGCGCAGGCGCTAATTTCTGCGTAAAAGCGACGAGAATAGGGTGATTGCGCGGCTACATTGCGCAAGTCTAACGTAAAGGCGGTGCGCTACGCCGGTCCAATAATGCGCAGATGTACCTGAATCTGGCCCAGTGTTTGTAAAGCTGGCTGTGACTGGTCAAGACTCTGCTCAATGTGAGATTAGCTGTGATTGGGCAAAGGCTTCTGATGAGTCACAAAAGCTTAACTCTATGCTTTCTGGCATGAATTCAACTGTGTTATTGCTTAGCTACTGCTGCCATACAAACAAATGACTCTTAAAGGCATATTTTTTCTTTTGCTTCTGTGAACACAACATACAACTGTTATGACATCCAAGCATAAAATCACAGTGAATAACTCTGCCTTTGTCTCTCACATATAAACATGTGCTCTACATTAGGTTATTAGCAGGTTGAACTGTATATACATGTAGGTTATATTAGCTACCTAGGACAGGTTCTTGCTGGCCAGCTACACCACCCCATTTGACACAACAGGGCTTTGTTTTTTAATAAAGGACTTGTCATAAGCTGTCTCCTGTGTTTTTTTTTTTTTTTACCATTTTTGGCACTTTTTGTGAAATGGTAGGGGTAAGACATACCCCGTTACCCATTCACATAGGGGGGGCCGGGATCTGTGGATCCCCTTTGTTAAAGGGGGCTTCCAGATTCCAATAAGCCCCCTGCCGCAGACCCCCACAACCACCGGGCAAGGGTTGTGGGGATGAGGCCCTTGTCCCCATCAACATGGGGACATAGTGCTTTGGGGTCCAATAGCGCTCCTTCGTCCCCCCCTCTTTTCCTGCAGCATGCCAGGTTGCATGCTCAGATAAGGGTCTGGTATGGATTTTTGAGGGTACCCCCACGCCATTTTTTTATTTTATTTTGCCGCAGGGTTCACCTTAAAATCCATTCCAGACCTGAAGGACCTGGTATGGAATTTGAGGGGACCCCCACGCAACTTTTTTTTTAACTTTGGTTCCCATTAATATTCATACCAGACCCAAAGGGCCTGGTAATGAGCTGGGGGGGGGGGATCCATGCCGTTTTTTTCAATGACTTTTATCTGTATTGCCAGGACCGACAATTCATTATAGCCACAAGTAGTTTTAAATTACTTTTTTTTTCCTTTAGAAATTTCATTTTGCGCAGGGATTGTTCTAAATACAGGAAAAATGTGCCACTTTACAGGCATACTATAGACATCCCCCAGGTACGAAATTTAAAGGAATATTTTTATTGTTTCCCTTTTAAGAATGATTAAAATCACTGCTCCCGAAAAAACTGCGGTTTTTAAAACTTTGTTTTTGCATTGATACCTGTCCCCTGAGGCAGGACACAGGTTCGAAAACACTTTTTATGACAATAACTTGCCTTTTAACCTTTAAAATTAGCACTTATGATTTTTCACAATCGTGTCCTATAGACTTTAACGGTGTTTGAACAAATTATTTGCCTGTTTGTATGTTCTGCTGCGAAACGAACCAGGGGGTGTTCGGCTCATCCCTACCCAGTATAAACTAATGGCACAGTATTAATACATATATAAATGCAAGCCTCCTGCATGTATCCCTACCTTGAAAATGTCACCCCCTTTAGCATTAGGAGCCCTGCAATACTCTGGAATCGGTGAGTGGGTCTCTTTGCAGGAGCTCAGTGGGCGGACTCGTGATGTCACAAGACTCCCCGCCCACCTCTACACTCTCCCACTCTCCTATTCCTGAGTTTTGCATAACCTCCAGTAAAAAATCAGGAAAGGCACTGCATGACTTCAGCATGCCCAATCATTCTGAGGTGTGGAGCAGCCAATCCTGGGAGACCAGGAGAAGAAAAGAGGGGGGATTTGAAGCTGGAATAGTAACACTCACTCTCTCTCTGCTCTCACACCATTCATGAAATAAAGAAATCAGATGTTAGTCACAGCAGTGGTGTGGAAACAAATCTGTCTTTTTGTAGTAAGATAAAAAAGGACACAGATAAGAGGATTGCTCAGAGCTGGATTAACTCTTTGTGGCAAGACTGGGAACAGGTGACTTGACATCATCTACGGTACCTGGTAGAAGTCTTCATTTAAAAAAAAATCAGGTTTACATCCACTTTAAAGTGGATCTCCACCCTAAAGTGAAGATCCGCTGATCGGAACCCTCCCCCCCTCCGGTGTCACAATTGACACCTTTCAGGGGGGTGCAGATACCTGTCTAAAGACAGGTATCTGCAACCACTTCCGGCCCGCAGTCTCGGGCAAAAGACGGGTTTTTTGGCGACATCCCGTCGCCCCCCCGTTGTGTGCTGGGAACTCTCAGCTCCCAGCACACAGCTGGATGGCGGGGGGAGCAGCAGGGTGACGAGCGATCGCTCATCCTCTGCTGCGGACGCCGCTGGACTCCAGGACAGGTAAGTGTCCTAATATTAAAAGTCAGCAGCTGCAGTATTTGTTGCTGCTGGCTTTTAATATTGTTTTTTGCTGAACCATCCGCTTTAATGTAGCTATTGTGATATTTTATTACCATCTCACGGATTTTCACCATGACTTCAAAACACAAAAGCAAAACTGGTTTTAAGCTTCCTGACTTCTTCTTGCAGTGTCACCGCTCACTGTTCAGACTTCTTTGGCTGGTCTCTCAGACCACCTCTCAGCACCACTGTGTTCATCTCTGTCTCAGGTCTCTATCCCTGCTCTTCTAGCTCACACCATGGCCTCTGGGCAGGGGGACCTCCTGTCTCCTGGATGGAGCCCCATGATGATAAAGGATGTGCACACCTGCATACACAGATTGCTGGTCTCTGGTAAAACTGGACACAATGGTAAAGTCTTCTTCCCTCCCAAAACTCTTTGAAGTCTCTGGATTCCAGACCCTAATCCCAGCATAACAAAACTGAAAATGTTTTTTTTTCTCTGCACAAAACAGACATTCTGGAGCCCCTCAATCAGCAACCCTGTGTGCCATGTATTTGTCCTAACAGGGGCCTAGCACTGTCACACTATTTACAGTACAATAAAAAGTGATGCACAAAATAGAAGAATGGGAAGGAGATCTCAGTGGACGAGTCTCAACTTGTTCTATGGATTTACTGGTATCACATCCTCTATTAAAGACACTGAAAAACTACTAGGACTTTTTAGTTATCACACTAGAATATAATAAAGATATAACATCTTTATATAAAGATTTGTTATCGTTATAAAGAGATAAATAAATCTAAATATTTTTTTTTTTGTACACAACATTAAAAGAGAAGAATTAAAATATGAATAGCAAACATAATGGTAATGTTTTTAACAACTTAAGGACCGCCTCCTGCACATATACATTGGCAGAATGGCACGGCTGGGCACAAGCACGTACCTGTACATCTTCTTTTAGTGCCCAGCGCCCGCGACCCGTTCCGAAGCTCTGTGGCCGTGGGACACGCGGAAGAACGAGGAGAGCTGTGTGTAAACACTGCTTCCCCGTTTTTCACTGTGGCGCTGTCATTGATCATGTGTTCCCTAATATAGGAAAACACAATCAATGACATCACACGTCCAGCCCTGCCCCCCCTACAGTTAGAAACAGATATGAGGTCACACTTAACCTCTTCACCACCCCCTAGTGGTTAACTCCCAAACTGCAATTGTCATTTTCACAGTAAACAATGCATTTATATAGCATTTTTTGCTGTGAAAATTGTCCCAAAAATGTGTCAAAATTGTCTGATGTGTCCGCCATAATGTCGCGGTCACGGAAAAAATCGCTGATCACCGCCATTAGTAGTAAAAAAAATATATTAATAAAAATGCAATAAAACTATCCCCTATTTTGTAAACACTATAAATTTTGCACAAACCAATCGATAAACGCTTATTGTGATTTGTTTTACCAAAAAAAGGTAGAAGAATATGTATCGGCCTAAACTGAGGAAAAAATATTTTTTTTATATATTTTTGGGGGATATTTATTATAGCAAAAAGGAAAAAAATATTGTATTTTTGTTTATAGCGCAAAAAATAAAAACCGCAGATGTGATCAAATACCACCAAAAGAAAGCTCTAAAAAGGACGCCAATTTTGTTTGGGAGCCACTTCACATTACAGCGCAATTGTCAGTTAAAGCGACGCAGTGCCGAATCTCAAACTGGCCAGGTCCTTTATCTGCATTTTGGTCCGGGTCTTAAGTGGTTAGATACTGTACACTTGCAGATTATGCCAGTGGTGAGAACAGTTGATAACAAAAATGATCTCACATGAGGTTCTTCATCTCCAACATGTTTCGCAAGACAAAAGCATATTTCCTCAGGGAGAAATTGCATAAATCTCTAAAGTTATAAACAAAATTTGACAGATAAATAACACTAACCATAAAGCAGTACATAATGCATTATTTATCATTTCGATACGCATATATGTATAAAGGGGGTATCTACTTTTTGGGTTTATTAAATCTTTAAAAACGATACTGCTTTATATGGATTTTATTTTTTTTCATATGATTGCAGAATTTTAAATACTAAATATCATAAAAGTGGTAACTACAGACGGTGAATACGGAGGTGTAATGAATGCTGTTTGAAACCTTACATCTGGTGAGTGTATCCCCCGAAGGGGACTATATATCCCCCCACGCGGTGAACATTCCTTGGTGAATGGAGCACTCATGTTAAAGCACACCTCTCCTAGGCATCTGCACTAACTGTCATTTACACAAACGCATAGTTTGTAGCGCTGCTGCAGGAATTTTTGTGGATTCTGTGGGAGTTTTTTCATTATTTCTGCATCTTTGTTATTGTCAGTACTGGATCCCTCTAGGACCCAGCGCACTCACCTGACACAGCTTTGGCTGGGAAACACTGATTGGCCAGCTCTCCTTTAAAACACCTGTGTTTTCACCCAATCAGTGCTCGTGGTTACTCTGCTTGCCTTGTGTGATCCAGCCTGACCTGTTTATCTGTAAACTTTGTGCATGACCCGGCTTGTTTGACCCTGCTTGTTGCTTCCGATTTGGTACCTTTCGAACTCTGACTTATCCGTGTATGACCCGGCTTGCCTAGACCACGCTTTGCCTGACTCCTGTAAGCAACATCCATTGCAGCGGTGCACTACTAGCACCAGCAACACCACCAACATCCACACCTGCGGTGAACTACAAGTTCCAGCTTTCCTGCTCATCACAACACCTACTTCAGCAGTGAACTACAAGTGCCAGCTGTCCCGCTCGTCTCAACCCTGCATCCGTGGTGAACTACAAGTCCCAGCGCTGACCTGCTTCTCAAGACCTGCTCATGGTATGTGCTCCTGTTATTGAACTATAGGCATATCAGCACACCTGAACTGTTGTCTGCTGCTAGCCTGATATGAAACCTGACATTATCACGAGCCATACATAAAAAGGGATAACCCATCATAGATTCTGAGCAGGCTCAGATGTTTGCACAAGAACTTTGCCGTTTATCCCATCAAGTTCAGCAAATGGCCACAGAGCTCACCAAGGTGCAATCCCCTACTACAACTGTTACAAAAAAACGTTATCTGAACCAAAAATTCCTTTGCCTGACCTTTTTCTGGCGACCGTAAGGGATTCTGCAACTTTAAAAACAGCTGCAAATTATATTTCAAATTAAAGCCATCCTCTTCTGGCTCTGAAACTCAGAGAGTTCAGATCATTATCTCTCTGCTACAGGGTGACCCCCAGGCTTGGGCCTTTAACCTTGAACCAAACCATCCAGCCCTGCTAACTGTAGATGACTTCTTTGAAGCCCTTGGATTGCTGTACGATGATCCAGATTGTATGGCTACTGCAGAATCAACCCTGCGTAACTTAAAGCAAGGCACCACCACAGCTAAAATGTACTGCTCAGAGTTTCGCAGGTGGGCCCCAGAATCTGGCTGGAATGATGCAGCTCTCCGCAGCCAGTTCAGAATAGGTCTTTCAGATGCAATTAAGGATGCTCTGGTCAACTTCTCCTATTCAGCCTCACTGGAGGAAGCTATGTGTCTAGCCATTAGAATTGATCGCCGTCAGCGAGAGAGGGGGCGAGAAAAAAATATGGCTGTGGCAAACTGTATACCTCCCTTACCACCTGACCATCCCACCTCCAGTGCCAGTTCAGTGGAAGAACCTATGCAGTTAGGCTCCACCCGGCTATCTGCCCAGGAACACACACGCCGGCGTAATATGGGACTTTGCCTGTATTGTGGCCTCAGGGGTCACATGCTCCGTTCGTGCCCTACACGTCCGGGAAACTCAAGGACCTAGGTGATTATGGGGAGGTCACCTTAGGTCTGCTTTCATCTCCCCAGGGGGACAGTCGTATACTTCTACCCAGTGTTATTCACTTTGGGACAGGGACTCATGAACTGCTGGCCTTGGTAGATTCTGGAGCTGCTGAGAATTTTATTGATAAGACTCTGATTACCTCCTTGTCCCTGGAAACTCATACGCTAGATTGCCCAGTCCGCCTAATTTCTGTGGATAACCGGCCTCTCTCACAAGACCTTGTGCTTCAGTCCACCAATCCCTTCCAGTTACAATTGGGGGCCCTGCACTGGGAGAAGATTTCATGTCTTGTCATTGACTCTCCATCCACTCCTTTGATCCTAGGCCTTCCTTGGCTTCAGAAGCACAATCCTGTAATTGACTGGCGAACAGGAAATATTCTGGCTTGGTCCAATCAGTGTAAAGAAAGTTGCATCCAGCACCCTGTTCGACTTGCTGCTTGTCAAGTGGGAATGGAACAGATTCCGCTTTGTTATAAGGATTTTCAGGATGTGTTTTCTAAAGGGAGTGCTGACACCTTACCACCTCATCGCAGTTATGACTGTCCCATTGACCTTTTGCCTGACACTACACCTCTGCGAGGGAGAGTCTTTCCATTGTCCGAACCAGAGAACCTTGCTTTGCAAGAATACATCCAGGAAAACCTAGCTAAAAGTTTCATCCGTCCCTCTACTTCTCCCGCAGGCGCAGGTTGCTTCTTTGTCCCAAAGGACGGGGGTCTAAGACTTTGTGTTGACTACAGAGGTCTAAATAAAATAACCGTTCCCAATCGGTACCCTCTCCCTCTCATCACAGAGTTGTTCTCCCAAATCCAGGGAGCAAAGATTTTCTCCAAACTAGACCTAAGGGGAGCCTATAATCTAGTGCGCATCCGTGAAGGAGATGAGTGGAAGACAGCCTTTAACACCAAGGATGGCCACTACGAATGTCTTGTCATGCCTTTCGGTCTCAGGAATGCACCAGCTGTCTTTCAAAACTTTATGAATGACATTTTCCGTGATCTGTTGGGTCGCTTTATGCTTGTATACTTGGATGATATTTTAATATATTCTCCCAATCTTGAAACGCATCAAAGGCACGTCCGCTCAGTGTTGGCCCGATTAAAGGCTCATTCCCTTTTTGTTAAGTCTGAAAAATGTTAATTTCATGTCAAACAAGTACCTTTTCTGGGCTACCTAATCTCTGACACAGGCCTAACCATGGATCCAGCCAAGATTCAGGCCATTCTAGACTGGGCATCACCTTCAGACCTGAAAGCAGTTCAGCGCTTCCTGGGCTTTGCAAATTTCTATCGGAAATTCATTAAGAATTTTGCCACCATTGCACATTCCATCACCTCTCTCACCAGGAAGTCTCAGGCTAAGTTTAAATGGACTAGTGAAGCCCAGACAGCCTTCACTCAGTTGAAGAAAGCCTTTACCTCTGCACCAATTCTACGCCATCCTGTTCCTGAGCTGCCTTTTATTGTGGAGGTAGATGCATCTGAAGTAGGGGTGGGGGCGCTTCTGTCACAAAAGGACCCTGTAACTGCTGCCATCCACCCCTGTGCCTTCCTGTCCCGTAAATATTCCCCAGCAGAGCGCAACTATGATATAGGCAACAGAGAACTGTTAGCCATAAAGCTAGCCTTGGAGGAATGGAGACATTGGCTGGAGGGAGCTCGCTATCCATTTATAGTTCTGACTGACCACAAAAACCTTGAATACATCCGTTCTGCTAAAAGACTGAACTCACGTCAGGCCAGGTGGTCATTGTTCTTCTCCAGATTTGACTTCACAATTTCTTATTTACCAGGGCCAAAAAATGTTAAGGCCGAAGGCCTTGTCTCGCAGTTTTTTATCAGAATCCCCACCTCCGCTTCCTCCACAATCCATTATCTGAGGACAGGATTTTGGCTTTCACCCAGACTGACATCTCTGAGGCCTTGTTACCTGCACAGGCTGAAGCCCCCCCTTCCACTCCCTCTGGTATGCTTTTTGTGCCCTTGGCTCTTCATTTGCAGGTTTTGCAGCAGGTACATGCGTCAAAGCCTGCAGCGCATCCGGGGTTTAGACAAACTTATGAGATTATCTCTCGCAACCTCTGGTGGCCATCGATTAGGCAGGATGTGTTAGCCTTTGTCCAGGCTTGTGAGGTTTGTGCCAGAAGCAAGGGCAGTACCTCTAAGCCCTCCGGTCTTCTACGTCCTCTACCAATACCTACTTGTCCCTGGACCCATTTATCTATGGACTTTATCACTGACTTGCCTCCGTCCCAGGGATGTTCCACAATCTGGGTGGTGGTAGACAGGTTCAGTAAGATGGCCCACTTTGTTCCACTTCCGAAACTGCCGTCTGCTAGAGATCTGGCATCTTTATTCATTAAACATGTTTTCAGGCTCCATGGGGCACCAATTAACATTGTCTCAGACCGCGGCTCTCAGTTTATAGCCCAGTTTTGGAAGGCCCTTTGTTCTCAGCTAGGGATTAAGTTATCATATTCTTCAGCCTATCATCCCGAGACAAATGGCCAAACAGAAAGAACTAATCAGACTCTTGAGAAGATGGTACGTTGTCTGATGGCCAATGATGAGGTGGAGTGGGTCAACATCCTCCCATGGGCAGAGTTTGCCTTTAATAATTGTGCTAGCTCTTCTACAGGGACCTCTTCCTTCTTCTGTGTTTACGGGTTGCATCCTCGTGTGTGCTCCTTTGATCTTCCACCCTCTGATGTTCCAGATGCCAACACCACGATTGAAAATTTCTCCAAAATCTGGTCTGACGTCAATCGTGCTATTTCTTGTTCGGTGCAGGCTTTTAAGAAAACGGCTGATAAGAGGCGCTCAAAGGCCCCTGGATATAAGGTTGGTGACAAAGTGTGGCTATCATCCAAGAATCTGTCCCTGCATGTTCCATCCAAAAAACTTGGCCCAAAATTCATCGGGCCCTATGAGATTTCGGAGATTGTAAATCCTGTGTCCTATAGATTAAAACTCCCCCCGTCCATGCGCATTCCTAATGTCTTCCATGTTTCTTTATTGAAACCTGTTCACTCTAGTCTCCAAGTAAATGAACCAGAACCTGTAGATGTGTCGGATAGCCAGGAATATGAAGTGGCATATATTCTTGACTCCAGACGAGTACGCAATTCCTTACAATATCTAGTTCATTGGAAAGGTTTTGGCCCAGGGGATCGATCCTGGATCCCAGCTTGCGATCTCCATGCTGATCGCCTTAAGAAGAAATTCCATCTTCGATATCCAAGTAAGCCTGGGGGTGCAGGAGCAACCCCTCAAGAAGGGGGGGGGGGGTACTGTCAGTACTGGATCCCTCTAGGACCCAGCGCACTCACCTGACACAGCCTTGGCTGGGAAACACTGATTGGCCAGCTCTCCTTTGAAACACCTGTGTTTTCACCCAATCAGTGCTCGTGATAGAGTTACTCTGCTTGCCTTGTGTGATCCAGCCTGACCTGTTTATCTGTAAACTTTGTGCATGACCCGGCTTGTTTGACCCTGCTTGTTGCTTCCGATTTGGTACCTTTCGAACTCTGACTTATCCGTGTATGACCCGGCTTGCCTAGACCACGCTTTGCCTGACTCCTGTAAGCAACATCCATTGCAGCGGTGCACTACTAGCACCAGCAACACCACCAACATCCACACCTGCGGTGAACTACAAGTTCCAGCTTTCCTGCTCATCACAACACCTACTTCAGCAGTGAACTACAAGTGCCAGCTGTCCCGCTCGTCTCAACCCTGCATCCGTGGTGAACTACAAGTCCCAGCGCTGACCTGCTTCTCAAGACCTGCTCATGGTATGTGCTCTTGTTATTGAACTATAGGCATATTAGCACACCTGAACTGTTGTCTGCTGCTAGCCTGATATGAAACCTGACATTTATACATCTTATAATTTTAAGCAGCTGCTTTGTTTTGGTATCTATCTGATCAGCTTTTTCCTGAGCGCTGGGCAGTACTTATTAGGTAGGGCCAGTTCTCAGTACTTCTTTGTATAAAGCAGTACATGTTATAGTTCATTGCAGTATACATATACATATTTATAACCTGCTGTTGGTAGCATTACAATAACTTGTTCCCATGAGTTTAAAGGATTGCTGCCTGTAGGCAGAAGAGACACTCAAAGTTCACCAGTAAATATATATTAAATATGTGTATTGCATACAAAAAATTAAGATATTGAAATAAGTCCTAAAAGGTAAATTAATACACATATTGGTATGAAAAAGGTGAAACTGAGAGAGAAAAGAAAAACGCCCAGATTCTTCCTCAACTTGAATGTTATGGCTAACATAGTTAGGGGATTATGTGGTACAAACCACAAAGGCCTGGGGCTTTCCAGATATTACCCCTACTTCCCCCAAACACATAATAGATATTAACCCACTGGGCCATATAAACCCTATTGATTTTTAAGTGTCTATTTGATCCCAGTCTAGGTCCACTAACACAAGCTTAAAATAGTCCCGTACTAATACATTTATTTAAGCCCACATAATCTATCCATACATAAAAAAAGATCCCAATTCTACATTACTTTGCCTCCAAGTTCCTCGGGTATCCCCCAACAAAAAGTCCCCCAGCAGACATCCTGGGCTGCAAGCTCCGGGAATCCCAGTGTACTTAAAGGGGTGTTCCAGCCAAATGTTATGTTTATTAAAAGTCAGCAGCTGCAAAAAGTGTAGCTGCTGGCTTTTAATAAACATTCACTTACCTGCTCCAGCTTTCCAGCGACGCGCCGGCCGGGGCTCTGCTCCTCTCCCCCCCTCCACAGCCGGCGTCTTCATTCTAACTGTGGGCACCCGGCCGTGACAGCCTTTGGCTTCACGGCCGGGCCCCAACTGCGCATGCTCGAGCGGCACTGCCCATGCGCGCACGGCGCAGCCTGCCACTGATTGGACAGGCGATTGTCTAGGACCTGTCAGTGTCCTAGTCGGTCGCCTACAGGGAGGGGCTGCTGTAGGCACCAAATAGCAGCGTTCATGCTCTTCTGTGCGAGGTGTATTTTCATGATCATGTGGAAAAGGTTTATATAGATGTAGCGGGGCATCACCTTTTATGTGATCTAAAGGCTACCATCTGCTGATCAAGAAGGATCTTGGCTCCCTCCGGTGGTCAAGTTGCGATATAGCAACTTTCTATTGACTTTGCATTGTTACAACAAGGAATGTTGGGAAATTGAATACAGGGAGAAAGACTTCATTGCCCTGGTTTAGTTATAGACTACAATACCCAGAGAGCAACTGTACAACCCCAGAATGCTTTGCTCCCGCACAGACTTCTGGGGGAGCTAATTTAAGGACATTCTTGGCACGCTCTCTCTGGACCGCCTCTCCAACCCAGCAGGACGCCTATGTTGAAGTGTCTCCCTGGAAACCTAAGCCGAAGCCTGAGGCCTAGCCATACCTGAGTAGATCACCATCCAGCGACAGAGGGAGCGTCCCTAACAGAGCGATCGGACGGTGTCCCAGCACGATGGAGAGTGTCATCCTGAAGGACTATGAATCGGAGTTCACAGACGGAGTGTTCCGGAAGGACAAGGCCTAATCTGGTTGGGTGAGACGGGCACCTGCCCAAACCTACTGACTGGGTTGCAGGAGGGTGGCTCGTTTGCACTCACCACTGTGATTTAACTGTTTTAGGCATCTTCCACCAGTTATTTTCTCCCTTTTTTCTGGATTACAAATTTACCCTCTGCGCGTCAACTCATGCCAACGCATAAGTGCAAGGACTTTGGGATAATTTGTATTAAGGTTTGGTCTGATCAACCAAACCACATTAGTTAGGTATATTATCCAAAGACTGCCTGTTTAGTTATAGTAAACTGTTTGATATCTGGTTTCATACTCTTTAACTGGGTAATTGTTCCATTAGACTGTGTGACACTGTTATTAGAAAGATCTGAGTGAGGCTTGGCAAGGAGGTGCTTCAGTGTGGATATCTTCCTGAGGGAATCCATTTGCTGTGTGCTTACACAGGTCTGCATAGCTATCAAAATGTAATTTGTATTTATCCGTTATCACTGATTCTAACTCTCGCAGGGCTCTGAGAGAAGTCTACTGCTGTTTTACCTTTTAGTTTATTTTGCTTTTATCTTACCAAGTAAAGAGTTACATTGGTTAAGCTGAATTTGTGTGCAGTCTATCTGACATCCTGTGGGATCAATACAACTCAAGGTAACTATTTGTTTACATAATTTACTGTGGTGTGACAGGACATTGTGCCCTCCAACATCTATTGGGGTCCACAATTCCCACTGATACCAGTTGTGCCAAGGGAGGGTTCAAGCCAGTTTCAGGGGTTGATAGCCAGAGTAACAAACCCAAAACAAACCAGCAGCTCTTTCGGGGGTAGTGCTACATAGAAAATTTAGAATAGGTTTAAATAAAATAAAGTTTCCCTGATTTGTTTAGCCCCATAGAGCAATTTAAGTGTATGAAAATGTACTGCATCTCATTGCATAAAAATAAATAATTTATGTTTATGTATTGGAAATGGAGTGAGTACAAAGAAGGGCAACAAAGCTAATAAAGGGTCTGGAGGATTTTAGTTATAAGGAAAGGTTGTGAGCACTGAACTTATTCTCTCTGGAGAAACTCTTGAGAGGGGATATGATTTCAATCTACAAATACCATACTGGTGACCCCACAATAGGGATAAAATATTTTTGCGGAAGTGAGTTTAACAAGACACCCTGCCACTCATTAAAATTAGAAGAAAAGAGGTTTAACCTTAAACTGCGTAGAGGGTTCTTTACTGTAAGAGCGACAAGGATGTGGAATTCCCTTCCACAGGCGGTGGTCATCGACGGTTTCAAGAAACTATTAGATAAGCACCTGAACGACCATAACATACAGGGATATACAGTACAAGGTAATACTGACATACAAGTCCAACCTATGTGTGTGATTATATTTTTTTTTTAACCTCACCTACTATGTAATTATGTTGATCAATGTGTAATAGTGTCGCTTTTTAAAAGTTTTCTGTCAATCTTGGAACAGTTACAGTAGGTTCACACCTATGCATTTTGTGTGTGCTGCGTTTGCGCCGGAACGACAGTCCATTCAAACAAATGGGTTGCATTGCCTGCGTTTCCACAAGAAAAAAGGTGCATGCAAAAAACTGTGGGCCACAGGGAAATCGCATGGTCTTTTTGAACACACGGACACGGACCACACGGACTGTGATTTCACATGCGTGAGGGTGCCATTCCGATTGAATGGCAACCTCGCGTGTTTCCGCATAGCAGTGCGTTTTCACTGCAGGTGGTTGCGAGTATGGAAAATGCTGCGATAACAGCACCCTCAGCCACATGCAGAGATGTGAACCTATGGTAAATCTCAACTACCAACAACCAAAAATATAAGTATGCATTCCTCTATAACACCCTTGGCTCAAAGGAAGTAGGTTGAGTGTCATTTAACCCAGAAGAGGGACATAGTGTGTTCATGCACAGATGTCTATTAAAAATGCCCCCAAAGTCACCAAAAGTAATTCAGGAACTACTTTTGGAAATTAGTGCAGTGCGCAAAGTTGGCGTCGCACTGATTGGGACAGAGCTTTTGCCGGCAATAGACTGCAGTTTGGCATGCAATTTGACATGTCAAATCGCATGTCAAATCGTGCCAGTGTGAACGAGGCTTGTTTAATTAGACTTTGACAATAAGTTAAAGTTCAAAGCTGATTAATTAGATTCTGTGCACTTCAGTTTTAGTAAACTCCCCCCCCCCCCCATAGATTTTTTTTTTCCTGGCTACATCTTTGTTTTGTTTTAATCTCTTTCATCATCTTTAATCATCTTTCTTCTATATCCATTAAGCAAGTCTACCAAGTACCAAGTATCTATGATTTTCTATGAAAACAAATATATATTTTACCATATTAAAAGCAGTACTTGGAAAATTCAAGTAATTGGGAAGACTCTAGGATTTTTTTTATGTCACAAGATGGATAAAGTGGGTGAATGTTTAGAGGCGTGGAATTTTGGATATTACTTTATCTTCATCTTTTACATCAACTCCTTTGCAATATTATGGTAGGTGCAAAGTTACAGGAATGCCTTAAAAGCATGCAGAGGTTGACAAATGATAGATAAAGCTGATTTCTTTAATGCCCTGTACACACGATCGGTTCGTCTGATGAAAACAGACCAATGGATTTTTTCATTAGATATCCGATGAAGCTGACTTTCATTAGTCTTGCCTACACACCACGGTTAAAAATCTGATCGTGTCTAACGCGGTGACGTAAAACACAACGAGGTGCTGAGAAAAATGAAGTTCAATGCTTCCGAGCATGCGTCGACTTGATTATAAGCATGCGTGGATTTTTGACCGATGGATTTCCCCACAGATGATCATTTTTTTTCTATCGTTTTTTTTAACCATAAGTCAATTTTAAAGCAGGTTCTATTTTTCACCGACGGGAAAAAAAACGATGGGGCCCAAACATGATCGGTTCGTCCGATGAAAGCGGTCCGTAAGGCTACTTTCACACTGAAGCCCTAGGTGCGTCGACGCTGAAGTGCCGCTATTTTTAGTGGTGCTTTACTTTAGTTTTTGCCATGATTTTCGTCCGCTAGCATTGCGGTTTTCAACCCTGCTAGCAGCCGAAAAGGGTTAAACCCACCCACAAAAACGCTGCTTTGAAGGCATTTTGGAGGTGCTGCCCCAATGATTTCAATGGGCAGGGGCACTGTAGGAGCGGTATATTCACCGCTCCTACAACACCTCAAAGATTAGGATGGCAGGACTTTTACTGTCCTGCCAGTGCAACACTCCAGTGTGAAAGCCCTTAGGCTTTCACACTGGATATAAAGGAGCAGCTTTTTCAGGGTGCTTTGCAGGCGCTATTTTTAGTGTAATAGCGCCTCAAAAGCACCTCAGTGTGAAAGCAGCCTAAGACTGTCGTTGTCTATATTAATGTGGATGTAAACCCTCCATACGCCCAGTGAAGTGAACATCCTCAGATGATACACAGGGATGAACCAAATCTCCCTACATAGGTTTTACATGTATATCTGCTGACTTCACATTTATATACTGTTTAGAGAGTTCAGATCGTGTTAGGAGATTTTCTCTTCCTGGTTAACACACAGTGTGATGTCTGGGCATACAACCAAGATAGCTGACATTGCTGAATGGAGGAAAGGCGCACACACACCCTGTCATCATAGGCAGAGACTCTCAGAGGTGTTTTGTAATAGGGCCAGCTCCATGCTAATCTATTTTAGCAACCTCCCCGGACTAAAGATTCAGGATGCTTTTGTCTAAAGTATCAGAGAATTTGTCCGGGGTTACCAGGCTGATAACAGAGAAACAGTTCAGGAGAGAGCTACGGGACTTAGCTCATTGAAGAGAGATAAAAAAAATACTGCAGATATATGTGCTCAGCTCAAATTTTATGAATCGGGTTTACATCTTCTGAGAAATTCTCACTTCCTGTTCTTCTGTCTGTAACTACACACAGTAATGCAAGGCTTTCTCCCTGGTGTGGAGAAAGCCTCTTGAGGGGGAGGGGGCGAGCAAGCAAGTCAGGACACTCTACTTTGCAGATACAGAAAGGAGCTGTGTGTTAGTGGGCGTCCTGACACACCTGCTCGCCCCCTCCCCCCTAATGAGGCCTTCTCCACATCAGGGAGAAAGCCTTGCATTGCTGTGTGGAGTTACAGACAGAAGAACAGGAAGTGAGTATTTCTCAGAAGAAATAAGGACATTTAAAAGCAAAATCGAAGCATGAGGTAAGTGAAGGAGGACTGCACTAGGGGAAAGGAAGCCATTTAGGGGAAACAAATGTTACCATTACAACCCCTTTAATTTACTCTCCTAAATCTTTAGTACACATCCTAAATTCCCACAGAAAAAAAGCTTTCCTACAGTACAAGAATGGTCCTTCTTCAGGTGTTCATCTTGATGTGTGTGTGACATGGACAATACTTATTGGTTGTCCAGCAGCGGAATCATTTGAAGATTGCAAAGGTTAATAACATTCGGAAGATGCAACCAGTCTATTGCAATTATGGATTGACTAACTGAGACTCCGGAAGCAGCACAGATGATGGACACAGACAGTAGACTTTCGGTGAGTAAAAAAAGGAGGGATTGTATGGAGAGGGACTTTGCCTGAATATTGGCTTTAAGTGTGCTGCTCTAAGTTAATGCTTCTAAAAAATTGTGCATTTTTTTTTTTTAAAGTTTATGTATTTGTATAACTATAGAGTCGCCTTTATAGTTTATGGCTACTGCATAGTTGCTTAAAATTATAATTATACTGAAGTATGGTACAATAATGTGTACCTGTTTATTGGTGCTTTCAACTGATGCTTAGTATTTTTGGCCTGAAGCAATCTTCTCTAGTGCAGCTGTTAATGGCACACTGAGCAGCTGAATAAATAACCTACAAATTAAAAATCCTATCATAAATCAATATGCAAAACTGGATGACATTGATTTTTCACTTGACTGGATTGTTAATATTCCCATCTATACTCGCTTTCAGAGGAGCAGGGTACACAGAAAAGTAGTATTTCTCTGTTACGAGTGATCTAAAGCCCAGTATGGAAGATGAAATGAATGATGACATTTTTGATGGTGTGAGAGGTATTATGAATGGAATAACATGGGCATTTACAAACCTATAAATTCATTACTGAAGCATACTACATGCACCAGAATATTAATGAGGAGGCAGATACTCAACATCTGACATGAATGAACAGACCATACAAGTACAGGGATAATAACAATGGATTTTTAACTGTTTTAAGCTGACTAGTGTAATGGTACAAAACTTAATTTATAGGAGCTGGGCAACTGTGTTCATATTTTTGGATTGGTTTAAAGTAGATGTAAACCCATTTTTTTTATTTATTTGTTGATGTCACAATGTAGAGAAAAAGATTTCCTATCATCTGTGCCCAGTCTTGCCACACAGAATTAATCCAGCGTTGAGCAATCCTTTTTTTATTGTTCAGTGAAATAAAACAGACTTGCAGATAAAAACCAAAGTCCTTGCTTGTGTGACAGGTTATTTACATATCGTGTGCACTAGCTTGCAGACATGCACAGATTTAAGTATATTCTGATGGCTGTTAACTGGAGCATTTCCTTATGACACTGAACTGTGGTTCACCCCATGTTTTGAAAACATTTAATCAAAACACAGGAAAGACAGCCAATCCTGTGAGAGCTAGATCGGTGAGGAGACGAGGAGAGGTGAGGGGTATGTGAATTGTGCACTTTTTACAGAAGCTGTGCATGTCTGAAAGCTAGTGCACAAGATATGTAAATAACCTGTCACTCAAGCAAGGACTTTGGTATTTATCTCCAAGTCTGTTTTATTCCACTGATCAATAAAAGAGGATTGCTCAGCACTGGGTTAACTCTGTGTGGCAAGAGGGGCGTGGCCTGGGCATGGGACTGTGAAAACGCGTCTCGTGTGAGCTCCGGCGCCGGCACTTTTGTTATTAGCTTTTTCGGTAACCAGCTTGTGTCCTACACTAATGGCCAGCATGGTCAGGAAGTCGGGGAAGAGCCAAGCCAAGAAGTCCGCTACGGAGGGCTCTATCAAACGATTTCTCGCCCCCGATCCTGAAGACCCCACGGAGACAGATGCTCTAGGCCGCTCGCCGCATGGATCGGCTCTTGGCTCCGCCTCCCGCAATAGGCCTGCAGCCAGCCGCCGGTCTCCCCTGTATTCAGGCGGTTTAGAAGGTGAAGGAAGCCCGGATAGGAGACGGGAGTAGCGGAGCTGGTAAGCGGACTCCCCACCAAATCGGACTTGGCGTCTATGCTCCTAAGCCTTGAGAAGGCCATCAAGAAAGAACTGTCTGGGGTACGTTCAGATCTCGGCCAGGTTCTAGAGCACGTGGAGGAGACAGAGCATCGCCTAGACAGACACGCCGCAGCGATCAGAGATCTGCAGGCCTCCACCCGAGCTTTGGCCATAGCCCACAGGATGGCTATGTACAAAATTGAGGACCAGGAGAACCGGAACCGGAGGAATAATATCCGCGTTCGCGGACTACCGGAGGCGACAGGGGATGGAGACCTCGCGGCCTCGATCCGTGGCATCTTTAACAAATTGTTGGGTAATGATGCGGATTATCCCCTGAAACTGGACCGGGTCCACCGCGCCCTCCGTCCCCGTAATATGGCCTCTGAGGTCCCAAGAGATGTAATCTGCCGGGTACACTATTATGAGGAAAAAGAACTCATTATGCGGAAGGCCAGGGAGGCTACCACGCTGGATTTTGATGGCGCCTCGCTATCGTTCTTCCCGGACCTCACCAGAGAAACCCTGGAGCGGAGGAGAGCCCTTAGACCCCTGACGAGAAACTCTGGCAGGCATCTATCAATTACAGGTGGGGGTTTCCTGCAGCATTGATCGCTTCCAGAGATGGGAAAACAGCAGTACTGCGTTTTCCGGAAGACCTCGAGGTTTTTTGCATGGATCTGAACATAGATCCCCCGGAGCTCCCTGGTTGGCAGGACGTGATCCCTGCGGTCTCTACTGTGCCTGAAACCCCATGGCAGAAAGTTACCGGCAAACGCCGTTCTAATACCCCGGCTTCCACGCAGAGGGTCGTTTGAGTTTGTGGAATGCCTGTCTGGCCTAAGTTACCATGTGTTCGTTGACCCTGGTCACGCAAGTATACATCAGCCTACATTACTACGGTCCCCCCTGCATCATTTTTTCTGAACGGATGTTTGTTCTGCGGTTATGAGACTGGTGGCGCAATTTTTTTTTTTTCTTATTTTTTTTTTTTTTAATTTTATCTTTTCGGTTTTTCAAGGTACTTTTTTCTTTCTGTTTGCGCACGATCAATCAACGCTGAGCTTGGTGGGTGACTTGTCTATGTGGGGAGGGGCTGGTTTTCTGTGCTCTAGGGTCCATATGACAATTTTTACACTGTTACTATGTTTAGTATTGTTATGACTGGTTACCTCCTTGATTAAAGTGTTTCTGTGCCGGTGTCGGGCCCTGCGGTCTACGTGCGTCGGTTATGGACGCGCGCAGCCCGGTTGGGGGCACGACCCCGCTTTTTGATGCGGGGCGGGCGGGGGGCTGGTTCCCCATCGGGGCTGCCCTTCTGGGGGTGGCTCTTGGGGGGGTGCCGGGTCCTGGTTCGTCCCGTGTATTGCACTGCAATATCTTGCGTGCAGCTTGGTATTTGTACCTTTGTTGTCCTGTTCTACTCTCTCTCTGTTTCTTTCCCTCCCTTAACCTCCTTTTCCCACCTGTCTTCTTGCTTGATTCCCTCCCCCCCCCCTCCTTCCAGCACAGTGGGTTATATATTAGTGGCTCTCCTCTTACGGATACCATGGCTACAATTAAGCTAGTTTCTCTTAACGTCAGGGGACTTCACGCTTCCGGTAAGAGACACTCGCTTTTCAGAGAACTCAAACGCCTGCAGGGAGACATTGTCTTTCTGCAGGAGACGCATTTGACTCATACATCCAAGGTAAAGATTTTTGCCCCTCACTACCCTCTGTGGTTTTACAGCCTTTCTGATGTATCAAAGGCAAAGGGTGTAGCTGTTGGATTCCGCAGGGGATCCTCCTTCGTTCTGGAGGACTCTCTGGCGGACCCCTACGGTAGATACCTCTTTTTAAGGGGCAGTCTGGGTAAACTACAATGTACGCTAGCCAATGTCTATGCTCCGAATCATGGTCAGGCAAGCTTTCTGTCCGCTACTTTAGCCAAATTGACTGAATTTGCAAAGGGTTGTATTCTACTGGCGGGCGATTTTAATGCCCCACTGGAACCTTCCCTGGACACCTCATTGGGTAGATCCTGTATTCCTCATAGGCAACTCACGTATGTCCGCAAGAGGTTACATGAGGCACAACTGATAGATATTTGGCGTATTATGCACCCACAAGAGAAGGATTACACACATTTCTCGCACCTACATAACTCCCACTCCAGGATAGATTACCTCCTTATAAACCATCACTTTTTAAATTTGCTTATTCACTCCAAGATTGAAGTATCCACGATTTCTGATCACTCCCCGATTAGTGTATCCTTGCGCATACCCTCTCTACCTTTACATTCCACCAACTGGAAGCTAAATGACTCCCTTCTTTCAGAAGACATAGACAGACAGGAGATGGAGGCAGCACTCACTTGTTATTTCCGGGACAATGGTCCCTCGGTCTCGTCTCCGGGGGTCTTGTGGGAAGCGCACAAAGCGTACATACGCGGTAAATTCATGGAGCTAGGCTCAAGGAAAAAAAGGGAGAAGGTTCGTTCACAACTTCAGCTAGTGTCTGAGATAGAAGTGTTAGAGCGGAACCATAAGATATCCAGTTCCCCCACGGTTTTTCAGTCCTTGACGCAGAAAAGAGAGGAGTTAAGAGATCTATTACATAAAGAGAACACTGCTCGACTGCGTCTAGTATCCCAGCAATTTTATGAATGGGGAAATAGACCCAGCAGGCTGTTGGCAAGGTCCCTGAAACAAAAGAAATCGGCCTCGTATATAGCCAAAATTAAATCCCCCCCAGATACACTGATACATGAAACTGGGGAGATAGCGCAGGAATTCCGTACGTTTTATCAAAATCTTTATAACGTGGGTAGGCCAGCTTTGGACGGGGAGGATAGACCTGCTCTCATAAGGGACTACCTAGAGCGGGCCCGCCTGCCAAAGTTGCCTGTTAGTGCGTTGGAAGCCCTAGAGGGGGACCTCTTCCCTGCTGAGCTTAAAATGGCCCTGAAATCTATGGCTTCGGGTAAAGCACCAGGGCCAGATGGCTTTACCGTTACTTACTATCGAACATTTGCTGATACACTACTTCCTTCCCTAAACTCTTATGTTAATTCCGTTTCAATGGGAGGGACCTTCTGCCCTGAGACTCTACATGCCCATATCGCTGTCATCCCTAAACCAGATAAGGACCCTACCCTGTGTAGTAACTATAGACCGATCTCTTTACTAAACATAGATGCCAAGTTATATGCCAAGGTCATTGCACTTCGCCTGTTGCCGTTTCTGCCCCAATGGGTGTCCAGAGATCAGACTGGGTTTATCCCGGTTAGGGAGGCGAGGGATAATTCGTTGCGGACGCTGTCTTTGATTGCATATGTGCGTCGGTGCTCCCAGCCCACCCTCCTTCTATCGACAGATGCTGAGAAAGCGTTTGATAGGGTGGACTGGGAGTACCTAATGTATACATTAGAGCACTTGGACCTGGGCCCGAAAATGCTGTCTAGGATTTCGGCACTATATAACACCCCGTCAGCTCAACTGCGAATCAATGGTACCCTGAGTGACCCTTTTTTCCTACACAATGGGACCAGGCAAGGCTGTCCCCTCTCACCAATACTATTTGCCCTTTCCTTGGAGCCCTTTTTAGCTACAGTTCGTGCGACCCCTGACGTTCACGGGATTACAGTCGGAAAGGTGGAACATAAATATGCGGCGTACGCGGATGATGTGCTTTTCTATGTCCAACAGCCCCAAATTACACTACCCGCTCTCATGTCGGCCCTCCACAAATTTGGCTCAATATCCAATTTTAAAATTAACCTTCCCAAATCGGAAATCCTGAATATTTCCATACCCCGCCGGGAAGTCTCTCAACTGAAATTGAAGTTTCCGTTTGCGTTTGCTTGGCAACCTCACTCCTTAAAATACTTAGGCATTTACCTTTTTTTTTTTTTTTTTTTTTTTTTTTATTGATGTTCTGGAAGGCAGATGCTGGGGGTTGCCAGAGCCAAGGAGACAGCCGATTTTGGGGTTCTACATAATATTATACTTAATACCCCTTATGAATCCTCCCTCCTTCCTGTTCTTCCCCTCTTGGTGTTGCTCTCTCTCTTTCCTACTTGGCCTCCTAGGTGTTTTTAATTCCGGTTGTCTCCTTTCCCCCGTCCAAGCCCCTCATCTACCTTTATGAGTCTATCACGCCATAACCTATATAGGTTTCCAATCTCTTTTTATATTTGGCTATTCTCTTCCCCCCTAATATGATGTACTCTTTTCCCTAGCCATAATTTCCATATTTCCTCATACTCCTTCAGATTACCTCTTTTTATGTAGACTGTCCTTTCTTTGCATATTGATTCATTTGTTACCCTGACCCATTCACTTACTGTCGGTGGCGTTGTTGCCTGCCATCTCATAGCTATTAGTTTTCTGGCTTGAAATAGGCATCTTAGTATTGCAAGTGTAGTGCTTCTTTTTCCCTCCCTTTCCCTCTTGTAGCCCAGTACGCACAGTGTGGCCTCCAGCTCCAACGGTGCTCCGAATATATCCCTCAGAGTGTTGAGCACACCCTCCCAGTAGCGGAACAGCTTTGGGCATCGCCACACCATGTGCACTAGGTCACCGGTCCTCTGGCATCTGGGGCAGTTATCGTCTGGTCTTTTACCAAACTTGTACAGGCGTTTAGGTGTATAATAGGCTCTATTTAACAGCATCAGGTGAGAGATTTTCTGTGAGGGTGAAACTGAGACCTTTGATCCTAGTTCCAATATTCTCTTCCATTGGTCCTGTTTTATTTCCCCTATGTCTTCTTCCCATCTCTCTCTTACTTTAAGGAGGTGCTGGCCAGTATTAATCATTTTAGATATCTGTGCATATATTTCGGATATGAGACCCTTCATTGGCCCTCTTTTAGCTAAGTTATCCAGTAGGGGCATTTTCTTCCACTCTAGGGCTTGTGTCCTGAATTGAACCCCGAGGGCATGTCCTACCTGGAGGTAGATAAAAAATGAATGTTGGGGAATATTAAATTCTTCCCTTAAGTCCTGAAACTTCCTGTAGGTATTACCCTTATACAGTTGGCTCAGCCTTTTTATACCGCACTTTTCCCATTCCCCCCCCTTTCCTATCTGAAGAATTTCCTGTAGGTTAAAGTTGTTCCATAAGGGGGTATACTCGGAACATCCCGTGTAGCCCATCAGTTTTTTTACCTTTTTCCATATTTTAATTATCATCTTTATTGTTGGGGGCTTATACTTGAAGGAGTCTGCTTCAAGTGCTTCAATAACAGAATCATGAGGAGCTTCATTCAACATAACTCTCATATTGGAATTCCCCCCCCCGGGTATATTACATCCCCTTAGGTGCTGTAGTTGTGCTGAGAGATAGTAGCTCTCAGGGTGGGGAACCGCCAGGCCCCCTTCCAGTACCGGGAGCTGTAATGTGCGAAGTCCAATCCTGGATTGTCCCCCCTTCCAAATAAGATCTCTGAAAAGCGATTCAATTTTGTTGAACCATCTCCTGCAGATCCACACCGGGCTGTTATGCATTATGTACAACAGTTGAGGGTGCCATATCATCTTAATTAGACTGCATCTACCCGCCACTGATAGAGGAAGGCGTTTCCAGGTATAAGTTTTTTGTTTAAATTTAGCCAATAGCGGGATTAAATTTTTATCTAAATATTGATTGGGGTCTTTAGTCACCCAGATGCCCAAGTATTTCAATGAGTCCACCACCTTCAATTGTGGCATTCCCGCTACCCCAGCTTCTCCAATTGGGTCTACCGGGAGTATTTCTGATTTCCCCCAGTTTATCTCCAGCCCCGAAAAACTACCGAACTCCTCTACTATACTCATTGCTCTTGTTAGTGATTGTTCCGTGTCCCCCAGATAAAGGAGAATATCGTCCGCATAGAGCGCGATTCTTTCTTCTCCCATCTTCCTTTGGAATCCAGTTATTTCCGTACTTGACCTTATGGCTATCGCCAAAGGTTCCATCGCCAGGGCGAAGAGCAGGGGCGACAATGGGCACCCCTGTCTCGTCCCCCTCTCTAATGAGATATTTTCCGAGAGTTCACT
Organism: Rana kukunoris; assembly: GCA_029574335.1. Lineage (NCBI taxonomy): Eukaryota > Metazoa > Chordata > Amphibia > Anura > Ranidae > Rana > Rana kukunoris. The sequence goes on along the minus strand of CM056051.1, from coordinate 295,825,993 downwards.
CTTAATCCTGATTTTGGCTCTGGGACTATCATACAACATTTTTATCCAGCCAGTATATTTCGGACCAAGTCCGAACTTTCCCAGCACTCTCCACATATAACCCCATTCTACACTGTCGAATGCTTTTGTCACGTCCAGTGACAGTACGGCTCTCATACCCTCAGACTCCGTTGGGGTTTGTATATTTAAAAACGTTCTTCTTATGTTCATGCTGGTAGATCTATTGGCTATAAAACCTGTCTGGTCTGGGTGAATTAATTTTAAGATAAGTCTATTGAGCCTTGCTGCCAGGACTTTGGCCACTATCTTAGCATCCGAGCATAAAAGGGAGATTGGTCTATATGCAGCCGGATCTAAGGGATCCTTGCCTTCTTTTGGAATGACTATAATGGTTGCTTCCAGCATTGACGCTGGTAGTCTACCCTCCATGGTCGCTCCATCTAGTACTTTTTTGAGCTCTGGGAGTAATATTTCTCCATAATATTTATATATTTCGGTCGGGAGTCCGTCTGGACCTGGAGACTTTTGATTTGCCATGTCTGCTACTGCCTGCTGAATTTCTATAAGTGATATTGGGATTTCCAGCTCCTCTCTATCCAATTGTGTGATAACCGGGATCTCTAACCTCCCCAAAAACTCCTCCATTTCTCTTTCCATCCCCACTTTCTGTGTTGTATAAAGCTTTTCATAATACCCCTGGAAGGTTTGTATTATCTCAGAGGTGTCTGATGTTATTGCTCCTCTCTCAGTTCTAATGGCCCTGATGTCAGAAGGCAGGGAGTTTGACTTCACCAGTTGCGCCAGCATCCTTCCCACACTTTCCCCCTCTGCAAAGGAGGACTGCCGCGCAAAGAGTCTTCTAGTTTCCACTTCTTGCATAATCACCATCCTATATGCTGCTTGTTTCTCTAGCCAAGTTTCTTTATTCTCTACCGTTGGAGCCATTACATAGTTATTTTCTGCCCCCATTACTTCTCTACGGCTATTTTGTTCTCCTGCTTTTCCTCTCTTGTTTAGTTTGGCTATTTGCTGGATCAGTATCCCCCTCAGGTATGCCTTCAGCGTATCCCATAATATTCCCGACCCTGTAGAGCCTTCATTCAATACTACAAATTCCTTCAATTTGGGGAGGATCTCATCTGATTCTTTAATTAGCTCAAGCCAATAAGGATTAATCTTCCACTCTCTCCTAGTTTTTTGTCCTTCTAATTTTATTGTTAGGACCATTGGGGAATGGTCCGATACTCCTCTTGGCAGATACTCCACCTTCCCCATACCGCGTAGTGCGATCTCATTCCCCAATACCATATCTATCCTAGAGAGAGTGGAGTGCGTGCTTGAGTAGCAGGAGTATTGCTGGATGTCCGGGCTCCCGGCTCTCCACATATCAACTAATCCGACTTCCTCAATGAACTGACTCAATCGACTTTTCCCTATAGTCTCAGAGTGTAACGGTATGGGAAACCTATCGACCCTTGGATCCAGAACCTCATTAAAGTCGCCCACTACTACTACTGCTATTTCTCCCTTACCCAACACAAATTCATTTAGTCTTAACATTGTATCTATTTTAAAAGGTGGAGGGATGTAGATATTTGCTATTATATACACTTTACTATGAATCACACAATGCAGAAATACATAACGACCAGTCTCGTCTATACTGATCTGCCTGCAGGAGAACTCCAATCCAGCTCTCACCAAAACTCCCACCCCTCTCGAATATGAGGAGTGTACTGAGTGAAACTGAGTCGGGTATTTTTTACTCTGGAGCTGCTGGATAGTCTCTTTTGTCAGGTGAGTTTCCTGCAGGCAGATCAGCTCCACCCCATACTTTTCCATCGTGGAGAATACTGCTGCTCTTTTAGCCGCTGAGCCCAAGCCACGGACATTCCATGACCCTATCTTTAATGTCTTACTCTGCATTCAGAGGTACACTATCTATAGAAGGTTGAGAATTTTGGCCCATTCCGTGAAAATGAGGAGGGTACGCCCTGACTAGGGAAAACAGCAAAAAAGTCTCTCTCTGTTATCTCGGTGCTATTAGAATTTGGAATAGGCCTATCGAGAAAGAAGGAAGGGGGGGAAAAAAAGAGAGGAGAAGAAGAGAATAAACAAAGAAAAACAGCAAAAAAAAAAAAAACTCAACCGATTCCCACTTCACCCTACTTAGTGAGCACATCTCTTTTTCTTCTATATAGTAATCCTAATTTTAACTTTTCGCCCATTTCTATTTCGTGAACTTGTGATGCATGTGTTTTTCCCTTTGCATTCTGTGACCTCTTACTTATTCTCGTATAGTTTATTATCTGTGTTTTCCTATTTTTTACCAAAAATTGTGCTTGTTGTGCTGGTTGTATATGTATATCACTTTCCCTTTCCCTTCCTGTATTCATCCCTTCCCTCCCCCCTTGGATATCACCCTGAAGTGCATCCCCCCCCCATACCCCTTTCCCACCCCCCACCCCCCTCCCCCCTTGGATGTCACCCTGAGGTGCATCCCCCCCCCATGCCCCTTTCCCACCCCCCACCCCCCTCCTACACCTTCCTAGGTACCCCCTAGGGGCTATCTTGTGGTCGGCACCATACACACAATCACTCCCCCCCCCTCCCCCCCTCTCATTCCACCTTTCATTTTGCTCAACGTTACCCTCATATCCCATTTCTCTCATTAAGTGAAAGCCCCGCTCCCACCCCCCCCTCTCCCCTTTATTCAATGATTTATTCTCTTCATTCCATCCCCTCTTTACCCCTAATCTCAAGTGCCCCCCCCCTCCTCTGCTGTAAGTTGAACTTTATTTTCCTCCATCCATGATACCGCGCCCTCTGGGGTGTCAAAGATGAAGGTCCTGCCCATTGCCGACACTCGTAACCGCGCAGGATATAATAGTGCATATGAGAGATTAACCTTCTGCATTTCCCTTTTAACCCCGATAAAACTCGCCCTCCGCTTCTGCAGCTGGGGGGAGAAATCAGGGTAAAATGACACCTTAGCACCTTCAAAGAAAATATTCCCCAACTCTCTGCTCTTTCTCAGCAGCAACTCCTTATCACGATAATTTAATAATTTCAGTAGCATCGATCTTGGGCGTCCTCCCGAGGGAGGTGGTTTAAAGGGTACTCTATGCGCTCTTTCTATCATAAATGCTTGTGAAAAACTCTCTTTACCAAACAATTTTATGAACCAATTTTCTAAGAATTCTATGGGCTTAGACCCCTCACATCTTTCCGGTAGTCCCACCAATCTAATATTGTCCCTCCGGAGTCTGTTTTCTAATTCTTCCATTTTTTCCTCGAATTTGTCCACGTGTACCCTCATGTTCTTAACGTCCTGTTTAACAGGGTGTAGTTCGTCCTCTATTTGGGATATCCTCCCCTCCGCCTCTGTTATTCTTTCATTCGTTTTCTGCATCTCTTGCTTCACCCTTATCAACTCCTCTTTTACCCCCTTAATTTGATCACATACTTCTCCCAGGGACCTTTTACAGTCATTCACCACCAGAAATACATCTTTTATTGTAGGATTTATTATAGGATCTTCTTCTAGCGGGGAGTTTACTGTTAAGCCTGTGTCTGGTGCCGATATATTTTTATTGGCAGATGTTTTGGTCACTCCACCGCCTCCTTGGCCCAGGCTTTTCCTTTCTGTGCTTGTTTTAATAAGGGCTTGCGCTGGTCCACTTTTACTTAGGCATTTACCTGACCTCTAAATTAAACGCCCTGTTCCGCGCTAATTATATCCCTCTACTAAACACGATTAGAACAGATCTGCAGAAGTGGACTCAGTTGGCTCACTCATGGCTAGGACGCATTGGCATTGTGAAGATTAATATTTTGCCCAGACTGCTCTTTTTGTTCCAGATGATCCCATACGGAGTTCCCCTTGGGTTCTTTAAGATTGTGCAATCTCTGATCCTTAGATATGTTTGGAACCGCAAGCGCCCCAGGATCGCCTATAACTGGTTGATCAAGCCAAAAAGAGATGGGGGGCCTTGCGCTTCCAGACTTCAGGAAGTATTTTTATGCTATTGTTTTGACGAGGTTGTCAGATTGGAAATATCATGCTGATACAAAACTGTGGGTACAATTGGAGAATGATATGTCTGGGGTGGACCTGTTTCCCATGTTATGGATACCTCCCAAATTTCGCTCCAGGTCCCCGGAGGTGTCCCCCCTATCCATATCATCACTTGCAATATGGGACTCCTTGTGTAAATCTCAGAACTGGTCCTATAACTCCCCATTGATGCATATTATGGGGCATAATTATTTCCCTCCAGGGAATATTGATCGTAGTCTGGGTTCCAGGACTTCCCACGACCCATTGTTGCTGCATCATGTGTCCACTGCAGGGGGGATCATACCATTGTTGGACTTATTTACGTCAACGCCAATTACCTTCCTGGATCAATGGAAACACCATCAGCTCACCCAATTTGTGCGATCCCTTCCTCAACCACTACAATCGATCTTGGAATTGACTTCTATAGAATCTCTATTTGAGGGCACCCTCCCTCCGGACCGACCTGTGTCGAATTTCTACCATGCCCTATTGGCCCTGCCTCCTTCTGCCTCGCACTCGTTCCTCGATAAGTGGGAGCGGGACCTGCAGAGCCAGTTACCTGAGTCACAACGGATGTCTCTGTTTCAGTTAACTCATGTTTCCACCATATCCTCCAGAACGGCGGAGGTTAACTATAAACTGTTAATGCGTTGGCACTATACACCGGAAATACTTCACAAGACATTCCCTTCGGTCTCTGACCGCTGCTGGAGGGGGTGTGGGGAAATAGGCTCCCATGCACATATTTGGTGGTCCTGCCCTCTGATCAAGCCTTTCTGGTCCTCAGTATTGGATTGGATTGAGCAGATCCAGGGGTCAAGGGTTCTTGCGGACCCGTGGGTGGTCTTCTTAATGCGGCCAAGGCGGTCATCCCCAGGTTTTGGAAGCAATCGAATACCCCTACTCTCCGCCATTGGTTGAGAGAGGTAGACCATATTTACTATATGGAAGACGCTACGCTGACACTGAGAAACAAGTCTGATTTAGCCCGGAAGATATGGTCTTGCTGGTTTGCTTTCAAGTTCTCCGCATCGTATGCTGATATTTTGGCGCAATCCTCATGATATGGGACTTAATGTAATGTATATCTGTGTTCGCTTATGGCCTACTGGTGCTGGTATCTACCCCCCCCACCCTTTCTCCCCCTCCTCTCCCTCCCCTCCCCCACTGCTTATTCTCTAATCTGTTCTTTGTTTTCTCCCTTCCTTACCCATCGCTCTTCCTTCTGTTGGAATACATAGTCTCTGTTTAAGGGGTTGGTAATAGTATATGTTGGACCGTTGAATGTTATTTTGAGTGGCCAATTGTATTTTCTCGGCTAGGTTAGCGGGACCACGCGGGTCATGGTGATATCCTTGATGTGTTGTGGGCTAGGCCCATTGTGCCTCATCCGCATCGAACCACCTTGGCCTGCGGGTTCGATTGGTAGCAATGCACGTTTTATTACTGCGGTCCCCAACAAACGAACAAATTTTGTATACAGGTGTGTTGGAGTGTGCTACTATGTATATCATTTCTTTTCTATATTTTTCAATAAAAACTTATTAAACAAAAAAACTCTGTGTGGCAAGACTGGGCACATGTGATAGGAAATCTTATTCTCTACATTGTGACATCAAAATAAATAAATACATTTTTTGGGGTTTACATCCACTTTAAGCAAACCTGCTGACAGTAAAATCAGTAACACCAGTCCAGCAGGTGGTGACTCTGATATTATGCTTTTGTATTTCCTGCAATCTATGTACCTGAATTATTAATGATTAAAATGAAGAGCCACAGTTCCTCAGGTCTGCAGTGCTAGGAAATTGAAAATCTTAGTTTTTGCCATTGGGTTAATGTCCCCATTGTAGCCACTTATTGGCCATCCGGATTTTTTACCTGGCCTTACAGATCCGTCCTTTCTTTTGCAAGGGCCTCCTCATTTTGTGTTCCTCTGGTTGGCTAACCACGGGGAACTTGCTCTCAGGTCAGGCCCCACTTTCATTAGACCACTGGAGGATCAACTATCTCACTTTCTCAGATCACTGCCCAAACCAACTCACTTCGTCAGACAGCTCCACTCTTTTGAGAAACTCTGCTTGGGGGAGGGACCGATCCTGAGGTCTTTAGCTACCTCCTACAAATCCTTGTTGACCTTCACACCACTGAAGACCTCCCATTCTTAGCAAAATGGAAGAGGGACTTGCAAGAACCCCAAAAAGACTGCATACATTTTTTGCACAGAAATCCTCTCTATGCAGCAAATATCAAGAGACTGCCTATAAAATAGTGATGCACTGGTACAGAACTCCTTCCGTGCTTGCTAAGATATTTCCTCTACAAACTGACTGATGTTGGCATTGCGGCTTACACCCAGGCACCCTATTACATATTTTTTGGGACTGCCCTGTGCTTCAAACTTTTTGGCAGTCAGTACTTAAAGGGGTGTTCCAGCCAAAATTGTGTTTATTAAAAGTCAGCAGCTACAAAAAGTGTAGCTGCTGGCTTTTAATAAACACACACTCACCTGCTCCACGATCCAGCGAGGCGCCGGCCGGGGGGTCCGCTCCTCTCCCCCCTCCCCAGCCGGCGTCTCCATCTCGACTGTGGGCACCCAGCCGTGACAGCCTTCGGCTTCACGGCCGGGCACCCACTGCGCATGCGCAAGCCGCACTGCGCATGCGCGCGCAGCGCGGCCCGCCGCTGATTGGAGAGGCGATCGCATGGGACCTGACAGTGTCCCATGTGATCGCCTACAGGGAGGGGCTGGTGTAGGCGATTAAGGCTTAATCACCTAACCAGCCCCTCGGCGGAAGCAGGAAGTGGGACAGGAAGTCCCACTCCTACTGAAGCCCCCACTCCCCCCCAAAAAAAATTACATGCCAAATGTGGCATGTAAGGGGGTGAGGAGTGGATTAAAAAAAAGTCATTTTTTAGGGTGGAACTCCTCTTTAAGCTCATACAGAAACTCATGGACATATCCCTTCAGGATAAACCAGCTGCAGTTCTCCTTAACCTTACTCCTCTATCAAGGAAACTTTACCATAAATCTCTCCTCAAGCATCTCCTTAATGCTGCCTGGGCCAGCCCACTCCCCCCCAAAAAAAATTACATGCCAAATGTGGCATGTAAGGGGGTGAGGAGTGGATTAAAAAAAAGTCATTTTTTAGGGTGGAACTCCTCTTTAAGCTCATACAGAAACTCATGGACATATCCCTTCAGGATAAACCAGCTGCAGTTCTCCTTAACCTTACTCCTCTATCAAGGAAACTTTACCATAAATCTCTCCTCAAGCATCTCCTTAATGCTGCCTAGGCCAGCCCACTCCCCCCCAAAAAAAATTACATGCCAAATGTGGCATGTAAGGGGGTGAGGAGTGGATTAAAAAAAAGTCATTTTTTAGGGTGGAACTCCTCTTTAAGCTCATACAGAAACTCATGGACATATCCCTTCAGGATAAACCAGCTGCAGTTCTCCTTAACCTTACTCCTCTATCAAGGAAACGTTACATAAATCTCTCCTCAAGCATCTCCTTAATGCTGCCTGGGCCAGCATCCCACCTCTTTGGAAGCAACAGTCTATGCCAACGATAGCCCAATGGTTCGCAAGTGTGAAGGATATTGAGCAGATGGAAGATCTGACCACTGCGCTGAGAGACAAGTCAGAGGAACATAAGTCCAGATGGATCCACTGGAACCTCTTTCACTTTTCTGATGAATTCCCCCAATACATGGCAGGATCCACAGTTTAGGATCCCCATTGCCAGTTCAGTGTTACCAATCTGGGCTCCCTGGGGGTAATTGCCACTCCCCTCCCCCCCATCTAAGGGTTTTGTGTGTTTTCTCTATCTCTATTTCTCTCTCTATTTCACTCTTTTATATTTCTCTCTTTTTTTCAATTTAAGAATTTTTATTTAAATAAATATCAAAGAAATACAAATAATGCTCCCAGTACAATCTTGGAGCGAATAAACAAGACTGGGAAGATACTGATAGAGTACATATAGTGCAATTCATCCAATAAAATAAAATAAAATACTCTTCCTCAATTTCATACAAGGGGGATAGCGATATATAAATATTTATCTTTTATATTTCTCTTTTATATTTCTCTCTTTTAATAAAAAATAAACAAAATGTGCTGAGCACAGATGTTTATGTTTACCCTATATTAGACTTCAGCGAGTGGTATGAGTCTGACTGAGTAGCGACCACAGGCAACTGTTTCATATGGTTTTTATTAGGGTTGTCCCGATACCGATACTAGTATCGGTATCGGGACTGATACCGAGTATTTGCGGGAGTACTTGTACTCCCGCAAATACCCCCGATACCCAAATAGAATACTCGTGGGGGACATACATGGCTGCAATATGTGGGACATGACATGGCTGCAATATGTGGGGGACATACATGGCTGCATATGTAGGGGACATACATGACTGCATATGTGGGGGACATGACATGGCTGCAATATGTGGGACATGACATGGCTGCAATATGTGGGGGACATACATGGCTGCAATATGTGGGGGACATAGCTGCATTTGGGGACACATTTAAAAAAAGTATCGGTATTCGGTATCGGCGACTACTTGAAAACAAGTATCGGTACTTGTACTCGGTCCTAAAAAAGTGGTATCGGGACAACCCTAGTTTTTATACATTTTTTCATTGCAATCTATAAGTAATGCAAAGTTGTCTTTATGTTTGTATCTGTGTCTTTATCTTTAAATAAATGTATAAAAAAACAAAACAATGGAAGAACAATATGTTAATGACGTGACACCTGATAGACTCAGGGCCTAGATAGATGAACAACAGAATTACCGGTTAATGATGCTTAGGAGAGTAATATCGAAATATGGATACGGCTCCCACTATCTGTAGAGGGCTGATGCAATCTAATTAAAATGCTATGGATACCGCAGCTTCTGTATGAATTGCATAACTCCCCAGTGTGGTTGTATAAAAAGTGGTTCCAAACGATTGATGCTGTTTTTAGAGAACTGATCTAGTAGGGTGAACCGGCAAGAATTAGTTTAAGCACTTTACAATTACAAAGACAGGAAGGAGTAGCACTTCCACACACTTTCAGCTACTTTGTGGTGAAACAATTCCAGCATATGGGAGTGTATAATATATGGGAAAAAGATGTGGGAAACATAACTGAAGTACACTGAAGCAGAATTCTGGAACGTGCCCCATTAGTTTCGCTCTAGCCCTCCAAGAAGATGTCACACTTGTTTCTACTATAAAGAGCCTATTATACCCAGCAAAAGCTTTTTCTGTTTGGTCCTAGACCCCACTGTGTGGGGAAACAGAGGGGGATTTAATCCATATGTTTTGGTGGTGCCCGAAGTTTCCCCAGGCCTGGAAATCACGCTATGTTTCCTGGGCCTGGTAGAGGAAGAGGGAAACCCATGAAACATTCAAGTCGCAACTGCCGCTGTCCAATAGGGAATGGGAACATAGCATGAATGAGATAATTCTGAAGGACAAAGCGATATATGTTAGACAGGGTGGTTTAAAGAAATATGATAGGATTTGGAAACCTTGGTGGGATGCAAGAGGCATTATTATTTAAAAAAGGGAGGGTAAAAGTATAAGGAAGATGGGATGTGACCTAATGAAATGGGGGAGTAGAGTAAATGAGAGTTTAAGGTGATGGATGGGAAGATGAGATGGATGGTTGTGATTGTTGGAGGCTGTTTGGTCGGCACAGAGGGGAAATATGATATGTGTGGAAGTAGAGTTGAGCGGACACCTGGATGTTCGGGTTTGACGGGTTCGGCCGAACTATGAAAAAAAAGTCCGGGTTCGGGACCCGAACTTTACCCCGAACCCCATTGAAGTCAATGGGGACCAGAAGTTTTGAGTACTAAAATGTCTCAAAAAAAGTAATGGAAAGGGTTAGAGGGCTGCAAATGGCAGCAACATGTTGGTAAGAGCATGGCAAGTACTCTGCAAACAAACGTGGATAGGGAAATAACTTAAAATAACATAAAATACATAAAAAAATTAAAATAATAATCTTGACCTAGGAGAACGAGGTCCATATGGAGACGGAGGTTGAGGTGGCGGTGAATGTGGCGGTGTAGGTGGAAGCCCTGGTGAAGGAGGACGAGGTAGCCAACACAGGTTTTTGTTTTTAATTAATATATTTTTTAAATTAGGGTACACTCCAAAAGAGTGAGATCAAAAATACAAGAATGGTTGGGCAAGGCCGGTATACGTGTCTATTCTGCACAAGGTACGGACAAGTCCCTGCAACAGGAGCTCCGCGCTGTTGTCACCCAGTTCCCATATGTTCCACCAGTGGACGAGTGCCTGAAGTTTTTTCTTGTGTTCCGGCCGGCACATTAATTCTTAAGGCGTTTTTTTCACTGCATAATTGTAAGTGCATTTTATTCCCTTTTTTAATAAATTTTATTAAGTTTAATACACTATGTGGAGCATTTGATTGTTTTTGCATGGTGGGCATCCATACTGCTGCATGTTCCTGGCTACCAGCCCTTACCGGGAGTGACGGTCTGACATCACACGAGTGAAACTCCGTATATGCTGTATCTGATCCTTTGTCTTTCTGGTAAGAGACTACTCTATAAGCTTGGTGGAGGATACACTTGTTTTGTTTTTTGACCACTTCTATCAACTTGTTGTGACTCGGGAGCACCGGTGTTTATCTTTTCATGGACTTTTTCTCTTTTATATATTAATTGAAATTCAGCAGAGGGACATTTATTTTCATCACCATATGTTTTCGTCATTAATATTATCTATTAGGTGATCGTTTATTGTCCAGCGGCCATCATAGGATACCCTTTTTTTAATTTGTGTTTACTCACTTATTGATCTGTGGTCATTTATATATTTATTCTATTTTGTGGTAGCGCGATTTAATTTTTTCTTATGTTCATTTCTTGTATTTATTGTTTACATGTAGATTGCAGCACCTGGGGTAGCACATTTTATTATGTTTTAGCTCCCTTTCTTTCCTATGTATGTTTTAGCGCAGTGATTTCCTTTTTTTCCAGGAGCTCCACCAGCAGCACCACGACCGGGGCCACGTCCCTTATTTGACGTTCTCCTCATATTTCTCAAATGTAGGATCTTGCCCTAAATGGGTGTTTATCTCACACGTACAGATATGGAGGAAACACTGCAAAATATATTTTTTGCCCCAAATGGGTGTTTTTTGAATAGCACAATAGAAGAACAGTATCTAAAGGGTGTATCTCACACGTACAGATATGAATGAATGAAAACTTATATAGCGTGGCACATGCAAACTAAATCGCCTCTGGGCCCTTCTTGTTCCTGTCCCTTTTGGTATCAAAAGAGATGAGTCTTGATCTTTCTCCTGAATGCTGAGTGGTTCTCCTCCAACCGAATGCTGGTTAGTAAAGTGTTCCATAGTCTGGGACCTTGGACCGCAAATCTTTTTTCTCCTTTGGACTTGTATCTGGCTTTCGGTATCTGGAGCAGATTTTTGTTGGTGGAACGCAGAACGTTATTGGGATTGTGAGCTTTTATTTTTTTGGAATAAATAATGGGGAGCATTCCCATGGATACATCTATGCGTTAGACAGAGTGCTTTAAAAGTGATTCTGTCTTTTACTGGTGACCAATGAAGGGTTCTCAGTGAAGGTGAGATTGATTCCCAGGGTTTTTTCCCAGTCACAAGTCTAGCGGCCATATTCTGAACGACTTGTAGACAAGCAATTTGGTACTTAGGGAGTCCGAGGTAAAGGGCATTTGCATAGTCCAATCTTGAGTTTACAATTGCTCCCACCACGACCGCTTTATCTTCTTTGGGAATAAAAGGAATAAGTCTGCGTAGTAGGCGCAGCAGATGATGCGATCCACTGACTACTGACCCTATTTGTGCGTCCATTGTCATGTAGGAGTCGAAGATGACCCCGAGACTTTTGACTTTGGCGCTAGGGGTGATGATTTTGCCCAGAATGGGGGGGGGTCCAGGTTGAAGAAGTTCTGTTTTCGCTCCATTGAGTTTAAGATAACTTTTTGTCATCCAGTCCTCTATCAAAGAGAGACATGTCTCTAGATTGAGGTGGTGATCCTTTTTATTGCAAATGCGGAAATACAGTTGCGTGTCGTCTGCATATGAGTGATAGAGCAGTTTTTGGCTGCTGATGATTTCAAAAAGAGGACAAAGATAGACGTTGAATAACACCGGCGACAGAGGGGATCCTTGAGGGACTCCGCACGATAATGTGCATTTTTCAGAAGTGAAAGGTCCTAACTTCGATTGAAATGGATCAAGTAGGTTGTGGGTATCTAGATGCTGTTGCAGCTGTTGTACCACTACTTTTTCCATTACTTTTGAGAGTATATTTAGGCCTGTTATGGGACGGTGGTGGAGTGGGTCCTTGGGATCCAGGGTGGGTTTCTTCAAGCTGGGTCGAATTATGCCCTCTTTCAACTGGGAGGGCACTATGCCCTCCCTGAAAGATTGGTTGATAAGCAGCAGTTTAGTGGGGATGATATCATTCGGAGCAGTGCTGTTACGCAGAGCACCGATGATATTTTCAGTGGCATAGATAGAGATGGATTCCAGCGTGAATTCATCAGGTTATGGTGAATTACTGCAGGTGTTGTGTGAATAATTACGGGGGGGCTACGGGGGGAATTGTTTTGCTGAATGCTTTGCCGGATTCCCTCGATTTTTATTAATGAAGTAATCCGATAATTCATTGCAAAATTCTTGTGTGTCCGAATTGGGGGCTTCAAGACAGCCTGGATTCATGGTCTGGGTGACCAGCTTGAAGAGTTTGCGGGGGCGATTTAGGGCGCTGTTGATGGCCTCAGAAAAATAGTTTTTCTTGGCTTTGAAGATTTCTTTGTGGTCGTTTCTTGTTATTGCTTTGTAGACGAAGAGATTCTCATCTGAAGAGCTTCTTTTCCAGGCGGCTTCCGCCCTTCTGCGCTCTTGCTTCAGCAATGCCAGTTGGTTGTTAAACCAGCTGGAGTTATTTTTTCCAGATGTGAGTTTTACGTTTCGGTGCTATTAAGTCAGCTGACTGTAATAGGGCTGTGTTTATGGCCTCCAGTGTTTCTTCAGCCGTTTGATGCGGCTGAATTGTTTTAATTTTTTTCCTTAACGTGGCTTTGAAGAGTTCCGAGTGGAGCTTCTTCTGACATCTGGTCCAGTGTGTTGTCACTGGATTTGATGTTTTTGATAAGGGGGGGAAATTCGGAAATAATGAATTTAATTGCATGGTGATCTGTCCATGGCAACGGTTCATTATCCAAGATTTTCATTTCCAGATTTTATCTGAAAATAAGATCGAGTGTGTGACCTGAAGAATGTGTGGGCCCATATACTAATTGTTGTAGCCCTAATCCTTCCAGGTGGTCGATGCAGGCGTCGGCAACGGGGTCTTGCGGGGAGTTGGCCCATATGTTGAAGTCCCCGAGCAGCAAAAGGTGTTTGCTGTTAAGGGTATAGGTGGAGATAAAGTCCGTCAATGATGGGAGAAGCTGCGATGTTGGGCCAGGTGGTCTATAGCAGAGTAGAATCCGGACGGTCTCCTTGGAGTTGCAGAGTAAGGGTTTCCATGAATGGAAGAGGGTTTTGAAGGACTGGTTTGGTGATTGCAAGATGAGTCTTGCAAATCACTGCCAGGCCTCCTTCTCTTTGCCCTATTCTGTTTTCCGTTATAATACGGTAGTTTTCTGGCACCAGTTCACCTAGAAGCCATGAATAAGCACTGATCCAGTGCGAAACGCGTCGGCTGTTCCTTGTTTCCACTGCTGTGACCCTATTTTTGTACATGCTGTCTATTGAATAAAAGACCACCCATCAGGTTTTGGAGTGCGGCTATCCATTTTTCTTTGTCTTCATTCTCCTAGAATGGTGTTACAGTTGGCTGTGAGCCAGCTCTCTGTAATGAAGAGGCAATCTAGATCGTGTTGTAGAATGAAATCACGGATTTCAAGTTGGTGTTTTACTGCCGATCTCGTGTTGATCAAAGCACATGAAATGTGCTTAGGCTGGGGTAAACGGCTGAAATTTTTGAGAGTCGATCGATTCTCAATAGTCGCTCAGTTCTTAGGGTTTTTTTGGTGCTGGCTGGCAGTATAGCGGCAAATCGCCTCAGACCCCAAATGGTTTCTGCAGAATATTGCCGATTCGCCATGGTCGCCAATCACTGGGGGGGGGGTGGGATTCCCGGGCAACAGAGAGGAGTTGACTTAATCCTCTCTCCTGGCTTGGTCCAGAGGAAGGCAAAAAAAACCTGGCCGTGCCAATATGCTGCGGCAGGGGCAAAACATTCCTTCCTGACCCCTTTGAGGGGCGATCGGGTGAACCCTGGATCAAGTTCTGTTTTGTTGAGACGGGAGTTGAGTGGGGATGAGAGTTGGGTGTAGCAAAATGGCTGCAGATCAGATCACAGGTTCCAGCCTAAGTGCTGCTAATTGGATGGATCGGGGATGCCGGGGGTGCTGGATCAATACCCAGGAGGAAAAGGTATCCTTCTGGGGTAAGGGGGGTTTCTTGGCCTGTTAGGAGGTGATAGCAGCGTGTGGGAAGCGGCGCGGCGTTAGGCCGCAAGTGAAGCCGCGGTCTTTCCTAGATCGCGGCGCCCGCGATTCCCCACAGGCTGGCGCGGGTGTCTGAAAAAAGCACCCGAAATGGCGGGGATTGCGGCGGGTCGGTGGTGGGGATGGTGATGGTGATGAGGGGGCAACCGAGGAGGGGGGAAAGGAGCAGGGGAGAGCCGTGGGGTATGGGTGTTTGCGGTGGCTTGTCCTAAAAAGGACGACCGCCAATGGTCCCAGTAAGGCTTTTACCTGATGTGAGATAGAGCAAGGGGAAGCATGGGTCAGCGGGCAGAGGTGATCAGAGGCAAGTGGATGGCGGTAGCAAATAACAGGGAGGTGGAAGCCCTGCCTGTCTGTGAGGCCTGGAGCCGCACAGTGGGAGGACCCTGCCTAGCTGTGCTATCCCTGGAGAGAGTGACTCATTTGAGAGCGTCCTGCTCTCTCAACATCTAACATTGACACTGACTGGAGAGGGAGCATCTCCCCCTTGATATGGTGGAAACACTGCTAAAAATTTTTTTTTTGCCCTAAATGAATGTTTTTTAACCACTTCCCGACCGCCCACCGCAGGTATACGTCGGCACTTTGAGGATGGATATCTCGGTAACGGCAGCAGCTGCTACCACAACCGAGATATCCATCTCTTCTGTGGGCGGTCGGGTAAACGATAATGGCGGTCTCCGCGGCGGAATCGCCGCGAGATCGCCGTTATCGGTGGCGGACGAGCGTCCCCCTCCCGCTGCGCTCCCGCGCTCTCCGCCGCTTACCGGAGCCGTCGGTAGCGGCGGAGGCGATCGGGTGCGCTCCTCTGGTCAGCGGGGATGCGAGTGAGGGAAAAAATTTCCCTCGTCCATCCCCGTAGCTCTGCTGGGCGGAAGTGACGTCAAACGTCAGTTCCAAACAGCGTCTTAAAGAGACATTTTTTTTAAATGTCATTTGAAAAATGACATTTAAAATTTTTTTTTTCTTTTTTGCATTTTAGCCTAAATATGAGATCTGAGGTCTTTTTGACCCCAGATCTCATATTTAAGAGGACCTGTCATGCTTTTTTCTATTATAAGGGATGTTTACATTCCTTGTAATAGGAATAAAAGTGATAATTTTTTTTATTTTTTTATTTTAGTGTTTAAAATTGGTAAAATTAATACAAATAAATACGAAAACAAAAAAAAAAATGTTTTAAATCGCCCCGTCCCGACGAGCTCGCGCGCAGAAGCGAACGCATACGCGAGTAGCGCCCGCATATGAAAACGGTGTTCAAACCACACAAGTGAGGTATCGCCGCGATCGTTAGAGCGAGAGCAATAATTCTAGCCCTAGACCTCCTCTGTATCTCAAAAAATGCAACCTGTAGAATTTTTTAAACATCGCCTATCGAGATTTTTAAGGGTAAAAGTTTGACGCCATGCCACGAGCGGGCGCAATTTTTAAGCGTGACATGTTGGGTATCATTTTACTCGGCGTAACATTATCTTTCACAATATGTAAAAAAATTGGGCCAAATTTATTGTTGTCTTATTTTTTAATTTAAAAAAGTGAATTTTTTCCAAAAAAAATGCGCTTGTAAGACCGCTGCGCAAATACGGTGTAACAAAAAGTATTGCAATGACTGCCATTTTATTCTCTAGAGTGTTAGAAAAAAAAATATATAATGTTTGGGGGTTTTAAGTAATTTTATAGCAAAAAAAAATGTTTTAGTCTCGTAAACACCGAATCTGAAAAACAGGCCCGGGGCTAAAGTGGTTAAATAGCACAATCGAAAAAAAGTATCTAAAGGGTGTATGTCACAGTAACATATGCAGTGCTGGTGTAATTTGATTTCTGAAGCAGGACTGACTCCTATCTATTTCTCTCCCTAAAACCAACACCAGCAACCTTTCCCTAAAGTATCTAGAGTGACTTGCTGTGCTATGTAGATCGCTGAGTAATTTGACTTCTGAAGCAATACTGAGTCTGACTCCTATCTAATCCCCCCCCTTTAGAGCAGCAGCAGCGCCAGCCTTTCCCTACCCTATCTAAAGCAGAGTGACATGCTGTGCTATGTGCCTCTAGCTTATATAGAGGCTGGGTCACATGCTGCACTGGCCAATCACAGCCATGCCATTAGTAGGCATGGCTGTGATGGCTTCTAGGTCACACGAGTCAAATGAATGTTGATTGGCTGCCCTGCAGCGCGCCATTACATTGCCAAACTCGAACCCGAATTTACAGTAAATTGTTCGGGTTTGGGTCCGGTCAACCCTATGTGGAAGATTTTAGTACCCCCTACTCAACAAATGTCTGTGAAATTTGTATTTTATAGGTGTAGCATCTTTTCCCCCAACTGGTTGGAGGAGTGGGAATGGGAGTGGGTGAGTGGAGATGGGAAATGTATGTCAAGATGTATAATGAAAAATGTTTCAATAAAGATATAAAGTAAAAAAAAAGGTAATAGTTTAGGTGGTTTAGTTTAACTGTCAGGCCGCGTACACACCATGAAATAAATCTGATCAAATCGGTCTGACAGACCGTTTTGATCGGATTTGTCTGCTGGGATAGATTGGTTTGATCGTGTACACACAATCAAACCAAAATCCCCGCCGGCAGACAGCGCGGTGACGTGGCGGTCCGTCGGACCATTTTCAGCAGATTCGATCGTGTGTACGCGGCCTCAGGGTTAAAGTTATTATGGGTAAGGTAAGTATTAAGGTTAAATCCATTGTTTAAAAAAAAAAAGATTTTCTGTAAGAAAAAAAAATGTTTTCTCCTGGCTGTCACACCTGTTGATGGAGCTTGACAAGGGTGGCCTATTGCACAATTATCATCCAAGCACCCCTGGTGAAGGAGACAGGGACTGCTAAGGCAGTGGAAGGGCACATGTGCCAGAAAGGTAGTTGATCAGACATGAACTTTTAGATACTAAGGCTGGATGAGCAGAAGCAAGGAGTCGGGTTACAAGCCAAATTAAGTAACAGCCAGGTAGATGGGTACAAAATCATGATCAGAATCCAGGTCAGAGGCAGGGGGGTTAAAGTATAAATCAGCAGTCGAAAATCCAGACCAGGGTAGGTAACACGGATCAGTAGCATACATAGGCAGGCGAGGAGACTCCAAAGAATAGTGAAACAGAGCCAGATCATTAATAGGGATGAGCCGAACACCCCTGGGTTCGGTTCGCACCAGAACCTGCGAACAGACCAAAAGTTTGTGTGAACTTTAGAACCCTGTTAAAGTCTATGGGACTCTAACGTTTGAAATCTAAATTGATCATTTTATAGGCTAATATGCAAGTTATTGTCCTAAAACGTGTTTGGGGACCCTGGTCCTGCCCCAGGGGAGTGTTTAGGGACCTGGGTCCTGCCCCAGGGGACATGTATCAATGCAAAACAAGTTATAACAGGGACAGGGACAGTTCTAAGCATGGTAGACAAGTGCTACTTTACAGGCATACTATACACCACCCCCCACAGGTACGAAATTTAAAGGAATATTTCACTTTTATTGTTTCACTTAAAGAAATTATTAAAATCACTGCTGCCAAAAAAACTGCAGTTTTTAAAACTTTTTTTGCATTGATCCAAACACTTTTTATTACAATAACTTGCATATTAGCCTTTAAAATTAGCACTTTAGCTTTCAAACGTTCAAGTCCCATAGACTTTAACAGGGTTCTAAAGTTCACACGAACTTGCCGCGAACACCCCAAATAGTTCGCTGTTCGGCGAACAGGCAATGTTCGAGTCGAACATGAGTTCTACTCGAACTCAAAGCTCATCCCTAATCATTAACAGGATTAAGCAGGCTTTCAGGAACCCAAGTCACAAGGGTAAAGCTGAATAGACTTGTTGAATTTGGAACAAAACAAATTACACATATTTGGAAATATTTGAATTAATGTAAACCCGTTTAAAGAATTTTTCCTAAAATTAGTAAATTCGTAAATTTGTAAATTCAAAAATAAGAAAATCCAAAAATAAGAATGAAAATTAGAAAACCCGAAAATTAGAAAACCCCCCAAAAAAATGGAAAAGCTGAAATGACTAAATATTTACGAATTTCCGAATTTATGAATTTACAAATGTAAATTAAATGGAACATAATAAATATAATTTTTTTGGAAGTTATGATCGAAATTCCTTTTTATGAATAAACTCAAAACAAATGACCCAAAAAAACATTGAAACGAAAATGAACGTATTTTTCAGCAGTGCACATGTCTAAAGCTGAAGACCATACAGCAATAATACTAAGCAGGTCTCAGGTTTAAATAGGCTGCCCAGTGACAAGATCTGTGGATGAGCCCATGTGTCCATATGTTCTCTATCTTGCAAGTCCAGTTACACATTTTTGCTCACGAGTATGAGCACAAGCACATCTATGATCATCAGTACAAGCATGCTCATGAAAGACAGGAAGGTAGCACGTCCACGCCCTTTCAGTTACTTCCTGCTTGCAGCACATGATCTTAGGACATCTTTTTTGGCAAAGAAAGTCATCACCATCCAGGCTAGATATTTTATTTAAAAATAAACCTGAACTTTAATCAGTGCAAATAAATATAAATAAAGTGAAAAAATTCAATATCGTATCAAGGATTTATTAAAATAATTGCATGTAAAATAATCCATTTGCTGCCAATCACTCAAAGTGTTCACTCTCACTTCAACATATAATCAAAATAATATAGTGCAGCACAACTAACAATGTACCAAGTACTCAAAGAAATACATAGATCTGTATCAATGTGTTCTAAGAGCAAAATAATTTAGCTACAAGCAAAAAAACAAACCTGGATTTAATCAAAATAAATAGCTCAAAAGTTCATTGTGCTAATAGACTGATTTTCCACCTCTGTGTTACACTGTAAATAGTGATCCTCCACCAGTAAATGGGTGGCCTCTAACCTTATACTTAAACTCTGTTTCACCATTGGGTCTAAGCAAGCAGTCCCCTAATGGGAGTAATATCTGATGAATGCTCCTGGTCCCCTATTAAATCTCCAACACCTCCTGTCATTCCAACACCTACTGTCAGTGCTGCATGTTCTCAGTCAGCGGTATATGAAAATCAAGCAAAAGGACATTTAGTTCTCTCTGTCAAAATATTTAATATTGGGTAAAATCAAGATGGGGCACTCACATAAAAGGCAGTCTGCTGTGGTGGCGTTTCAAACAGATAATCAGCTAATAAAAGTGCTTCAGCATAAGTGGTGATGCCCGCGGGAAGAAAAACTGAGGGTCTGGCTCTTATTCCCAGACATGTGTCATCTTGGGTGTGGAATTCATCAGTGGGTGGAGCCTAACCTTCCATTCACCACTTATAATGGTTAGTCCCATACTATTATTTTACCTAATATTGAAAGCCGTAAAAAAATAGCCTGATGGTATTTTATTCAGAAAGTTCCACTGCTACCCAACAAATGCTGCCATTGTTCTGTTTTTAGATTTTTTTTATTCATATCTACACATAGCATAATAATTTGTATTTATCGGTTAATGCATTGTCGACACTTTGTATAAGCGTATACGATAAACAAAATCATTTTTAATTTGTTATTTAATACTGATGTTCCTTCTATAATGAACCCTCATTAACATATGGGTTAATATGAATAATGAAGGCTTGTGAACACATATTACAGACACATCTAAATTGCACATGTATTCAAAAACAATATGCCCCGTTGTTTTTATACATATAAACTAGATAAATCTGTACAATATGTTCACTTCTAAGAACATAATATTATGTTTCCCTTGTTAGGTCATTATGAAACATTTACACTTCTAATGACTTACCAACAACTGATTAGGAAAGCAATACAGAATAATTAGAGTAATCTAATCAAAAACAACATTTGTTGATCTGTCAAATACATGAATGCACTATGCAATTTCTAATGAAGTTCTTTAACCACTTGCTTACTGGGCACATACACCCCCCTCCTGCCCAGGTGAAATTTCAGCTTCCGGCACTGCAGCGCTTTAACTGACAATTGCGCGGTCGTGCGACATGGCTCCCAAACAAAATTGACGTCCTTTTTTCCCCACAAGTAGAGCTTTCTTTTGTTGGTATTTGATCGCCTGTGCGGTTTTTATTTTTTGCGCTATAAACAAAAAAGAGCGACAATTTTGAAGAAAAATACAATATTTTTTACTTGTTGCTATAATAAATATCCCAATTAAAAAAATGTTTTTCTCAGTTTAGGGCGATACGTATTCTTCTACATATTTTTGGTAAAAAAAAAATAGGGGAGAGAATTATTATTTATTTATTTTTTTACTAGAAATGGCGGCGATCTGCGATTTTTATTGGTATTGCGACGTTATGGCGGACACATCGGACACTTTTGACACATTTTTGGCGCCATTCACATTTATACTGCGATCAGTGCTATAAATATTCACTAATTACAGTATAAATGTGACTGGCATTGAAGGGGTTAACACTAGGGGGTGAGGAAGGGGTTAAATGTGTATCCTAGGTGTGTTCTAACTGTGGGGGGAGGGGGGGTGACTGGGGGGGTGACCGATCTGTGTCCCTATGTAGGAAGGAACACAGATCGGGCTCCTCCTCTCCAGAGACAGGACGCTGTCTCTGTGTAAAACGGCAATGAGAGATGATCTATGCGATCATCTCTCATTCGCCCACAGATCTCATCGCAAACGGCCACTCTGATTGGCCGTTCGCCGTCATCTGTGATTGGCCGTGTCCAAGGGACACGGACAACAATGGGCTTCCCCGCAGCGCGCTCTACAGCGCGCACTGGGAAAGCCCAAAGGAGATGCCGTCAAAAGATGGCATGTTGGCTATTCAGACCCGCACTGTTGGGTCTGAAGTGGTTAAACCTTATAGGCTCAAACATTGATCTGTTTTTTTTTTTGTTTGTTTTTTTACTTTTTCAGGAGAACTTCTAAGAAATCATCCAACAACCCCCTTTAATTCTAAACTAACATTTTTAAAGTTACATTTTGTAAAGTCTCAAGCCGCGTACACACGATCAGTCCATATGATAAGAACGGTCTGATGGACCGTTTCCATTGGTTAACCAATGAAG
Source organism: Rana kukunoris (assembly GCA_029574335.1). Classification (NCBI taxonomy): domain Eukaryota; kingdom Metazoa; phylum Chordata; class Amphibia; order Anura; family Ranidae; genus Rana; species Rana kukunoris. The sequence goes on along the minus strand of CM056051.1, from coordinate 295,804,344 downwards.
CTGACTGATGGTCCATCGTGACGTAAAACACAACGACGTGCTGAAAAAAATTAAGTTCAATGCTTCCAAGCATGCGTCGACTTGATTCTGAGCATGCCTGGATTTTTAACCGATGGTCGTGCGTACGAACGATCAGTATTGACCTACTGTATTGGTTAGGAATCCATCGGTTAAATTTAAAACAAGTTGGCTTTTTTTAACCAATGGATAACTAACCAATGGGGCCCACACACGATTGGTTTGGTCCGATGAAAACGGTTCATCAGACCGTTCTCATCCGTTTAACCTATCGTGTGTACGCGGCCTTAGAATTATGCATGCACTCTAAATGTAGATCACCATTTTTGGAAGGGAGATCATTAAGTATATCTAAAGCCAAACCTTTTTAGCATTTTACTAAATAAAAGTGCAGCAGTTGTAAAAAACAAACAAACAATGGCACAGTGTCCAAATGTACACATTAAGAAAACCAACGTGTATAAGTGTTAAACTATACAAAAATAGTCCATAGATAATCTTTAGTGATAACAGTTCAAACAGTGACAACAATCCTTAGTGATGCTTTTAGTCCTATCCGTACTCTTCCACAGAGATTCACAAACCTGTCCCTCCACCAATCCAAATGCACTCACCAGAGAGCAATGCTGCACAGATTATAGGCAGCAAACTGGACTCAACAGCATCATTCAAGACCAATGAATCCTTTTGAGCAATCCCTTTAAGGAGATGACAGCAACCAGACTATTCCAACAGTGAAATAAGCAAGTGAATGGCAGGACTGAAAATGGGATAAGTGCTCTCCAAAAATCTAAAAGATATATATATATATATATATATATATATATATATATATATATATATATATATATATAGTGCAGTACTTTTCTGATTAATGCTTTCCTTGCCCAGCCTGTCAGTTTAGGTGGACAGTCATGTCTTGGTAGGTTTATAGTTGTGCCATACACTTTCCATTTTCAGATGGTGGATTGAACAGTGCTCCAACAGATGTTCCAAGCTTGGGATATTTTCGTATAACCTAACCTAAGGTTCTCTATCAAAACTCCCCTGCACTGCAACAGCCCTTTTCCAGGAGTTGATCCCTGCTATCCCTATTGACCGTCCTGAATTTGACCGTATTTACTGGTCCCTGGGACTGAAAACGCCTTATATCCCCCCAAGAAACATTATTATTAAATGTTCCTTTATCGCACTAAAGAAACACATCTCATGGCTGCCAGGAACTGGTCCGATTTAAGCTTTCAGTGGTATCACTATCGGCACTTTGCAGATCTTTTGCAAATCACTCTACAGAAACTGAAGTCTTTCACCTCTGTTCTGTACACCTGGGGTTTCCCCTTTCGGCTCTTTTTTGACTATCAAGGCCACATCGACTTCATAACTATCCCAGAAGAGGCACAATCGACACTGGCTTTCCTACATCTTTTACCACAGGGCAGCACTGCCCCTAGTCCAGCTCGACCCTCCGGATCCCACCAGGCCTCTGCTCAGCTCAACCGCCTCTGTGGCCTTCCTGCCCCACAAATGCTCTTATTGTCCCCTAATCAGGCTGACTGGGCTTCCCTCCTTCAGAATTCTGCCATAAGGAGGGGCGGCTGTCCTGGAACCAGTCTATGGAAGGTCTGGTCACTCTGCTCCCTGTGTGACATATCATCATCAGCTTTGTTCTCAATTGCAGGATATTTTGTTGATTCAATTTATTGTTCCGCATTCTTTTTCCAGTCTTCCCCTCTCCCCTTCCTAGTCTTTACCCCCCCCCCCCTCCATGGGGATACGTTGGCTTGAGATTTGCCTACCCTCATAGGCTCTCTCACTTTATTACTATTGTTTTCTCTTAATAATGTTTGATGTTACTGCAGATTGTGTCTCCCTCCCCGTGTGTTGGAGTGAGGTTTGCAGATTTTTTACCAATTTGGGCTCTAGCCCTGATTCCTTACTTCCTCTCTCCTACCACCTCCCTTTTTTCCCCTCCCCCTTCCCATAAGCAATAGCTACGGCTGTGGTCCAGACTTTGCCCCAGCTGCCAACAGCCTTCTGGTTTTCCCTTCCCCGGCTGATGCTTACTATAGTAGCTATGTTTCCACCCCCACCTAGTAACCTACATTGCTGGGATGCATTTCACTGATGGTGTAGTCTTACTCGAATTTGACTCTTGTTCCCTTCTTTTCGTTCCTTTTTTTTTCTTCTCCTCCCCTCACTCCCTCTTTTTCTAGGGTCTCGGAACCAATTGGCTTACAATGGCTGACAAACATGGTAGCTGCTGAGCATTTTCACTTCACCACACCATGGCCACCACCCCATTGAAAATCTACTCTTACAATATTTATGGGTTTAACTCACCTCTCAATCAGTCCAAAGTTTTCTACCACCATAAATCTCAACAGGTAAATGTTGTTGTTTGTCTCCAGGAGACCAGGTTTGCTCTATGATTTGCACTGAGGTATCTGTCACCACATTATCCCACTTCCACAAGGCCTCAGCTCCTGAGAAGCATAGAGGAGTCCTGATCGCCTTTCGGCATATTCTCCAGTTCATTTGCTCCTGAGAAATTGCCAGACCCACTGGAAGGTACCTACTTCTGCACAGTACCATTTGGAATCATGAAGTCACCATTGTCACTAACTACACCCCAATAGGTTGCAACACAGATTCTTGTCTCACCTGTGCAACGTGATCTTGCAATATCAAAAAATACTTACTTTCCTAATGTCACTCTTAATTCAGCTTTAGACAGACATTAAGGAAAAAGCGCACCTCCCTCCCATGATTCCTAGCAAGAATCTCTCATGTGCTCCCTCCTGCAGACCTTTGGTTTGGCTGATGTTTGGAGGGAACTCCACCCATATTTTTTATTTTTTTACATTTCAAGTTTATTAGAACAAATGTAAAGCATTACAAAAACACAAATATTATACCTGTGCAAACAAACCAGGCCAAAGGTTGGCCAGGAAGCTTAATTCTCTGGGGAAGTCATATAGGCCAGTCCGATTATGAATGTCCACGGGAGGTTATACCCCCAATTTTCAATGATCACGTCAACATTTGTGGACTTTCTATCTTTTTACCCATTCCCCTAAACCAAGCATAAGCTTTTTTTCAGGGTTCCGAGATGGCACATGACACCCTTAATGCTAGCATCATGGAAGCTATCAAGTCTTGGCAGGCTCTTTTGGCTCCTGGCTCCTTCTCTGGCCTTTTCTACAATAAATTTTCCCAGCTCCTAGAGCCTGACCTAACCAATTATTTCACACTGTGAAGCTGGGATCCCTATCTTCTTCAGATGCACTCAGGGTACATATAACAATGCTCCCTAAAATGGCAGAAGACACCCCAGAACTGCAAGCCGTCCATCCCATCCGCCTGCTAAATAAGGATATGAACATCTTGGGGAAGATTTTAAGCCTTTGTATCAATAAGTAAGTCCCTTGGTTCCCCCTTTCTTTAGGCCTCTACAGAGCTCTTAACTCCCTGTTATGGGAATGCTTGTGATTTGTACTGTCTTGTTTGGGATTTGAAGAGGCTATTTTAGCTTTATTCCAGGCCCTGTACTTCGACCCCCTCTGCTTCGGTAAAATCAGCAAGGTTCTTCTCGTCAGCTTTCTCAATTTTCCAGGGCATGAGACAGGAGTGCCCTCTGTCTCCGGCTCTGTCAGGGATCTGTCACCTAAGGGTTACAGTGCAGACTGATTCCAATGATTGGCAACAGGCTGCCTTATTTAAACCCCTCAGCAGCACTGTGATATTGCTGTCTGAATCTCATCCAGAGACCTGAACCTGCATCATTCTGACCTGGCTTTCTGACTCTGCTGACATCTCCAGTCCTGACCTGCTCTGTTTACCTGTCTGCCTGATCCTCTGTTGCTGAATCCAGCCTGAAATCTGACCATTCTTTGCCTGCTGCTTTTTGCCTGTACTGATTGCCTGTGTATGACCTGGCCTGTCTGACTCTCCTGCTGTCGCCTGTATTTGCATGTGCATGTTGCTCTCAGGTGCACCTGCGTCCGCTGACCTGCATCCGCAGACCTGCGTCCGCTTACCTGCATCCGCTCACCTGCATCTTGCTGACCAGCATCCTGCTAACCAGTTAATCGGCATCCGCTGACCTGCATCTGCTGACCTGCATCCGCTGACCTGCATCCAGCTGACCCGCACCTACAGTGCTCCAGCCTTTCTCATTCGCCTTCATCTCCAATCTCAGAGACTCTGCAGGCACTCATACCCCACTGTGCTCCTACGGTCACTGTCTCACCCCCAGTGATCCCGGAACCAGGACGGTACGAGAGGTCTCCCTCTGCTCGTCAGGCTCATCCCCCAGGTACGTGTCAGGCTCTCTTTATCCTAGCACTAGACCCCCTGGCAATGGTCTTACGGGCCAACAGGAAGATCTTGTGAATTCCTTATGCTTGCCATGAATTCAAGCTCAACCTTTTTGCAGATGACGCCCTTTTGACTCTGACCAATCCCCTCATTACCCTCCTTTCTCGATACTCATTACATTTGGGCCTATGCATAAAATTAAATTAAATAGTCACTCTTAGGCCCCGTACACACGAGGAGATATATCCGATGAAAACGGTCCGACGGACCTTTTTCATCTGACATGTCTCCTGGGAGATTTTGGTTTGATTTGTGTACACACGATCAAACCAAAATCCCTGCGGACAGACAGCACGGTGACGTGGCGGTGACGTTGACGCCGCCACGTTACCGAACCAGGAAGTAAAATACTTCCACGCATGCGTCAAATCCATTCGACGCATGCGGGAGATTTCGGTCCTCTGGTTAGGCGTACACACGCGTATACACGGTCCTCTGCTAGCCCGTATACACAATCAAATCTGTCTGCTGAAACTGGTCTATGGAATATTTAATTATTACCCATTGCTTTGCTATATATCGGCCCTTATGCAGTCTTGGCAATTTCCACACTTATCTTGAATAGGTCATATTAATTCCGTCAAAATGACTGTCTTGTCTAAACTTTTATATTATACGAACTCTCCTGGTGTGAGTTCCATCACATTTTCTCTGTTTGTTCCAAAATAGAATCTTCTGGTTTATCTGAGCTAACAAACGTCCCAGGATCTCCAGAGCGACCCTCTTGACACATATGTTAGAGGTCTGGGGGTTGCCAATATCGCTAAATTTTACTTGGCTGCCCAGATTACCCAATTTTCCCTGCTTTGTGCCTCAGTAGATATTCCTCTATGGATTACCCAATGATGCCCCTATCACCATGCCAACCCTTCTTTGATTACCCGTAATCTTCGCCCGTCAACTTTGAGCCTACTCCTGCAACATAGCTTATAAGTCTGGGATTCCGTGTGGGACTAATAACCCTCTTTTACTCCCAGGTCTAGACCAACCGCAGGCATTCCCCCAGTAGGTTACTAATGGGTGTTAACTTGTTCAACACTTTCTTTCAAATAGTTTTTATTGAGAAATACAAATACAGCAGTGAGTTACATCTAGGTGAACAAGCCATGAGCAGTATTAAATGCAGCAAAGAGTTTCTAAATGTGTATAAACAAACACATAATGTATCAGGACAGTCGGATTACATACAACTGTAAACGGTAGGAATAACCATAAGGGAGTGCAATATCTAGGCTAAGAAGGGGGGGGGGTAGGGGGAAGGGGCTTCACACAGGAGGGGAGGGGAGGGGGTGGAGAGCATCAAGGACAGGACGGAGCTTTCAGAGGTGGGTCGGTGGTCAGTGATTCCATTTAGTGTCGTACCATAGTCACCATGGATTCCAGTGAGTCAATAATGTGGGGCAGGGGGGCGTGTCCGGCCGGAGACAGAGATGGACGCTTGAGCCTACAGCTCGTCAGCCAGGGGACATTGAAACACTGAATGGCCGCACATCCAGCTCCATCCGTACCCATCCACAACCCACAGACACCGGAGGCAAAGATGAGCTCCTCCAGAAAGAGGAACACGGAGCATCAACCCCTCAAACTTACAGAATTCGCCTACAAACCGGCGGAGAGACACAACGCCATGCAAGATGGCGCCGGCCAGGCCGCGCAGCGCGGTGCCTACACGGACCTCCCGGACGAACGATCGGGGGATCACCACCTTACAGGTACCTCAGACCAACTCCCTGACACCCATGAGAGCGATATGTTCCCCTCTAGCCCTGCCAAGTCTAAAATGAGACTGGACGCGCTGCCGCAGCGGCCGCCGCGCCAGCAAATCGAGGCCCAGGCTTTAGGCCCCCTTCTCTCCAGCAAGGCCCTGAACTCATCCATGGCGTCATTCCCCACAGCGGGCCAGCCAGTGCTGGACACTACCCTCAAGGACATGCTGATATCCCTACAGACCTCCCTCATGACTGACCTAACCTCTCTATTCACAAAACTCACCTCAGACGTGCAGGCCCTAGACGATAGAGTAATCACTGTGGAAGATGGTCTCACAGACTGCACAGCTAAAGTAAATGAGGTCATTGATTACTATGGGGACCTCAAGGAAGAACATCTATGGATGCGCGCCAAGCTGGCCGATTTAGAGGACAGATCACGTAGGAACAACGTGAAATTGAGGGGGGTATCTGAGAATATTGCACCTGGGGACCTGTCACGCTACGCTATGGAACTGATACACCTTGTAATACCCGAGGTATCCCCACAGGAGGTGATCATTGACAGGATCCACAGAATAGCCAAACCATCACATCTGGCAGCCTCAGTACCAAGAGATGTCCTGATGAGGATCCACTTTTACCACATTAAGGAGAAACTGTTGTTGGGGGTCAAAACCAAATCACCTTTACCTGCACCCTTTGCTGGCATACAGTTCTACCCGGACCTCTCCAAACACACCCTTCAACTCCGCAGGCAGTTGAGCCCGGTGACCAAAGGTCTCCAAAACCACAAAATGCAATATAAATGGAGGTATCCGGCCACTCTCCTCATTGTGAGGAATGGTCAAACCCACATGATCAATGACCTATCTAAAGGCCTACGTCTTCTCCACAACTGGGGAATACTGGTAGAACCACCACAGGCTGCTTGGCCTGAGAGAAGAGAATCAACTACTCGCAAAGACCCGGGCTCCAACCACACCTGAGGGCTACCTGCACTACCGCCAGAAGCGGCCAAATGACACCACAGCAGCTCCCCTGGACCCTGACACCTGTCACCTTTGATTCACCTGTTCTCCCGGATTACTAACTGTTCATACACCCCTGTTTGGAGGACCTAGAAGGGTTATCACCCCCTCCAGCTGTGTACTGACCTCTTTAGTTTTGTTTTTGTTCCTTTTTTTTTTCTCTTCTTTGTTATAGCTGAATCCGCAGTACTGCTCTGCCACGGCGTTGCTACACTCGATCCTAGGCTTCTAGACCGCTCAACCATCAACGCTGCTCCGAATCCCAGGACCCCAACAGAACACCCACCGCTACTGAACTGTAAGTGCTATATACCAATACAGCCTACCTTGTCACACACAAGATGCCGCTCGAGATCCTGTCGCTCAATGTAAATGGCCTCAATCATCCTGCCAAACGCCACTCACTGTGGAGGACTGCCATGTCTCTCCACAGTGATATTCTCTGCATTCAAGAAACTCATATGATACCACAGGACCTGCATCTCTGCTCTCATCGCCAATTCCCACATATGTTCCACGCCCCACACTCCGCTAAATCTAGAGGCGTGATGATCGCAATCAAGGACACAGTAGATTTCCACTTGTCAACCTCATTTATAGACCCTGATGGTCATTTTCTAATCCTAGTCTTCACAGCTAATAAAACCTCATACACTCTTGTAAATATCTATGCCCCAAATGTGCGCCAAATGAAGTTCCTACACAAGGTACTTGACACCGTCAAGTCTATTCAAAAGGGACAGCTGATCATATGCGGAGACTTCAACCTGGTCCCAGACGCCCTTTTGGACTCCACCTCCGCAGCAAAAAGGTGGAGATCACCTCTTAAGACTTTTCTTTCCAGACATGATTTATTTGATATCTGGCGCTGCCAACATGGCTCTGAGAAAGACTTCACATTTTTCTCCTCTAGACACCGCACGTATTCTAGAATAGACCTGTTTTTGTCTGATAAATGGCTTTTACAAAGGGTTTGCAGATCTACAATCCACACCACGACATGGTCAGACCACGCCCCTATTTCGATATTGATCGAAGATTCTCACACGCAACGAAACACTTTCCTATGGCGAGCTAACAACTACCTACTCCAACATAGCAAACATACGCCAATGATCCGTGCACAGATTACTGAATTCTTTGAATTGAACAATGGCTCCGTGTCTGATCCTGCAGTGGTGTGGAGCACTCACAAAGCATACATGAGAGGGCGGTTACTAGCACTGAGCTCACGACATAAAAAAGAGAGGACACAACGCATAGTTGACTTGACGGCTCAGATATCGACGTTAGAAACATCCCACAAAACTCACCCCACAGACTCCCAGATGAAACTTCTGATTTCCCTTCGGCAGGAATTGAAGACCCTGCTCCTCCACTCCTATGAGTTCCTTCAGAGGAAACTCAAGGCGTCATCCTACTCCACCTCTAACAAAGCGGGGAAAAAGTTAGCGCAACGCATAAAAGGCAGACAGATCAAGACTAAGATTCACCAACTTTTCCATCCCCACACCAACCTTTCCTTATCAAACCCACAAGACATAGCCGATGCTTTTAGCACCTATTATGGCGACCTATATAATCTCAAACTGGACCCCAATACCCCACAACCCACACGCATAGACATTGACCTCTTTCTCCAGGCTGTCAACCTCCCCTCTTTAACGGCACAACACTTAGAAAAACTTAATGCCCCATTCACTGCTCAAGAACTTAGCAGAGTAATAGCCTCCCTGCCCAGCGATAAAGCCCCTGGCCCAGACGGCCTAACAGGAGAATACTACAAACAATATTCCTCTGAACTAACACCCCATCTTACTAATGTGTTCAACAATGCTGCTTCCTCCTCCTCTTTCCCGAATGAATACTTAAAAGCATTGATCATAACCCTACCGAAGCCAGGGAAAAACCCAAACGTCCCTCAAAACTTCCGCCCAATTTCCTTACTCAATCTCGACCTCAAAATATATGCTAAGACTATAGCCACACGTTTAATGGACATTATGCCAGAACTTATCCATAAAGACCAAACAGGTTTTACGAAAGGCAGGCAAGCATCCGACGCAACTAGGAGGATGCTTAACCTAATCCACCACGCGGAATCCACCGGAACGCCTTCTCTGCTCCTATCTTTAGACGCAGAGAAGGCGTTCGACAGGGTTCACTGGACATATCTTGAGGCTGTCCTCCAAAAATTCGGCTTCAAAGGCCCGATCCTAACAGCCATTTTAGCATTATATACCCACCCTTCGGCCCAAGTATTCACTGAGGGCATGCTTTCCTGCCCTTTCCCAATATCAAATGGCACACGTCAGGGGTGCCCGCTATCCCCTCTCATATTCAACATGCTCATGGAACCCTTGGCCGAACATGTCCGCTCCAACGTCACCATTTCAGGCCTTTCAGTCGGCTCTCGCCCCCACAAAATAAGCTTATTTGCGGATGACGTCATCCTCATCCTTACGAACCCCACCTCTTCCCTGGCAGAAGTACAAAAACTATTACAATGGTTCAGCTCCGTATCCTACTACAAAGTTAACACGACTAAATCGTTCATATTAGACATTAACATCGACGCCACAATTAGAAATCTCCTGCAACTTCAATACCCATTTGTATGGGCAGAGAAAGACATTTCGTACCTAGGCACTCAATTACCGAGGACCCTCAAAAATCTATACTCATGTAATTTCCTGCCACTTCTACAGAACATCCAAAAGACCTCGCAATCTATAGCGAAACACGAACTCTCATGGTCAGGGAGGTTGGCGGCCTTCAAAATGACATGCCTACCCCAGATTTTGTATCTGTTTAGAACCCTCCCCATCCCTCTACCTGTCTCTTTTTTCAAGTCCCTCCAAACAATGTACAACAAATATCTATGGCGTGAAAAGAAACCTAGATGCGCCCACTCAACACTAATTAAACACAAACTGATAGGGGGAACGGGGTCGATAGACTTCAGGGATTACCACACTGCCGCCATACTGGCACAAGCGCCAGGATGGTTCCAACCACTAAAAAACCCATCATGGGCCCAAGTAGAAACCCACTCGCTCACTACACCCACCCTTAAGAATTGGCTACTAAGCATCCCCTTAGGCACCCAAATCTCGCCATCCCTACCACCATCGGTTAAAGCGACAGCCCAAGCATGGGAAAGACTGGTCTCCCTACATGCCTCTAACCCTGCCACATTCCACCCTCCAATCCCTTTGGAATCCCTACACTTCCTCTCACCAGACCTACCACTGCTAAGGTGGTCCCTTAAAGGGATCCATCATCTCCAAGATCTAATATGTGAAGGCCGTCCCAAATCCTTTGCGCAACTACAAACCGAGTATAACCTTTCGGAGACTGACAGTTTCACATATCTCAGAATACGCCACTCCTTACGAACCATGCCTCATCCTCTTTACGGTATCCCCCGCAAAGCGTGGGACTATCTCAATGACCCCGCCTCTAAAATAAGGGGCATTTCTCACTTTTACAATGCCCTTCACGACAAATCCACTTTCTCCAAACTAACCCCCCACCTCAAGTGGGAATCTGACCTTTCAACCACATTTACAGAACAATGGCAATACGCCTTTAAATCTATTTTCAAGGCCACCAAATCCTCAGCCCTCTGGGAATTAACCCAGAAAATCTCCCTCAGGTGGTATCTCACTCCTTCAAAATTGGCATCCTTTGACACGAACTATTCCGACACTTGCTGGCGGTGTAATCACGCCAAGGGAGACCTACTGCATGTTTTTTGGAACTGCCCAAATCTCAACACCTATTGGACTGATGTTTTTCAATTGATTACTGATGTGACCAAAATTAGTGTTCCCCCAACACCTGCTCTAGCAGTCCTCAACCTGACCATCGAGGACATCCCTTACCCCGTGAGACATCCAACTACACACATACTTCTAGCAGCCCGACTAGTTATAACAAGACAATGGAAATCGGATACGACACCTACCGTGACACAAGCAATAGAACTGGTGACCTTACACTTTAGCTACGAGACCATCACAGCAGCCAGCTCTGGTCACTCTCTCAAAACTAGACTACTCTGGCAGCCCTGGATCGACTGGACGCAAACTGTACCGACCAAGTGAAATTAAACTTACACACTCCTTTGTAGCATTTCTTGATTGAGCAGTACGTATGTTGCATTTGTTATTGTCTCCTGTTTTCTTTTCTTCTTTTTGAACTGTTATTATCTAGTCTCGCTAAACCACGTCTATGTACAGTGGTGAATTCTATTAGACTCACCCTCCCTTTCTTGCAGCACTAATGTTCCCATAAGGGGTGCTGCATCAAAGTGGGGGAACGAAACACATGTTCTGAATCCTTGATGTTGCCTTTTTTTAAGCTGTTATATCTGACACACCTACACAGTGACTGTAACCGGTTTATTACCACTTGTTACCCAATGAGCTTACACAACGTATTTTTTTTCTTTTCATGTTGACCTCTGTAACATCTTTGAACTAAATAAAAACTTTTGATTAAAAAAAATAATGTGGGGCAGGAACGTTTCCTGCGAGCAAGGATAGTCTCATACTGGTAGTGTGTGTGTTAATTGTACTACGTCCATTAATGTGGGGATGACATTTGATTTCCAGTTTCTGGCAATGAGAAGTCTGGATGCCAGTAGGACGTGGGATGTCACTAGTTTTAAGGGGGGTGGTATGTCTTCGATGGTCAGATTGAGAATAGCTAGTTGGGGGGTTAGTGGTATAGGAAAGCCAGGTAATTCCCTCAGTACTTGCTCTATCAAAGTCCACAGGTGCCTTAAGTGGGGACATGTCCAGAATATGTGGATTAGAGTGCCAGGTTCACCGCATCCTCTCCAGCAGTCAGGTGACGTATGGGGGTGGAATTTTGCTAATCTGGACAGCGTCAGGTACCATCTTAGTAGCAGCTTCTGGGAGAGTTCCCACAGGACTGTACAAGAGGTGGATTTGTATATAGACTTAATTGCTGCCTGCCATTGTTGGTCCGAAAATTGGGTCTGGAAGTCGGATTCCCAATCAGTGAGGGGTTTGGATTTGAAGAAGGAGTTTTTCTCTTGTAGGGACGAGTAGAGTATAGAGGTGCCTTTGGTCGGGCGTGTCTGAGCAAAGAGGTATTGCCATATGTTTACGGGTAGGTGTCCTTCTATTGAAGGCGCTGCTAAGAGACAGTGTCACAGCCTATAGTAAGTAAAGTAGTCAGAAGTGGGAGCTTGGAAAGTGGTCCGGAGATGTAGAAATGAGGAGTTAGTCACGAGGTGCCGCAGTTCATAGGTGTATGTCATTCTTTCAGTCAGCCATTTCGGGATGTGTAGATCTGGGGTCAATAGCGTTAGTGTTTGTATCGGTATGGGGATGGGTTTAGTTGGTACAATCGACCATTTTAGCACGAGTCAGCAATCTCCATGCTTTAACAGAGGCCTAAATGGTGGGTGAATATAAGTTAAGTTAAGGGTTAGTGATTAGTGTGCCAAATAACCAGTGGGATAGGCTATGACCCGGAACCATGTTGGATTCTATGTCACTCCAGAGAGTGGAGGGCATTGCTGACATCCACTCTTTGAGTTGTGCGAGAACAGTGGCCAGGTAGTAGACTTTGATGACCACATATCCCATACCTCCTGCAGATCTCTCTGGAAATCTTGGCCAAACTACAGCTGGGCTGCTTGCCTTGCCATATGTAGCGTCCCAAGATAGATTGCAGGGCTGCTAGGTAATATTGCGATAGTGGTATGGGGAGTGTTCGGAATACATACAGTAGCTTGGGCAAGACCATCATTTTGAAAGCCGCAAGTCTGCCTGCCCAGGAGAATTCGTATTTAGCGAGCCTCGTGGTTTCGGAGAGAAGCATTTGTTTCAACCCAACATAATTGCGGGGAAACAAAGCTTTTGTGGACTTAGTTAAGGTAATACCAAGGTATGAAATTCCGGATTCTGCCCAAGGGTAGGGGAATTTGTTCCTGAGCAAGTTACTGGTGATAGCATCTAATCCTAAATCTAGGACAGAAGACTTGTTCTCATTAACCTTGTAGTAAGATATGCTACTAAATCTTTGTAACAGCAATTGTACCGAAGCCAGGGAAGAAAGGGGATTTGTCATCATAATTATCACGTTGTCCGCAAATAGGTTGATTTTGTGTTCTAAGGTGCCAATTTTGAACCCTGATATCATGTCTTGACTTCTGATGTGTTTTGCTAGGGGTTCCATGACAAGGTTAAAGATAAGTGGTGACAGGGGACAGCCTTGTCGTGTGCCATTAGTGATCAAAAAGGGCTTTGAAAGCATTTCCGATGTGTATACTTGGGCTGAGGGGGAGGAATACAATGCCATTATGGCTGAGAGAATAGGGCCTTTAAATCCAAACTTAACGAGTGTAGCTCGCATGTAACCCCAGTGGACTCGATCAAACGCCTTCTCTGCATCCAGTGATAGGAGCAGAGAAGGCGTTCGAGTAGACCCCGCGGCATGGATGATGTTAATGATCCGACGGGTCGCATCAAAGGTTTGTCTGCCTTTGGTAAAGCCAGACTGGTCTTTGTGTATGAGCATGGGTATTAGATCCACTAGACGGTTGGCTATGAGTTTTGCATAGATTTTGGCATCTAAGTTTAAGAGAAAGATGGGCCGAAAATTTTGGGCACAGGTGGGTTCCTTCCCGGCTTCGGCAGTGTAATAATCAGAGCAGATAACATTTCAGGGGGAAGAGAGGAGGATGAGGCAGCGCTATTACAAACTCTAGCAAGAAATGGTGATAAGATGGAGCCAAATTTCTTGTGTTGGATTTCTAGGGCGGTAAATGGGGCATTAAGTGTCTCCAATTGATCCTCAGACAATTTCGGGAGATTGATTTCCTGGAGGAATGCTGCTATGTCTTGAGGGGATGGTTGGAGAACGGAACTATCATCTTTCAGGTTGTATAGGGTGGTGTAATAGTCGCTAAAGGCATTGGCGATTTCCGAGGGGTCAATTAATTTTTGGTTTGAGGAGGGATGAAACAGGTGGGTGATTTTAGTCTTGGATAGGTGGCCCTTAATCCTATTAGCCATAGCTTTACCGGCTTTATTGCCCGTGGAGTAATGGAGGGCTCTAAAGTGGGTATGGGCTCTCTCAAAGGAGTCCAGCAGGTGGGCTCTCAATTCTTGTCTCAAAAGATCTAGTTTACGTTTGGTAATAGTGCTAGGAGCTGATTGATTTTGAGTTTCCAACATTTTTATATCTGAGGTAAGGGTGTCTAAGCGCTGTGATCTCATCCTCCTCTCTCTAGCCCCCAGTTGAATAAAGAGTCCTCGAACGAATGCCTTATGGGCATTCCACAATACATTATGATTAGTCACAGAGCCAGCATTGAGGGAGAAAAACTCAGTTAGATGTTCTCTGATATATTCAGAGTGAATTGGGGAGTGGATGAGAGAGGCATTGGCTCTCCAAACCTTTGATCGAAAAGAGGGAGAGGAGTCATTAAGGGACATATTGACAGGTGCGTGGTCGGACCACGTAATGGAGGAGATGTCGGATGTTGAGACTTTGGGGAGGAGCCATTTGTCCACCAAAAAATAGTCAATCCTTGTGTAGGAATTATGCCGAGGAGAGAAGTAAGAGTAGTCCCTTTCGGTAGTATGGTGGCACCTCCATACATCATAGAGACCATGAGATCGTATGAAAGATCCCATGGGTGAGGTTCATCTGCCCGAATGGGAGGAAGTATCAATCGAGTTATCAGGCACTATATTAAAGTCTCCACATAGTATGAGGTGACCTTGCTTGAAGCGGTTGATTTTTTTTCATTAGTTTGGACAAGAAGTTGATCTGTCGTTTGTTAGGTACGTACACCGTCACGACGGTGTGTCTGACATTGTTAATGGAGCAGTCCAGCGCTAAGTACCTGCCATCGACATCTGTCATGCTATAGTG
Organism: Rana kukunoris; assembly: GCA_029574335.1. Lineage (NCBI taxonomy): Eukaryota > Metazoa > Chordata > Amphibia > Anura > Ranidae > Rana > Rana kukunoris. Next base: position 295,789,289 of record CM056051.1, on the reverse strand, counting down.
GAGAGTGAACTGTACTTTGATGGCGATTAAGACACCATTTTTCTTTTCAGGACCAGAGGCTTTGAATATATTCGGAAAGTGCTTATTGGTACAAGTCGGTTCTGCAGTGGATTTAAAGGGCCAGATTCTCTAAGAAATTTGCCGGCATAGCGTAAGCCATTTACACTACGCCGCCGCATCGTACTAGAGCAAGTGCCTTATCCCCTAAGCATTTGCTCCGTAGTTTGCGTTGGCGTAGCGAAAATGGCCCAGCGTAAGCCCGTGAAATTCAAATGGGGCGGCTTATATTTAAATTAAGCGCGCCCCTGCGTCGAACGAACTGCATACGACGGGGTATCTGAGATACTCCGTCATAGCGCCGCTGAGAATCTGGCCCAAAGTGTGTTTCTTGCACACAGAGAATGTCACAGTGGGATGTGTGAGCAGTTTTCCACAGTGATGCCCTTTTAACCGGGTGGTTTAGACCTTTAGCATTCAAGGTGAGGAACTTCGACATTTTGGCAAGGGCAGTGTAGTGGGTATGTAGAGAGAGGTACTCACAGTTCGTTGAAGGTATTCAATCGGTTCGAGGGGATAGTAGGAGAGAGGTGAGTCTGCTGTCCAGGGGGTAGGTCTTCTCAAAGTGTTGATGCTCTCCGGATCCAGGTGTGAGGGAAAGGGAGCAGGTAGGAAGACAAAAAACAAGGGGACAAAAGAAACGGTCAACAGCAACTTATTTAGAACAATGGAAAGCTGGGCGCAGCAGGGGCACCAACATCAGCAGTGTGTCAAGATTGCTGACAGCTTACAGGGTGAAAGTTTGTGGGTTAACTGCAACGAGCAGGCACCAACCAGAGTGCTTTGTACAAGTAGAGGTATACTAACCGCAAGGTCACACGCCTGCACTGGGGTAGGAATTCATGTCAGTGGGGTGCGTTTCATCAGGGATTGGCGCCTGGGGTGGTGGGTTGTTCCCAGGGATGATGTGCCATTTTCTGAGGAGCTGGATGCCTTCCTCCACTGAGTGGATGTTGTGCTTTACCCCATTTTTGGTAACCATGAGTTTGGTCGGGAATCCCCATTGATAAGGGATCTTGTGGTTGTTCAATGGTTTTGTGATGGTCTGGAGTTGTCTTTTCTGTTGGCGGGTATATTGTGAGATATCTGCAAATAGTTGTAGCTTTGCATACGGCGCAGGTAGTTGACCCAGACGCCTGGATTTGGCCATGAGCATGTCTTTGGTGTGGTAAAAGTGTACCCTCATGAGGGTGTCCCGGGGCACTTCGGGCGGTAGGTGGGAAGGTTTCGGGAGCCGGTGAATACGGTCTATGACCGTCTCAACAGGAGGGAGGTCAGGCAAGAGCAGAGATATCATTTTCCTAGCATAAGTGTTGAGATCGGTAGGGACGATCGTTTCCGGTATGCCCCTTATCTTAACGTTATTACATCTCGATCTGTCTTCGAGATCCGCCATCTTGGCCCGTACCCATCGTTGTTCTTCCCTGGTGTGGTCATGGGCATCAACTAAGTCGTTAACTGTAACTGTCATGGCGCTCATTTGGTGCTCAATGCGGCCTACTCTATTGTTCACAAGGCCCATTTCACATTTAAATGCTGATAGCATAGACAAAATGTCATTATGGATGGAGCTGTGCAGAGTGATCAGCATGTCTTTTAACATGGTGTCAACGACTGGTTGGTGGTGGGGAAAGCAGCTATGGGGGATGGTCCGGACGCCAGTGAGGGGAGATTGTCCAGAGTAGACCTTACCTCAGGCGCCTGAGAGCTGGGATCCAAGTGCATCCGCGCTTTGGCAGGGCTGGCGGTAGTGGAGGCCGTTCCAGAGAGCGCCAGTGGGTCTGGAGGAAATGATCGTGAGGGGAAAGATGAATCCTCATCCCCAGACAGGTCAGTGTATGCCTTCTCCCCTCGCGGCGAGCGGTCGCGGGCGCCATCTTGGTCATGGGACCTGTGAGGAGGCGAGAAGAAATCCGTCAATTTCCGCGGCTGGCGGTAATCTTTTCTTTTGCGGGATGACCTGTCCGGGTTCCCCAGTGTATGCTGGTTGGAATGGTGCATGTCTTGTGGTGCGGGTTAGCGTTCTAGTCGCTCGAATCTCCGGTTGGTGCGGGAGCTGGGAGATCAGACGTCCATGCAGCTCGGCAGTTGGCCACGCCCCCGCTTGTTCAACTCTTTCTAACCACCAGATCACTTTCCATGTGGGCTTTGCTTCGGGAGACCCATGACATACCTTCAGCTTCAGAATTGGCTCACCTAGCTGCACAGAACTTCTATGTTCCCGTTCCAGAAAACTGCATTTGAACACACCTGCTTGCACTCCCCATGATTTCCAGGCCTCATATTGACTCTCTATGCTTTTCTGAACAATCGTTTATCCCCTACTTCTCTCACCTATGTAGCTCAGTGTGAATGAGACTGGGCGGACTGGAGTGGGGCCTAGTCTTTTGTGTCAAAATGCTCATTTAACATAATAAGATAATAAGATGCTCCTATGTTGGTATTGTGTCCCTTCCCGCATCGGCCATGCCAATCCATCCTACACTGACCGCTGCTTCCAGGGTTGTGGCCACCGGGGTGATGTCATCTATATATAGTGGAAATGTCCCAGACTAACTGGCTTATGGTCCTGTGTACTTGGCCTGTTATTGACATTGTTTCAACTGGCCATACCAAAAGAAGCCAAGTTTTTCTTATTTCGCTGCCCAATTCCAAAGAACAATTGGCCAAGCCTGGGAAAAAACTTTTCAGGGAAGAGGTTGAAAGATTGCATGACCACGTTGATGCTTAACAAACAGATGTCAAGCATCTGCAACAACTCTCTTGCCAAGTTCCTAAATATTAGAGAACCATGAATGTCATATGCCTTTCCTACCCTGCCTCCAGCCAGCTTGGTCCACCTGTATCGGACAGTCCCAATGCTCCCAAGCCCTTAACTCCCTCCCCTCAATCAGCCGGCCTCTCAGGTAGGCCGCGTTGGCAGGGTCCCTGGATGCGTACACCCTGAAGGTGGGTGCCACACCCCGACTCTGGGACCCCACGCCGCAAAACACCCCCAAACACCTGACCTCCGTCACAGACATATCCCTCCCCAGCATGCCTAGCGAGAGAAAACCCTCACTAATTGGCTGCTGGGGAAGATTCCATTTGCCAGAAATCCCTCTAGCTCCCACTGCGGCCAAGGATGAACTTGCATACTTTAGAATGCAGTCTGAGCCAGTGGTCCCTTGCAGAATAACACAGGTCATTAACCCTGAAAAATCACAATGTAACTCTTCCAGTCAAACTAGCTTTTGGAAAAATGCCCATGCGAAAAGCAAGGAGGTGCTACATATAGAACAAGAGATGCTTGAACTCTTTCTGGAATAAGCATGCGTGTTTTATACATGTATCGTTCATGTGGTGTAAATACAATTTCCATGTTTGTGATCTCTGTTGATGGCTTTCTGTTTGCTCCTTTCACTGCCAAAAACCAATACAAATAAAAAAGTCCTATGGATGGCCTTCCTTCAATAATCCAGTTATCTTTGCCACATCAAGAAAGCTTTTTCCTTGTAGAATATTGCCACAGTAAATAATTCTGCTTTGGATGACTGTGTTTATTAATTGGATGAACTAAATGATCTCTTGAGAGCTCAGGGCTACGACTCTGAAAGAGTAGGTTTATCAGAAAGATTTAATGAGGAATTGTGATGATTTGCTCACCACACAATGACTATAAATTAAACATAACGGATAACATGTTGTGGAAAATGTATCCAGCAAGTTATTTACAGAATCAGGCCCTTTTCTACTGAAAATCAGTCAGGCGCTTATGTGGAAAATAATTTCATTTTTTTTTTTATTACACTCCAACTATAACCCTGGGCAGCCAACTGCAATATTTGCAATGATCTGGGAAAGATTGTCATTAAAACATGTAGGACCCTATTTAGTGGTGGTTCTGCCCTGGTCATTGCTATAGCACTTATTTGTAACTCAGGTTGCCCAGATTACAAGACATATAGGGAGCTGTGGGTGGAGTTAGATAGTGGTGGCGTGGTGCAGAAAAAAAGTGAAGAACTCTTCTTAGACATTAAGAGGAAAAAAAAGTGGGTATATATATTGTCACAGACGGGAGATACATGTCTACCTTGTTTAGACAATACACCAATTACCATCAGGTGTCGGCTGCAGAATTAGCCAGAAAGGTTTAGGGCGTTGGAAAGCTTCAGTTGTTCAGAATAAGGCAATTAAGGCCTCTATAAGTAATCCAGAAGATTACTACTGATTGCTGCATCCTGAGGCTTTTTGAGTTAAGGAGAGCAGTGAGCCAAAAGACTTCTAAAAAGGTGAGGTGGTGATGATTTTTCTGTGTGATAAAAAAATCAAAAAGACTATTCTTTTTCTGCTGTATGACCAGCAGTGTCTGCCCAGCAGTAGGTAGGTTCCTGTGTGGTGAAGGTAGACACCCCAAGTGGCCAGGGTTTATTTTATGTTTTGTTTATGCTGTTTGGATGCTTGCACTTGTTTGCACTTGTTTCCAGCAATATGGAAGTATAAAACAAATTCCTTGTTTTCAACCGTCTCCGGCTGCCTCTCTGTATAGTTCAGTGTGTAGTGAACCCACCCAGGGGGTCACACCCCCCCGCTACCGAGCTAACCCCTTACAATATATAATATATATATATATATATATATATATATATATATTGTTGCAGTAAGGCTTTGTGTTGGTAATTAAGAACAACTAGGTTTAACTCTTCTTTATTGAGGGGATATAAGAAAGGACTAAGAACCTAATGTTCTCCTGGCTACAGACTGGCTGCATATCCCCTGGGACAAAGGCTGGGAATATAACTCATGGGCTTAGCTTCTAGCACTTCCTAGTGTTCTGTAAATACAGCTTGTGTTTGTTATTTTACAGGCCCACTGGAAGGATGTGTGTGACCTGGAACAACCTGACCTGGAAAGGTGGAACCTACACAATCAACTAGGGGACTAAAGCTAAGGAAAGTGAGAAACCTCTGATCGGTAAAGGAGTGGGTTTCTGACTCTATAGTACTGGAAGGAAATTAGACAAGTCACCAGCTAAAGTGCCAGCCAGCTTGACCACAACATTGGTGGAGTGCCCCCTGAACAAATAGGTAAACAATCAAATGGTCAGGAAATTTTTTCTGTTTCATATTAAAGTGGTAGTAAATAATTTGTTTGATAATAAGGCTGATCTGTAGGTACCAGCAAAAGATATAGTAAAACTTGCATTGTTTAGGAAATATTCAAACTGTATACAGCCAGTGACGTCACCATTGCATGTGCTTTGAAGGGATGCATACCCGTGCTGTTCCCTCAGAGCTCTGTGCAGTGGCCGTGACTCCCGTGCGGGAGTGACGTCTTTGCAGCTCGGCCAATCAGACAGCTAGAGCACTCAAACCCGGAATGAAGACCAGGTGAAGATGGAAGCCCTGTCAGCAATGACAGCACGCCGCTGGAGAGCTTTGTTTTAAGGTAAGTATTTTTTAATGTGCTAGTATGCGATACATACTAGCACATTGTGCCATTGTCTTGCAGGGTTGTTTTTTATTTTATTTTTTTAAGGTGCAGTTTACTACCTCTTTGTTAAGCTGTAATCGTATTGCTTCTGTTTTGTATGGACTTGTTGTGCAGGAGATGAAAAAAACTAATACATACCCATTGTCTTGCAAAATAAATATTTTTTAAGTGAACAGACAATTTATACAAGTTTTGAAAACACCCACATTCTTCTCACAGGTCTAAAGTGCACAGAAGCAACGCCTTAGCACTTCCACATAATGTTGGAGCTTGCCTTATCTCTCTGTTAATCTTTCTGGACACACACACTCCTATTGGCACAAGGGGTGCAAAAGCACTACCAGTAAGTGCCAAAGCTTTGTCTGTCAGAAAACCCTGGGGTTTGGGCAAAGCAGAAACTAATGTATGCAGCTGTAAGTATGTGGGTGCTCTTAAAATCAGTCAGCAATATTTTGTTTTCCTAAAGTGAAAGAGTGTGCTTGATTACTTTAAAATGGTTGCAAACCCTTACGTATATCCAGTAAAGGGACTATCCTCAGGTGATACACAGAGATTAAACAAATTCTCCTACATAAGTTGTATCTGTCTTTCTGCCAGGGCTGTCTTAGAGAGGGCACACCTGGGCACTGTCCAGGGGCACCAGCTGCATAGGGGGGCCCAGCAGTTTCCCCAAAGCAGCTGGTCTTTGAGCCCACGCTGCCCCAAAATTGGGGGCCCCATGATGGCCCTGAGAGTGATTTATGCACAGGGGAGGCAGTTGGCCTCCTACCTACTTGATGTCTGTTTACCTGCACTATCATCATTGTAGGGGCCCCAGAGCATTACTTTGCCCAGGGGCCCATGATGCTATTTAGAAGGCCCTGCTATCTGCAGTCTTCTCTTGACTACATCCTTTCAAAGTGCTGAATTTATAAGCTTGTCTGAGATTTCAGAAAAAAAGTGGGCGAAGAGCTGAAGTCGCATTCTGAATTGATGCGCAAAATGCAAAAATTAAAAATCAAAGGTAGTTTTTACAGAAGAAGTGATTTTAAGTGATAGGGACAATTAGGGGCCTCTAACCGATAACCCTGGGCGTTAATTGTGGGGGTCTGCGGGCAGGGTGCTTTTTTGGAATCTGGAAGCCCCCTTTAACAAGAGAGATTGAAATCCCAGCCCCCCAATGTGAATGAGGAGAGGTACCCCTACTCATTCACACAAAAACTGTCTCATGTCTATTTATATTTGACACTTTTGTTGATATTTCCTTAAAAAAAAAAAATGTCCCTTCACCGGTGTATGCTGGGTCGGTGATGTCACAAGGGGATGGGGTCACCATGGGATGTCACCAGATGGGCCAGCCTCTTGCCTATTTAAGAACTGTCCCCCGGTGGAGCAGGCATTCGGCGGTAAGCCTTCCACACAGTGTTTTTTATTTACATTTTTCCAAGTCCAGCGGTGCGGGAGGGGGTTGTTATTGACTTTCTTTTTTTAATAAAGGAATTGTCCAAAACTGGCTCATGTCTATTTATTTTTGACACTTTTTTTGTTGAATGAGTATGGGGTACAATGTACCCTAAACTCATTCACATAGGGGGGGGACCTGGGGGCTCCCTTGTTAAATGGGGCTTCCAGATTCGATAAACCCCCTGACGGCAGACCCCCACAACCACTGGCCAGGGTTGTGGGAAAAGGCCTTGTCCCCATCAACATGGGGATAAGGTGCTTTGGTGAGGCCATGTGGCCTGGTATGGTTTAGGAGGGTTGCTTGCCCCCTTTCATTGCCTGCCAAGCTGGTGGATTAAATAAGGGTCGGGTATGTATTTTGGGGGGGGGCACTCAGTGTAGAGTATATAGTGTAGTGCAGAGTATATAATATAGTGCAGTGCAGAGTATATAATACAGTGTATTAAAGTGGTCAAGGGAACCCTATGACAGAATTAAGAAAAAAACAGCAGATATGGCTTTTTACGAATAACCTCAAGTTGGCCTGCCCTTCCAAGAAGTTGGCACACAAGTTCATGGGACCCTTTCCAGTGAGAAGAAGAATCAATGAGGTATCTTACAAATTAGCCTTACCTGACTCTCTAAAGATTCATGCAGTATTTCATGTCTCATTGTTAAAGCCTGAAGTACCTGACCCTTTCCTGACAGGGGAGCCAATCACCAGAACCAGTTTTGGTTGACAGTTGCGAGAAATACGTGGTGGAGGCCATCCTTGATTGTAGAAAATAGACATGTGCACAACAAAAATTTTCGTTTATTTCTGTTTCGTTTCTGTTCGTTTATCGTGATTCGTAACAAGTCGTAATTTCTTAAGACGTTAGTTATCGTATTCGTACTCTTTAGTATTTTCGTAACACTTTTTTTTCCGTTTCCGTTTTTTTATGTTAGTTTATTTTTCGTTGATTCGAGATTAGTATTTTCGTTAAATTTTGTATTTTGCCTCGTTCGTATTTTTACAATGAATTTATTCGTTCATTGGTTTTTACGTTGGTTTATTTTTCGTTGTTTTGATTTTCGTATTTAAATTATATTTTTCAACATGCCGCGTTCGTATTTTCGTAAGAAATAAATCTTCATTGCTTTATGATCATTCGTATTTTCGTGTCTAATTTCATTTGATTGTAACAACGTTCTTTTGTAGATTTTATTGCATTTGTAATTCTGTTAAAATACATTTTACGTTTATTCGACACACTACTCGTCGTAATTTTGTAAAACATTGTAATTTACGGCGATTGACTTGACAGATCCACAAAACCGGTGCAACCTACCCAAACACACCCTATCTGGACTCTGGATGGAATGCACTGCAGTCTAACACAGATAAAGACACAAGGAGCCACTAGGTAATAAGAAAGAAGCTCATTGGGGGAAGGAACAAACCTCTTCAGGGGAAGGGACAGCGCTGAGTGGCTATTGGTCACAGTACTAATGAAAGTGAATTTACGTTATTTCATATACATTTTCCGAAGATTCGTAATTAATTTTTCGTTAGTTTTGCTTTTCGTTTTTTATTCTTTGTTCGGCATTTCGGTTGTTTTTTCTTTTCGTTCTTCGAATATTAGTAAGTTTGCATTTTCGTTTATTTTTCGTAATTATGATTTATTTTTTTGTGTTCGGTATTTTCGTTATTTCTATGTTGTAGTTTATTTTTTCTTTTGTTGTGGTGTTCTTTTACATTTAGTAGTTTTGTATCTTCGTCGTTTTTCATATTCGTTAATTTTGGAAATATCGTTATTAGTTATAGGTTAACGAATCAACGAAAATAACGAATAATGACGGAAAACGTATTCGTAACTAAAAAAATTGCACATGTCTAGTAGAAAACGGCAAGGGAAAACTCAATTCCTGATCAAGTGGAGGAGGACAATTCCTGAGAACCTGAAGGCAACATCCATGCCAAGTGCCTTTTTTCTTGCCCATCCTGAGAAAAAGGCTTGGTTAGGCATCCAGAGGTCAGGGACCTGCTGGTATGGGAAGAAGGCTCTTGCGTGCGCGCTTGCGCACACGCGCTGCTGTGCAGAATAGGCAACAGCAAAACTAGCTATTAAATTATAGGTATTGGAATTTTCTTTCAAATTTGGGTGTTTATGAACTTAATGAATATGAACAAACGCATCTAAATAAATGGAACTTAACAAATTAATAATAATTAATAATAATAATATGTTCTATTAATAATAATAAATAATAATACTAATAATTAGTTATGTTCTATTCATTTAGATGCGACATTCCTTATTTCGTAACTTCGGATGGATTTGTATTCGTTACATTGACTAACAGCCAAATTTGAAAGGAAATTCCAATACCTATAATTTATTAGTTAGTATTAATTATTATTATTAGTTAGTTATTATTAGGGATGAGCTTCGTGTTCGATGCGAACACATGTTCGCATCGAACGTTGCCTGTTCGATCGTTCGTCTAAAAACGAACAAAACGGGTCGTTTGCGCCAAAATCGAATGACGCGCAATGGCCCATAATTCAATGCGGCGTTGCGTGCTGATGATTGGCCAAGCATGCACCATGACCCCGCATGCTTGGCCAATCACAGCGCCCAAAAAACGAAGAGACCTAATTGGCCAAAGCCTGGGTGCTTTGGCCAATTAGGGCTCAGGGCTTTAGCACACGCCCCACACTATAAAAGACCGCCTCCTGGGCGGCCTCGTTTAGTGTGTTCCGGCTTGCTTTCAGAGAGAGAAGTCAGACAGACAGTGGGCCAGATTCTCAGCGGCGCTACGACGGAGTATCTCAGATACCCCATCGTATTGCCGTTTTTTTTGCCTCGTATCTATGCGAGTGATGCTTAGCATCACTTTGGCATAGATACGCTTCTACATCCGACAAGTGTAATACCATTACACTTGCGGATCGTAGTTGTAATGACAACTCCGGCCACTAGGTGGCCTTTACGTTTTTTCATTTGCATATGCAAATGAGGCTAGTACGCCGATTCCCGATCGCTTTTACGCCGCCCCGTCGTCGTGTACGTCATTTTCGTCCGCGTAAGGTTACCCCTGCTTCTATGAGGAGTAACCTTACTAAGTTCCGTCGGATGCCATCGGGTGCCGTCGGATGCCATGTTAAGTATGGCGTCGGGTCAACGTCGGCTTTTTCCGTCGCTTACGTCGTTTTACTAACTCGTTCACGAATAGGGCATTGCGTAAGTGACGATCACGTTGTTTTGACGTCGGTTTCAACGACGCTTTCCGACGTGAGCTGGAGCATGCACACTGGGCTTTTTCCCCGGCCGGCGCATGCGCAGTTCGTTCGACGCGGGGGCGCGCTTAATTTAAATACAAGCCGCCCCATTTGAATTACGCTGGCTTACGCTGGGCAATTTTCGCTACGCCAACGCAAACTACGGAGCAAACAGTTAGAGAATACGGCACTTGCTCTAGTACGATGCAGCGGCGTAGTGTAAATGGTTTACGATACGCAAGCAAAATTCTATAAGAATCTGGCCCCGTGAGTTAGAGAGAGAGAGAGATAGATAGAGACACAGGGGTAGATTCATGTAGATCAGCGGATTTTTGATCCGCGTGATCTATCTTGTTTACGATCCGCCTGCGCCAGTTTTTGAGGCAAGTGCTGTATTCAGAAAGCACTTGCCTCGTAATTAGCCCTGGCGGATCGTAAATCCCCCGGCGGAATGCAAATTCCGCGGCTAGGGGGAGTTTACTATTTAAATCACGCGCGTCCCCGCGCCGATCGTACTGCGCATGCGCCGCCGGCAAAATTTCCCGACGTGCATTGCTTTAAATGACGTCGCAAGGACGTCATTGTTTTCGATGTTAACGCAATTAACGTATGGCCGTATTCCCGGACGACTTAAGTAAACGACGTAAAAAATTCAAAACTCGACGCGGGAACGACGGCCATACTTAACATAGGATCCGCCGCACTTACCCCACATATAGCAGGGGTAATGATCCGCCGGAAAAAGACGAACGCAAACGACGTAAAAAAAAAGCGACGGCCGGGCGTTCGGTTCTGAATCGGCGGTTCTCCTCATTTGCATATTCGTCGCGTAGAAAAAAAGAAGCGCCACCTAGCGGACGGCGGGAGAATGCAGCCTAAGAACCGACAGTGTAACTCACTTACACCAGTCGGCTCTAAGGGAGATCTATGCGGAACCTGATTCGAGGAATCAGCCGCATAGATCCGAGCGTCGGATCTCACAGATCCGACGGTGTATCAGTAGATACACCGTCGGATCTGTACATGAATCTACCCCACAGTGTTTTTTCAGATAGATAGATAGATAGATAGATAGATCAGGGAGGCTAGTAGTCAGTATAGTTAAATTTACAGTTTGTAGAGAATATATTGACATCCCTAGGAGTTGTCAATATATTTACAAACTGTAAAGCTTAGCTAGATCTGCTATTAGAATCTGTCAGGCAGGAGATTGTGCTTGATGCAGTGCTCTAACGTGTTGTATTGCCTGCATTAGGGTTTACCTTAAACATAGTACTCCGTGTTAGTCAACGTGTGCTAGTTAATTGCACATAGACGCATTACCTGTTACTGCAGTTGCTGTTAATGCAAGTGGGCTATTGAATTGCACAGAAACGCAGTCGCTCTGTATGCGTGTGCTGTTAAATACTACCTGAGCGCATTTGGTGTCACTGTACGTGTGCTGTTACATATCACCTGAGCGCATTTGGTGTCACTGCACGTGTGTTGTTACATATCACCTGAGCGCATTTGGTGTCACTGCACGTGTGCTGTTACATATCACCTAAGCGCATTTGGTGTCACTGCACGTGTGCTGTTACATATCACCTGAGCACATTTGGTGTCACTGCACGTGTGCTGTTACATATCACCTGAGCGCATTTGGTGTCACTGCATGTGTGCTGTTACATATCACCTGAGCGTATTTGGTGTCACTGCACGTGTGCTGTTACATATCACCTGAGCGCATTTGGTGTCACTGCACGTGTGCTGTTACATACCACCTGAGCGCAGTTAGTGTCACTGTACGTGTGCTGTTACATACCACCTGAGCGTATTTGGTGTCACTGCACGTGTGCTGTTACATATCACCTGAGCGCATTCGGTGTCACTGCATGTGTGCTGTTACATACCACCTGAGCGCAGTTAGTGTCACTGTACGTGTGCTGTTACATACCACCTGAGCGCATTTGGTGTCACTGCACGTGTGCTGTTACATATCACCTGAGCGCATTTGGTGTCACTGCACGTGTGCTGTTACATACCACCTGAGCACAGTTAGTGTCACTGTACGTGTGCTGTTACATATCACCTGAGCGCATTTGGTGTCACTGCACGTGTGCTGTTACATACCACCTGAGCACTGCACTTGTGCTGTTACATAGCACCTGAACAATATGTCTGAAAGGACAACAAAGAGAGGCAGAGAGTCACGAGGGCAAGCAGGCTCTGCATCTAGAGGTAACGCTGGTGGTGGATGTGGTGCATCCTCTTCAGCACGTGGCCGTGGCCGTGGCCGCTCGTCCTTCTTTTCGGGAGCTGCCCATGTTGAGCCTCAACATGCTGAGAAATTAGTAGAGTGGATGACCAAGCCGTCCTCATTCTCCTCATCCTCTCTCACACAGACTGATCTAAGTTTGTCTGGCAAAGCAGCTGCCAAGGCGTCCTCTTCCCTCTGCACAATGGCTTCACACAATACTTCCCTAGTCCCACCATGTCCTCCTGAGGAGTCCCCCGAACTGTTTCAACACAGTGTTGGGTACATGCTGCAGGAGGATGGGCAGCGTTTTGAAGACTCCGATGATGGAACACAGATAGAGGAAGGCATTGATGTGAGCCCAGGGAGAGGGGGTGGCCGAGAGGGACAGCAATCTGGGAGTGATGTTCCCCCAGCTGGAGCATACTGCCAGGTTGTTGACGAGGAGGGAGGGGATGATGAGGTCACTGACTCTACCTGGGTGCCTGATAGGAGAGAGGAGGAGGAGGAAGAGGCAAGGGGCACATCTACAAAGAGGCATGATGCCCTCCAGGGGTCAGCTTAAGGGCACACCAACTGCATTACAGCGCACATCTACGGCGCTTGTGCATGGCGCTGCTGTGTCTGACCGGTATAGAAAAAGTTCTTTGGTGTGGGCCTTTTTTGAAACATGTCCACAAGATCGTACCTTTGCTATCTGCAACATATGTCAACATATGCAGCGCCAAAATAAGTACAATCCCAGCCATCCACATGCCCAGCAGTTGAATGCTAGCTTAGCGAAATTGCTAGCACTTCAACTGCTACCTTTTCAGTTGGTGGATTCTGCCCCCTTCCGTGAGTTTGTGCAATGTGCAGTACCTCAGTGGCAAGTACCAAAACGCCACTTTTTCTCACGGAAGGCGATTCCGGCTTTCTACCGGCATGTGGAAGGCAATGTCCATGCCTCGCTGGACAGGGCGGTCAGTGGTAAGGTGCATCTTACCACTGACTCATGGTCCAGCAGGCATGGACAGGGATGTTACCTTTCTTTTACGGCCCATTGGGTGACTCTGCTAGCAGCTGGGAAGGACGCAGGGCAAGGTCCAGGAGTTTTGGAGGTTGTTCCGCCACCACGCCTCCAAAACACTATTACTGCTTGTGACACACCTCTCTCCTCCACCACCTCCTCTTCATCTTCCTCTGTGGCCTCTTCCTGTGCTGATGTTTCCTCAGAACCAGCCGTGCTCCGTAGGCGTACGAGAGGCTACGCAGGAATGCAGGCCAAGAGATGCCATGCGGTGCTAGAGCTTGTGTGCTTGGGAGACAGGAGCCACACTGGGGAAGAGGTTCTTTCAGCTCTGCAGGGGCAGGCTCAGAGGTGGTTGACGCCACGCCAGCTGAAGCCTGGAATGGTGGTCAGCGATAATGGCACCAACCTCCTCTCTGCCCTGCGACAGGGAAAACTCACCCACGTGCCCTGTTTTGCGCATTTCCTGAATTTGGTGGTACAGCAGCTCTTGGGCAGGTGCCCGGGCTTACAGGATGTCCTGAAGCAGGCCAGGAAAGTCTGTGTGCCTTTCCGGAGGTCATATAATGCCACTGCTCGGCTGACTGACCTCCAAAGGGAATACAACCTGCCCAAGAACCGCCTAATTTGTGACATGCCCACCAGATGGAACTCTACGTTGGCCATGCTGCAGCGGCTGCACACGCAGCAGCGGGCCATCAATGAGTACCTGTGCCAATATGGCAGCAGAACTGGGTCAGGGCAGCTAGGTTTTTTTTCCCCACGCCAGTGGGCCTTGATCAGGGATGCATGCACTGTCCTGTCACCATTTGAGGAGGCCATGAGGATGGTGAGCAGTGACAGTGCATGCATCAGTGAGACTGTCCCTCTTATTCACATGTTGGAGCACACGCTACGTGGAATAATGGACAGGGCCCTTGAGGCAGAACAGAGGGAGGAAGAGGAGGACTTCCTTACCTCTCAAGTCCCCCTTTACCCAGACAGTGGGCCTGCTTGCCCACCTAGCACACAGGAAGAGGAGGAGGAGGAGGAGGAGGAGGAGGAGGAGGAGGAGGATTGTATCAGCAGCATGGAGGTGGAGCCTAGCACTCAGCATCAGCAGCAGCAGTCTTCAAGGGATCATTTACAGTCCCAAGGAACACGTGGACTTTTACGTGGCTGGGATGAGGTGCCTCTGGATCCTGTCGTCCTCAGTGACCCAGAGGACTGTGCCCCGAATGCCTCTGCAAACCTACGCTGCATGGCCTCCCTGATCCTTCAAAGCCTGCGTAAGGATCCTCGTGTACGTGCTATCAAGGAGACCGATCATTACTGGCTGGCAACTCTCCTTGATCCATGTTACAAGAGTAAGGTTGCCGACCTTATGTTGCCATCGCAGAGGGAGCAGAAAATGAAACTTCTGCGGGAGGCCTTGCAGAAGGGTCTGTGCAATGTGTTCCCAGAACCGGGGGGATTACCAAAACCTGGCTCTGGGTGACGTCTTGCTGAGGATTCGGTGAGTCACAGAAGGAGCGGTGGAGAAGGTGGCCGCCTGACCGATGCCTTCAGACAGTATTTTAGTCCGCAGCCCCAAGGTCTGACCGGTTCCAGCAACCATCGCCAGCGTCTGGTTTACATGGTCCAGGAATACCTAGAGGAAAGATCCGACTTGGACTCCTTCCCCACCGAAAATCCTCTGGCTTACTGGGTCTTAAGGATGGATCACTGGCCAGAGCTTGCACAGTATGCAATTGAGTTACTGCCTTGCCCTGCATCCAGTGTTCTTTCAGAACGCACATTCAGTGCTGCTGGAGGCTTTGTTACCGATCACAGGGTGCGCCTCTCCACCGACTCTGTTGATCGACTGACCTTCATCAAAATGAATCAGGCTTGGATCAACACCAGCTACCAAGCACCTGATGCTGATGTTACTGAATAATATTTTTTTGTTGAAATGTCGGATCCCTTTTAGACTGCGTATGCTGATGCTGAGTGACTGTCCTCTTATGCTGCTGATGGAATATCCTTCTCCTCCTCACTTTTCTTGCTGATAGCTAGTAAGAAATGTGTTTCTGGGCTCCGCCACCAGTGCCCAAGGCACAATTTTTCTGCCCCTGTTTAACAGGGGCGCCTAACAACAATTTTTGATCCAATCATTTGCACGTTGCTCCTTGTTGTGCTCCAATTGGAGTTATTGGGAGGGGTTGCAGTGTTGTGTTGTGCCCAAGGCACAATTTTTCTGCCCCTGTTTAACAGGGGCGCCTAATAACAATTTTTGATGCAATACTTTGCACGTGGCTCCTTGTTGCACTCCAATTACAGTATGTTTGAGGGGTGTCCTTTTCTCTAAAATTTTTCTTTTACAAAACAATAATGGCTCCCCACCACCGCTAAAATATTCGACATATTGTTGCCACACAGCACGTGCGCAAGCAGTATTATTTACTTTTTTTTTATAGTCCTCTCATGTTGTGCAGGGACATTTCTATAACACGTGCCACTACTATAGACACCCAGCAGGTGTGATATTTAAAGGATTTTTTTTTTTCACTTTAAGCATCATTAAAATGGCTGCTCCGGAAAAAACGGCCGTTTTTAAAACTTTTTTTTCCATTGATACATGTTCCCTGGGGCAAGACCCGGGTTCTGAACAACGTTTTCCAACATTAGATTGAATTTTGGTCTTTAAAATGATCGTTTTTGAATTCGAACGTTCGGGTCCCATAGACTTCAATGGGTTTCGAAAAGTTTGTGTGAACCCGCGGTCTGTTCGGACGTTCTGGTGCGAACCGAACCTGGGTGTTTTCGGCTCATCCCTAGTTATTATTTAGGATTTTCTAGTTTTCAGGTTTTCTAGTTTTCGTTCTTCTTTTCGGATTTTCAAATTTTTGGAAGAATTTGTTAAACAGATTTTTGCTAATTCAAATATTTCTGAATTAACAAATTTGTCAGATTTCGTCCAAAAATGTATTCGGAACTAAACAAATTGCACACGTCTACTTCACAATTATATGCCACTTTGTGTTGGTAAAAAATATAGGTAGATGGCGCACGACTTAAAGAATGCAATCAAAAGAATTAATAATATAATTAACAATTAGTAGATCATAAGGTCCATGTCAATATCAAAGAAAAAAATATAATAATAAATGACCATATAATGATAGTCCAAATAAATGACCATACAAAAGATGGTCACAATAAAAAGTCCCAAAAGTTTAATGTTTAGTCCAGCAACACTAGTGGCAGCACAGTCCTGAAGCAGAAGCAGACTCTGAAAAATATATGTAGACAAGGAGGACATGCGCCAAACTAAGTGTAGTAAAATAGGGATTTAATGAGGTAAAAATAGTAGTAAACAGTAGATTGGCTACTCACAAAACAATTAAGAGCAAGGGCACATCAGGGGTTAACGGCTGGTCAAGGGTCACAACGATCGTTTACAGCTGCAGGCAGGCTGACTTGGCCAAGTCAGCCTGCCTGCAGCTGTTTTTGGATCTGATGAACCAGCGGATGCTGAGAAACGCGTCATCCCATTGGCTGGCCCGAGGTTCGACGTCACTTCCGGTCGTACGGCGATAGACTGCGCTTCATGCTGGAACGCATAGCGCGTCCTATCCAGGAAACACAGCTTCTGGATCCCCTGTTGCTTCTCCCAGGCTTCCCCAGGATGGGTCTCCAAATCTCCCATGACTTGGCCAAGTCAGCCTGCTTGCAGCTGTAAACGATCGTTGTGACCCTTGACCAGCCGTTAACCCCTGATGTGCCCTTGCTCTTAATTGTTTTGTGAGTAGCCAATCTACTGTTTACTACTATTTTTACCTCATTAAATCCCTATTTTACTACACTTAGTTTGGCGCATGTCCTCCTTGTCTACACTTTGTGTTGGTCTATCACATAAAATCCCAATAAAATACATTTACATTTTTATAGTAACATGAAAAAATTTGGAAAATGTCAAGGGGCATGAATACTTTTTCAAGGCATTATGTGCGTGTGTGTATATATATATATATATATATATATATATATATATATATATATATATATATATATATATATTAGGGTTGTTCCGATACCACTTTTTTAGGACCGAGTACAAGTACCGATACTCGCCGATACCGAATACCGATACTTTTTTTTTAAATGTGTCCCCAAATGCAGCCATGTCCCCCCACATATGCAGCCATGTTCCCCACATATTCAGCAATGTCCCCCACATATGCAGCAACGTCCCCCCACATATGCAGCCATGTCCCCCACACATGCAGCCATTCATGAATAAGTCATGTGACGAGTGACACAATGCGTGGGGGAGGAGCCTACAGTGACGGGACCTTCAGATCTTCCGAATGAGGAGCCCAGCATACTGAGCGGCAAACATATACCATATAGCCTACAAGGATTCGTGAGTGCTATCGCTGCATTTGTAGCTGCATACCTTGTCCATGCAATAATATGCTATGTCGTTTCTCTTTCTTTTCCCCTGCATATATACTGTGAATATCTGAGTGCTGGTGGAAACTGCATCCTGACCTGACCCTTGCTTTTTGTTGTGAGCGGTGTAAGGGATACACAGGCTAATTCCCTTTATGTGAAACACTCGAGTGGTGTTGGAGCTTGTTGTTGTTGTTTTCTAATCTGATCCATGATATCAGTGTGAGCGGTGTGAACGCAGTGTGAACGTGGCAGTGACAAGAACTGTGGATTTTACGTTAATCATTGGGACTTTTTCATATATTGTTGTGCTGTATTGGTATCACACATTAGTTGATCTTAGCTCAATTTACTCTATATTTTCTTTATTCATACTACTCGACCATACATAATACAGATCATAGAATAGACAATTTTTTTATTAGTCAAGCAGGACTGATGATGACTCCTTTCTCTGGAATCAGTAATTTTATTAGGTCTGACCATGCTTCGGTGTTCTTGGAATTAGCTTTGTCTGATTACAAAAAAGGCAATGGTCTTGGAGGCTTAATGATAACTTACTTAAAGCGGAGTTCCACCCAAAAGTGGAGCGTCTGCTTTAAAGCGGATCTCCACCCTAAAGTGAAGATCCGCTGATCGGAACCCTCCCCCCTCCGGTGTCACAATTGACACCTTTCAGGGGGGAGGGGGGTGCAGATACCTGTCTAAAGACAGGTATCTGCAACCACTTCCGGCCCGCAGTCTCGGGCAAAAGACGGGTTTTTTGGCGACATCCCGTCGCCCCCCCCCGTTGTGTGCTGGGAACTCTCAGCTCCCAGCACACAGCGGGAGCCAATCGCCGGGCGCAGCGCGACTCGCGCATGCGCAGGGAACCGGGCAGTGAAGCCGCAGCGCTTCACTTCCTGGTTCCCTCACCGTGGATGGAGGGGGGAGCAGCAGGGTGACGAGCGATCGCTCATCCTCTGCTGCGGACGCCGCTGGACTCCAGGACAGGTAAGTGTCCTAATATTAAAAGTCAGCAGCTGCAGTATTTGTTGCTGCTGGCTTTTAATATTGTTTTTTTGCTGAACCATCCGCTTTAAGCACTCCTCACCCCCTTACATGCCATATTTGGCATGTCATTGTTTTGGGGTGAGGGGGCTTCGGTAGGAGTGGGACTTCCTGTCCTACTTCCACCTACAGTCCACCTAGGAGACTGCTCCTCTCGCTTTAAGTGGCCCCTCCCTCTAGGTGATCTCCTGGGACACGTGACAGGTCCCAGGAGATCGCCTGTCCACTCCTAGAGCGCAGCGCGACTCAGTTTAGGCCGATACGTATTCTTCTACATATTTTTCGTTAAAAAAAAAATCGCAATTAGCATTTATTAATTGGTTAGCGCAAAATTTATAGCGTTTACAAAAAAGGGGGTAGTTTTATGGCATTTTTATTAATATTTTTTTTTTTACTAATGGCGGCGATCAGCATTTTTTTTTCGGTACTGCGATATTATGGCAGACACATCGGACACTTTTGACACATTTTTGGGACCATTGGCATTTTTATAGCGATCAATGCTATAAAAATACATTGTATTACTATAAAATGCCATTGGCAGTGAAGGGGTTAACACTAGGGGGCAGGGAAGGGGTTAAGTGTGTTCCTGTTTGTGTTCTAACTGTATGGGGGGGTGGCCTCACTAGGGGAAATCACTGATCTTCTGTTCATACATTGTATGAACAGAAAATCAGCGTTTCTCCCGCTGACAGGAACGAGAGCTATGTGTTTACACACAAAGCTCCCGTTCCCCGCTCTGTAACAAACGAGCGTGCGTACCCGGCGGCGATAATAAGAAATATGCTACTTCATTTGGGGGAGCAGTAAACGTACCAGTATGTCGCTGGATTGGAGGGGTGATAGCCTGGTCGTCACTACAGCAATGATCTTTTACAGGAAGTGTACAAGCATCTGATTAAAATGATCTTGGTTTGAACAGTTGCATTGGAGGTCAGAGGACAGATATGGGGTCTAAAAGACCTCATATCTCCCCATAAAGAGAACCTGTAATGGCCCATGCTATCACAAGGGATGTTGTCCATCCCTTGTTAAAGCAAAAATGTAAAGATACAGTGTAAGATTTATTTTTTATTATTTGTAATACATAAAATACAATTTAAAATCAATTTAAACTGCCCCCTGCTCCTTCATGCTTACTAATTGCAAACACATGCATTGGCTCTGCACGCATATGTAAATGGAAACAAACCTGCATTCCGCTTTAAGTCAGGGGCGGAGGGCAAGGGCGTGGTTAAAGGGGGCCCCTTCAGGAAGGCTGTACGGGGCCCCATTATTTCTAACAGCGGCCCTGCCTACCCTACCCATGCACCAAAATAAAGTGTCAAAAATAAAAACAGTAGACAAGGTTTTTGACAATACTTTTATTTTTTTTAAAACAATGTCCACCGATATAGATTCATCATCAATCACAATGCCTACTGCACCGTCAGACCTTGTCAAAGGCCGAACTCATTGAAGGCTGACCGCCGAATCCCTACTCAGTCAGGTGACAGTTCTGTAAGGTAAGAGGTGGGGCGATCCAATGACATCACCTGGTGGCCCTGCCCCTTGTATTGCCACAACCAGTGCATGCCTTAACAACATATTAACTGTGTGCTCGGCAGGCGACATCCCACCGAACGTGTAGAAAATGTGCGTGTTCGGCAAACTTTGCCTCAGCCCGTTCCTGAGCAGAAATCCTATTTTGGCTTTAGACAAACAGGTCTAGCCCTGCTTCCAACTACCTGTATTAGGGAGAAAAATCTTCTTCAATGACCCTTTATGATTTAGTTTCATGATGCTACTGTGACCTAATTTCACAAGCTAAGTGACCTGAGCCTAAGCTTCAAGGGTAAGCTCTGCTTCAGGGACAAGTAAGTGCATATAATAAGATAGGGACATAGCAGTTTTAATAAACAGTGTAATGGCAGGGCTTACTTGCAAAGTGTCAGGGTTGGGCTCAGTCCTCCCTTTTCAGTGCTCAGCTGTCGGTTAATTGCCAGCACTCATTGTTCCACATTGTCTTACCTGGTGATCATTTCCTGCTCTTCAGCCAGTCCCTTCTGACTATTTAATCTCTGGATTCCTCATATACTGGCTTGTACTGACTACCCAAACCCTTTGATTACCGAACCCTGGCTGTGTTTTAACTTCATTACTATTTGTACAATTGTTACCACTATATTAAAAGGGGTGATTTTTACTGCATTTTCTGTCTCTGTCTGATTTATGGTTCCTAACACAAAGTCAAGTAATATTAGATTACAAACTGAAACTAAGTCAGAGAATGGCACTGTCATGCACCGTGAAATACTGAAGTGTTTCTACGTGAAATCCTAATTCATGTATTGCAGAAGATGAGACATTGTGGATAGTACATATTGCAAGAGATACTGGAAGTGGCTTAATTTGTCGTGACTAGGTCACTAGGACGATGACCCTTCAATGCTTAGCTCTGACTAGTGAAATGCTAAGTGAAGCCGGGCTTGTGAGAGACATTTCATTGTCCAGTGTGTAGGGGTGTTAATTCAGGTCGGCTCCTAGACCTTTCTATTATGTGATAAAACTGTTTAAAGTTTCCTGTCAGGAGTATTGGTTTAGCATGTCATTATCTAAAAGGTTAATTAAATTCTATTGATAACGGAATGTGATGCGTCAAGCTTTGCGGTGCCGAAATGTCTCTGTATGGAAAACCCTGTGTGTGGAAAAGGGGGTGGAGATTTCATTGTTCTTTGATTGTAGAAAGCTTGTAACCTGTATATAACCAGCAGAGTGTTTCAATAAAGTTGAGTTCTGTTTGAACATACAACTCGCTTGGTTTGTGTTCTTAATGGGTTAGATCGGCACATAGCTGTAGGTCGGACCCCGCATCCTTGGATGACTGGACCATCAGATGTTGCAATCCGCAATCTTATCAAATAGAAGCAGAGGAGTGTCTGGAGAGCAGGACCTGGGCGAGCAAGGGTCTCCTCACATTGGTTGGCAGCGGTGGGATTTGCTCTCCAGTACTGGGACAACTCCAAACCACCACCATGAATGACCAGCTATGCAGCCTACAGGAGAACCATGCTAAAAGACTTGCTTGAGAGCGTGGAGGGACCGGTGGGAAGAACAAGGCCACCCTGATCATTGCGCTAGCCGAGATGGATCAGAGGGATGGTGATGCAGGACCCCGGTCAGTTGAAGACTTGTTCCAGCAGCGAGTTCAACAGCGGTTGGCAATATATGGTGCTAACCCATCAGAGACCGCCATACAGGATGCCATTAGAGACATCCAGCTGTAGGATGAGCGACAACAGAGAACAAAAGCGCCAAGAGAGAGAACGAGAGCGGCAACAGAGAGAACGAGAGCGGCAACATGAGCTGAGAATTGCAGAAATACGGCAATCGGTGACAACGCCTAAAGAAGCAGCACCAAATGAAAGAAGAGAAGTACAGATACCAGTAACCATGGAAGAGGAATTCAGAAGGAGGTTGCGAGAAAAGCAGATACAGCACAGAGGACCAGTATCAGAGGAGGTCCTGCTTGGATGGTCTGATTTGATCTGCTGCGAACTCTGGAAAGAAGCGCTAGCCCGCGAGCAGCGACACAAGGGAAAAGCTCTCCCCTCCATCCACAGAAGGTACTGGTCACAGTATGAAGTATGAATGCTGTTATTGGGGGAACAACCGAAGCAGGAGTGGACAGCAGAGTTAAGCAGGCTGATCCGGGCAGAGATGCGGTTGGACGAGAGCTACAGAGCCCTCCGGTAGTATGCAGTCCAAGAGTGCCCGTGGTCAGCGGATGACAGCCCCACGGAAGGCTTTGACTATGATGGCCTGGGATTGTTGTATTGGAAGATGTCCAGGGATCCCGACTTTGGAAATGATTGGGAGTGGCGCTTGGAGAACATAATGGAGCACAGAGAGGAAAAGTTGAATATCTCGGAAGGCCACTGGTTACCGGAAGATTTGGAATTTCTGGCCGTTCAGGAATGGGAGCTGGAATTTGCCTACAAACAGCTGCTAGACTCCACTCAGCAGCAGGATGGGGCTCCCTTTGCCTGGGACTATGAGGAAATATCAGCTGACAGTGCTGAAATCCTGGCTGAAGAATCAGCAATGTGGCAGAGTAACAGCAGGCTTTGCCAACCTGCCCCTGCAGCTATGGACCCAGAGGTCTTATGGCGGATGCAGCAAGTGCTGACTGACCTTGATGATCCTGTTTCTGCATGGGATGATCTTGAATGGAGGAATGTGCCTGTCCAGCAGTATGGCAGTGAATTGGCAGTGGAAAATCTGGAGATTGCCGTTCCCAAAGCTGAAGTACTGACCGCAGGGACGAGCTCTGCTAAACTCTGCTCAGTACCTATGGCATCTTCTGGGTTTCATGGACAGGAGATGGTGAAATCTATCCCCAAACCCCAGTTGCAGAGACAGGGGACTTAATAGATGTTTCTGCTGAGGAAGAACAACCTGATGAGCCTCCAGCAGATAAGCTGGGATCAGGGCCAAACTTCACTGTGCTCTGCCCAGCACCAAGGGCAGTATTTGTGGAATTACAAGGAACTTCCCCAGCTGAAGCGCTGGTCACCGGACAGAGGGTTCAAGACCTCTGCCTCACCCCTGTGGCAGTTCCGGAGGCTCAGGGTGAGAAGATGGCGATCACTCCCCAGCCGCAGATTACAGAATGTATGGACTGTTCAAAGGATGTTATGGATTATGCACCCCCAGCAGAAGTGCTGGCAACAGGGCAGAGTGCTAACTATCTCTGCCCAGCACTGGAACCAACTGTGGAGTTCCAGGGAGCCGGGGCAGTTGGCCCCCCTCCCTAGCAACAAGCTGAGGTGGTAAAGCTCTTACACTCGGCTGAATCACTGGCAGCAGGACAGGATGCTACTGGCAGCTGCACCCCACTACAGCTTGAGCGGATATCGGTGGATGGAACTATGGTCCCCACCCACAGCAACCCAGCAGAAGAGCTGGCAACAGAGCAGAGTGCCCCGGGCCTCTGCTCTCAACTAACAGAAGAGGGGGTTCCTGTTGTAGTGGATGACACTTCAGTCTCCACTGACACAACCCCAGAAAATGGTGTGGCACTGAGACAGGAGGATGTCGGCTTTGCTTTGCAAGCACCGGGGGATTTTCACCTACCACCAGTGGATGGGACTTCAGTCTCCACTTGTATACCCCAGGGATGGGGGACAGTTGGCCCAGATCCCCAACAGCACGAGGAACTGAGTCCAGTCAACCCGCCTTCTCTCCAGCGGCTGAAAGGTCTCCAGGGAGAAGGGCCAGTCCAGGCCTCCCCGGTGGCAGGTGTGTTCCCTGAGAGAGGCAGAGGTTTGCTGGGTGAGTAATGCTCTGTTTGGGATAATTTATTTGGGGTACGGTATGGATACCGGCATTGGGGGACTGGAACTACTGACTAACTTCAGAGTCAACCCATCTGGTGTCTCCTACTGTGTTAGTCTCCTGCCAAAAGAGGAGTTGTGTGCCAGAAATAGCCGGGACAGAGGCTTTTGGAGAGGACTGAATGTGAGCCTATTGTCATCCGATTATGGGCCAGGGCCTCAAAGCAGGGAGCAGGCGGATGGTTTATCCTGGCAGACAGTCCTGGAACCTTAAGACTACTTTTCCAACATCCTCGAGTGGACCCGTTTGGGTCCCACTGCGGCTGTTGGACTATTTCCCAGGGGGAGTAATGTCATGGACCGTGAAATACTGAAGTGTTTCTACGTGAAATCCTAATTCATGTATTGCAGAAGATGAGACATTGTGGATAGTACATATTGCAAGAGATACTGGAAGTGGCTTAATTTGTCGTGACTAGGTCACTAGGACAATGACCCTTCAATGCTTAGCTCCGACTAGTGAAATGCTAAGTGAAGCCGGGCTTGTGAGAGAGATTTCATTGTCCAGTGTGTAGAGGTGTTAATTCAGGTCGGCTCCTAGACCTTTCTATTATGTGATGAAACTGTTTAAAATTTCCTGTCAGGAGTATTGGTTTAGCATGTCATTATCTAAATGGTTAATTGAATTCTATTGATAACGGAATGTGATGTGTCAAGCTTTAGGGTGTCAAAATGTCTCTGTATGGAAACCCCAGTGTGTGGAAAAGGGGGTGGAGATTTCATTGTTCTTTGATTGATGAAAGCTTGTAACCTGTATATAACCAGCAGAGTGTTTCAATAAAGTTGAGTTCTGTTTGAACATACATACAACTCGCTTGGTGTGTGTTCTTAATGGGTTCGATTGGCACATAGCTGTAGGTTGGACCCCGGAACCTTGGATGACTGGACCATCAGATGTTGCAATCTGCAATATGATCAAATAGAAGCAGAGGAGTGTCGGGAGAGCAGGACCTGGGCGAGCAAGGGTCTCGTCACAGGCACCAAATATGCTTTCACGTCTGTGAGAGAAATTTCACCTGAGACCACACTCTGGAACAAGTTAAGAAGTTTTCTTTATTTACTCGTACGAGGAGACAAGTTACAACAAAATGACAGATATTTGCCTACTGGTTCTAACCGCTTGCCACCTGTGCAATAAGGCTGCATAGACAAACAGCAAGCCTGATAGATGCCTATCTGAACAGATAATTGCCCAGTGGTTCTGACCCCCATGGCCCGTGGAATAGGGTAGCATACACGGAGGTAAGCCTTATGAGCTCCCATCTGACTTGTCTGACTAACAATTGTAAAAACTGGCATGCATATACCCTCACAAGCCTTATCTAAGCCATCTCTCCTAGATGTGATTGGTTGCTAAGATCTACGTCAATGTAACACCTGTCCTACAACCAAACTTAATTATTGCCAGAATTCCTGTATGTTCATTAACCACTTGACCACTGGGCACTTAAACCCCCTTCCTAACCAGACCAATTTTCAGCTTTCGGTGCTCTCACAATTTGAATGACAATTACTCAGTCATACAACATTGTACCCATTTGAAATTTTTGTCCTTTTTTTTCCACACAAATAGAGCTTTCTTTTGGTGGTATTTGATCACCTCTGGGTTTTTTATTTTTTGCGCTATAAAAGAAAAACGACTGAAAATTCTGTAAAAAAAAATAAAAAAATCTTGTTTCTGTCATATTAGCGGGTTATTTCTTACACACAGCATATGCATACAGCAAATTACACCACAAAACACATTCTGCTATTCCTCCCGAGTATGGCGATACCCCATGTGTGAGACTCAGCGTGGCCACATACAGAGGCCCAACATGCAGGGAACGCCACCAGGCGTTCTGGAACACCCAGACCAATTCTGACATTTCTCTCCTACATGGAAAAATCATCATTTATTTGCTAGAAAATTACATAGAACCCCAAAACATTATATATGCTTTTTTAGCAAAGACCCTAGAGAATACAATGGCGGCAGTTACAACTTTTTATCTCGCATGGTATTTTCGTAGACATTTTTTAAACGCGTGTTTTTAAAAAAAAAAAACAGTTTTGTGCTAAAAAAAAAAAAAAACAGTAAAGTTAGCCCAATTTTTTTTCATAATATGAAAGATGAAGTTACGCCGAGTAAATAGATACCCAACATGTCACCCTTCAAAATTGCGCACAATGATGGAATGGCGCCAAACTTTGCTACTTAAAAATCCCCATAGGCGACGCTTTAATTACTTTTATTGGTTAAATGTTTTTAGTTACAGAGGAGGTCTAGGGCCAAAATGATTGCTCTCGCTCTAACGTTCGCAGAGATACCTCACATGTGTAGCCTGAACACCTTTTTCATATGTGGGCGGGACTTACGTATGCGTTCGCTTCTGCATGCGAGCACACGGGGACAGGGGTGCTTTAAAAAAATGGGTATTGCAGAGTATTTGGGTATTGCAGAGTGTAACGGTCACCACCGCTTACGATCTTCCATCCATCCACGACAAGCTTATCTGACACACCAACAACCAGGCAGACATGATCCATTCCATTTCCCAGAATAAACGAGACTGTGCTCCGTTCTCTAGTTTCCAAAATGTAGGAATGACTTTATTGGTTTTCTTAGCTTGCTTATATATCCAGTACAGCATAATACAGTTCATCACAGGACAATGCAGTCCCCACCCCCCTACTCACTCCATGGGGGGCTAATTATCTAACCCGTAGCTAGACATCTGGGCACCGCATCATCAATAGAGTTCAATTAACCTTTAACATAACACAGACATCTAGTTAAATAAGTTATCTAGACAGCTTTATCACACAATGGCAGAGTCTAGTGAGAGTGGGTGCAATCAACACCTTTTCATCGGAATGTCTTTCACATGAATAGCCAACACCTCAAGATATTTCAATAGCCTATTAGAGGGATGAGTCACTGTCTGGTTGACCTGGTCAAGTCATGAACTCCTTGTGATATCTCAGTCCTGAAATATGAAGTATTAATAATATCCCATCTGTTAGTAAAGGAATTATGATTCCCTATTAGCCACCCTACACCCAAAAGGGCACAGGGTGGATTTCGACCCAGGAGTTATTGTTGCTGCTGGCACAGGAGTATCTCTCATCCTTCCAACGTCTCTGGGTGTCACGGGCCATTCTGTTACATCTCTCCCCTTTCGGTGGGAGACGGACACAGGAGGGAACCCCAAACGGGTTGACTCCGAAGTCCGTCAGTAGTTCCAGTCCTCCAATGCTGGTATCCATACTGTACCCCAAATAAATGGCTCCAAACTGAGCATTACTCACCCCGCCAACCTCTGCCTCTATCAGAGAACACGCCTGCCGCTGGGGAGAAGGCAGGGTGGCTGGGCTCAGTCAATCATGCTGTTGGCGGTCTGGGCCAACTGCCCCCCCTTCCTGAGGTATACCAGCGGAGACTGAAGTCCCATCCACTGGTGCTAGGTGAAAACCCCCCGGTGCTTGCAAAGCAAAGCCGACATCCTCCTGTCCCAGTCCTGTACCATTTTCTGGGGTTGTGCCAGTGGAGACTGAAGTCCCATCCACTACCCCAGGAACCCCCTCTTCTGTTAGTGAGGAGCAGAGGCCTGGGGCACTCTGCTCTGTTGCCAGCTCTTCCGCTGGGTTGCTGTGAGTGGAGACCACATTCCCATCCACTACCACAGGATCCCCCTCTTCTGTTAGGGAGGAGCAGAGGCCTATGACACTCTGTTCTGTTGCCAGCTCTTCCGCTGGGTTGCTGTGAGTGGAGATCAGTCCCATCCACCACCACAGGGTCCCCCTCTTCTGCTAGTTGGAAGCAGAGGCCTGGGGCACCCTGCTCTGTTGCCAGTGATTCAGCTGGGGGTAAAAGCTTTACCACCTCAGCTTGCTGTTGGAGAGAGGGGCCAACCGCCCCGGCTCTCTGGAACTCCACACTATCCGCTTTGGCTTTAGGGAAGGCAATCTCCGTATTTTCCACTGCCGATTCATCAGCCAGGAGTTCACAGTTGTCATATGAACTTTCCTCATAGTCCCAGGCAACGGGAGCCCCACCCTGCTGCTGGGCCGAGTCTAGCAGCTGTTTGTAGGCGACCTCCAGCTCCCATTCTTGAATGGCCAGAAATTCCAAATCTTCCTGTGACCAGTGGCCTCTCGAGATATTCAATTTCTCCTCTCTGTGCTCCATTATGTCCTCCAAGCGCCACTCCCGATCATCCCCGAAGTCTGGATCACTGGACATCCTCCAATACAATAATCCCAGGCCATCATAGTCATGGCCTTCTGTGGGGCTGTCATCTGCTGGCCACGGGCACTCTTGGGCTACATACCACCGAAGGGCTCTGTAGCTCTCATCTAGCTGCATCTCTGCCCAGATCAGCCTGCTTAATTCTGCTGTCCACTTCTGCTTCGGTTGTTCCCCCAACAACAGCAATCGTACGTCATACTGCGGCCAGTACCTTGCATAGATTGAGGGGAGGACCTTTCCTTGATGTTGCTGCTCCAGAGCTAGTGCTTCCTTCCAGAGTTGGCACCGAATTACATCCGACCATCCCAACAGGACCTCCTCTGATACTGGTCCTCTATGCTGTATCCGCATCTCTTGTAACCGTCTTTGGAATTCCTCTTCCATGGAGACTGGTATCTGCACCTCTCCTCTCTCTTTAGTTGGTGCTGCTGTGACTTCAGCTGCTGCAGCACTTCTTCGCTGTAGCAAGGTGGCATTCAGAGCCGCTATAACTCGGTCCCTGATCTCCGGTGGAGGGTTAGGACCATAATGTGCCAGTCTTAGGTTAACAGCCTGATCAAAACTTGCTTCTTCGGGTGTCCTGTCTGTTACGGCGGGCCTTTTAGCTCTATCCATTTCGACCAGTTCTGCGATAATGT
Organism: Rana kukunoris; assembly: GCA_029574335.1. Classification (NCBI taxonomy): domain Eukaryota; kingdom Metazoa; phylum Chordata; class Amphibia; order Anura; family Ranidae; genus Rana; species Rana kukunoris. The sequence continues at coordinate 295,760,118 of CM056051.1, read as the reverse complement.
CCCTTTTCTTACGGTTGCTGGCCGGTCTGCCCCGGCTCTCCAGTAAGTCCATGAGGGAAGAGAGCTTCATCCGTTCATACACCGTCTCCATTGTCATGTGCCCTTGTAGCCGTCCTTCTGGTGATGGAATCATCCCACCGCTGCCAACCAAATGTAACGGTCACCACCGCTTACGATCTTCCATCCATTCACGACAAGCTTAGCTGACACACCAACAACCAGGCAGACATGATCCATTCCATTTCCCAGAATAAACGAGACTGCGCTCCGTTCTCTAGTTTCCAAAATGTAGGAATGACTTTATTGGTTTTCTTAGCTTACTTATATATCATCCAGTACAGCATAATACAGTTCATCACAGGACAATGCAGTCCCCACCCCCCTACTCACTCCATGGGGGGCTAATTATCTAACCCGTAGCTAGACATCTGGGCACCGCATCATCAATAGAGTTCAATTAACCTTTAACATAACACAGACATCTAGTTGAATAAGTTATCTAGACAGCTTTATCACACAATGGCAGAGTCTAGTGAGAGTGGGTGCAATCAACACCTTTTCAACGGAATGTCTTTGACATGAATAGCCAACACCTCAAGATATTTCAATAGCCTATTAGAGGGATGAGTCACTGTCTGGTTGACCTGGTCAAGTCATCATGAACTCCTTGTGATATCTCAGTCCTGAAATATGAAGTATTAATAATGTCCCATCTGTTAGTAAAGGAATTATGATTCCCTATTAGCCACCCTACACCCAAAAGGGCACAGGGTGGATTTCGACCCAAGATTTATTGTTGCTGCTGGCACAGGAGTATCTCTCATCCTTCCAACGTCTGTGGGTGTCACGGGCCATTCTGTTACACAGAGTATTTGGGTATTGCAGAGTATCGTGCAGGGTATTGGGGTATTGCAGAGTATCGCGCAGGGTATTGGGGTATTGCAGAGTATTGCGCAGGGTATTGCAAAGTATCGCGCAGTGTATTGGGGTACTGCAGGGTATTGGGGTACTGCAGGGTATCGTGCAGGGTATTGGGGTATTGCAGAGTATTGCGCAGGGTATTGCACAGTATTGGGGTACTGCAGAGTACTGGGGTACTGCAGGGTACTGGGGTACTGCAAGGTACTGGGGTACTGCAGAGTATTGGGGTACTGCAGAGTAGTGGGGTTCTGCAGGGTACTGGGGTACTGCAGAGTATTGGGGTACTGCAGGGTACTGGGGTACTGAAGAGTATTGGGGTATTGCAGGGTACTGGGGTATTGCAGGGTACTGGGGTACTGCAGGGTACTGGGGTACTGCAGGGTACTGGGATACTGCAGAGTATTGGGGTACTGCAGAGTAGTGGGGTTCTGCAGGGTACTGGGGTACTGCAGAGTACTGGGGTACTGCAGGGTACTGGGGTACTGCAGAGTATTGGGGTACTGCAGGGTACTGGGGTACTGCAGGGTACTGGGGTACTGCAGAGTACTGGGGTACTGCAGGGTACTGGGGTATTGCAGGGTACTGGGGTATTGCAGGGTACTGGGGTAATGCAGGATACTGGAGTATTGCAGGGTACTGGGGTATTGCAGAGCTGGGATGGATTGAGGGATGGCTGGATCTGTGACTGCATTTGTCACAGATCCAGCCACAGCTCAGCTGCTGACCCTCTGTTCCCCCCCTCTCTTCGCACACTGTACCGAATGGTACAGAGAGGAGACGCAGGAGAGGGAGGAACCGGCGTCATCAAATGACGCCGGTTTGTTTACAAGTGATCGCGCCGTTATTTGATGGCGCGATCACGTGGTAAACGGCCACTATCAGCGGCAATTTACCGTGATCCGTGATGCGCCGGGTCTTCCAGGGGATGCGTAATCGTGGAAGTGAAGGATAACCCCGCCGCGCTGTAGCAGTATTTTTGATATAGCGCGGTGGGAAAGTGGTTAAAAGTGATTTATAACTGATTTTGTCCAATTAAACACATCTGTGTAGAGACAGTCTACCACACAGCTGTGTTAGCCACAACTTCAAGGATGACAGATTTATAATTTTCAGAGAAGGATCTTTCAATAACCCCACCTTATCTGTTATGTCTTACTAATTCTATGTGTATATCCATATTTGGTTCCATAAAAGGGACTGTTATATCCATATTATATACACATACATACATGCATGTACACCTACATACATACATGTACACACATATATACATATTGTAACGCTTGGGGGGGGATCAGCTTGACCGCAGGACACAGGCTTTTAAATCAAAACTGAGGTTTATTGAACATAAATGGCTTTACAGCAGCAAAACAAAAAGAAGTCATTAGTCTCACCGACTTGTAGATCTCAGTACTGGGGTTGCAATTCAACAGTCCTTGCAATTTAAAGTACTCCAAAACAGGCTTTCAGGCAGCCACTGCCAAGTCCTTTCAAAGTTTGTTTGTTCCCAGCTTCTCAAAGCTCTTTGCAGCACTTACTAGTTCAGCTTTACCATACACAGGCTCTGCTACACACTTCCCCTCTCACCTGCAACTTCCTGTCCTCACTTAAACCATTTCCTGGACAGGTTCATTAACCCTTTTCATCCTCTTAAAAACACCATAGCCCAAATAGAGGGGAAACATAGCGTCCCTCCAGGACGCAGCCACAGCAACCTGTACATATCCCCCCCTGTGCCCCAACGTCGAGGAGGTGGGGGCAACAGTGGAGCCCAAACAATGGACTCGGGAGAGGGCATCTGCATTTTGATGCAGTCTCCCGGACCTATGCTCCACTGTAAATTTAAATTCTTGGAGCGGCAGGAACCACCGGGTAATCCTGGCATTAGTCCCTTTACCTTGCCTAAGCCATGTTAAAGGGGCATGATCAGAAATGAGCCTAAATTTCCTGCCCAAAAGGTAATATCTGAGGGACTCCAGGGCCCACTTAATGGCCAGGCACTCTCTCTCAATAACAGCGTAGTTTTTCTCTGCTGGTGTCAACTTCCTACTGAGGAAGACTACTGGGTGCTCCTCACCATGAACAACCTGTGATAATACAGCTCCCAATCCTACATCGGAAGCGTCAGTTTGGACAATGAACTCTTTAGAAAAATTGGGTGCTATCAGAACAGGGTGTTGGCACAGTGCTGACTTGAGCTCCAAAAAAGCCTTTTCAGCATCTGCATTCCACTCGACCATGACCGATTTCCGACCCTTGGTCAGATCGGTCAGTGGAGCCGCTAATGTGGCAAAGTTGGGTACGAATCTTCTGTAGTATCCCACCATGCCCAGGAATGCACGTACCTGCTTTTTTGTGAGGGGGCGGGGCCAACTATTTATAGCCTCTACCTTGTTGACCTGAGGTTTCACCACCCATCTACCCACGATATAGCCCAGGTATTTCACCTCCTCCATTCCCAAATGACATTTTTCAGGGTTTATTGTGAACCCTTCCTTCCAAAGAGAGTCCAGTACTGCCTGGACTTTGGGCAAGTGCGAGTCCCAGTCTCTGCTAAAAGCGACTATGTCATCCAAGTACACTGAGGCATACTCCCGATGAGGTCGTAAAATCCTATCCATTGCTCGCTGGAATGTGGCTGGAGCAGTTTGCAGTCCAAAAGGCATTCGTTTGTACTGAAAACTCCCCTCTGGAGTAGAAAAAGCAGTTTTCTCTCTAGCAGCCTTAGTCAACGGGATTTGCCAATACCCCTTGGTAAGGTCTAATGTTGTGATGTACCTGGCTGGACCTAGTCGCTCAATAAATTCATCCACCCGGGGCATGGGGTAGGCATCAAACCGTGAAACCTCATTAAGTTTCCGAAAATCATTGCAGAATCGCAGAGTCCCGTTGGGCTTTGGTACCAACACGATCGGGCTCGACCACTCACTCTGCGATTCCTCGATGATATCCAGGTCTAACATTTTCTTCACTTCCTTTGAAACGGCCTTTCTTTGCGCCTCTGGGATGCGGTAGGGCCGGACAAAAACCTTGACTCCAGGTTCTGTGATAATATCATGCTCTATCACACTAGTAAGCCCTGGCAAGTCTGAAAACTTTTCTTTATTTCTCTGCAAGAACTCCTTTGCTTGCTGACTTTGTATTTTAGACAGGGTATTTGCTACTTGGACACTCTCTACCCCAACCTGAGGCTCAAGCCTTGCACTAGCCAGGGAGGTCACTGGTTCCCTGTCTGTCCAGGGTTTTAACAAGTTAACATGATATATTTGATACGGTTTCCTCTTGCCTGGCTGGTGGACTCTATAATTTACCTCTCCTACTTTTTCCACAACTTCAAAGGGACCTTGCCACCTGGCCAAGAATTTACTTTCCACAGTGGGAATGAGCACCGCTACTCGATCTCCCACTTGGAAGTGCCTTATTTTTGCAGCCCTGTTATAGACCCGTCGTTGAGCCTCCTGGGCCTTTTGTAAATGTTCTTTGACTAGTGGCATCACGGTTTGGATCCTTTCCTGCATTTGTGAGACATATTCCAGGACACTCTTATGCTGAACAGGTTCACTTTCCCATTCCTCTTTAATAAAATCAAGTAGTCCGCGAGGTCTCCGCCCATATACCAACTCAAAAGGCGAAAACCCTGTGGAGGCCTGGGGCACTTCCCGGATAGCAAACAGGAGAGCTGGTAACAGGCAGTCCCAATCTTTCCCATCCCTTTGCACCACTTTCTTGAGCATAGACTTAAGGGTTTTATTAAAGCGTTCCACCAACCCGTCCGTTTGGGGATGGTAGACTGATGTGCGCAGCTGTTTAATGCAGAACAGCTTACACACATCGGCCATAACCCTCGAAATAAACGGGGTACCCTGGTCTGCGAGTATTTCCTTGGGGAAACCCGTCCGTGTAAACAATTGGAATAATTCTCGAGCAATGGCCTTTGAGGAGGTATTCCGCAGGGGTAGCGCCTCAGGATATCGGGTGGCATAGTCAAGAATCACCAATATGTAGGAGTGACCTCGAGCTGACTTTACCAAGGGACCCACTATATCCATGGCTATCCTCTCGAATGGGACCTCAATTATGGGCAGAGGGACCAAAGGGCTCCGAAAGTGAGTCACCTGAAGCGGGCAACTGACAGGTCGGACAAGAGGTACAGTATCTCTTTACCTCTGCTTTCAGACCTGGCCAGTAAAACCGGTCGGTGATCCGTGCCTCCGTCTTCTCAACTCCCAGGTGTCCCCCTAACACATCATCATGGGCCAGTTCCAGAACCTTTCGTCTATATTGTTGGGGTACCAACAATTGTTCTACCACGTTTTCTCTCTCTTTGGTAACCCGATACAGCAATTCATTATATATTGCAAAGTGTGGCCACCTTTCATTCGCACCTGGCTCTTGGGGAACCCCATTTACTACTACAACTTGTTCCCGTGCATGGGCCAAAGTGGGGTCCTGCATCTGAGCAGTACCAAACGCCCCCTGGGGAACACCCAAATCTGGCAGGGCAGGGGTAGAGGCTAGTTCCTCATCCTCTTCCCCCAGCATTACCTGAAGTGGGAAAGGCTCCTCCCCCTGAGGGTTTTGGTAGGTCTGTGTACCACATGTCTTGACATTCTCAACAGTATCAACACTACGTTCATCACCATTAACCATATCATGAGCATTTTCCTCATCTGGATCCACATTAAACACATTTGGCAGTTCAGGGTTATTCCTCTCAGCAGCAGGAACAGGGGGGGTAGTTTCTCCCCAGTCACTGAACTGTTCTCCTTGTTCCCACAGTTTGGTAAACAATGGACAGTCTCGTCCTATTATAACATCATGTACCAAGTTCTTTACCATCCCCACCTCTTGAGTACAAGTGCCACATGCTGAGGAGATAGACACCGTGATGATGGGGTACTCTCTAGTGTCCCCGTGTATGCACACCACCCGTAAAGTTTTGCTTACCGTACCGACCTTCCCAATTATTCTAGGATGAACATGGGTTACCATGCTTCCAGAGTCCAACAAAGCCCAGGCAGGGAGGTGGTTCACTTGGACTTCATACTCAAACTTATCCTCATCCATGTCGAGATGTGTGGTGCATACTTTATGGGCACAGAAAGACCCCCTCCGAAGAACTCCGCATTCCATGGGCTCCTCTTGCAGTGGGCAGTGTGCCCGGGTATGACCCCAGGAATGACATCGCCAACATTGTACATCCACTCCTCTCCGAACAGGAACAGAACGCTGAGGAGGTACCATGAGTGACTCTTGGCCTTCCGGGGTGTTTGTTCCCAGGCCCCTTGGAACATCCTTTCGAAGGGCAGCAGTTGGTCGAACAGGCCGTGGCAAACTGGGCCCTATGCGCTTGGTAGGTCCGAGCAGGTCCTCCACCACTGTAAATCGTTCCACCATCTCAACAAGGAGGTTTGCGGTTTTGGGGTCTCCATGGCTGACCCACCGTTGAAGGTCATCTGGCAGGGACCTCAGGTATCGGTCCAGCACGACCCACTCCACGATTTGGGGGCCAGACAACACCTCAGGCTGCAGCCATTTTTTCACTAGTTGCACCAGGTCGTGCATTTGAGACCGGGGTGGCCGATCTGGACGATATTTCCATTGGTGTACTCGTTGGGCCCGAACAGCCGTAGTCACCCCCAGACGAGCCAGAATTTCTGCTTTTAGCTTTTGATAGTCTTTAGCATCATCCGGTGGCAGGTCAAAGCAGGCTTTTTGAGGATCTCCGGTGAGAAAAGGAGCAATGAGGCCGGCCCACTGGTCCTAAAGCCACCCTTCTCTCTCTGCCGTCCTCTCAAAGGTAGCAAGAAATGCTTCTACATCATCGCTCGGGGACAATTTCTGCAGAAAATGGCTTGCCCTCACAGTCACCTGGTTGCCAGGGGCAACAGCCGCTTGTGCCTGAAACTTCGACAGCTGCTGCACTGCTTCCTTTAAAGCAGTCACCTGAGTTTGCATAACCTCTTGCTGGGTTGCTTGCTGGGCTACCAACTGAGCCACCAACAGGTGGGTATTTTCTTGCTGCAGCGTCAGCGCCTCCTCATGGCGGGTCTGCGCTTGTATGTTAGCCGGGGTCAGCTGTTTAATTAGCTCCTCCAAAGTTTCGGCTTTCAATGTTTGTGCAGCTTTAACCCAGGACAAAAATCCAATGCACTGTCTCTTTAAATGTCAGTTCAATATAAAGTCCAAAAAAAAAAAAGGCTTTTAAATCAAAACTGAGGTTTATTGAACATAAATGACTTTACAGCAGCAAAACAAAAATAAGTCATTAGTCTCACCGACTTGTAGATCTCAGTACTGGGGTTGCAATTCAACAGTCCTTGCAATTTAAAGTACTCCAAAACAGGCTTTCAGGCAGCCACTGCCAAGTCCTTTCAAAGTTTGTTTGTTCCCAGCTTCTCAAAGCTCTTTGCAGCACTTACTAGTTCAGCTTTACCATACACAGGCTCTGCTACACACTTCCCCTCTCACCTGCAACTTCCTGTCCTCACTTAAACCATTTCCTGGACAGGTTCATTAACCCTTTTCATCCTCTTAAAAGGACCATAGCCCGAATAGAGGGGAAACATAGCGTCCCTCCAGGACGCAGCCACGGCGACCTGTACAATATTTATATATATATATATATATATATTGTAGCAGAGCGTCCCAGAGAGAGCCTGGGAAAGTCCAGTTCGGGGTTTATACCTCTCCCAGGCTCCTCTCTTACACGTTCAGGGATCTCTGATCCCTGATCCAGGTCAGGTGTTGGCCCTCTCCCCCAGGCCAATTTAAGCTCACCTGAGCTAACAGCCATTGCTCTGTCCTGGGAAACAGATAGTGTGGATCTGTAGGAGCAAGGAGGTTGTTAAAAGACTGGTGAGCAGTTTGTATTTTGAGCTAACAAGCGGTAGGCTTGTTTAGCTTAGTAGTTAGGGCCTACATATCGTGTAGTTAGAGCCGAGACACGGCTAGGTGTTTGTTTAAACTACTTTTGTTTATTTTGTTTTCTGCACACTGTACAGCACCTGTAAATAGACTTTGTATAGCACCAATAAAAATCCCACTGTTGTTCACTTATCCTGTGGACTTTGGTATCTGTGCCTGCTCATCCCAGGGAGCTTTTGTACCCGCTACCTATCCCCAGCTTACATATGGTGGAGGCTGCGATCAGCAGTAGTAAGTTACTATTTTAAAAGGCCAGTACCTAAAGTGACAACATGGAGGAAATCCTCAAACAAATGATGTTATCCAATGCTGCACAACAGCAAACTAACGCTGCATTGCAGCAAGCCAATGCTATCGCACAGGAGCAAACCAAGGCGCTGTACAAACAGATTGGTGCTGCACAGGAGCAATCGCAGAGGCAGATTAGTGCTGTACAGGAGCAATCGCAGAGGCTGTTTGAACAGCTTGCCACTGCTGCAGAAGTGGATAGGAAAACCCTGACTAAGGTTGCAGAGACGCTAGCACAGTGGGCACCTGCGGAAATTAAGGATATGGGAGACAAGCCTTCAGCCATCCATGTGGCTCGCTTTCTGTCTAAAATGACTACGGATGATGATCCAGAGGCCTTCCTGTTAACGTTTGAACGGACCGCTGAGAGGGAATGTTGGCCTAAAACCAAGTGGGCAGGACTGATTGCCCCCTTACTTTCTGGTGAATCGCAGAAGGCCTACTATGATCTGGAGTCAGCAGAAGCAGAAGACTACGAAAAGGTCAAGCAGGAAATTCTGGCGCGACTCGGCGTCACCTTGGCCGTTCGAGCCCAACGGGTCCACAGCTGGTTCTTCAAAATCGAGAGGCCCCCAAGATCGCAGATGTTCGACCTAATCCACCTGGTGCGAAAATGGCTACAGCCTGAGTCCCTGTCTGCGCCACAAATAGTGGAGCGTGTGGTCATGGACCAATTCCTGAGGTCCCTCCCAATTCCCCTGCAGAAGTGGGTGAGTCAAGGGGACCCCAAGTCGGCAGATAACCTGGTGGAACTCGTCGAAAGGTACTTTGCTGCAGAGAACCTGGTCACCACCCCAACAACTGCACGGACTTTCCACCCAAAGCCACGGTCTCCCCAGGCAACCGGTAAGACTGTTCCAGGGGAAGTGGGTGGTAAGCATGGCAAGGAAATAGGGGGGAGGATTTTTGGTGCCAGGACTGAAGTTTGGCGTCCCAAGCAAGGGAAACCACTGCCTGTCAGCAAACCAACTTGGGGAAACATCAGGTGTTTTCGTTGCCAAGAGCTGGGACATGTTGCAGCAAACTGTCCATTGACTGATGAACCAATGCAGTGTGATCTGTCTATTAGAAGGCAGTCCATGTTTGCTGCTGTTTCATGCGCTGCAGCGCCAAATATGGGGAAACACATGTGTCACATGACTGTTAATGATAAGCCTATTACGGCCTTACTGGACTCTGGAAGTCTGGTTACTTTGGTTACAGCTGAGATGGTTGAAACTGTGAATTTTCATGCTAAAAAAGTTGCTGTGATCTGTGTACATGGGGATACCCGGGAGTATCCTATAGCCACAGTTCAGTTTAAAACTGGCTTAGGTACGGTGTCCCATGCGGTCGGACTTGTGCCCCACTTGGTGCACGAGGCCATCATTGGTAGGGACTTCCCTAAGTTTTGGGAACTGTGGGATCGTCCCGACCCGGTCGCAGTACCTGACTCAGTCGCAGAGCCAGAGCTTCTGACTACTTCCGATATTGTGGGTTCAGGGGACTCATCTCAGGGCTCTCCGAGTTTTCCTTTCTCGGTTATGGCAGGAGAGCTGGAGGAGCCTGAGGAAGTCCCCACAACCAGTAGAGCCGGACAGCCGTCTGCCGACTCGGAGCCTATGTTGGAGTTTACTGACCTTAATGTGCACAAGGAAAATTTTGGTACTGAGCAGAGAAAAGACCCTACCCTTGCCAGGGCCTGGGAAAATGTAATGGTGATTAATGATGTACCTGTTGAACCAGGGGATAGGCCCTGTTTTCCTTATTTCAGCAGCAATGATGATTTACTGTATCGTGTATGTAAAAAGAATGATGAAGTTACTGAACAGTTGGTGGTCCCCAAGCCTTACAGAAGGGTGGTGTTGGAACTTGCCCATGGGCACTTGCTAGGAGGCCATTTAGGGGTTGAGAAAACCACTGAAAGAGTGTTGCGCAGGTTTTACTGGCCTGGGATACAGAAAAATATTGAGAATTATTGTCAATCCTGTCCTGTGTGTCAGATGTCAGCCCCCCAGCCCCACTTCCGAAGTCCTTTAGTGCCCTTGCCCATTATTGAAGTGCCCTTCGAGAGGATTGCCATGGACCTTGTGGGTCCCCTCCCCAAATCTGCCCGTGGTCATCAGCATATCCTCGTGATTATGGATTACGCTACCCGTTACCCTGAGGCCGTTCCCTTACGCGCCGCATCTGCTAAAAATATTGCCAAAGAGCTGTTTATGGTATTCAGTCGGGTGGGCATCCCTAAAGAAATCCTGACAGACCAGGGTACCCCATTTATGTCACGGATAACTAGGGAGCTGTGCAAGTTATTTAAGGTGACGCAGTTGCGAACCTCTGTGTATCATCCGCAAACGGATGGCTTGGTGGAACGTTTCAATAAGACGTTAAAGGGCATGTTAAAAAAGGTTGTTGACAAAGATGGGAAAGACTGGGACTTCCTGATACCGTACCTGATGTTTGCTATCAGGGAGGTTCCCCAGTCCTCTACAGGGTACTCTCCATTTGAGTTGCTTTATGGGAGACACCCTCGGGGACTCTTGGACATAGCCAAGGAAACTTGGGAGGGGGAACAGACACCCCACAAAAGTGTAATTGAGCATATCGCTCAAATGCAGGACAGGATTGCAGCCGTAATACCAGTGGTAAAAGAACATTTACTACAGGCTCAAGCAGCCCAACAGAGAATATACAACCGGGGGGCCCAACTCCGTGTTTTCTCACCGGGTGACAGGGTCCTCGTTTTAGTTCCCACTGTTGAGAGCAAGTTCCTGGCTAAGTGGCAGGGCCCCTTTGAAGTAATTGAAAGAGTTGGGGAAGTCAATTACAAGGTGTATCAACCAGGTAAAAGGAAGCCCGAACAGATTTACCACGTGAACCTGTTAAAGCCCTGGAAGGATAGACTGGCGTTAACTGCGAGGTCCCTATCGGTAACGCCTAAGGGTACTGAATCCCTTCTGATCCCTGAGGTCACGATTCCAGACACCCTGTCATATTCCCAAAAACAGGAAGCTAGAGAGTTCCTAATAAGGAATAGAGAGAAATTTTCAGAGTTGCCTGGCACGACTTCAGCGGTTCAGCATGATATTGTTACTGAACCTGGGGTCCGTGTCAAGCTCAAACCATACCGAATTCCTGAAGCGAGGAGAAAGGACATCAGTGATGAAGTTAGAAGGATGTTGGAACTAGATGTCATTGAGGAATCCAATAGTGACTGGTCTAGCCCCATCGTGTTGGTCCCAAAACCGGATGGCACTTGGAGGTTTTGTAACGACTTCAGAAAGCTCAATGCAGTAACAAAGTTTGACACGTACCCGATGCCCAGGGTAGATGAACTTATAGACCGACTGGGCAAGGCCCGTTATCTGACCACTTTGGACTTGACCAAAGGATATTGGCAAATACCCCTGACTAATAGTGCCAAAGAAAAGACTGCGTTTGTGACCCCGGAGGGATCATTCCAGTATAAGAAAATGCCTTTTGGGTTGCAAAATGCCCCTGCAACCTTTCAGAGGGCCATGGACAGGACCCTAAGACCGCACCAGCAGTATGCTGCAGCTTATTTAGATGACATAGTGGTGCATAGCACTGACTGGGAGTCTCACTTGCCCCGTGTCCAAGCTGTCCTTGATTCCCTCTTCAAGGAAGGTTTTACGGCAAATCCCAAAAAATGTGCCATTGGTTTGGAGGAAGCCAAGTATTTGGGCTACACTATTGGCCGTGGAGTTATTAAACCCCAAGTGAATAAAGTAGAAGCCATCCAGGAGTGGCCACGTCCTGCAAACAAGAAGCAGGTCAGGGCCTTTCTTGGCATTGCGGGATATTATAGAAGGTTTATTCCAAATTTTGCCACTATAGCTGCCCCACTGACAGACCTGACGAAAGGGAAAGATTCCGTAATGATAAAATGGTCCCCAGTAGCAGAAGAATCTTTCCAAGTCCTGAAGAAGGCTCTTTGTGCACAGCCAGTGCTATACTCCCCCGATTTCTCCAAAGATTTTTTGGTTCAGACAGATGCCTCTGATGTAGGTATCGGGGCAGTACTATCACAGGTATACAATGGGGAAGAACACCCTGTGGTCTACCTAAGCAGAAAGCTCAATGATCATGAGAAAAAATATGCAGTCATTGAAAAGGAATGTTTAGCCATAAAGTGGGCCGTGGACGCGCTCAGGTACTACCTGTTAGGGCGCCAGTTTGAGTTAATAACTGACCATGCTCCCCTGAAATGGATGGCCCAAAAGAAGGAGACTAATAGGCGAGTGAACCGGTGGTTTTTGGCCCTCCAGGATTATTCCTTTTCGGTAAAACACAGGCCAGGGGTTGAGATGGGTAATGTAGATGCCCTGTCCCGTGTTCACTCCTGTTGGGCTACAGGTGTTCCAACCCTGGGGTTGAAACAAGAGGGGAGGGTGTGTAGCAGAGCGTCCCAGAGAGAGCCTGGGAAAGTCCAGTTCGGGGTTTATACCTCTCCCAGGCTCCTCTCTTACACGTTCAGGGATCTCTGATCCCTGATCCAGGTCAGGTGTTGGCCCTCTCCCCCAGGCCAATTTAAGCTCACCTGAGCTAACAGCCATTGCTCTGTCCTGGGAAACAGATAGTGTGGATCTGTAGGAGCAAGGAGGTTGTTAAAAGACTGGTGAGCAGTTTGTATTTTGAGCTAACAAGCGGTAGGCTTGTTTAGCTTAGTAGTTAGGGCCTACATATCGTGTAGTTAGAGCCGAGACACGGCTAGGTGTTTGTTTAAACTACTTTTGTTTATTTTGTTTTCTGCACACTGTACAGCACCTGTAAATAGACTTTGTATAGCACCAATAAAAATCCCACTGTTGTTCACTTATCCTGTGGACTTTGGTATCTGTGCCTGCTCATCCCAGGGAGCTTTTGTACCCGCTACCTATCCCCAGCTTACAATATATATATATATATATATATATATATATGAAGTTTTAATAGGCCACACATAAAACTGCCTAATTATTTTAAACCACCTGTTGTAATAAGCTTACTCTTATCTTATCTTCATAATTTATATACATTTTAACTGACAAAATGTTTCTCTAATTAGTGAACTTACAATGAACTGTCCTAATACACTTTCAAGAACACCTGTGTTTAACTTGTCATATAGCAGACAGGTCATTTAACTGCTTGCCGACCGCCCGCCCGCCGTCATATTACTGCGGGACGGTGGCACTGTTTCGCGAGAGCACGTAGCTCTACGTCCTCTCTTTTTCAGCCACTAGGGGGCGCGCGCGCCACCGGCGGCGAGGGCGGGTGCGTGCCGCACGCCCCCGAGTCCCGCGCGCATGCCCGGCGGGTACGATCGCTGCTGGGCACCCGCGATTGCTCGTTACAGAGCGGGGAACGGGAGGTATGTGTGTAAACACATACCTCTCGTTCCTGTCAGCCGGGGAAACGCTGATTTTCTGTTCATACAATGTATGAACAGAAGATCAATGATTTCCCTTAGTAAGGCCACCCCCCTATACAGTTAGAACACAAATAGAAACACACTTAACCCCTTCCCTGACCCCTAGTGTTAACCCGATGTGTCCGCCATAATATCGCAGTACCGAAAAAAACCGCTGATCGCCGCCATTACTAGTAAAAAAAAATATTAATAAAAATGCCATAAAACGACCCCCTTTTTTGTAAACACTATAAATTTTGCGCTAACCAATCAATAAACGCTAATTGCGATTTTTTTTTTTTTTACAAAAAATATGGAGAAGAATACGTATCGGCCTAAACTGAGGAAAAAATATTTTTTTTATATCTTTTTTGGGGATATTTATTATAGCAAAATGTAAAAAATATTGAATTTTTTTCAAAATAGTGGCTATATTTTTGTTTATAGCGCAAAAAATAAAAACCGCAGAGATGATCAAATACCACCAAAAGAAAGCTCTATTTGTGGGAAAAAAAGGACGCCAATTTTGTTTGGGAGCCACGTCGCACGACCGCGCAATTGTCAGTTAAAGCAACGCAGTGCCGAATCACAAAAAGTGCTCTGGTCTTTGGACAGCAATATGGTCCGGGGCTAAAGTGGTTAAAGTTCAACACTTACAAATTAAGACTTCTTATATTATGAAATAATACTACTTCTAAGCATAAATGATTATAACATAAGCTGATTTCTCTAACACCGTCTAAAAAAAGTAACAGCATACAGCTTAGGGGCGGGGCAGGGCTTAATTCACCCAATCAGGTACTCGTAAGTAGCATTTGCTAACGGCTGCATCTACAAGCTGAGCACATTCTTTTGCACATGTTTGGTTAACTCTCTGGTTACAATACAACACATTCACATTCACCATCATCGCGCTTTGTGAACAGCCTTTGTAAACATTCACCTCACTACTTTACTTTAACTGCTCTCTAAGATATTCCCATGGATGCATTCTTCCAAATGGGTACCACAGAGTTTGTACCACACTTCACCAGCACAACCTCACATGCCACCTCACTCTCAGTGACATTGTGAAAAGATGATCTCTATGTGGCAGGGAGAAGTCTCAAACTTCCAACCTTCTTCACTCCTGAGGCCTCTCACTCATTTCTGCTGTTCCGTGACCTCTCAGTCTAAGTACATGGGATACCTTGTGCCACAATGTCAGTCCCTGTGTGTGGCGCACCAGGGAGGGGACCAAGCTTGCGAACACCCTCATTCACCCTCATTCACCTGTGCCAAGTCACCACAACTTCTCTGGCTGGCTGCTTTAGCACCTGACATTACTCTGGTTATTTAGCAACAGCAGTAAAGCCTCTTTACTGTTGTGGATTGGACCTATTGTCATGTCTTTTCACTGACTTAATTTAATTTCTAAGCTTGGTTCTTTGCTACACCATGCATGCACCCATTCTTAAGGAACGTCAGATCAGGCACCTTGTTGAAACTTGTGCAGTTAGAAATCAGTACATGTTCTAAAGTCCTCAAGTAAAAGTCAGTCTCTCATGCATTTCTTTCACACATGACTCTAGTTCATCCTAACTTCAGGCTGCCCAGCATCATACCTCATTAACCACTTGCTTACTGGGCACATAAACCCCTTCGTGCCTAGGCGAAATTTCAGCTTCCGGCACTGCGTCGCTTTAACTGACAATTGCGCGGTCGTGCGACGTGGCACCCAAACAAAATTGGCGTCCTTTTTTTCCCCACAAATAGAGCTTTCTTTTGGTGGTATTTGATCGCCCGTGCAGTTTTTATTTTTTGAGTTATAATGAAAAAAAGAGCGACAATTTAAAAATATATATATATTTTTAACTTGTTGCTATAATAAATATCCCATTTTTTTTTTTTTATATTTTTTTTCTCAGTTAAGGCCGATACGTATTCTTCTACGTATTTTTGTACAAAAATAAATAAAAATATCACAATAAGTGACTGCTTTGCGCAAAAGTTATAGCACCTACAAAATAGGGGACATAATTATGATTTTTTTTTTATATTTTTTTTTTACTAGTAATGGCGGTGATCTGCGATTTTTATTGGGACTGCGATATTGCGACGGACACATCGGACACTTTTGACACATTTTTGGCGCCATTCACATTTATACAGCGACCAGTGCTATAAAAATGCACTAATTACTGTATAAATGTGACTGGCATTGAAGGGGTTAACACTAGGGGGTGAGGAAGGGGTTAAATGTATTGCCTGGGTGTGTTCTAACTGTGTGGGGGGAGGGGGTGACTGGGGGAGGTGATCGATGCTGTCTCCCTATGTACAAGAGAAACAGCATCTGTCACCTCACTGACAGGACGTGAAGCTCTGTGTTTACACTCAGAGCTCCACGTCCCTGCTCTCTCACCGACGATCGCGTGTACCTGACGGACATCGCGGCCGCCGGGTACACGCATCGGATCCTCGGTGATGCGTCGGGACTGTTTTTCCCCGCCGCGCGCCACCCCATTCCGCGGGGAATTACAAGCAAATCACGTCCAAAGACGTGACCCCGGCGCCTCAGGTCCGCGCTGTTCACGTATTCTGTTAATAGCGCGGACCTGAAGAGGTTAATAGGGCAAGTCCAAAGAAATAAGTCCATGAATCCGTTTTCAGGACCCTGACTGTGTACTCACAAAGGAGTGTCCAAAAACAGAGTTACATGTGGCAGCAGTCCTCTGCATGGGGAGAAGAAGAAGAGTCAGCAAGATATCCTCCACTTGTATTTAGCCCCGCACAAGGGGGCAGAACCATGAACACCTGAGTGCCAGCAAATTTACTCCTTTCTGACTTCTGCGTAGCCTGTAGCACGGGTGTCGGCAACCCGCTGCTCCGGAGCCGCATGCGGCTCTTTTAAACCTTTGCTGCGGCTCCTGTCTTTACCGCGTGCGGGGGGGGGGGGGGGTCAGTCCGGGCATAGGGGGTCATGTGTCCACAGGCCTGGGCCGGCCTGTGATTGGGTCTCGGCGTCCGGGTCATGTAGGTGGCCGCGCTGGCGCATGCACATGCCTGGAGTCTCCCGCCTGCCTGCGAGTCTGGATCGGCTCACCTCTCCTCAGCAGACATCTCCCCTGCGGATGCTCTGCTCCGACCGGTAGTCAGCAAGCTCAACAGCAGTGCACAACTGTGGACTGCGCAGGTGAGGAGCGGCATCAGGGAGGATTGTACCTTGAAAGTGTCTTGGAGTGGGGGGGGGGTTAGGGGAGAGCGGCCTAGTCTAGGGCTGGAGGCCTGTCTAAATTGACATGACTAAATTTAGGGACATGGCGGAATTTAATGAAAAGGCTGCATTAGGGACATGGCTGCATTAGAGATATGGCTGAATTAGAGACATGGCTGCATTAGAGACATGGCTGCATTAGAGACATGGCTGCATTAGAGACATGGCTGCATTAGGGACATGGCTGCATTAGAGATATGGCTGAATTAGGGACATGGCTGAAATAGGGACATGGCTGCATTAGGGACATGGCTGAATTAGGGACATGGCTGCATTAGGGACATGGCTGCATTAGAGATATGGCTGAATTAGGGACATGGCTGCATTAGGGACATGGCTGCATTAGGGACATGGCTGCATTAGGGACATGGCTGCATTAGAGATATGGCTGAATTAGGGACATGGCTGCATTAGAGACATGGCTGCATTAGAGACATGGCTGCATTAGGGACATGGCTGCATTAGGGACATGGCTGAATTAGGGACATGGCTGCATTAGGGACATGGCTGCATTAGAGACATGGCTGAATTAGGGACATGGCTGAATTAGGGACATGGCTGCATTAGGGACATGGCTGCATTAGGGACATGGCTGAATTAGGGACATGGCTGAATTAGATACATGGCTGCATTAGGGACATGGCTGCATTAGGGACATGGCTGAATTAGGGACATGGCTGAATTAGGGACATGGCTGCATTAGGGACATGGCTGCATTAGGGACATGGCTGCATTAGAGACATGGCTGCATTAGGGACATGGCTGAATTAGGGACATGGCTGCATTAGGGACATGGCTGCATTAGGGACATGGCTGCATTAGAGACATGGCTGAATTAGGGACATGGCTGAATTAGGGACATGGCTGCATTAGGGACAGAAACAATATATGCAGTGTTATATTAGTTTTAAATGACGCAATGGTTTTGCGGCTCCCAGTTTTTTTTTTTTCTTCGGAAACGGGTCCAAGTGGCTCTTTATGTCTTTAAGGTTGCAGACCCCTGCTGTAGCACAATACACCCATAAAAGGCAGTACAAAAATCAACACTTTGGGTAATGCTTGACCAGATTCTACCTCAAGTAGGCACCTGTCTATAAGCATGTGGTCTCCGCCCTTAGGGGGATTTTAGATAGTGAAAGGGAACATGTGCTCCGTTTCAAATTTTTCAAAGTTGTGGGTAAAGGTAAAGACAAAACTAAAAAAAACAAGAGTGACTTAACTTTAGCCATCTGTGCAGTTAAATTTTTTTTTACTGCAAAACAGTATATTTCTTTATAATGAAAAAAAAAATAGTAAAGTATATTATTTTCTGGCCATATTTTGGGGAGTTGCACTGGTATACTGCACAGATAATCCCCCGCTTGACAGAGATTTATTTTTCATGATGGATTATTGTTGCATAAACTGTGGAAACGGGGGTTAGAATGAAATATGGAGCATATGCAGATAGTTTCACCGCAGGGAATTCATTCTCTCATTTTCATGATAATCAATGCAGAATATCCCTTTTGTTTAATTAATTGGTTAAACAAACACTGAAGCTAAGGCGAAATATATGCTTGATTATTTAACACCAAAAATCAAGAGGTCTAACTGAATAACAACTGCACAATTAGCACGCACAATGGAGAACATTTTAGATTTAATTAATATTCACCATTACTTTAAATGCTGTTTTCAATTATTTCACAGTGTTCTGGATAGATTACATTTTTTCTTATTTACTTTTTGATGTAGCTATGGAATGTTAGAGTGAGAACTGTCTGATGGAATACATTTACAATTGCATCTTTATGTAACTATAGTACATAACCTAAAAAAAAAAAGATAATTGTATTTTTATCCAAAATTGTGTATAATATTCTATATACAGTATGCTATTATAAATTGCAATAGGCAAAATCCTACGATCTTAACTTACCATAATTGGTAAACAATAAAGAAATGATATGTCCAGAGCTATGAAATAAGTTAACTATACACAGTGCCTTGAAAAAGTATTCATACCCCTTGGATTTTTCCACATTTGTCATGTTACGACCAAAAACATAAATGTATTTTATCCCATAGACCAACACAAAGTGGCACATAATGAAAATGATAAATGGTTTTTACATTTTTTTACAAATAAATATGTAAAGTGTGGCAAGCGATACTTTGTAGAACCACCTTTCGCTGCAATTACAGCTGCAAGTCTTTTTGGGAATGTCTCTACCAGCTTTGTACATCTAGAGAGTGAAATGTTCTTCTTTGCAAAATAGCCACAGATTCCCAATTGGATTTAGGTCTGGATTTTGACTGGGCCATTCTAACACATGCATACACTTTGATCTAAACCATTCCACTCTGGCTGTATGCTTAGGGCAGTAGTCCTGCTGGAAGGTGAATCTCAGTTTGCAAAAGACTTGAAACTGGTGCAAACAGGTTTTCTTCTAAGACTGCCCTGTATTTGGCACCATCCATCTTCTCATCAACTCTGACCAGCTTCCATGTATCTGCTGTAGAGAAGCATCCCCACAACATGATGCTGCCTCCACCATGTTTAACTGTGGGGATGGTGTGTTCAGGGTAATGTGCAGTGTTAGGTTTCTGCCACACATAGCGTTTTGCTTTTAGGCCAAAAAGGTAAATTTTGGTCTCATCTGAACAGCACACCTTCAAACTGCAAATGATACTTATGGCTTTCTTCTTGCCACGCTTCCATAAATACCAGATTTGTGGAGTGCAAGATTAATAGTTGTCCTTGTACACTTCCATCCCTCATGATGTGGGGATACAGGTGGCTGAAACTTTTTTGGCCGAGGATCCCATCACCAATCCCTGGCAAGCCCAATTTATCCTCAAAGCTCTGCTGTTCTGTTTGAAACATAATTATTTTGAGTTTAAAGGGACCCACTATTTGTAGATTAACACCACATCTATGGGAGCAAACTTTGCCCCCAGTTCGCACCAGAACCTTCAAACGGACCGAACGTTCGCATGAACATTTAGAACCCCATTGACGTCTATAGGACTCGAACGTTCAAATTCAAAAGCGCTAATTTTAAAGCCTAATATGCAAGTTATTGTCGTAAAACAGTGTTAAGAACCCGGGTCCTGCCCCAGGGAACATGTAACAATGTAAAAAAAGTTTTAAAAACGGTTGTTTTTTTCAGGAATCCATTGATACTTTTTCCCTCGGGCAAGACCCAGGTTCTCAAAGACGTTTTTACAGGCATACTATAGACACCCAGCAGGTACAATATTTAAAGCAATTTTTTATTTTTTATTTAAGCATCAATAAAATCACTGCTTCTGAATCGAAGCAGTGATTTTAATGATGCTTACATAAAATTAAAAAAAATATTAAATTCCTTTAAATATTGAACTTACTGGGTGTCTATATGCCTGTGAAAATGTCTTTAAATAGCACAATCACCTGCCTGCCAGTAAATTAGTAAGAACTGATCTTGCTAAACTATACACTGTATAAATATATGTACAACCCCTGGGATGTATATATATCCTCTACACACTGTAACATTAACTGACTAGCCTGCCTGCCTACCTGCTCTACCTGCAAAAAAAATTACACTCTCTCTGTCTCTCTCTGTTCTCTCTAACCACCACCGCAACACACTACACAAGGCCGACCTGCAGGCAGACTTTTACAGTGTGGGGCGTGTACTAAGCCCCCTGAATCATAATTATGGCTCTCCATTTATTTGCGCGCTGTGATTAGTCAAGCATGCGGGTCATAGTGCATGCTTGGCCAATCATCAGCCAGCGATGCCGCAGTGAATTATGGGCCGTGGTGCGTCACTCGAATTTGGCGCGAACGACCCGTTTTGTTCGTATTTCTTTTTTTTTTAATTAGATCATTTTTTTTCTTCATTTTTTTCTTCATCCAACAATTGGAATTTGCAAATATCACAATTACAAAGCAATTAGCAAAAAGGAAACGGTGAACATCGAGCAATAACTGTATGTTTATTTTAGGCAACCAAGGGTGTCTCCTTCTTGATGTTCCCTCCTGTGTCCCTGTGCAAGTGACTCTCTATCCCCCCTCCCCCCTCCCTTCCCTACCCTTGGAGAGCATTCCTCCCTATTATGTGCCTAACCCAAGGAGAGAATAGACTATACCGCTATACTAAGTATCTCTTTGGATTTTCGGCAGGGAGAACTTCCACCTGAGATTTTATGCCTCGAGACCACTCTGGGAGTCCCCACGAGAATAGTAGCGGGGAAGGTGATTGCTAGGGCCTGTTATTATCAGGGGGCGTAGAGTCTTGGTGGGCCAAGGTGTCGTATCTGGGGCCCCCTGCTAAGAGATGCACGCAGCCCGCAACCACAGTCCCCACAGTCTCTCAAATTTCCCCTGGGTTCCCTGTTTGGTGAAGTACACTCTTTCGCTGGAAATAGTTAAGTTAATTGTTGCTATCCAGTATTCTACAGAAGGGGGGAGTGAGCCTGCCATTTTTGGGCTATTATCTTGCGTGCCTGAAATAGGCATCTCAATACTGCTTCCATATTGCCTAATGGGACTCTATTGTTCTCTATACACCCCAGTAGGCAAGTCATGGCCACTGGCTCGAGGGCTGATCCAAATATCTTGTTAATCCTCTCAATTATCTCCGACCAGTAGTCATAGAGCCTTGGGCATTTCCATACCATATGGATGAGGTCCCCTTTAGCTTTACACCTTGGGCATTTGTTGTTATTTCTCCATCCTGGCTTGAACATCTTGTGGGAGGTGTAGTATACCTTATGTAATAAAAACAAGTGGGACAGCCTCTGAGCAGGAGCAATCGAAAACGTTGCTCCTCGTTGTAAGATCTTGTCCCATTGTTCGGGAGTTACTGTCCCCACGTCCCTTTCCCATCCCTCTTTGCTCCTAGAGGGGCCCGCTCTACTTATTGCTCTAGCCCCCAGGGTGTTATACATTGCTGAAATTAAGCCTTTAGAAGTTTTTGCCTTGATGACTTTAAGGAGGGCGGGAATCTGGGTCCATGTAACTGTTTGTGGAGTGAATTGTGCTTGGATGGCATGGCGAACCTGGAGGTATTTGTACAATGTCTTATTTGATATATTGAATTTCCTTGTTAATTCTAGGAACGTTTTCATGGTGTTGCCCTCAAACAGATGTACTAGGCGGTTTAGCCCCTGTCTCGACCAGTCCCCTGGTTCTTCTATACTCATTACTTCCTGTAGTTTCTTGTTACTCCATAGGGGATAAAATTCTGTTGCTCCATTATACCCCAACATTACCTTTGCTGTCAGCTATATTTTACTAACTAATTTTGTAGTTGGGCATTTGTATGTGTAGCACTGGTATTTTTGCCATATAATGCTAATGATGGCATACCACTAGAGGGAGCCAAATACCAATGTGAGCGAGATATGTTTTAACTTACATATGCAGAGCAGAAAAATGTTTATCTTGTGAAAAGACTCACTTACCCATGAACACTAGGTGGCTGAACTGCATGCTGGGTGGATATAAAAGGCAGAGTGGAGCCATTTCCTGCCTCTTTCTGGACGCGTGGCCTGCCTGCAAGGATCTGTGAAGGAGTGTTCAGAAGAGGGCCTACATCGTGCAGAGCAGAACAACATCCATTGACTCTGCCTTACCACAGTGTGCTGGAGAAGCAGTGTGATCGGGTCTGAGGATCCAGGACCCTTGACGGAGCCAAGTGGATGTCCAGTTTGCTTGAGGAGCGGGGCAGCGTGGCAGTGCTGACTGGCAACAGGATTGACACAACTGGAGCGGAGGTTCACAACTTTCCAGGCCTGGTGTGGTGAGAGGGCTGTCGCCCAGAAGTTCTTTAACACCCTTAACACACTTAGACTCATTTCACAAAGTTGCTGGGACCTGTAGTCCTACAGGGAGGTCTCATTCAAATAGACTGAGTTTAATCAGGCCTAAAAGCCTATTCTTTATTGAGGGCTGACTGACAGTTAAGGTATACCTACACCGAAGGCATCTACAAGTGTGTTTTACAGCAGGAACTGTTATAACTCTTCAGTTGTGTTGCTTCATTACTTGTTAAACCATTGGATTACAAACACTGCAGTATAATAGCTAGCTGAAGAAAGAAGACCAGAGACTACACTTCTTCACAGGGAGGGTTTGTACTTTGGATGCAGTAAGAAAAAAGTCTGCCTTATACCTCAGGGGAAGCTCCTGAGAAATTGTATTGTGCTGTGTTGATATCTTTGCATTGGTATGTTTGGTGCGGCCGTACTGGAAGTGGGAAGGTGGTCAGTGTCAAGGCATTGTCACTCTGAGCACTAGTCCCACTTGGAGACGCGCCGCAGTAGAGGCTCAAGGGACCTTTCAGTGTTAATAATTTGTGCACACTCTTTGCATTATTATAGTAAGTTTGTATGTTGATACAGTTAATATAAAACTACTGTCTTTATACTAGTTCCAGTAAACTTACATCCTGGTTGATCACAATTGGTGTGAAGCTTGTTCATTATTCTAACAGGTGGAACAACGGATGCCCAGATAACGGTAAAGGTACACTATATACACATTGTTATGGTGGGATTTTTCCATTTAGTGAAAGTTTCATATCAGCACTGCACCACAGCTGTGTCAAGGGGAGCGAGACCAAATCATTGGGGGGTTGTTAAAGCAGAGTACAGGCCCAATCAATTACCAGCAGCTACTTCGGGGGTAAGCGCTACATATGGAAAGAAATCTGCCTCTAAAGCTTCCACAAGCAGTCTGTGGGGATTCCCTATTAACAGTAGCTGACTGTTGGAACAGACTAGCTCTAGGGTTCCACAACCCGCCAGGTGTTGCAACTGTGATGCCATGAAGTATAACCTTGGGTGTGGAACCCCCCCTCTTGTATGGGCAGCTGTAGCGTCTGGAGACTAATCCTGGCTTGACCACCCCTCCATATTAATTCTCTGAATAGCGACTCTATTCTCTTGAACCCTATTTGTCCTATCCAGATTGGTGAATTATGAAGCAGGTAGAGTATCTGCGGCTGCCATATCATTTTTATTGAGTTGCAGCGTCCTGCTACAGACAGACGGAGTCTTTTCCAAGTATCACTTTTTTGTTTTAATTTGAGTAAAAGTGGGGCAATGTTAATATTAACGCATTGGGTCACATCCTTCGTGACCCAAATCCCTAAGTATTTAAATTTTGTGACCACACTTAATTGGGAGACGCGTGGCAGTATCTGGAGGTCCAGTGGATCTAATGGTAACAAAGCAGATTTTTCCCAGTTTATAGCCAGGCCTGAAAACTGGCCAAATTCCCCAACCATTTTCATCACTCTGTCTAATGCGGTTCCAACATCCCCTAAGAAAAACAGAAGGTCGTCCGCGAATAATGCGATCTTGTCTTTCCCTTGCTGTCTTCTGAACCCCCTTATGTCTGACCTTGATCTGGTCATGATTGCCAAAGGCTCCATAGCAAGGGCAAACAGGAAGGGGGACAGCCTTGTCCCTCTCTCCAACCTGAACACTTCTGACAGCTCATTATTTATTCTAATCTTTGCCCTGGGTTCCCTGTACAATAATTTAACCCAGCTTATGAAAAAGGGTCCAAAGCCAAACTCCTCAAGCATAGATATGTCCATTCAAGGCTATCAAAGGCCTTTGCGGCGTCGAGAGACAACACCGCTCTAGAGCCCTAATTGTGTGCTGGTAACTGTAAGTTTAAAAAGGTCCTTTTAATGTTGGTACTTGTTTCCCTGCCTGGTATAAAACCTGACTGGTCTGGATGGATTAGGTTATTGATATATCTGTTTAAGCGAGTGGCGAGTACCTTGGCTAGTATCTTGACATCAGTACATAGTAAGGAGATTGGACGATAGGATGAAGGGTCCAATTGATCTTTACCCTCTTTATGAATTGCAATAATGGTCGCTTCCGACATCGAGCGAGTGAGAACCCCCTCGCTCACAGCCCCCTCCAGAGTCCTCAGGAGTTCTGGAAGCAGCAGTACCTCTCCATAACGTTTGTATACTTTTGTTGGAAGCCCATCAGGGCCTGGAGACCTCTGATTGGGCATTTCAGCCACTGCTTGCTGAATTTTTTCTAGGGTAATTGGTGCCTCTAGCTCCTGTTTGTCCTTAGCTGGCAAGATGGGGATTGTTATTGCCTGAAAGAAAGCTTCCATGGCTCCACGCCCGCCCCCCTTTTGGGATTTGTACAGCGCTTTGTAGTATTCGCAAAACTTGTGTAGCACCACTTGGCCCTCTGTGGATATTTCTCCTACAGTTGTCCTTATTGCTGACACATTTGATGGAGAGAAGTTGGTTCTACACAGGAGAGACAGCAGACGCCCTACCTTCTCCCCCTCTCCAAACTGACACTGCCTCTGCAGTATCAGCTTGTTCTCAGCTCTTGTCATGGTGGCCTTTCTATGCTCTGACTGCTTTTCCAGCCATTCTTCCTGTCTAGTTGGAGTAGGATCCTTAATGTACCTCGACTCTGCTTGGGTGGTCTCAAGTCCGAGGTTGCCCTCTTGTTCTCTGTCTAATCTTTTTGCTCTTGCTACCTGCTGGATCAAAAGACCCCTTAAAAAGGCTTTCAAAGAGTCCCAGACCACCCCCGTCGATGCCGACCTAGTATTGTTTTGTAAATACTCTTTCAATTTGGACGCCAAAATTCCTGAATCACCAATCAGGTCAAGCCAAGGTGGATTAAATTTACACTCGTTGCGGGAGGCTTTAACGCCAATTTTTATTGTTAGCACCAACGGGGAATGGTCCGAGACCCCTCTGGGGCATTTCTTCTTGGTTTCCCAGAGCCATATCAATTCTGGAGAGGGTGCGGTGCGAGCTGGAGTAACACGAATATTGGCGTGTCTGGGGGTAGCAAGTTCACCATATATCCCTCATACCCATTTTCTCCAGGAGCCGTGCCAGTCGCCCCTCCCCCAGTGTGGTAGATCTGCTCCGAGGAGGGAATCTATCCAGGCTTCTATCCAAAACCTCATTATAATCGCCAACGGCTATCACTGGAACTCCTATTTTATCCAATGTAAACTCGAGGAGCCTATGTATGACGTCTAGCTTAGATGGAGGGGGAATGTAAATGTTAGCCAGGATATACGGTCTATTCTCAATTAAGCAAAAAATAAATGCATATCGTCCCTGGTCGTTGTTAGGAATTATCTCTTCTATAGGAACAGCCAGGTAGATTTCAGGGTTCAATGAAGAAAAAAGTCCTCAGCTCTCAGGCCTGGGACTTCATATAAAGACACAGGAAACAGCAAGGTGTAGTTATATGAAATCTAATTTACTGAATGTACATCGCTGGCTTTTATAAGGCAGAAACAGATGAGTGCGTGATTTCTTACAATGCGCACGCATGGTTTTACATAAGTATTTAAGTAAATCATTAGCTTTAGTTATTACCTCATTTCATTTAACATATAGATGTGAACTTGAAAACCTATATTTATGAGCTTATACAACATTGTATTAGTATGTTATCTTAAGTCAATATAAGCTTAATACAAAGTCCACACATGATATACATGTCTTAAACTGGGTGAGGGGTTTCTGCATCTCTGCAAAAATGAGACATTGTGTAAGCTGTATTAATCCTAAATGACATGGCATATTAAATCTAAGATGGGTGGGCTATGCTATATTTCTTACAGTCGTCTATACAGGACTCTGTGCAAGAGAAAATCATTCCCATCCCCACCATTATGCTCACCCCCCTTCAGTAAGAGGAGTGTACCAAATGGAACTGGGCTTGGAATTTCCGGCTGTTTAAATGAGCAACTGTGTCCCTGGTCAAGTGAGTCTCATGTAGACACAAGAGTCCCGGCGTACACTCCTCCAAGAGCGACATGACTGATGTTCTCTTAATTGTGTCTCACATGCCTCGCACATTCCATGAGGTAATGACCAATGTTTTATTCTGCATCTAAAAGAGTGAAAGTAATGGCGGGATACTCAAGTCTAGTCCAGCAATAAAAGTCTATCCTCCCCTCTCCACTTCTCCCCCACTTCCACTGTGTCGGAGAGAATGTTGATAAGTGTAATATGCGCTCCCCAATTCCTACCCTGACCCTCCGGGTATATTAAAACTCTCACTCCATTGTAAGTAATGTCCGTCAGCTCTCTGGCTTTTTGGAGCATAGTCATCTTGTCACTGTAATTGAGAAATGTCACCGTCATGGGAAATAAAAGTATACCGCTCTGAAAAACTATTAATCCCTGTTGCTTCCGTCCCAACTAACCAAGAGGGTGCTGGCTGTGCACAATTTGCATGGGATGAAAGAAAACTCTTGGACCGCCGCGCTCCTCAAAAACAATGTCTTTATTCAAAACATAAATAACAACAAAAATTCAATTGAAAAAAACAGCCAAAGTTCATGCAGTCAAAAAAGGAGTGGACAAGGGCAAAAGGCTGACATGTTTCACATCGTGTGATGCTTACTCGTAGCTAGTAAACAAATGACCAAAATGTGCTAAAATGGAGGAGGGAAAGAGGTGAATGGGGTGTTTCACCAATCACTTCAAGGTGATCATTAGTCAAAAGAACACTATTATCCTTGTTGAATCACACATGAGGTGCTCCTGTGTATGGGGTTGAAAAGATGTGTAAGTGAAAAATCTCTTGTTTCTCAATCTCTTGATAATGAGATAAAACAAAAGAAAGGGAAAAAGGAGAGACACCTTGCTGCTGATTTACCAAGCCTGTGCGCCATGACTCATGGTGCACAAGCAGGAGTAAAACTGTTTTTGACATTTACAAAAGAAACACGCTGCCAGTGCAGCGTGTTTCCTCATTTACTAAACTGCCTAATGCGCCCTGGAGAGGGCGCACGGCACGCCAGTACAGAGCTGGCGTGCGGCATTTAGTTATGTAAACATCGGGGATTCGGGCGGGAGTTTATTAGGGGAGGGAGGGGGGTGATGCAGGGGAAGTGTAGTGACATGTGTTTAAACGTGTGTGGCGGGCCGAATTGAAAGCGAAAGTGACTTTTGGGACCCGATCCCCGTGCGGTTGCCAAGTACGCCAGAACCTCGGAAGGTTCATTTGCATACTGGGCATGCGCAGAGGGAAAAATCTGGGCTTTCCGCGCGCCTCTTCAGTACGCCGGGAAATTCTTGGTAAATACCAAGGGGCGTAGCAGTGTTTGCACTGCCTGAAGTGACGCACGGGAAGCTCCGAGCTGTTCTCGGGCTGCGCTGACACTGAAGGGGAACTCCGCGCCAAATTTCAAATTTGAAACTGGCGCGGCTTCCCCCCCAGGGGTACAATAGGCTCTTCGGCTTGGTCCGGAACGTGAGGGGTTAACCCACGCCAAAATCGGCGTGGGGTTCCCCCCCAGATCCGTACCAAGCCCTCATCCCAGGCATGCAGTCTGGCCGGACAGGAATGGGGGTGGGGACGAGCGAGCGGCCCCCCCCTCCTGAGCCATACCAGAGCACATGCCCTCGACATGGGGGAGTGTGTGCTTTGGGGGAGGGGGGCACTGCCCCCCCACCCCAAAGCACTCTTGTCCCCATGTCGATCGGGACAAGAGCCTCTTCCCGACAACCCTAGCCATTGGTTGTCGGGGTATGCGGGCGGGAGCCAATCAGAATCTGGGAGCCCCCTTTAATAAGGCGGCCCCCAGATTTCGGGCCCCCACCCTATGTGAATGAGTATGGGGTACATCGTACCCCTACCCATTCACCTGGTGAAACATTTTTTAACTTCGAGGGTCTTCCGCCGCCGCCCTCTTCGAATTTTTCTGCCTGGATGAGGGTCGTACATCCCATCCAGGACTTGGACGTGGCGGGCTTCTCGTCGCTGTCTTCCGCCGGGGAGAGAGACACCCACCGATGCTCTCCGCCATGCTCAGCCAGGCCCCCTCCCCAAATTAAGCTTTTTCACATCCGGGGGGGGGCCGGCGGAAATGGCGGAGAACAACGGGGGTGTCGCCCCACCTCGGGCTCCTCCGCTTCTGCCTGGCTCCTCCCGAGGCCAGGGCTTCTTTTTCGCCGTCTTCCGCCGGAGGGCGCCACTCTCCGGGCTTCTCGTCGCTGTCTTCTGCCGCTGCCCCCTTCACCACAAAGCTCCTGCTTATGGAGGGAGGGCAGCGGGCTTCCGACGTCTTCTACCGGAGTGAGGGTCGTACATCCCACCCCGGATTTCTTCGCCGGCTTCTGCCTGGCTCCTCCTGGGGCCAGGGCTTCTCGTCGCGGTCTTCCGCCGCGGGGTGACACTCGCGGGCTTCTTCTTCCATTCGATGTTGACACGGCGAGGTCCGGCGCTGAAATGCCTTCTGAGCGGCGGGCACCGACTTATATTGGCATAGGGCGTGGGCGTGGTTATGCCACCATGTGACCTTAACCCATGTGACAGTGATGTACGACCCTCGTTCAGGCAGAAAAAATCGAAGGGGGCGGCGGCGGAAGACAGCGACGAGAAGGCCTGGCCCCCGCGGGTGGTGCCCCGCGGCGGAAGACAGCGACGAGAAGCCCGGAGAGTGGCGCCCTCCGGCGGAAGACGGCGAAAGAAGCCCTGGCCTCGGGAGGAGCCAGGCAGAAGCGGAGGAGCCCAAGGTGGGGCGACACCCCCGTTGTTCTCTGCTGTTTTCGGCCGCCCCCCCCCCCGGATGTGAAAGAGCTTAATTTGGGGTGGGGGCCCGGTCGAGCATGGCGGAGAGCATGGGTGGGTGCTCCCCCCCGGCAGAAAACGGCTAGAAGACCGAGGAGTGGCGACACCCCCGTTGTTCTCCGCCATTTCCGCCGCCCCCCCCCCCCGGATGTGAAAGAGCTTAATTTGGGGTGGGGGCCTGGCCGAACATGGCGGAGAGCATCGGTGGGTGTCTCTCTCCCCGGTGGAAGGCGGCGGCGAAGACCGGGGGGGGGTAGGTGTACTCCCCCGGCGGAAGGCGGCGGCGAAGACCGGGGGGGGGGTAGGTGTACCCCCCTGGCGGAAGGCGGCGAAGACCGGGGAGGGGTAATTTTTTTATTTATAAAACTACGACCAAAAAGTTAACAAATATATAAAATAAACAAAATAACTAAATAAACCAAATAACACAAACACAAACAACAAAACACAAACCATCAAATCACCGACCTCCACCCACCAAGAAATAACTATAAAGAAAGAAAAATAGCACCAGAACAGGTATTTACAACAGGCTCACTGGTACAAGGGAAAGTCTTTATAGTCCATCAGAAAAGCTTGCCCAGATCATTGCCAAAAAAAAAACACTTAAAACGGCTCACTGGTACAGTAGGGAGATATTAAAGTCCATAGAAACCACTACTGTCCAGATCATCGCCAACCCACAACACACCCCACCATCACAACAACAAATACCTACAACCCACGTATGAGCAAGAACATGATAGTCAGACATGTCTGTAGCCTTATTTAAAAAAAAATACCATAAACAAAATCTAAGGGGGTGAAAAAGGATAGATGCCCCTACCCATGGAGAGGGGCAGAGCCGTGACCTAAGGGGGCTGGAAGAGGAACCCCCTCCATAAATGGGCACACCTCTCAGGCCCGACCCTGCTCCTTTCCAGATCCCGCACCTTCACCAACTCCCGAAAGATATCGCCCACCACCTCATGCACAGACAGGATTTTGTCCCTAGTGGACACCAAACACCGAGCGTGGCAAGTGTAATAAAGCACAACTAGGCTGACTAAATAAAGTGACGATACCTCAAATCCCCTGCGGACCCCAAAATCACCATACACTCGCTCAGCATAGGTCAG
The DNA here is from genome assembly GCA_029574335.1 of Rana kukunoris. NCBI lineage: Eukaryota > Metazoa > Chordata > Amphibia > Anura > Ranidae > Rana > Rana kukunoris. Next base: position 295,729,646 of record CM056051.1, on the reverse strand, counting down.
GGCCGGAAGGCGGGGGTAGCCAATGGCACCCCCTACCCTCGTAAGAACCTCCATGTTGAAGGGACATTGGACCAGAAAATGGTCCATGGTCTCCAATGTCCCACCACATTCCTGACGGGGGCAGTCCCTATCCCCCAGGTTCCTGTATTTGAGATTCGCACGGACATAGAGTCGTCCATGGAACGACCTCCATGCGAGATCCCAAAACTTATTTGGAATTCTAGAAGAATTCAAGAGGGCTAGCCCCTCCGTGAGGACCCTCTCAGGGCAGTCCCTCAAAGACAGGGGCTTCAAAATGTCCGAGGCCATGACCCTCAGGTACTGCTCCCGCCGACCCAAAGAGCCCACCTCCAGGGCAGTTATCCGCCACTGCCTCAGTACCTTTAATGCCAGGGGGACATAGGAAGGGAGATACCCATGCGATCTCCTCAGATCACCGGGCCTCCCCCCTCCCCCCACTGCCTCAAGAACAGCAAGAGCCAGTCCTTGCATGAACACTCCCACCAGGAAGGCTCGTCCACAAATATGGACTGCAAATTGTATTTAACAAAGATGGTGACAAATAACACCACCGGGTTGACCATGTCCAACCCACCTTGCCGTCGCTGGCGGTATGTGACCTCCCTCTTGATCAGGTTCAGTCTGCTTCCCCACAACAGCAGGAAGAACAGACCATAGACCCAAGCATAGAGAGATGCTTGAAAAAGACACACATAGGTTACAAAGAGAAACTCAGGCAATAAGTACGTCTTGACCAAGCTTACCCTTTCCCTCAGGGAAAGTTTCCAACCTTTCCAGGCCTTCACCTTCCGAGTGGCACTCACCAGCCTGCGCTCCCAGTTTAGCTTGGGATAATCACCCGGGCCGAAATGAATGCCAAGAACTCGAATCTCTGGTACGGGCGTGGGGAACACGTCCGGAAGGGGGAACTGCTCCCCCTCCTTCCCCAACCAGAAAACTTCACTCTTGTCCCAATTGACCAGCGAGCCTGACGCCTCAGAGTAACACCCGATCTGGGACTCCACATAATGGGCATCCTCACGACCAGATACCACCACCGAGACGTCGTCCGCATAGGCCACAACCCTCACCGCCGAAACCGGACCCCCAACAGGTCCCACCGGAACCCCCCCCAGACGTCCGCAGTCTAGCCTCCTTACGAAGGGGTCGACCGCAAAGACGTACAGGAGGGGGCTCAGCGGGCACCCCTGCTGGACGCCAGAGTCCACAGCAAAGGCCCGGCCCACCCAACCGTTGACAAGATGGAAGCTCTCAGCTCCCCTATACAATACCTGCAGCCAATCAACGAATTGATCAGGCAGACCGTATCTCCTCAGAAGCAGCCAAAGGTACTCGTGGTTCACCCGATCAAACGCCTTAGCCTGATCCAGTGCAATCAGATACCGCTCGCTGCCATCAGCCCTGCACCTTTCCACAGCCTCCCGGACGCTCAGGACGGCACTAAAAGTGCCCCGGCCAGGAATTGTGCAGTGCTGAGAGGGAGACAGCATCCTGCCCGCCAAAGCAGACAGACGTGTAAACAAGATCTTTGCCAGTATCTTCCTATCTGTGGTAAGAAGGGCGATCGGACGCCAATTCTCCACCACAGACGGATCTTTCCCCTTTGACAGTAGGATCAGAGCTGACCTTCTCATTGAGGGAGGCAGCAGGCCATAGGCCAAACATTCACTAAACACGTCCCTCAGATGAGGAGCCAAGAGGCTCTTAAAGGTTTTGTAGAATTCGGCCGTGAGCCCATCGGGCCCAGGTGACTTTTTAGAAGCTAAAGAGCTAATAGCCTGCTCGACTTCAGCTACCGAGATCTCTTCTGCCAGAGAGTCAGGAAGGTCAGACCCCACTGGGGTCTCATCAAGGAATTCTCTGACTTTCTCCATGTCTAGAGGCTGCTTCTTCAGGAGGTCCGAAAAGTGGTCTCTGACGACACCCAGGATCCCCGATCTGGACCGGACCAGAGATCCTGAGCCATCCTTCAGGCCATGTACGACCTTCGACCTCGCCACCTCACCACAGCTCCTGTAGGGATCAGGAGAGATAAACTTCCCGTAATCCCTCTCAAAAACCAGGGAGGCGAGACGGTCGTACTGACACTCCTTCATCTGCGCCTTCAGACCGGATATCTGTTCCCGAGAGCCCCCAGAGGACACCAGGCGGTCAAGCTGCCTGCGTAGTCTCTGGTAGGCTTGGTACTTGGAAGCTGCCCTGTACCCAGAGATTTCCCGGAAAAAGTCGCCAGACCTCTTTTTAACTACTTCCCACCACTCAAGGCGGGAGCAGTTGCCCTCAAGGAGCGAGGTCTGGCCCAGTAAGAAAACCTCATAGGCTTCCCTAACCTCAGGATCCTCCAGTAGCGACCCATTCAGGCACCACAAACCCCTCCCTTTCTGAGGAGTGTCAGCGACATTCAGGGCCACAGATACCATACAGTGATCGGAGAACTCTACCGACTGCAGCTAAGGAGCCGAGCAGACAGAGTCCTCCTTTAAAAAAAACCTATCTAATCTACTCTTACTACTACCTCGGGAAAATGTGAAACCAGTGAGGTTGGGGAGGTGACGAACGTGCACATCCACCAACCTGGCCTCCCTCACTACGTTATTCAAAAAAATACTATCATATCCCAGAGGGTTGGCGGCACCTGCCCAGTCTTTGGGCCTAGTGATCATATTGAAATTGCCACCAAAAATCACCTGCTGGGACGTAAAAAGATAAGGCTTAACCGCCGTAAGGAGGCTCCTCCTCTCCCTCCTAGTTTGAGGCCCATAAAAATTTATGAGCCGGAGGAATTGCCCCCTCACGACAGCGTCCACCACCAGACATCTACCGATCTCCACCTCAATCACTCGCCGGCAAGCCACCGGACCAGTCTTAAAAAGGACCGCAACCCCACTGCAGGGCTCGGCCGCAAGAGACCAGAGGGAGGGCCCACATCTCCACTCCCTCTTTGCTAGATGCATCTCTGCCACAGATGCCAGCCAGGTCTCCTGCAAAAACAAAATGTCAGCTTCAACACGGCTGAGAAAATCGAAGGCCATAAAACGAGCTCCCGCAGAACAAATACTTGCGACATTAATGGTCGCAAGCCGTATTGGAGAGGGTACCGCCATCAGAATGATTGAAAGTGGTCACGTTCTCCTTCATACTACAAACACAAAAACATATTTACATATATACATGCTTATACCCCGTCCTCCTCAGAGTCCGAGGAGGACGTCAAAATGCCATATGGGTTCCCCAGGGACACCCCACTTTGTGCCCCTGGAGGAACCCCACCCCTCACTGGGGACTTCCCGCCCCTGTCAGGAAAAGGTCCATCCGCTGGTGCTATTGATATTTTGTCTTGCAGTGCTGCGTCCCACCAGCAGGGGTCTCCTGGCAGTTTGGAGCTGTCAGGGGAACTTCCCCCTGCTGGTATATCACCTTTGGGATGCAGTACTGACCTCCACCAGCGGATGGACCCTGGCAGTGTGGAACACCTGGCCTTTGCTCCGTTCAGGTGTGACCTGAACCCAATCAGTACACCCACTATAAATACCCGGCGAGTTCAAACAGAACTCGCCCTGGTATCTGTTTACTAACCAGACCCTGAACCTGCTTTGGACCTCTGACCTGATCCGATCTGTCCTGACCTGATCCCGATCCCTCTCCTGGACATTTCCTTCCTGCCCCTTCCCTGTCTGCAGCCTCTTTAAATGATCTCCTGGTATTTGACCCCGGCTTGGCTTTGGCTTATGAGTATTGCATTCTCCCTGAACTTGTATATAGCTTTTGTGTTATTCGTGCACTTATTTTCTCACCTTTGTAAATAAACACCTTTTTCCACTATATACAGTGTTGGTCTCCTCAGTGTAGGCACACAGTCCTGGTCCATCTAGAATCCCTGACAGTATACCAGGGCCATTTTGACCAGACGTGCCTGCATAGGGAACCATCCTGTTGTAGTGCGTTTTTGTTGAAACATGGATTTCAATGAAATCACTTACTTTTCTCTGCTAGCAGAGGAGGATGAGGAGTATTGTCGTCAGGTGTTGGAGGGATGGACAAGGGATGAGCTGATGGAAGCCATCCGATCGGCCCATTCCATGGTGGATCTGGGTTATATGTCTTACAATGATGTTCAGCCATTGATCAAGTTATGTGTTAAACCAGCCCTGTCAGTTATTCCAGCTGGAGGTAATGACTTCTCTCCCCCCTTCAGTCCTGACCAAGTTGAATCCCTGGTATGGTTGATGGAGGATGATCCGGCTTATTTTGATGAGCATTATTTCTCCTGTCCCCAGCAAAAGTTATCTGAGTGTATTGATTCTGTGCAGGCTCTGATTAAACAAGGTGTGTGTGAACCAGCCTTTGTTCAACCTGTGCTGCAGGCATGGTCAGATCTCCTGCTTCCAGCCAAGCCACTGCATTCCAGCCCTGCCATTAACCACTTACCTTCCCAAGGTTCTAGCCGTCCATTGCCAATGACAACCTCAGCTATAGCCCAGTAGGCATGTGCAAAAGTGAAAAATTTGTTTCGTTTCGTTTCAATTCGTCATTTAATAAATTTCGTTAAGTTAGGTTCGTTACATGTGTTGAATTCGTTTTCGGAATTCGTTCGTTTTCGACCGAATTTCGAAAAATACGGTCGAAAGCGAAAATATTTCGACCTTTTTTCGAATTCGTTCGTTTTCGACCGAATTTCGAAAAAAACAGTTGAAATCGAAAATATTTCAACCAGATTAGAAAACAAATAGTCTCTTTTCGAATAGAATTTTTTTCGAATTAAATTCGAAAATATATATATATATTTTTTTTTTTTTTTTTCGAATTCCGATCGAATTTAGTCCGCGGGTATTCGATTCGGAATTCGAAAAAAAAAAATCGATTTCGACCAATTTTTTTTTTTTCGAAATTCGGTCGAAAATTAACGAATTCCGAAAACGGTCGAAATTTTTCGCTAATATAGCAATTCGGAAATTCGTATGCATCCGAATGTCCGAATAATGGAAAATTCGTCCAAATTTCGATTCGGAACGAAACGAAATGCACATGCCTATAGCCCAGTTAATTCCGCTTCCCACCAAGTATTACTACCCAATCTCTACTAATTGTACCTACCCTGCCTTTAATCCACCTGTCCGTTCCAGTCCTACTAGTAACCACCTGCCTTCCCAAGGATCCATCTGTCCATCACCAATGGCAACTCCAGCCCAGATAATTCCACATCCCACCAAATATTACTACCCAGTCTCTACTAAATGTACCTACCCTGCCTTTAATCCACCTGTAACTACTCCACAAAAACCTCCTCCAGTCACCATCCCTTTGTCTCTGCCATACTCCAATCCTTCCTCTTACTTATCTCCATCCTCTTCATACATCACTTCTGTTAACAAACCTGTAGTGACTAAGTCTAAAAAGAAACGGAAGTATTTCCCAACTCATACCATCGTGCCAGTTACCCAGCCTGTCCCAGTGCCCTCTGTTCAACCTGTCCCGGTGCCATCTGTCCCTGTGCCAGCTGCTCTACCAGTTCTAGTGTCTGCCGCCCAGCTTGTGACATCCGACCAGCCTGCTCCGGTGCCAGCCTGCCAACCTGGTGTTCCTGTGCCAGCCTGCAACCCTGGTGTTCCTGTGCCAGCCTGCCACCCTGACGTTCCTGTGCCAGCCTGCCAACCTGACGTTCCTGTGCCAGCCTGCCAACCTGACGTTCCTGTGCCAGCCTGCCAACCTGACGTTCCTGTGCCAGCCTGCCAACCTGACGTTCCTGTGCCAGCCTGCCAACCCGACGTTCCTGTGCCAGCCTGCCAACCTGACGTTCCTGTGCCAGCCTGCCAACCCGACGTTCCTGTGCCAGCCTGCCAACCCGATGTTCCTGTGCCAGCCTGCCAACCCGATGTTCCTGTGCCAGCCTGCCAACCCGATGTTCCTGTGCCAGCCTGCCAACCTGATGTTGCTGTGCCAGCTTGCCAGTCCGATGACTTCCAGTCCGCTGCCCAGCTTGATGACTTCCAGTCCGCTGCCCAGCTTGATGACTTCCAGTCCGCTGCCCAGCTTGATGACTTCCAGTCCGCTGCCCAGCTTGATGACTTCCAGTCCGCTGCCCAGCTTGATGACTTCCAGTCCGCTGCCCAGCTTGATGACTTCCAGTCCGCTGCCCAGCTTGATGACTTCCAGTCCGCTGCCCTGCCTGATGACCTCCAGTCCGCTGCCCAGCTTGATGACCTCCAGTCCGCTGCCCAGCTTGATGACTTCCAGTCCGCTGCCCAGCTTGATGACTTCCAGTCCGCTGCCCAGCTTGATGACTTCCAGTCCGCTGCCCAGCTTGATGACTTCCAGTCCGCTGCCCAGCTTGATGACTTCCAGTCCGCTGCCCAGCTTGATGACTTCCAGTCCGCTGCCCAGCTTGATGACTTCCAGTCCGCTGCCCAGCTTGATGACTTCCAGTCCGCTGCCCAGCTTGATGACTTCCAGTCCGCTGCCCAGCTTGATGACTTCCAGTCCGCTGCCCCGGTTGATGACGTCCAGTCTGCTGCCCCGGTTGATGACTTCCAGTCTGCTGCCCCGGTTGATGACTTCCAGTCTGCTGCCCCGGTTGATGACTTCCAGTCTGCTGCCCCGGTTGATGACTTCCAGTCTGCTGCCCCGGTTGATGACTTCCAGTCTGCTGCCCCGGTTGATGACTTCCAGTCTGCTGCCCCGGTTGAGGACTTCCAGTCTGCTGCCCCGGTTGAGGACTTCCAGTCTGCTGCCCCGGTTGATGACTTCCAGTCTGCTGCCCCGGTTAATAACTTCCAGTCTGCTGCCCAGGTTGATGACTTCCAGTCTGCTGCCCAGGTTGATGACTTCCAGTCCGCTGCCCAGCTTGATGACTTCCAGTCTGCTGCCCAGCTTGATGACCTGGCCTTTGCTCCGTTCAGGTGTGACCTGAACCCAATCAGTACACCCACTATAAATACCCGGCGAGTTCAAACAGAACTCGCCCTGGTATCTGTTTACTAACCAGACCCTGAACCTGCTTTGGACCTCTGACCTGATCCGATCTGTCCTGACCTGATCCCGATCCCGATCCCGATCCCTCTCCTGGACATTTCCTTCCTGCCCCTTCCCTGTCTGCAGCCTCTTTGAATGATCTCCTGGTATTTGACCCCGGCTTGGCTTTGGCTTATGAGTATTGCATTCTCCCTGAACTTGTATATAGCTTTTGTGTTATTCGTGCACTTATTTTCTCACCTTTGTAAATAAACACCTTTTTCCACTATATACAGTGTTGGTCTCCTCAGTGTAGGCACACAGTCCTGGTCCATCTAGAATCCCTGACAGCCCCTGAATTTTGCAGCCCTCCCCTTCTTTTTTCTCCGTCTCACCTGCTCCCACTCCTGCCATTTCTCCGAGGTGACAACGCCTCCCCCCCCTCGGACCCGCTGCTCGAAAACTCCCTTTTAGAGGAGGCCCGAGCAGCCCCCATCTCCACGGCCACAGGTCCAGAGGAGACTCCGGGCCCAGAATGGGGGGGGATGGGAGAGACAGGAGGGGGGCCAGAGACAGGAGGGAGGACGGGGGGGGACCAGACCTGGCCGGGTGGGAAGAGGAAGAAGGGGCAGGGGGGGATGGGACCTACGAGGGAGGGACTAGGGGGTAGGACACGAGGGAGGGGGGGTGAGGGGGGAGGGCACAGGGTGACAGATGGAGGACCGGGTGGTGGGGGGGGGCAGTGGGGTGAGGGGGGAAGGGGGATGGGGATTGGCCCTGCAACAAAAGGAGGGGAAGGCCAGGCCCCCGGATCCACAGGCCCCCGGATCCACAGGCCCGGGACCCCCAGGCCTTCCCAACTCCTCCCCACCGGCTTCACCTTCTGGAGCCTCCTGACCAACCGTGCCCGTGTCCTCCCGGGGGGAGCCCCACGCCCACGCCTGCTCCGCCTTCTCTGAGGCAATGGGCCTGTTGGTCCCTCCGGAGTAGCATTAGGGGCTCCAGGATCCCCGTCCCCCCGGCGATTATCCGCCGGGGGAGCTTCAGCCGCTCCTGACCCGGGAGGTCCGCCCCCTGAGGAAGGACCCCGATATGCTTTGGGGCACCTACTAAATGGGTGCCCCATCTCACCGCATAAATTGCAGCAGATATCCCCACATGAGTCGGACAGGTGGCCAAAAGCGTGACATCTGCCACATCTGACCACCGTGCAGTCCGAACTCATGTGGGTCGGGCTACCACACTTAAAGCATCGGCGGGGCTGTCCCGGGTAGAAGGCCAGGATCCGGTCCCTTCCCAGGAAAGTGCTCCCAGGGAGGTGGGCAACGCTGTTGCCCTCCCTCCTGAGCCGGACCCTGGTCAACCAAGCCCCGGTCCAGACCCCGCGCTCATCGAGGTTCTTCCTCAGGGGGGTCTGCAACTGCCCGTACCTCCCGAGCCAGGTGGCAATGTCCTCCGGAGGGAGCGACTCGTTCCGCACCAGGATGGTGACGTTCTTAACCTCCTCCTGCCTGGAGATGGGAACGAGCCTGTACTTCTTCCAAGGGTCAACGCCCCTCACCAACCCAAAGTTGGTGATGAAGCGTTCCATACACACGGGAGTGACAAAACTTATATCGAACTCCCGTGTGTTGGTGGGGTGAATGACAGCAAAAAGGTCACCCACCCCAAAACCCAAGGAGAGTACCAGGCCCACTACCTCACCACGGGCGGGGCAGGGGTCCGGACCCTCGTACCTAAGCTGAACCACATTCCTTCGCCTCCTCTCTGGACCACCCGTACCCCTCGTTCACGCCGACCCCTGCGCCCTCTCCTGGTCAGCAGGGGGGGCGCGGAAATTCTGGGCTCCAAAACGGCTGTACAGGTGGTCCAGAGGGGCACGAGAGCCCGCCACCTGGGCGAAGGAGCGACCCCCCCTTCAAGGCCGTCAACAGGTTGGTCTCTGGAGATCTCCGGAAGTGGGGCACCCCCCTCAGCAGCCCCAGAAATGGGAGGGGACGGGGGGGCCCCCATCCCTGCTGGTGGTGCTGCACCCACCCCCGGTGAGACACCCTGGCCCACCACCCTTGGCCTGACTACAGGCCCTTCCCCCCCTGGGGCCAAAGCAGAGGGGGACACCTCCCCCACCAAACTCCCCCACCCAGACCCCTCTGCCACCTCAACAGCCCCTTGGGACTCCACCTGCACTGGGGGGATGCCCCCCTGGGACCCCTCCAACTGCCTAATGAAATCAAAAGCGGCACAGTCCACCGGGAGGGGTCCCACCTGACACTCCCCCACCCCGCCTGCGCTGCCTGGAGCCCCTCGGGGCTTACAGTAGTGTCCATGGGGACCTGGGGGGGTGGCAGCTTACCATCCATAGTACCGTCCATAGTACCGTCCTTACTACCGTCCACTGCTCCATCCATCTCCTGCCGGGGGCGCCTGGAGGTGCCTGCTGCAGTACCTGGGACTGGGCTCCCCCGCGCCCCCGGCCTCTCATCCCCCAGGTCCCCCAAGCTGCTGCCAACCTCCGCAGACACGTGGGGGGCACTTCCGGTTCCGGTCGGTGCACTTCCGGTTCCGGTCGGGGCACTTCCGGTTCCTGGGCGGTCACTTCCGGGTCCCCAGGTCTCAGTTTCTCCACCCCCAACAGCCGGCGCCATCTTGACCACACTACACCCCAGCTGTTTACCATAAGATGTCTGCAGCATTATGCCTCCACCGTGTGTCTGTCTCTCTCCCAGTGACATGGCAGCTGCAGGAGCAGTCCCTGGCTTACTCCCTGCCAGATCATCCTGCTCCACTGATAGAAAGGGTAGTGTAACACCAGGCCTAGTGACACATCTCAGCGCCTTAATGCAAAATATTTCACAGTGGAATCACTTATAAACAAGTTGACAAGTGACAGAATTTTAGAAAGAAAATATGTAGCCAAAACTATAATTTCATATTGCAGAAATATATAGTAGTAAAAATTATAGCAGCTATTTAAAATCTAACAGTCAAAAAACTGAAGATGCACAAATAAATCAGGATCACATATAGAACAAAATAGTCCAAAATGATAAACAGCGCTTTAGCTGTTGGTTTAAATGTCCAACATCATCATAAGCATTCAAATAGTGACGGATTTTCTTGCCAGTGTAGTGAAAACAGATAGTGGTTGATCCTACACCTCTTCCCAGGAAAGATTACACCACAAGTGGGGCACACTCCCCTTCGGGGTACTCACTCACCAGATGATTAGCAAATGGAGGCAATAAAAGGTATCTTTCCACCAGATAATCCGTCTCTATAGCTGGGACCCGTCAGGACAATGTTCCTCATAAAACACATAAACACAGAGCAGGCTCCAAATAGCGTAATCTCGTTTATTAAAGTTAAAAGGTAACAATCCCTCATATGCATGCAGCCCCCGCTTCAAATGCACGTACCATTTAGTAGATTGTTACAGGCACAAATGACAGTAACGGTAGCGATATCCTACTGGTATCCGATTCCCCAGAAGCCAAGCATGTAAACGCAGCGTATAGTCTACAGCGTGCGGATCTACTTCCTGGATGAACCACCCGTGTAAAGTTCCGCCCTGACCGGTTTCGTCCAACTGGCTTCAACAGAGGGCGTGGATGAGCGGTATAGGCATCCCCATTATATGGAACTGCTTCTCCGCTGATTGGACATTGCAGACAGACTAGAGAGCGTCATTGGTCAGTGTCCTTAACCTGAACGATTACTGGTCAGGCTCAATGGGAGACAGCACAATATGGGTGCCGATTACATAAAGGATATTAATCCATAATAAAAGAACTATATGTATATATATATCTCCCGGACTACAGGTAAAATGTGGAAGATAAAAAATATATTTAATAGTAAGGTATACATTACTCGGAGAACACGGGCAGAAAAAAACCAGCGCAACATATAGAGCTACTGGGGTCATGGATACCAGTTAAAGATCCTCCATAGACTGCAATTCCATTCTAAAACAACCTGGTGTGTCTCCTAAATATATATTAGCTATACCTTACATAGTCATGCTAAACTTATAATACATTTATTATTTAAAGAGAATAAGAAAGAAAAGTGACAAGTCGCAACTGTTTATACATTTCTCTTTGATATAGCTAATGGTGTATAACTGAATTATACACTCTACAGTCCTCTGTAACGAGGGTAGTATATGGTTTAAAGATTAATTATATATAAACAGTAGTCATCAGAATACCCATATATTTTTTCTCCACGATCTATAAGATCAATATGTGGTATTGTTTACATATAGTTGTATTGTGGAATTATATGACATCAATTAATAAAATTATATAGAATATATAAAAGAAATTTTTTCTACAAACTATATAAAAAAATATATAAAAATATATTAAAAAAATATAAAAAAGATGTATGTAAAAAAGGGGGATATAAAACTGAAAGGAGTAAATATACTCCATATTCATAGGATTGGAAATAGGTAGACTAGTTAGACACAATATTATCAGTGTATAAATGTATGCACACATATAAATGTCACTGTGTATAGGTTAAAATCAATCAATTCAAAATAAATTAAAAGATTGAAAGAAATGTGTATATATACACTAAATTAATAAGTTAAAATTATTCAATCAATTACTTAATTAAATACTTAGATTAAAATTAGCTCAAAAAGAATACATATATATATATATACACACACACACACAATACTGTGTATATATAATTTTAATCAAGCGTCGTTTATAAAGCAGTTGATGTCTAGCTCGACATTCAACCCTCTTGGAGTAAGTGTATCGACAGAATGGACCAATTTTGTTTCAAGTTTTGACAGTTCCCTCACACGGTTGCACCCCCTCCAGCTAGGGCTCAATTGTTCAACTCCCCAAAATTTGAGACCAGCTGGATTTTCATCATGGTACAATTTAAAGTGTAGAGACACGTTGTGGTCTTTGTAGCCTAATTTAATATTGGCTATATGTTCGGCAATTCTTATTTTTAGTTTCCTTTTTGTGCGGCCCACATACTGTAGAGAAGTTTGCATGGACATTCTAATACATAAACCACATATGTGGTGTTACAGGTAATAAAGTTCCTAATACGGAATATACCATCATTATGTGATGTGAAGTTGTCCAAACCTCTGACCAGGCTAGCCACTTCTCCGCATGGACCACACCTTCTACAAGAGAAGAAGCCATCTTTTTGCCAAAAAGTAGCTGGTCTACTAGGCGGATCAAGTATTTTTTTGACGATCCTGTCTCCATAATTTGGAGCCTTTCTGTAAATAAAGCTAGGCTTATATGGAATTACAGTTCTCAATATTTTATCCAAAAATAAAATATGCCAATGAGAGGAAAAGATTTTTTCCACTTCCTTATACTGTGAGTGGTAGCCAGAAATAAAACTCCATTCATGATTAGTCTTGGTTTTAACAGAAGGGTTACTGGTAGGTCCAAGAGAAGATGGTAATACTAGGAGATCCTTAATAGTTGCATCTAATTTTCTTTCACAAAAACCTTTTTCCATAAACTTTTTCTTCAGGACCAAGGTTTGTGATATGTAGTCCGTATCTTTAGAGCAGTTACGGCGTACTCTCATAATCTGGCCCTTTGGTATGTTCCTCAGCCAGGTGGGGTGATGTCCACTTTGTGTCGGTAAAAAACTATTGGTATCTGTGGGTTTAAAATAAACCTTTGTCCCCAGCTTGTCACCATCTCTATAAATCTGCAGATCAAGAAAATGGACACTATCTTGATTATACTCACAAGTGAGATTGATGTTCTGTCCATTACTATTCAGTATACCTAGAAATGTCTCCAATGTTTCAAGAGAACCTGTCCATATAAAGAAGAGGTCATCGATGTATCTACGATATAGCAGTAATTCTTTTCTTTTGGCATTGAAAATAGTTTTGTCTTCCCATTCTGCCATAAACAAATTGGCTATGCTCGGGGCGAATTTAGCCCCCATTGCAACGCCTCGCTTCTGGGAATAAAATGTACTATTGAACCAAAAATAATTATGACTTAAACAAAAATCTAGGGCGTTGTGTAAAAAGACTTTTTGAGTATGACATAAGTCATCTCTTTGACTTAGCGCCCAATTCAAGGCCAACAAAGCGTCATCGTGTTGTATAATTGTATACAACGAGGCTACATCTGCAGTAACCAGATATCCTTCCTCTCTCCCTGAAAGATTAATGTCATTTAGCAATATTAAAAGTTCCTTAGTATCCTTTAAATAGGCTTTTGTACATTTTACACTATCCTGTAGAAAGTGATCAAGATATTGTCCCATACGAGAAGTTATAGAGCCTATACCATTCACTATCGGCCTTGCCGGTGGATTACACTGATCTTTGTGAATTTTGGGTAAGGTATAGATTGTGGGAATTCTTCCATTGCTTGGTATCAAAAATTTCTTTTATATATTCTATATAATTTTATTAATTGATGTCATATAATTCCACAATACAACTATATGTAAACAATACCACATATTGATCTTATAGATCGTGGAGAAAAAATATATGGGTATTCTGATGACTACTGTTTATATATAATTAATCTTTAAACCATATACTACCCTCGTTACAGAGGACTGTAGAGTGTATAATTCAGTTATACACCATTAGCTATATCAAAGAGAAATGTATAAACAGTTGCGACTTGTCACTTTTCTTTCTTATTCTCTTTAAATAATAAATGTATTATAAGTTTAGCATGACTATGTAAGGTATAGCTAATATATATTTAGGAGACACACCAGGTTGTTTTAGAATGGAATTGCAGTCTATGGAGGATCTTTAACTGGTATCCATGACCCCAGTAGCTCTATATGTTGCGCTGGTTTTTTTCTGCCCGTGTTCTCCGAGTAATGTATACCTTACTATTAAATATTTTTTATCTTCCACATTTTACCTGTAGTCCGGGAGATATATATATACATATAGTTCTTTTATTATGGATTAATATCCTTTATGTAATCGGCACCCATATTGTGCTGTCTCCCATTGAGCCTGACCAGTAATCGTTCAGGTTAAGGACACTGACCAATGACGCTCTCTAGTCTGTCTGCAATGTCCAATCAGCGGAGAAGCAGTTCCATATAATGGGGATGCCTATACCGCTCATCCACGCCCTCTGTTGAAGCCAGTTGGACGAAACCGGTCAGGGCGGAACTTTACAGCGACCCGGAATTGACGTGTGCGTTCCACGGGTGGTTCATCCAGGAAGTAGATCCGCACGCTGTAGACTATACGCTGCGTTTACATGCTTGGCTTCTGGGGAATTGGATACCAGTAGGATATCGCTACCGTTACTGTCATTTGTGCCTGTAACAATCTACTAAATGGTACGTGCATTTGAAGCGGGGGCTGCATGCATATGAGGGATTGTTACCTTTTAACTTTAATAAACGAGATTACGCTATTTGGAGCCTGCTCTGTGTTTATGTGTTTTATGAGGAACATTGTCCTGACGGGTCCCAGCTATAGAGACGGATTATCTGGTGGAAAGATACCTTTTATTGCCTCCATTTGCTAATCATCTGGTGAGTGAGTACCCCGAAGGGGAGTGTGCCCCACTTGTGGTGTAATCTTTCCTGGGAAGAGGTGTAGGATCAACCACTATCTGTTTTCACTACACTGGCAAGAAAATCCGTCACTATTTGAATGCTTATGATGATGTTGGACATTTAAACCAACAGCTAAAGCGCTGTTTATCATTTTGGACTATTTTGTTCTATATGTGATCCTGATTTATTTGTGCATCTTCAGTTTTTTGACTGTTAGATTTTAAATAGCTGCTATAATTTTTACTGGGGCCTGCACCACCGGCACTCGCCCCCCCCCCACTGCACCCAGGCTCCCCTGACTCTCCTGGCTGTTTGGGGGGTTGGAACCCCTTCTTAGACCGCCCGCTCCTCCTCGCTGCCTGGCTCCCTTCCCGGTTGGCCTGCTGGAGGGTCCTCCGGAGCTCCTCTAGGAAGTTCACCTCTCCAGCCCCACGTTGGCAAAAGCCCCCCAGGTATTCCCATATTTCTTTTACCTCTATTCCTAGGGTGGTGATGGCCCCCTTGTATTCAGCTCTCTTATTGCTGGAGCACCTGTCCCTCTTTTCCCTCAGGCCTGCGAGAGTAGTCATCTTTTCCACGCAGGCCTGAGATATCCTCACCAGCAGGGATTTGATTTTATCCCGCCTCTTCCTGGTTCTTGCCTCATTCTCACCTGGCTGAGGGGCTGTCCAGTCTGAGAGACCCTCCTGGGTCTCCAGGAAGAGACGGTCCTCCCTGCTGATGGTGGTGGCGGTGGTCTGGCTGGAGGGCAGGTGCTGTTGACTCCTCCGGAGACCGGAAGCCGGTCCACCTCCGGGGCTGAGGGAGGCCATCCCACCCCTAAAAAAGGGAGTATCCAGTCACAGAGTGAAAGAATGGCGGACTTTGAGGCAGTGCGGAAGTATGTTAAAAAATATATATACTTTAATACAAAAATAGAAAGTTATACAATTTTACAGTATAAAAAAAATACTAAACATAAATAGAATATAATCATATGGATTACAAATTTTTTGATACTGAAACAAATCCCTTGAAGTCGCCTACGCGTTTCGCCGTTGGGCTTCTTCAGGACGAGATACAAAGGGAAGGGAAAGAATATAGTACAGTCGTATCATCTGAAACAATATATACAGTATTAGTATATTCTAAGAAAATTTGGAAAACATAAAGAAAAAGATGCAAAATTGAAATTACATAAAAAGTCGTGAGATACGAAAGTTGCATGTATATAAATGTACATATGCATAGACTGGCTACATCACCTAGTAAAGCACGGTAAGTGTATTCATCCACCAGGATTAGGCATAAAGGAAGTGCCAAAATATTCAAACATAGGTGTAGTCACCTTGGAAAAATCTAATGAAAATAAATTATATTATATTTTAACCAAGCAAAGCTATAAAGAGGCTATGAAAGAAGCAGCATAGAAATTTCCATAGAAAAGAGATATAAAAAGAATAATAAAGCAGGCATACCGATAATCCATATGATAGCATCAGTAATAACAGCGGTCCCCGAGTATCAGGAACTCCATGGTATAGTAAGCCAATATAGGAACCAGAAACTGTGTCACAGCAATAAGTGGACAATGCTTCCTTATCTGTAGGTAGATGTGAGGTGGGTAAATAATCTATCCATTTATATAAGTCTCCTGTTGCATTGGCAAGTCAGAAAAGGAAAGGAAATACCTGGGGGGTCCTAAGATGGCGCTAAAACTGGGGCCAAATCCTATGCACAGACAGGCATCCAAACAGAGAACAGACTCCAAAGCATATTCTGGACACTCGCTTTCCGTCAGCGGTATAGTCTTCAGCAGCTTTAATGGTGCTGGGAGAGCAAAAAGCAACAAGCAAAAACTGTGTCATATAGTCCAAAGAGTTCCTCAAACAGGTGCAGGAGAGCGTGCCTACCTTGTGCATAATTCATCTGTATGTGCCCCAGGGTCACAACCAGCGTTGTGTACACTGCAGAACGTATCAGCTGGGCTTAAATAGGCCTCGGCATTTAGCGTGATGACGTCATCTTCGTCCGTCCCGTTTACAAAGGCACATAAATAAACAGGGTTGATATGGAGATGTGTGCAGTGGGCGGATTAGATCAAAAGTGTCCGCCCCTTCGCGTGTGATTGGTCGGGAGGCGTATCAGCGCCCACAGAAGTAAACATCAGGCCAACACACTGATGGAACGATACCGTACACCATCGTTCCATCCACATGGGCACGGCAGCCACCAAGTGTGGGACGGACCCGTCCCTCCATATCCGATAGGTCGGGGGGCACGCCGATACCTGCACATATAGACACCGGGCCGGTGAGCAGATGAAATGACGCCGCACATCAGCGTTCCACCCACATAAACACGGTAGCCAATCAAGAGCTGCCTCACGCCCACAACGCAGGACAGAGGAACAAAGCATCAAGCGTAACGTAGCTTCACGCACAACAGACAATATAACAAGAAGCACTCCCAGAAGACCTGGAAACAAGTCCAGAACATATGGCCATGTATTCTATCCACTGCAGATTCCAACATCGCGGCCCATTGGAAAATATCCCATCTGCGCGTAGCACATATATAGCACACTTCAAGGGTCAAGGGGATAATCGTAAAGCACTGCATCTGGGGGGGGGGAGGGAAGGGGAATCTATGGGTAATACTTCCCAAGACAGGTATGCATTTTTGTATATACAGATTAAAAAGGGAGAAAGAGAAAAGAATGAATTTAGATAGATTAGTAGATAGTGTGGTGATGCTTTGCCATATCCATACAATGTAAACATAGAAGACATCCAACTTTCCAAACGACATAAAAATAAAATATCTACATATAGAGTGAATTAAAATACTTCCTAATTAGTATTTAAACCAATATAGGGATGGTATAGTACAAAAAAGGATAATAAGTCAAAAAGGAAAAATACATATATTTTTTAAAAATAGATCAATCAATATTTATAAACATCTTAGACATATATATTTTATGGTGAGTCTAATCCTTGATTCTGTCAAAGTCCAAATTTCAGCACAGTAAACTGTCACATTCATACTAGACCTCCAATGGAAGAGAATCTCTAGCATTGATGGACATAGAGGGGCTATGGTCTGGTGTGGGTCTGGAGGGATTAGGTGTTTAGAAAGGGTTTGAAGCTGATAGCTTTGTTTAGACCCGGGAAATGATTTGCCCGGAGACGGTAGATCCATTTTGTTTCACATTGTAGTACCCTCTGGTCAAAGTTTCCCCCCCTTGAGTCCTCTACAACAGACTCAAGGGCAGAAAACCTAAACAAAGAGGGCTCGTATTTGTGCTTAAATGCAACATGATAGCCCATTGTGGTGTTGAGAAGACCATTGGTAGCATAATAAACATGGTCTTTTATTCTTTTCCAGAAGGGGCGTATGGTCTTTCCTACATAAAAACTGCCACATTGGCACAGAATGATGTAGATAACCCCTTTTGTTTGGCAAGTGATGTGTTGCCGTATTTTATGAGTTTGGCCATTTGGTAACTGAATGGTGGTTCCTTCTAGCACCATGTAGCAAAAGTTACATTGTTTGCATTTGGATAGACCTGGATCGTCTGAAAGTTCCGTACTGGATCTACAATATTTGCTCCTAACCAATCGATCATGTATAGAGGTTGCACGTCTATAAGTGATTTCTGGTTGCTGGCCAATATACTTAGACAGTGTATGGTCAACCGTCAGAAGGTGCCAATGTTTGTTCATAATTGCTCGTATTTGTTTATATTGCTCAGAGTATGTTGTGATAAATCTAGTAGTATTTGGTGCACATTTTTTAACAGTCTTAGAGAGAATCTCTTCTCTCCGTTTGCCCATTGTTCTATTAAAGGCTTTTTTAAGGCATGTCCTACTATAACCCCTATTCAGAAGTCTAGTATAGAGCTGGTCAGTCTCTACTTTGAATTTAGCATAGTCTGAGCAGTTGCGTCGCAGTCGCAGGTATTGCCCATATGGTATACTCCAAATTAAGGGTAGTGGATGGGCACTGTCGGCGTGAAGGATTGTATTCCCAGCCGTGGGCTTGTGATAGAGGGAAGTGTTGATCGTTCCCGTCTCGTTGACATAGATAAGAATGTCGAGAAAGGCAATTTCCGATTTGCTCGAACACATCGTAAATTTTAAGTTATATTCATTACGACTCAGTAGCTGCATAAAGGATTGTAATTCTTGATAGCTACCCGTCCATAATAGGAGTATGTCATCTATATACCTGAACCAGCCCAACACAGATGATAATAGGTCATTAGATTTTTCAAAAGAAAATAAATCCCGTTCCCACCCCCCCAGGTACAGGTTTGCATAGGACGGCGCACATGAAGTGTCCATATCAACACCCTGTACCTGGAGGAAGTGGGACCCATCAAAAGAAAAAACGTTTTTGCTCAAAATGTGAGACAGTATATCCATGACAAATGTGTTGAGCTGGTTCAGTTTAGGGCCTCTCTCGGCCAAAAAGCTGGCTATTACACCCAAACCTTTGGAGTGAGGAATAGACGAGTACAGTGCCTCGACATCGATCGATACCAAGATACATTCAGAGGGCACATTTAGACCGTCCAGAGCCCTCAAAAGGTCCGGAGTGTCCTGAATGTAGGATGGTAGGGTTGTCACGTGTGGTCTTAAGTATTCATCAATGAATCTGCTTGCTCTCTCTGTTTTGGAGCCTATCCCTGAAATTATTGGGCGCCCAGGTGGATGTGTCATACTTTTGTGCGTTTTTGGGAGCGCATAAAAGGTTGGTATTTTTGGGTATGGGACTTGAATTCCCTCAAAAATAGGTTTGGTGATCAAGCCCTCGGAGAGGGCGCGTTGTATCAGGTCATTAAATTGTTGGTTGTATTTAGCAACTATTTCATTAGAGACTGGTTTATACCAGTTGCGATTTTTAAGAATGTCCCAGCACATGTTTCTGTAATCTAGGTCATTCATGACAACAACATTACCACCCTTGTCCGAGGCCTTGACCACCAAATGCGAATTGTGACTCAATTCGTTCAGAGCTGTTCTCTGTGAGATGCTAAGATTTTGATTAGTGGGTCTCATCAACGAAAGAGATTCAATATCTTTCACCGTCTGCATCAAGAAGGCCCAGATATTTGAATTCGTTTGTGGGGGGGGAAAAGTCAATGACCTTTTTTTTACAGCTTTTTCCAGGCTTTCAATGTCCTGTTGATATTGGGACAGTTGTATTCTTTCGCCTCTGGTTTCATAGCTTTCAGGGGTGTTGTCTTGGCTCTCTGTGCCTTCGCTTTCATCCAACAATAGGACGAGGGTTTTTAGGGCACGAAAGTCTGCCACTGAAAAGTTTTTCCATATTTCTTGGTCTAAGGTTTCAGTTTGTTTATCCCTTCTCTCTCCTGCACCTGTTTGAGGAACTCTTTGGACTATATGACACAGTTTTTTGCTTGTTGCTTTTTGCTCTCCCAGCACCATTAAAGCTGCTGAAGACTATACCGCTGACGGAAAGCGAGTGTCCAGAATATGCTTTGGAGTCTGTTCTCTGTTTGGATGCCTGTCTGTGCATAGGATTTGGCCCCAGTTTTAGCGCCATCTTAGGACCCCCCAGGTATTTCCTTTCCTTTTCTGACTTGCCAATGCAACAGGAGACTTATATAAATGGATAGATTATTTACCCACAGGTCTTCTCTCCTCTCCAGCAGGAAGCAGAATGAGCTCTGTGGGAGGAGCCGGAACTACTGCCAGTGGGAGGAGCTGCACTGAGACCGAGGAGGGGTAATTTTTTATTTATAAAACTACGACCAAAAGGTTAACAAATATATAAAATAAACAAAATAACTAAATAAACCAAATAACACAAAAACAAACAACAAAACACAAACCATCAAATCACCGACCTCCACCCACCAAGAAATAACTATAAAGAAAAAAAAAAAAAAATAGCACCAGAACAGGTATTTACAACAGGCTCACTGGTACAAGAGAAAGTCTTTATAGTCCATCAGAAAAGCTTGCCCAGATCATTGCCAAAAAAAAAAAAAAAACCACTTAAAACGGCTCACTGGTACAGTAGGGAGATATTAAAGTCCATAGAAACCACTACTGTCCAGATCATCGCCAACCCACAACACGCCCCACCATCACAACAACAAATACCTACAACCCACGTATGAGCAAGAACATGATAGTCAGACATGTCTGTAGCCTTATTTCAAAAAAAAAAATACCATAAACAAAATCTAAGGGGGTGAAAAAGGATAGATGCCCCTACCCATGGAGAGGGGCAGAGCCGTGACCTAAGGGGGCTGGAAGAGGAACCCCCTCCATAAATGGGCACACCTCTCAGGCCCGACCCTGCTCCTTTCCAGATCCCGCACCTTCACCAACTCCCGAAAGATACCGCCCACCACCTCATGCACAGGCAGGATTTTGTCCCTAGTGGACACCAAACACCGAGCGTGCCAAGTGTAATAAAGCACAACTAGGCTGACTAAATAAAGTGACGATAACTCAAATCCCCTGCGGACCCCAAAATCACCATACACTCGCTCAGCATAGGTCAGGGCCGGAAGGCGGGGGTAGCCAATGGCACCCCCTACCTTCGTAAGAACCTCCATGTTGAAGGGACATTGGACCAGAAAATGGTCCATGGTCTCCAATGTCCCACCACATTCCTGACGGGGGCAGTCCCTGTCCCCCAGGTTCCTGTATTTGAGATTCGCACGGACATAGAGTCGTCCATGGAACGACCTCCATGCGAGATCCCAAAACTTACTTGGAATTCTAGAAGAATTCAAGAGGGCTAGCCCCTCCGTGAGGACCCTCTCAGGGCAGTCCCTCAAAGACAGGGGCTTCAAAATGTCCGAGGCCATGACCCTCAGGTACAGCTCCCGCCGACCCAAAGAGCCCACCTCCAGGGCAGTTATCCGCCACTGCCTCAGTACCTTTAATGCCAGGGGGACATAGGAAGGGAGATACCCATGCGATCTCCTCAGATCGCCGGGCCTCCCCCCCTCCCCCCACTGCCTCAAGAACAGCAAGAGCCAGTCCTTGCATGAACACTCCCACCAGGAAGGCTCGTCCACAAATATGGACTGCAAATTGTATTTAACAAAGATGGTGACAAAGAACACCACCGGGTTGACCATGTCCAACCCACCTTGCCGTCGCTGGCGGTATGTGACCTCCCTCTTGATCAGGTTCAGTCTGCTTCCCCACAACAGCAGGAAGAACAGACCATAGACCCGAGCATAGAGAGATGCTGGCAAAAGACACACATAGCTTACAAAGAGAAACTCAGGCAATAAGTACGTCTTGACCAAGCTTACCCTTTCCCTCAGGGAAAGTTTCCAACCTTTCCAGGCCTTCACCTTCCGAGTGGCACTCACCAGCCTGCGCTCCCAGTTTAGCTTGGGATAATCACCCGGGCCGAAATGAATGCCAAGAACTCGAATCTCTGGTACGGGCGTGGGGAACACGTCCGGAAGGGGGAACTGCTCCCCCTCCTTCCCCAACCAGAAAACTTCACTCTTGTCCCAATTGACCAGCGAGCCTGACGCCTCAGAGTAGCACCCGATCTGGGACTCCACATAATGGGCCTCCTCACGACCAGATACCACCACCGAGACGTCGTCCGCATAGGCCACAACCCTCACCGCCGAAACCGGACCCCCGACAGGTCCCACCGGAACCCCCCCCAGACGCCCGCAGTCTAGCCTCCTTACGAAGGGGTCGACCGCAAAGATGTACAGGAGGGGGCTCAGCGGGCACCCCTGCCGGACGCCAGAGTCCACGGCAAATGCCCGGCCCACCCAACCGTTGACAAGAGGGAAGCTCTCAGCTCCCCTATACAATACCTGCAGCCAATCAACGAATTGATCAGGCAGACCGTATCTCCTCAGAAGCAGCCAAAGGTACTCGTGGTTCACCCGATCAAACGCCTTAGCCTGATCCAATGCAAGCAGATACCGCTCGCTGCCATCAGCCCTGCACCTTTCCACAGCCTCCCGGACGCTCAGGACGGCACTAAAAGTGCCCCGGCCAGGAATTGTGCAGTGCTGAGAGGGAGACAGCATCCTGCCCGCCAAAGCAGACAGACGTGTAAACAAGATCTTTGCCAGTATCTTCCTCATCTGTGGTAAGAAGGGCGATCGGACGCCAATTCTCCACCACAGACGGATCTTTCCCCTTTGACAGTAGGATCAGAGCTGACCTTCTCATTGAGGGAGGCAGCAGGCCATAGGCCAAACATTCACTAAACATGTCCCTCAGATGAGGAGCCAAGAGGCTCTTAAAGGTTTTGTAGAACTCGGCCGTGAGCCCATCGGGCCCAGGTGACTTTTTAGAAGCTAAAGAGCTAATAGCCTGCTCAACTTCAGCTACCGAGATCTCTTCTGTCAGAGAGTCAGGAAGGTCAGACCCCACTTCCAGCGGGGTCTCATCAAGGAATTCCCTGACTTTCTCCATGTCTAGAGGCCGCTTCTTCAGGAGGTCCGAAAAGTGGTCTCTGACGACACCCAGGATCCCCGATCTGGACCGGACCAGAGATCCTGAGGCATCCTTCAGGCCATGTACGACCTTCGACCTCGCCACCTCACCACAGCTCCTGTAGGGATCAGGAGAGATAAACTTCCCATAATCCCTCTCAAAAACCAGGGAGGCGAGACGGTCGTACTGACACTCCTTCATCTGTGCCTTCAGACCGGATATCTGTTCCTGAGAGCCCCCAGAGGACACCAGGCGGTCAAGCTGCCTGCGTAGTCTCTGGTAAGCCTAGTACTTGGAAGCTGCCCTGTACCCAGAGATTTCCCGGAAAAAGTCGCCAGACCTCTTTTTAACTACTTCCCACCACTCAAGGCGGGAGCAGTTGCCCTCAAGGAGCGAGGTCTGGCCCAGGAAGAAAACCTCATAGGCTTCCCTAACCTCAGGATCCTCCAGTAGCGACCCATTCAGGCGCCACAAACCCCTCCCTTTCTGAGGAGTGTCAGCGACATTCAGGGCCACAGATACCATACAGTGATCGGAGAACTCTACCGACTGCAGCTCAGGAGCCGAGCAGACAGAGTCCTCCTTTAAAAAAAACCTATCTAATCTACTCTTACTACTACCTCGGGAAAATGTGAAACCAGTGAGGTTGGGGAGGTGACGAACGTGCACATCCACCAACCTGGCCTCCCTCACTACGTTATTCAAAAAAATACTATCATATCCCAGAGGGTTGGCGGCACCTGCCCGGTCTTTGGGCCTAGTGATCATATTGAAATCGCCACCAAAAATCACCTGCTGGGACGTAAAAAGATAAGGCTTAACCTCCACTTCAATCACTCGCCGGCAAGCCACCGGACCAGTCTTAAAAAGGACCGCAACCCCACTGCAGGGCTCGGCCGCAAGAGACCAGAGGGAGGGCCCACATCTCCACTCCCTCTTTGCTAGATGCATCTCTGCCACAGATGCCAGCCAGGTCTCCTGCAAAAACAAAATGTCAGCTTCAACACGGCTGAGAAAATCGAAGGCCATAAAACGAGCTCCTGCAGAACGAATACTTGCGACATTAATGGTCGCAAGCCGTATTGGAGAGGGTACCGCCATCAGAATGATTGAAAGTGGTCACGTTCTCCTTCATACTACAAACACAAAAACATATTTACATATCTACACTTCCTCCTCCTCTGAGCCCGAGGAGGAGGAGAAGATACCGAACGGGTTCCCCAGGGACACCCCACTTCATGCCCCTGGGGGAACCCCACCCTTCACTGGGGACTTCCCGCCCCCAGATCTGGCAGCCTTCCCCTTCTTCTTTTTGCGTCTCACCTGCTCCCACTCCTGCCACCTCTCCGAGATGACTACACCACCCCCCTCTTCGGACCCGCTGCTCGAGATTTCCCTCTTGGATGAGGCTCGAGCAGCTTCCATCTCCATGGCCACAGGGCCAGAGGAGACTCTGGGTCCAGAAGGGGGGGGAATGGAAGAGGCAGGAGGGGGGCCAGAGACAGGGGAGAGGACAGGGGGGGACCAGACTTAACTGGACGGGAAGAAGAAGGGGGAGGGGGGGACGGGACTTGGGAGGGGGGGGACGAGGGGGGGGGGGGTACGAGGAGGGGAAGATGAGGGAGGAGGGCATGGGGAAACAGATGGAGGGCCAGGTGGAGGGGAGGGGCAATGGTGAGGAGGGGGAGAGGGAAGGGGGATGGGGATCGGCCCTGCAACATTAGGAGGGGAAGGCCCTGGCCCCGGACCCTCAGGCCCGGGACCCCCAGGCCTCCCCGACTCCTCCCCACCGGCTCCGCCCTCCGGAGGATCGGGAGCCTCCTGGCCAACCGAGCCCGTGTCCCCCGGGGGGGGAGCCCCACGCCCACGCCTGCTCCGCCTTCTTTGAGGCAATGGGCCTGTTGGTCCCTCTGGAGCAGTACTAGGGGCTCCAGGATCCCCACCCCCCCGGCCATCACTCGCCGGGGGGGCTTCGGCCGCTCCCGGCCCGGGAGGTCCCCCCCCTGAGGAAGAACCCCGATATGCTTTGGGACACCTGCTAAATGGGTGCCCCATCTCACCACACAAGTTGCAGCATATCTTCCCACATGACTCGGACTGGTGGCCAAACTCGTGGCACCGGCCACATCTGACCACCGTGCAGTCCGAGCTCATGTGGGTCGGGCTGCCGCACTTGAAGCAACGACGGGGCTGTCCCGGGTAGAATGCCAGGATCCGGTCTCTGCCTAGAAAGGCGCTGCCAGGGAGGTGGGCAACACTGTTGCCCTCCCTCTTGAGCCGGATCCTGGTCAACCAAGCCCCGGTCCAGACCCCGCGCTCATCAAGGTTCTTCCTCAGGGGGGTCTGCAACTGCCCGTACCTCCCGAGCCAGGTGGCAATGTCCTCCGGAGGGAGCGACTCATTCCTCACCAGGATGGTGATGTTCTTAACCTCCTCCTGCCTGGAGATGGGAATGAGCCTGTACCTCTTCCAAGGGTCAACGCCCCTCACCAACCCAAAGCTGGTGATGAAGCGTTCCATACACACGGGAGTGACAAAACTTATATCAAACTCCCGTGTGTTGGTGGGATGGATGACAGCAAAAAGGTCATCCACCCCAAAACCCAAGGAGAGTACCAGGCCCACCACCTCACCTCGAGCGGGGCAGGGGTCCGGACCCTCGTACCGAAGCTGGACAACATTCCTACGCCTCCTCTCTGGACCACCTGTACCCCTCGTCCACGCCGACCCCTGCGTCCTCTCCTGGTCAGCAGGGGGGGCGCGGAAATTCTGGGCGCCAAACCGGCTGTACAGGTGGTCCAGAGGGGCACGAGAGCCCAACACCTGGGCGAAAGAGCGACCCCCCTTTAGGGCAGACAATAAGTTGGCCTCCGGAGACCCCCGAAAGATGTTCTCCGGAAGTGGGGCACCCCCCTCAGCACCCCCAGAAGTGGGGGGGACGGGGGGGCCCCCATCCCTGCCGGTGGTGTTGCACCCACCCCCGCTGATATACCCTGACCACCCTGACCCACCACCTTTGGCCTGACTACAGGCTCCCCCCCCCCGGGACCACAGCAGAGGGGGGTACCACCCCCACCAAACTCCCCCACCCAGACCCCTCCGCGACCACACCAGCCCCTTGGGACTCCACCTGTACTGGGGGGGAGCCCCCCTGGGACCCCTCCAACTGCCGGATACAATCATATGCTATACAGTCCACTGGGAGGGGTCCCACCTGACTTTCCCCCCACCCCGCCTGTGCTGCAGGGAGCCCCTTGGGGCTTGTGGCAGTGTCCATGGGGACCTGGGGGGGTGGCAGCTTACCGTCCAATTTACCGTCCTCAACGTCTCTGTCCATCTCCTGCCGGGGGTGCCTGGAGGTGCCTGCTGCAGCGTCCGGGGCTGGGCACCCCTGCACCCTCGGCCTCTCATCCCCCAGGTCCCCTGAGCCCCCACCGACCACCGCAAACTCGCGGGGGGCACTTCCGGTCGCGGGACGGGCACTTCCGGTTTCGGTCTGGTCACTTCCGGTTCCGGTCTGGTCACTTCCGGTTCCGGATGGGGCACTTCCGGTTCCGGCTGGGGCACTTCCGGTTCTTGGGCGGTCACTTCCGGGTCCCGATCTACTCCACCCCCAACAGCCGGCGCCATCTTGGCCACACTGCACACAAGCTGTTTACCTCCAGATGACCGCAGCACAATGCCTCCACCATGTGTCTGCCTCTCTCCCGATGACATAGCAGCCGCAGGAGCAGTCCCTGGCCTTTCCATGGCCAGATCCTCCCGCTCCACTGCAAGCTGAGGGGTCATGGAAGCCGACACATGGCGGGCTTCAGCTGTGGCAGTGCGACCATCCTGGGGGAGCCTGGGTATGCTGACCTGAAGATGGCGGGGGGGTACCGCCAGCGGCACCTGGGCCCGGCGACCTCCTGGATCACTGGACTCCCCGGACTTCGCCAACCCCCCAGTCCCTTCCACGGACCGAGGGATCGGCTCCCGGGAACCCTCCCCAGGTTTTATGGCCATACTGGGCCCTGCACCACCGGCACTCGCCCCCCCCCCACTGCACCCAGGCTCCCCTGACTCTCCTGGCTGTTTGGGGGGTTGGGACCCCTTCTTAGACCGCCCGCTCCTCCTCGCTGCCTGGCTCCCTTCCCGGTTGGCCTGCTGGAGGGTCCTCCGGAGCTCCTCTAGGAAGTTCACCTCTCCAGCCCCACGTTGGCAAAAGCCCCCCAGGTATTCCCATATTTCTTTTACTTCTAGTCCTAGGGTGGTGATGGCCCCCTTGAATTCAGATCTCTTATTACTGGAGCACCTGTCCCTCTTTTCCCTCAGGCCTGCGAGAGTAGTCATCTTTTCCACGCAGGCCTGAGATATCCTCACCAGCAGGGATTTGATTTTATCCCGCCTCTTCCTGGTTCTTGCCTCATTCTCACCTGGCTGAGGGGCTGTCCAGTCTGAGAGACCCTCCTGGGTCTCCAGGAAGAGACGGTCCTCCCTGCTGATGGTGGTGGCGGTAGTCTGGCTGGAGGGCAGGTGCTGTTGACTCCTCCGGAGGCCGGAAGCCGGTCCACCTCCGGGGCTGAGGGAGGCCATCCCACCCCTCTTCCGGGGCAGGGGGCTGGAGGCTGGTCCTGGTAGGCTGGAACACAGGAGCTCTGGAAGACAGGTCTTCTCTCCTCTCCAGCAGGAAGCAGAATGAGCTCTGTGGGAGGAGCCGGAACTACTGCCAGTGGGAGGAGCTGCACTGAGACCGAGGAAGGGTTTCGCCCCCATTGTTCTCCGCCATTTCCGCCGCCCCCCCCCCCCCCGGATGGGAAAGAGCTTAATTTGGGGTGGGGGCCTGGCCGAATATGGCCGAGAGCATCGGTGGGTGTCCCCCCCGGCGGAAGGCGGTGGCGAAGACCGGTGCGTGGCTGGAGCCCCCCCCGGCAGAAAACATCTGGAAGACCTAGGGGCTCCGCCCCCCGTTGTTCTCTGCTGGTTTCGGCGGCCCCCCCGGATGTAAAAGAGCTTATTTTGGGGTGGGGGCCTGGCTGGACATGGCGGAGAGCATCGGTGGGTGTCCCCCCCGGCAGAAAACGGCGAAGCCCGGGGCCCATTGGGCTGGTGGTGGGGGGTCCCGGCAGAAGACCCCCAGAGCTGACTAATAAATTATTTTTTTCTGTGTGGTTTATTTGTGTTTACACTTTTCCACCCGGTGAATGGGTAGGTGTACGATGTACCCCATACTCATTCACATAGGGTGGGGGGCCAGAATCTGGGGGCCCCCTTATTATAGGGGGCTACTCAGATTCTGATAAGCCCCCCGCCCGCATACCCCGACAACCAACGGCCAGGGTTGTCGGGAAGAGGCTCTTGTCCCTATTGACATGGGGACAAGAGTGCTTTCGCTCGTCCCCACCCCCATTCCTGTCCGGCCAGACTGCGTGCCTGGGAGAAGGGTTTGGTCTGGATCTGAGGGGGAACCCCACGCCGTTTTTGGCGTGGGTTTAACCCCTTATGTTCCAGATCAAATCTAAGAGCCTGTTGTGCACCTGAAGGGGGACCCCCACGCCGTTTTTTTTTAAATTTGGTGTGGAGTTCCCCTTTATCCCGGTCCTGTCAGGGGGGGGGGGGGGAATGCCTGCTCGTCTGTCCTTACAATGTATGAACAGCGATCTGTCATTTCCCCTAGACAGTCCCACCCCCTTTACAGTTAGAACACACCCAGGTAACATAATCAACCCCTTCCGCGCCCCTAGTGTTAACCCCTTCCCTGCCACTGTCATTTTTATACTAAGCAATGCATTTCTATACCATTGCTCGCTAGAAAAATGCCAAATCTCACAAAAATGTGTCCGCCACAATGTCGCAGTAGCCAGAAAAATCAATGATAGCCACCATTACTAGTAAAACAAAAAATTATTCCTAAAAAACCCATAAGACCAACCCCTACTTATAACTTTTGCCCAAACCAATCAAACGCTTATTGTGATTTTTTGGAACCAAAAATATGTCGAAGAATACTTATCGGCCTAAACTGAGGGCAAAAATTTTTTGCATATATTTTGGGGGAGATTTATTATAGCAAACAGTAAAAAAGATGTCTTTTTATTTACCAAATTGTCGCTATATTTTTGGTTCAAGCAAAAATAAGAAAAAACGCAGAGGTGATCAAATACCACCAAAAAAAAAAAAGAAAATTTTTTTTTGGGGGGAAAAATGAGGACGCCAAATTTGTTTGGGGGCCACGTCGCACAACCACGCAATTGTCAGTCAAAATGACGTAGTGTTGAAATGCAAAAACTGGCCCCGTCAGTGACCAGTAATATGCTCTGGGGCTCAAGTGGTTACAAATTAAGAATACACTAAAGTTAGCCCAATTTATGGCCATAATGTGAAAGATGATGTTACACCGAGTAAATAGATACCCAACATGTTACACTTTAATATTGCACACACTCATGGAATGGCGCCAAACTTCAGTACTTGAAAATACCCATAGGCAACACTTTTTTTATTTATTTTCAGGTTACCAGTTTAGATTTACAGAGGAGGTCTAGTGCTAAAAGTATTCCTCTCGCTCTAACGTACGCTATGATACCTCACATGTGGGGTTTGAACGGGGGTTCAATATATGGGCGGGACTTACAAATTTAAGGCCCGCCCACATATGGAAACATCCTTCAAACCACACATGTGAGGTATCATAGCGTGCGTAAGAGCGAGAGGAATACTTTTAGCACTAGACCTCATCTGTAAATCTAAACTGGTAACCGGAAACAAAAAAAATGCTGCGTGTTCGCTTCTGACTGCGAGCTACTAGGGACAGGGGCATTTAAATTATTATTATTTATGTTTGTTACGTAAAAATTCTATAAGACCTCCCCTTCAGGTTGAAAAGCATCAGTTCAGGGGGACCAAAAAAAAATAAAACACCTCTAATGCTTTCATCCGCCATTGCAGATTTGATTCTGGTACTGCATTTCGAGTGAACTGGGCATGCTCGAACACTTAGAAAAATAAGCTGGTTGTCTGAGCCTGAAAATGACATGCATCTTTCTGAGCATGCTCAGAAAGCTGTTTTTTTGGCTTGGTAATTTAAGGACATCCTTAACAGGTGTAAGCAGTTACAAGTGCACACAAACTAGAGGCTGACATTTCTTCATGTGTTTCCAATTGGTTCATTAGCACACATGTTATAAAAAGCGTGGATAGTGCACGTGTGAGCTGCCCTCAGAGGGGGCAGATTTGCTGGCTGGAAGGAATGGCGGAGCGAAACAGAGATGTTTTGGAGCAAGTTTTGTGTTTTTGATGTTTTGTCTGCTACATAATTTTGCTAAATGTTTCTCAAGATGTTAATGACTAATGTTTTAATCCTGTGGGTCTATCCTGTTATTTCAAAAGCATGATTTATTTTCCAATGACTGTGAAATAAACGTTGGTCTATTTTGTTTTTTTTTTATATTTTTTTGGTGTGTTTATTTGTAATTTTTTGTTTTGCTTTCCTTGTTTTGTGGACCAATAAAATTACTTTCAAATTTTGAAGTTTGTTTTGTGATATATTTTTCATGCTATGGATTTCAACCGCTGCAGCTGAAATAGTTTGGGCCTAAACCATCAAGTGTGATTTGTCTCTAAGCTCTTTCCTGGTGTGTATGCATGAAATGTTTAGTCACCAGAAAAGGAAGGACAAAGCGGCAAGTATTGTTTCCTAGAATTGATGTCCCGACTGACTTTTTAAAGCACATGTGCAAGATGTAGGAAAAGCTGCAAACAGGGCCTGTTTGGAGGAAGGGGGGGGGGTGGTGTATTGGTGGAAATTTTTGATTTATTAGACACGACCTTAGATACCAGGTTTACAAAATAAACAGGGGAAAAAAGAAAACAGCAAAATCTCACATCACTTACAAACTTTTGCATGTACAAAAAACACATCAACTACAATACTTTTCCATGAAATTTACAAAACATAAAAGACAAAAGAAAAATATTATACATAACATCCCTTACACGGTTTAACCAACTACCTGCGCAAGCCTATAGGCACCACCGTAGAAACCTACAGTCTCTGCCATATCTGGCCACTGCACCAGGTCATAGTTAGTCAATTATACCGACAAAACTACACATCATCAGACTCTGAAGACAAAATCCCACTATGTTGACCAGCGTCCACACCCTCATCCTGCTCAAAACGGGGCTCAACACCCCCTCCTACATCGCTCACTCCCCCTTTTTTTGCTTTTTTCTTTTTCTTCTTACTCTTCCTAAGCACTACCCGACCAGCACCATCGGCCGCTGGGCCAGCACCACTCATACCCTCTGAGGGCTCCTCACTAGACACAACCTTAGGTCTTTTTTGTGACCTGAGGGACACTTCCATATCCTCCTGAGCTACTGCATCACTTAAAACATAGGAAACCACTGGGGGAGGGGGAAACGGAACAGCACAGGAGGAAAGTGGGGGGGAGACAGGACAAGGACAAGAGGAAGGGGCAACAGGAAGGGGAAGGGAAGGAGGGATATCATCAAATGAACCCAAACAAAGGGGGGGCCCCCTACCACTTGACATTCTACCCTCCTTAAAAGCAGAGACCTTCGTCGCCAAGCCCTCCTCACCCCCCTCCACCTCGGAATCAGTATCCAAGGTAGAGGAATCCAAAAAACTGGGATACTCAAGAAAAACCCCACCTCCACCCGACACACCACTTTGATCTGGAGGGTCAGGGGCAGCTGTACTTGCCCCCGCCCTCCTCCCAGCAGGACCTTGCCTCTGGGGCATAGGGGCAGCTCGGCCACCAGATTTAAAAACATCCGTAGCCAAGCCCTCCCCACCCCCCTCCATCTCAGAATCAGTGTCCGAGGTAGAAACCTCCGACACCCCAGATTCCTCTGACACATTGCCCCTAAAAGCCTGCGGACAACGGCTAAAAGGGTGACCAAGCTTGTTACATAAGTTACATCTGATACGGGCACACCCATCCGCCAGGTGACCCCTCTCACCACAGCGCGTGCACTTCACCACAGTACAACCAGCGCTCAAGTGAGTGGGGGACCCACACTTAAAACATCTTTTAGGTTGACCAGGATAAAAAACCAAGATTCTATCTCTCCCAATGAAGGCACTCCCGGGGATGTGAGCCATGCTATTTCCCTGTCTCCTCAATCTAATTTTAGCCCCCCAGGCCCCTGTCCAGATCCCCCTTTCATCCACCTTCTTCCAAAGGGGGCCCTGCAGCTGGCCATGGCGGTTCAACCAGGTCGCAATGTCTTCCGAAGGAAGAGATTCATTGCGTACCAAAATGGTCACATTTTTGACCTCCTCCTGCCTAGTCAGGGGGGTCAAACGAAACTTGGACCATGGGTCCTGTCCTTTAACCAAATCATAATTAAGTAAAAACATTTCCATAACAACAACTGCAACAAAACTAAAATCAAACTCTACGGAACTCCCAGGATGAATGACCGCAAAAAGGTCAGACGCCCTTACTCCCAAGGAGAGGACCATGTCAATGGCCTCCACTCGAGATGGGCACCGACCCTCACCAACATATCTCAATTGAATAACATTTCTCCTTCTACGCTCTAAACCACCGACTCCCCTGGACCATGCCCCCTCACCCTGCTGTTGCTGCGCAGGGGGGACCCTAAAGTTACGGGCACCGAACTTACTGTAGATATGATCCAAGGGAGCACTTGCCCCAGCTACTTGGGCATAAGACCTTCCCTCTCTCAAAGCTTTAAGTAAATTTTCCTCCTGGGAGGCTGTGATGACTCTCCCAGGCTGAGGTGCACCAAATGGATCAGCCCCACTTGGGACATCCATTGGCGCAACCTGGGCAGATACCTCTTGACTTACTACCCTCCCCCCTGATACCAAAGAGACAAGAGGGGGACCTGTCTTCTTAAAAGCTTCTTGTACCTGAGCCAGTAAAGTGTCATCATCCATATAAAAACTAGAGTCCTCCATTTCTTCACAGGCTCCATAGGAGCTCACATGAACTTCTGTCACAGCTGCAGACTGGGAACCCTCTAGACCCCTAATAAAATCCATTGCTGGGCACTCCTCTTCTAAATGTCCCGCAGGGTGATCACCCCAAGCCTGAGCCTGCTCAGGAGGAAAACCCACAGACAGGGGGGTACTCACAAGTCCTTGAGTAGTCTGTACCAAAACCGAGGGCCGGATCTGGCCGGGAAACGGAGCTCCGGGTGTCACCGCGGCCACTTCCGGTTCACCCGCCGACGTCACTTCCGGTTCACCCGCTGACGTCACTTCCGGTTCCGGTTCACCCGCTGACATCACTTCCGGTTCCGGGTCACGCACTGACGTCACTTCCGGTCGCGGCTCCGGCCCAATCACGGGAGATTCCAGCACAGTGAGAACACCCTCTAAGTCACTGCTGATTGGTTGTCTAGAGGCAGGAAGCTCCACATGGAGTGGCGTGCCTTCTCCCTCGGCAGCCATTACTGTCCTAGCTATGGCTTCTTCCATATTAGGTGACACATAGTCCATCTCAACTGGGTCCATGGTAAGTGCCTGCCCCTCACCCTGTAAACCCGCAGCGGTCGCCACCACAACGGCCGGCTGACCCTGCTGTAGGCTACTTGCTGGGTTCACAGAGGCAGAAGCACCCCCGCTTCCAGGAGCAGGTTTATCACCCGGATCTTTCTGGGAACCAGATACACTCATCTCAGCGGCAAAGGAACCACGAGGAAGACGGGAGAGTCTCACCACAGGATTAAAACCTCTCTCACTCATACAGGTACTTCCCGCTTCATAGGACAACCCCCCACTTGATGTTGCACCCCCTTTCTTTGCAGACTGGGGCCCAGCAAGTGCTTGGGCGTCCTCAGCGGTACTCACCAAAGTGGTCCCTGAGGTCCGAGGCTCCACTGACAGAGAATCCTCAAACCTCTCAGCTACTGATGTAGACTTGCTTCTCCTTGCAACCTGTTTACTCTCTTCAAAGGCACGCTGGAGCTCCTTCTTGATTGGAAGGAGAAAGGTCTTCTCCGCAGTTCCCCTGGAACAAAGACCCATGGTAAGACTCCATAGCTGGCCATTCTGTTCTTTCATCAGATCTATCGCTTCCTTAAACTCAAATCTCTTTGAGCTGCTGACCCGATCTCTTCTGTTCCTCAAACTGGCCAGCACTGACATCCTGGAGTGGAGAGCCTGTGCAGCCTTCTGAATCAATACCTTGATCTTGCTGCGCCTTCTCAGCACTCCCTGGTCATCTTCCCCATGCTGGGGAAGAGTCCAATCCACCAGCTTAGACTGGGCCATCAAAAACTGCTTTTCTTCTTTGTTTAGATCCCCAAAACTAGGGAGATCCACAGTCCTTGGAGGTACCGGGCGGGAGGTGGACTCCCCCTGCCCAGGAGCAAGCCCCTGACCTGGGCTTGATGAGGCCATAGCCTCCCCTCTCCTCCAGGGTCTGGTTCTTCACAGGAGCTGCTTCAAAGACACAACCTCTTCCTTCAAGGCATTGGTGGACAGGCTTGAAGTGCTGATTTACAGCGCTGTGCTTGAAACTAGCACAAGACAATCCTCTTCTAATTGTGGGTTGTTTGAGGGAAGCCAATTGAGTGTTAGAACCCCTGCTAGTGTTTTTAGGTTGGGCTTTGTGTCCCTTTTCCTAAAATTGGCTTCACTTCCTGTCACACAGCTGAACAGGAAGTGAGGTTAAAACCCTACCAATGGTCTTTTCTTCGGGACACAGGTCAATCTAACTAGTGTCCCCATTAAGCAAATTGCACTGCTGTGTACACCCCAAATGATTAGTTACTTTGGGGTTTAGTAAAGGCAAAGCCGCTCTGCAGTAGAAGCGTAGGCAATGAAAATCAGAAGGGAAGCACTGATGGTTTTTACTTCCAATCCCGCCAAGTTTTTATTTTTCTTCCTTGCTTGTCCACTTGTAGTGCAAAGTGGATTTGCCTTTAGTAAATGGACCCCAAAGTCCAAGATCCCTACTAATTTGGGGTGTACACAGCAAAATGCAATTTCCAAAATGGGAAACTATTTATATTGATCTGTGTGTCCTCAACAAAACATTACTCAGGTTTTTTCCCTCACTTCCTGTTTGGCTATGTGGCAGGAAGTGAATGAATTAAGTAGAAAGTGACAACATTTGTGAGGTGTCTTTACCCTATCAGGGGTGCAGGCATCCCCAAAACAAACAAAAAAATAGTTTAGTTAACATTGGTTGGTGTTTGTGGGGGTCCCTAACACACATTCATACATATTAGCAATGCTGGATCCTGGCCTATTGGCATGGTTATATTTTCTTAAGCCTCTCAATAAAATGATCTGAAATTTGGGGTTAAACTGGAACTATAATCATCACTTTTATTTTTTTGTTTTCTTTCATTTTGGATAGAGTTGGGGGGGGGTTAGAAGCTCTGTCAGTTTATTTTGTATTATCCCTGTCCGTTTGGGGAGATTGGCCTTCACTTCCTGCCCCATAGCCAAACAGGAAGTGATCGAAAAACTAGGCAAATTAAGGGACTCCTGTGCCCCCCCCCTACAGAACTTGTGTGTGTCCACTGAAACTTCCTGGGTGGGTCATAAAAAAACAGGGTGTGGCCTTGACAGGAAGGGTGGGTCATTTTTCTATTAGGGGGCGCCAAAATTTGGTCAGGCCTAGGGCAGCACAAAACCTAAATATCCTACTGCATATTAGGGCTTATTTAGACAGGATCCAATTTACAGCATGTTTTTAGATTGTGGGAGGAAACCCGCACAGGGAGAACATGCAAACTCCAGGCAGATAGTGTCACGGGCGGGATTCGAACCAGCAACCCTTTTGCTGCTAGGTGAACATGCTACACACTACACTACTGTGCTGAACGAACATGATTGCAGCTGAAAGCATGAGATGTTATTTTTTTTATTTTTTTTACCAATTCCATGCTTTCCAGCCTGGAGGACAGATGTGGGGTCTAATTGACCCCGCCTTTCTCTATAAAGAGGGCCTGTCACACACTAGTCCTATTACAAGGGATGTTTACATTCCTTGTAATAGGAAGAAAAGTGAAAAATAATACAAAAAAAGGGACAAACAAGTGCAAAAATGAAAATATTAAGTTAAAAAAAAAAAAAAAGGAATTTAAATGCTCCTGTCCCTAGTAGCTCGCACTCAGAAGCGAACACGCATGCAAGTCCCACCCACATATGTAAACATCCTTCAAACCCCACATGTGAGGTATCATAGCGTGCGTTAGAGTGAGAGCAATAATTTTAGCACTAGACCTCCCCTGTAACTCAAAAGTGGTAACCTGAGAAAAAAAGTCAAGCGTTGCCTATGGAGATTTTTAATAACGAAGTTTAGCGCCATTCCATGAGTGTGCGCAATATGAAAGCGTGACAAGGTAGGTATCTATTTACTCGGTGTAACATCATCTTTTACCTTATGGGCTAGCTTTACTGCTTTCTTATTTTGTCATTCATGAAACAGTTTTTTTTTTGAAAGCCAAAAAAAAAAACGTTTGAAATTTTTTTGGCGCAAATACCGTTGGAAATGTGTAAGAAAAAATGGCCGCCACTTTATTCCCTAGGGTGTTTGTTAATAATATATATATAATGTTTGGGGGTCCTGAGTAATTTTCAAGGAAGAAAATATAATTGTTACATGAAGGAGAGAAGTGCCAGAATAGGCGCGGTATGGAAGTGGTTAAAGTGCAACAATAAAAGTTAAAAATTCCTTGAAATTTCGTACCATGGGGGGGGGGGGCAATCAGGGCCGCCATCAGGAATTATGGGGCCCCTTACACAGCTTCAGGCATGGGCCCCCTGGAGCAGAGAACAGGGGGGGGGTGCTGCCACCTGAAATTGAGAAGGGGGGGGCTGCCGCAATTTGATAAGCGGGGGGTTCCTTTACAAAAAAATAAATATAGAAAAATATATATTAAAAAAGGGTGGTAGCCATCCGGGGCCCCTGGGGACCTCTGGGCCCTTTAATAAAAATAAACCTCTGGGCCCTTTAATGAAAAATAAATTAAAATATCTATATATATATATATATAAAATAATAAAAAAGGGGGTTGCCTTGGGAGCTCTGGGCCCTTTAATAAAAAATAACTACTAAAAAAAAAATAACATGGGGTGGGAGCTGTGGTGGCTCAACGTGAATGGCACTGCGCTGACAAGCCGTTCACCTCTGCAGCCAAGAGTTCGGATCCCGGTCTCAGCTACATGTGAATTAAGTTTGGTGGTCTCAGCCCGGCTCCCGGTGGGTGTGCTATGCAAGGTACGCCTGTGCTTAGTATGCCCACCCCCCCCCCCAAAAAAAAAACCCACACTTGCATGCACACGAACGCATTTTGGCCATGAGGTCTCCTAAAATAAAGAGAGGCGAAGGACCTACAGGGCTGGCTGGGTGGGCTAGACTCCCTCATAGGGGGAGTCCCTCTGTCCCATCGGGCTCCCAAGTGTAGCAGGTAGGGTGGGAGGCCCCCCCTCACACCCGCCATTGCCACCGGGGGCATGGAGAAGGATGGCGATTGCAAGTCCAGCTCCTCTCTCTCGACTTCACGCACAAAATTTAAAAAATAAATTAAAGAAAAAAAAAAAACTGGGGAAAATCTAAAATGTTTCTAACATTTTTATAAGCAAAAAGGTTGTCATCTGGGGCCCTCTGGGCCCTTTCATAATTATGTTATATATATATATATATTTATATATATATATGTTAAAAAAATAACAAAAAAATATATAAAAATATATAATTTTTTGTATTTTTTTTAAAAAAAGGGGGGGGGGTGTTGTCATCTGGAGCCCTGGGGATCTCCGGGCCACTGGGGACCTCCAGACTCCTAAAAAAAAACATTGGCCCTTTAATAACTCTGGGCCCCTGGGGACCTCCGGACTGCTAAAAAAAATTAAATTCCCAAAATTGGCCCTTTAATAAAAAATCCTAAAAAAATAAACTAAAAAATATATATACAAAAAAAAAGAGGGGGTTACCATCTGGGGCGCTGGGGGGCCTCCAGGCATCTGGGCACCTCCGGACCCCCGGGCCCCTTACAGGTGTACTGCCTGTACCCCCCTGATGGCGGCCCTGGGTGTAATGTCAGCATGTGAAAAATGACATTCTGAAGGAAAAAAGCCGTTTAAAACTGACTCGCGGCAATAATGAATTGTCAGCTCCCGGCAATTGCAGGAGAATTCATTCATAAAAAACACCAAAAAAAAAGCGTGGGGGTCCCCCCGAATTCAATAACCAGACCCTTTAGGTCTGGTATGGATATTAAGGGGAACCCTGCCGTCAAATTTCAAAAAAAAAATGACGTGGGGTTCCCCCCAAATATCCATAACCAGACCCTTCAGGTCTGGTGTGGAATTTAAGGGGAACTCCACCCCAAATTAAAAAAAAATGGCGTGGAGTCCCCCCTAAAATCCACACCAGACCCCTTATCCGAGCACGTTGACCTGGCCGGCCGCAGAAAAGAGGGGGGGACAGAGCGCGGCCCCCCCCTCTCCTGAACCGCACCAGGCCACATGCCCTCAACATTGGGAGGGTGTTTTGGGGTACCCCCCAAAACACCTTGTCCCCATGTTGATGAGGACAAGGGTCTCTTCCCCACAACCCTTGCCCGGTGGTTGTGGGGGTCTGCGGGCAGGAGGCTTATCGAAATCTGGAAGACCCCTTTAACAAAGGGGCCCCCCAGATCCCGCCCCCCCCCTGTGTGAAATGGTAATGGGGTACCTTGTACCTCTACCATTTCACGAGGAAAAAAAATGTAAAGGTTAAAAACGACAAGAGCCGGTTTTTGACAAGTCCTTTATTATCTTCTTTCTTCTTCTTTCCTTCGGGTTTCTTCCTTCTTCTTCTTCTTCCTCTGCTTCTGTCTTGGGTCTTCTATTCCCGCATCTTGCCCGGCGTGTTCTTCCATCTTCTTCTTCTTCCGCTGTCCTTCTCGTCCGCATCTTCTTATTCTTGTTCTTCTTCGCCGGAGCCGCCGCTTCCAATTGAAATCCCCGCTGTCTGCCGGACCACGCCCCCCCTCTGACGCCACGGGCAAGCTCTTAGGAGTGTGCTGCAAGTGCGTCAGAGGTGGGCGTGGTCACATGTCAGAGGGCGGGCAATTCAATTGGAAGCTTGTGCGCGGCTTTTTCTTTGCCAGAGTCGCCGCTTCCAATTGAATTCCCCGCTTTCTGGAACACGGTAAGTGTATTCATCCAAAGCACGGTAAGTGTATTCATCCACCAGGATTAGGCATAAAGGAAGTGCCAAAATATTCAAACATAGGTGTAGTCACCTTGGAAAAATCGATAATCCATATGATAACATCAGTAATAACAGCGGTCACCGAGTATCAGGAACTCCATGGTATAGCCAATATAGGAACCAGAAACTGTGTCACAGCAATAATTGGACAATGCTTCCTTATCTGGGGGGTCTTAAGATGGCACTAAAACTGGGGCCAAATCCTATGCACAGACAGGCATCCAAACAGAGAACAGACTCCAAAACATATTCTGGACACTCGCTTTCCGTCAGCGGTATAGTCTTCAGCAGCTTTAATGGTGCTTGTGCATAGTTCATCTGTATGTGCCCCAGGGTTGTACACAACGCTGGTTGTGACCCTGGGGCACATACAGATGAACTATGCACAAGCACCATTAAAGCTGCTGAAGACTATACCGCTGACGGAAAGCGAGTGTCCAGAATATGTTTTGGAGTCTGTTCTCTGTTTGGATGCCTGTCTGTGCATAGGATTTGGCCCCAGTTTTAGCGCCATCTTAGGACCCCCCAGATAAGGAAGCATTGTCCAATTATTGCTGTGACACAGTTTCTGGTTCCTATATTGGCTATACCATGGAGTTCCTGATACTCGGGGACCGCTGTTATTACTGATGTTATCATATGGATTATCGATTTTTCCAAGGTGACTACACCTATGTTTGAATATTTTGGCACTTCCTTTATGCCTAATCCTGGTGGATGAATACACTTACCGTGCTTTTCTAGATGATACGACTGTATTATATTCTTCCCTTTTCCTTTGTATCTCGTCCTGAAGAAGCCCAACGGCGAAACGCGTAGGCGACTTCAAGGGATTTGTTTCAGTATCAAAAAATTTGTAATCCGTATGATTATATTCTATTTATGTTTAGTAATTTTTTTATACTGTAAAATTGTATAAGTTTCTATTTTTGTATTAAAGTATATATATTTTTTAACATACTTCCGCACTGCCTCAAAGTCCGCCATTCTTTCACTCTGTGACTGGATACTCCCTTTTTTATGCACTATATACGGATGTGGCTAATGTGAGTGCTTTCCTTGTGTATTTTTTCCCACGTGTTTTTCACCCTTCTACTATTTTCTTCCCTTTCCTTCCCCTTTTTTCTATCTTTTTCTTTCCCATTCTTTTCCAATCCCCTTCCCAACTTTAAATGTACCCCATTACCATTTCACACAGGGGGGGGGGCCGGGATCTGGGGGGCCCCTTTGTTAAAGGGGTCTTCCAGATTTCGATAAGCCTCCTGCCCGCAGACCCCCACAACCACCGGGCAAGGGTTGTGGGAAAGAGACCCTTGTCCTCATCAACATGGGGACAAGGTGTTTTGGGGGGCACCCCAAAACACCCTCCCAATGTTGAGGGCATGTGGCCTGGTGCGGTTCAGGAGAGGGGGGGCGCGCTCTGTCCCCCCCTCTTTTCTGCGGCCGGCCAGGTCAACGTGCTCGGATAAGGGGTCTGGTGTGGATTTTAGGGGGGACTCCACGCCATTTTTTTTTTAAATTTGGGGTGGAGTTCCCCTTAAATTCCACACCAGACCTGAAGGGTCTGGTTATGGATAATTGGGGGGAACCCCACGTCATTTTTTTATTAATTTGACGGCGGGGTTCCCCTTAATATCCATACCAGACCTAAAGGGTCTGGTTATTGAATTTGGGGGGACCCCCACGCTTTTTTTTTTCATTTTTTTTAAGAATGAATTCTCCTGCAATTGCCGGGAGCCGACAATTCATTATAGCCACGAGTCAGTTTTAAATGGCTTTTTTGCTTTGAAAAATGTCATTTTGTGCAGAGACAGATCTAACCACAGGAAACATGCGCTTTTTCACATGCTGACATTAGAGCCCCCCATAGTACGAAATTTAAAGAAAAATTACACTTTTATTATTGCACTTTTAGCATTATTAAAATCACTGCTCCCGAAAAAACGGCCGTTTTAAAAAATAAAAAAAGCATTGGTACATGTCCCCTGGGGCAGGACTGAGGTCCCCAAACACTTTTTAGGACAAAACTTGCAGATTAGCCTTTAAAATTCACAATTAAGATTTCCCCCATAGACTTATACAGGGAGTTCGGCGGCGGCTTTACTTATCAATTACATCGCGCTGCTGCTGCGGCCGGTTCATGCGCCTAATTAAGGCTTCGTCCAGCGCACGTATTAAGGCATGTACCGGCGCAGCGCAGCTGCAATAGTAAATCAGCCCCCATGTGTGAGACACATATGCATCAGAACCAGTGTAAAGGACGAATAAAGAACAACAAATAAAACAAATAATAATAAGTTTGTGTGACGTTATAAAAAATTTGTGAAGTAGACATATGTGGCTATAGGGTAAAATGGGCAATAGATAAGGAATGTGAGAATTCTAAAGACTGCAGCCTTTTGTATGTCTAAAAAACAAACAAAATGTATATCTATAAAAATATGATGTTTTAATTAAAATGGTGTATGTGTGGTTATGATACCATGCACTATATCACTGGGTTTTTCTGGTTTGCATGTCATTATTGGATGTATATAATCATTGTAATGTTTACATAAGAAAAGAAAAAGAAAAAAGGAAGCAATATGTAGTTATGGAGCTACCCGGATATTTACGTAACACTAAACAGCTGCTTTGCAAAATGGAAGATGTTGTGTGGAAGGAGAATTTTTGCTGGATCACTTGTGATTAGGGATGAGCTTCGAGTTCGAGTAGAACTCATGTTCGACTTGAACATTGCCTGTTCGCCAAACTATTTGGGGCTTTCGCGGCAAGTCTATGTTTAGAACCCTGTTAAAGTCTATGGGACCATTTGAAATCTAAAGTGCTAATTTTAAAGGCGAATATGCAAGTTATTGTCCTAAAAAGTGTTTGGGGACCTGGGTCCTGCCCCAGGGGACATGTATCAATGCAAAAAAAGTTTTAAAAACTGCATTTTTTTTGGCAGCAGTGATTTTAATAATTCCTTTAAGTGAAACAATAAAAGTGAAATATTCGTTTAAATTTCGTACCTAGGGGAGGGGTGTATAGTATGCCTGTAAAGTAGCGCTTGTTTCCTGGGCTTAGAACTGTCCCTGCACAAAGTGTAATTTCTGAAGGAAAAAAAGTAATTTAAAACTCGTGGCTATAATGAATTGTCGGCTCCAGGCAATACAGGGAAAAGTCATTCCACGGCATTTAAAAAAAAATGGGGTGGAGTTCCCCTTAAAATCCATACCAGACCTGAAGGGTCTGGAATGGATATTTGGGGGAACCCCACATCATTTTTTTTTATTTGACGCAGGGTTCCCCTTAATATACATACCAGACCCTAAGGTGAGTGATTTTAAATTACTTTTTTCCTTCAGAAATTACACTTTGTGCAGGAACAGTTCTAAGCCCAGGAAACAAGCGCTACTTTACAGGCATACTATACACCCCCGCTAGGTACGGAATTTAAAGGAATATTTCAATTTTATTGTTTCACTTCAAGCATTATTAAAATCACTGCTCCTGAAAAAACGGCCGTT
The DNA here is from genome assembly GCA_029574335.1 of Rana kukunoris. NCBI lineage: Eukaryota > Metazoa > Chordata > Amphibia > Anura > Ranidae > Rana > Rana kukunoris. The sequence continues at coordinate 295,686,971 of CM056051.1, read as the reverse complement.
TTTTTAAAACTTTTTTTGCATTGATACATATCCCCTGGGGCAGGACCCAGGTCCCCAAACACTCCCCTGGGGCAGGACCCGGGTCCCCAAACTCTTTTTAGGAAAATAACTTGCATATTAGCCTTAAAAATTTGTACTTTAGAACCCTGTAAGGCCTCGTACACACGATCAAATCTGTCTGCTGGAAACGGTCTGCTAGACCGTTTCAGCAGACAGATTCGATCGTGTGTGCGGGCGAGCAGACGGATTTGGCCACCCGACAGATTGGAAAGCATGCTTACCAATCTGTCGGCTCGGAACCCGTCTGCCCGACATGTCTGCTGGTTAGTACACTAACCAGCAGACATGTCTTCTCGCACACGCGCCAAATGGTTTCGACGCATGCGCGGAAGTGTTTTACTTCCTGGTGCGGTGACGTGGCGGCGTCAACGTCACCGCCACGTCACCGACACGTCAGCACGCTGTCTGCTGGCGGGGAGTTTTGTTTGCTTGTGCGTACACGCGAGCAAACCAAAATCCAAGCAGACAGATTTGTTCAAATCGGTCGGTCCGACCGATTTGAACAAAAGGATTGCCTCGTGTGTACGAGGCCTTAAAGTCTATGGGACTCGAACGTTTGAAATCTAAAGTTCACACAAACTTTTGGTCTGTTCGCAGGTTCTGGTGCAAACCGAACCCAGGGGTGTCCAGCTCATCCCTACTTGTTATGTGTCCAATCTATACTCCTCCATCCCACACACCCTTGCTTTGCAGGCAGTGTCCTTGTTTTTGAAAAGATCGGGAAGCTTTTCTCTCTTGCTCCAAGAATTTATTGTGATGTGTTTGGAATATCTTCTCACCCATAATTTCTTGTTTGACGGGGACTACTATCTTCAAAAGTGCGGAGCCTCGATTGGCGCCAAATTTTCACCATCCTTAGCTAACCTCTACATGTGGTGATGGGAGACGCTCCGTATTTTTGGACCTGGTAGCCCCCGCCGCAGTGACATGGTTTTCTATTGCAGGTACATAGATGACCTCTTGTTTATTGTTTCCCATCCACATATGGATTTACAGGAGTGGTTAAACTATATGAACGATAATCAACTCAATTTAAATTTTACTGGAGTTCTAGACAAGAAATCCATAGAATTTCTTGATGTCACGCTGACACTTGAAAACAGTGCAGTTATTTTCAGCCTCTATAGGAAACCCAGTGCTGGGAATACTCTCCTACGGGCTGATTGTAGCCATCCGGGACATACTATAAACAACATCCCGGTTGGTCAATTCCTAAGATTGAGGAGGTTTTGTAGCAAAGAATCAGATTTTGATCAGGAAGCCATACACATGTCCAATAGATTCAAGGAAAGAGGTTACCCAAGAGCCATAATAAATAGGGGCATATCAATAGCCAAGGGAGTACAAAGAAAATAACTGCTCTTAGATAAACTTCCTGGTCACGACGGACAGGGCCGTACAAAAAAGTTTAAAGATCAAAATTATACCACTACTTTTTCCACTCCATACAGTAGTGAGTTTCACAAAATAAAAAAGATTGTCACCAAATATCTTCCAATTTTGTCTAATGACTCTATCTATTGTGAAATTTTAAAAGGGGGTGTCCGCACTGTATCCACAAAGGCCCCATCCCTCAGCAGTTTGTTATAGCCTAGTCTTTTTAGCAGTAGGCCCACTCCCACCAATTGGTTATCCTTCAATGGAACATTTAGATGCGGTGGTCGCAGTTGCACATACTGCCCTTTCATTCAAAAAGGGGACACCGTCACCTCCACTCCACAGGGAAATCGCACAAGCTACATTCTTTCATCAACTGCAATACACGATATGTAGTATATGTGATCACATGCAAACTTTGTTCAATACAATATGTTGGTAGGACAACCAGAAGACTTAAGGATCGCCTCTATGATCACCTATACGACATCGATAAGGACCATGCCACCAATGTCGCACGGCACTGGAACATTGCTCATGATAAAAATACTTCTAGTTTAGTCATTCAAGGGCTAGAAAGAATTACAAAACCAGCCAGAGGCGGAGATAAATTTAACATACTGTGCAGGCAAGATGTCAGATGGATTTTTATTCTCAATTCCAGATGCCCTTCGGGGCTCAACTTTGAGTGGGATGTCTCCCACTTTGACTAGTTGGGTCTAGCTGTTTTATATCATATTATATACAAAGCATATACCTCTCTATTCTGTTTCAGATATCCCCATTGTACATACTCCTTTTCCTTTGGCCAATTTTTTGATCACTTCATCTTAAAATGGGCAGGCGTTTTTCTTCATACAGAATTTGGTGATGTATTAAAAATGCCAGGTCGCCATTTATTTATTTACCCATTTATTTCATATATAGCCTCCATTGCAAGCTAGAATCATCATTCCAGTGGCGTCACACACTTCGAGACATTAGGAACATCGCGGCTCCTTTACTATCTCTCCTTCTAAATAAGCACAAGGTCTGTGCTTCAATTTAAATAATAAAAAATAGAAGATAAATGATAGTGGAGCTTTTAAAAGAAGTTCTGCCCTTGACGCATACCGCTGGGTCATTTCAGGTTTGGTTTTTGTTCATTATGTCATGTTTTGAAAAAGTTTTTTCTGGAGCATACATATTGCTTCCTTTTTTCTTTTCTTATGTAAACATTACAATGATTATATACATCCAATAATGACATGCAAACCAGAAAAACCCAGTGATATAGTGCATGGTATCATAACCACACATACACCATTTTAATTAAAACATCATATTTTTATACATATACATTTTGTTTGTTTTTTAGACATACAAAAGGCTGCAGTCTTTAGAATGCTCACATTCCTTATCTATTGCCCATTTTACCCTATAGCCACATATGTCTACTTCACAATTTTTTTATAACGTCACACAAACTTATTATTATTTGTTTTATTTGTTGTTCTTTATTCGTCCTTTACACTGGTTCTGATGCATATGTGTCTCACACATGGGGTCTCTCCTTTTTCCCTTTCTTTTGTTTTGTCTCATTATCAAGAGATTGAGAAACAAGAGATTTTTCACTCACAAATCTTTTCAACCCCATACACAGGAGCACCTCACGTGTGATACATCAAGGATAATAGTGTTCTTTTGACTAATGATCACCTGGAAGTGATTGGTGAAACGCCCCATTCACCTCTTTCCCTCCTCCAATTAAGCACATTTTGGTCATTTGTTCACTAGCTACGAGTAAGCATCACACGATGTGAAACATGTCAGCCTTTTTCCCTTGTCCACTCCTTTTTTGACTGCATGAACTTTGGCTGTTTTTTCCAATTGAATTTTTGTTGTTTTTTTATGTTTTGAATAAAGACATTGGGCCAGATTCAGGTAGAGTTACGCTGGAGTATCAGTGATTCGCCAGCATAACTCACACTTTGAGCCGGCTTATCTGTTTTCTGTATGCAGAAAACAAGATACGCCGGGATTGAGTTCATATACGAGCGGCATAACTGTATTTCGCCGTCGTATCGGAACTGCAATTTTAAAATGGGCGTTTGGGGCTTTCCTGCTGATTTACGCCGAGAATATGTAAATCAGCGAGAGACGGCAATTCACGATCGTACGCGGGCCCGACGCAGTGACTTTCCGATGTTTCCGTAAGCGATATGCGGCGTAAAGAAAAACATGCCCCCTAGGTGGAGTATCCTATGTTAAGTATGGCCGTCGTGATCGCGTCGAATTGAAAAAGTTTAACGTTGTTTGCGTAAAACGTCCGTGAATGGGGATTGACGTCATTGCCTTTTACTGACAGAATTTGGAGCATGCGCACTGACAGTCGACGCATGCGCAGTACGTTCGCCGCGGAATCGCGCCTAGTTTAAATAATACACGCCCCCTACCCGCCCAATTTGAATTCCGCCGGCTCATTTTCGCTACATCGCCGCAACTTTAGGAGCAAGTGCTTTGTGAATACAGTACTTGCTCCTAAAGTTTCGGCGGAGTAACGTAAATGACGAACGTTACTCCAGAATAAAGATCCGCTCTCCTACCTGAATCTGGCCCATTGTTTTTTGAGGAGCGCGGCGGTCCAGGATTTTTCTTTCATCCCATTCACCAGCATGGGCCTAGGGTATCCCCCTTGCTGGGGAGCTTTCTATAGAAAAAAATAGTGAGAAGCAGTCAGGACCAAATATTTCCCTGCACCACCCCTCCATAAATGCTATGGGGTTTGAACCTTCACACTGCTCTGGGAGGCCTATAACTCTCACATTGTTCCTACGTAGTCTGTTTTCTATTATGTCCAGCTTAGCCGCTTGAAGACCTGTTTGCTCCTGGAGCCCCCTAAGTTCACCTTTCAATGGATACAGAGCATCTTCTACAGCTCTTAATATTTCCTCCAGCGCATTGGTCCTTACCACAGTCCTACGCAGCTCATGATTCATAGAAAGCAGTTCCTCCTTTAAGCTCACTAGTTGGTTATCAAAATTGACCATGTGCTCTTTACACGAGTTAACCGCACACAACATGTCCCTTAGCGTGGGTTCCTCCACTGCAGTTGAACCAAGTGCTAGGGGCTCGGGCGTAACAGGCATTGCAGATGTAGTTGCCATACCAGGAGCTACTCCCCCCGACCCTTTGGTGTTCACATTTTAAATGTTCGTTGTGCTAGTTGTACCAGTTGTTTTTAAAGGCAGCTAGGCCCTGGCCCTGGCTTTTTCTGTTAGATAGGGGTCCCCCTGTGCCTTAGTCTGTTGACTCGAACACAAAGCTTCCCTAGTGCTGTAGCTTGTTGTTCCACAGCCAGCCCATGCATATAAATAGTACTACCATTGCACTACCATCCTAGGCCTGTAAAAGGAGCTGATTCTCTGAGTGTGCAGCCTGCCATTGCTTGATTTGTACAGCTCTCCAAGATGCCTCATTGCTTGCTGTGATGTCACTTCCCTGCGCTTCATTCTGGCCGACTTTCTGGTGGCCACAAGACGTGCATCATCACAGCTATGCGTGGGTGATATTGTTTCGGTGACTTGTAAGGCAATTGATTCCACCATAGGGTTATCAGAAGTATAGGGGGCTGAATACAAATGCACGCCAAATGTAAAAAAATTGAAAACCATTTATCATTTTACTTCCACTTCACAATTATGTGCCACTTTGTGTTGGTCTATAACATAAAATTCCAATAAAATACATTTACTTTTTTTTTAATGGGTGCCTTGCGCACATTTTTAAAACCTTCACTCGCAGTTTCAGATCCCCAACCATGAGTTCTACAAATACCTCTGAATACGCCACGCTCTACGAACAGTTACATGGTCACACAACACCCTCACCGCTGACATTCTAAGAATTTTTGAAAAAAACCTCATACACCACTAAAGGGATCTCACATGTTTACAAAGCACTGAATTTTGAACAAAGCTACACCAAACTAACCTCAATGGCCTAATAAGAGCAAATTCTCAACTTCTCATCAGATATCAAAACTTGGCACTACGCTACAAAAGCCCCACTTACATTTTCCAGGTGCCTAACTCATTGGGAAACAGCAAAGAAACTCCTACACCATTGGTACCTAACACCAACAAAGCTAGCCAGTATTTTTCCTGTTGGAGAGGGTGTGATGCCTTATGCCTCGTACACACGACCGGGTTTTCCGAAGGTATAACTGCGAGAAGAGCTTTTGGCTGGGAATCCCGGCCATGTGTTTGCTCCCTCGGCAAAAAAAAAAACACTTCCAGTTAGAATTTATGTATGCAAAAGCACACCTTTCAGTATCTAAAATGCAAGAACTTTGGGCCCATTGAACCAACTACTCTGCAAACATTACCACCCCCTAACAGTACTAATTTAATATAAAGATATTACATCAGTTAATCTATGATTTTAAACATTATGGCCCGGATTCACAGACATCGGCGTACATTTATGTCGCTGTAGCGTATCTCTTTTACGCTACGCCAGCGTAAAACTTACGCAAACCATATATATCATGCGCCGGATGCAAGTACGTTCGTGAATCGCCGTTTTCCCCTCATTTGCATATTTGATGCCTAATCAATAGGAGAAGCATCCTACGTCCAGACTATATTTGCGCCTGTGACGAGACCCTTGCTCGCCCAGGTCCTGCTCTCCTGACACTCCTCTGCTTCTATTCGATCAGCTTGCAGATTGCAACATCTGATGGTCCAGTCATCCAAGATTCCGGGATCCATCCTACAGCTATGTGCCGATTGGATCCATGAAGAACACACACCAATCAAAGAACAATGAAATCTCCACCCCCTTTTTCACACACTGGGGTTTCCATACAGAGACATTTCGGCACCGATGTATTTAGCATGACTTTACTACCTCAGAGAGAATGACATTCCTGTAGACAATGACATCAGTGAAGTTAACAGAATACGTTATCTAGCCGGCTTGTCTCCGCATAGAGAGGAGGTCATTACTACATCTGAGAGATCACACTTTTTAAGATAATGACATGCTAATCCAATACTCCCGATAATCAAAAGGCTTAAAACAGTGTTATCACACAATAGAAAGGTCAAAGAGCCGACTAAATTAACACCTCTACACACTGGACAATGAATGTCTTTCACAAGCCACTTAGCCTTTCAATAGTCCTCAATAGTCTGATTCAGTTCAATCCCCATCTAGACAGACACCTCATAATGTCCAAAGGCATCCTGCAATATGTCCTATCCATAATGTCTCATCTTATGTAATCCATGAAGTATGATTCCACGGTCCATGACAGCGCCCATGCCACGCCGGCGTAAGTAAGATAAGTTGGGGTAGGATGGCCTATTTTTAGGCGTATCTTGGTTTGTGACTGTGGCGCACACATACGCCGGGCACATATTTACGCTACGCCGGGAAAAGGTGAGTTACGTCGGCAGAAGTGCTTTGTGAATCCGGACCTATATTCCCTGTTCTCTTCTTACTGCCTTCAACTTAACACTCATTCCTACTAAACTCCCATGTGTTTCCCTTTTCCCTGCATTTTTAGTGCTTTTTGCATTTTGCAGATTTGCTCTACAGAACGTGTTCCATAGGAAACCATGTTAAATGGACTATAGTGCAAATCTTCAAAATGCAAAAGGCACTAAAAATGCATAGGTGTGAATCCAGCCTAAAATGTGCTAAAAGCCCCATATTGCACATGCGTTTACCATTTAAGTGTTAATGCATTCTATTGGCCCCAGTATTCATGTATTATGGCCATTGGAATGCATTAACCCTCAACCACTAGACAAGTCTAGCATTCATGCACATTTAGACACATTTAGGCACATGTCAATGCTTTGTTTGTTTGCATGGCTCCTATGTGGTGCAGAACAAGGTTTCTACAGACGTACCAGTGTTTATAACCTTTACTCAGTCAAGGTACTCTTTAACCACTTCAGCTCTGGGAGGTTTACCCTCTTTCCGACCAGAGAACTTTTTACAATTTGGCACTGCGCTGCTTTAACTGGTAATTGCGCAGTCATGCATTGCTGTACCCAAACAAAATTTGCACCTTTTTTTCCCCCACAAATAGAGATCTCTTTTGGTGATATTTGATCACCATTGGAATATTTTTTTTTTGTGATTATAAACAGAAAAAAAATCCAATATTTTTTTTCAAAATGTTCAGTCTTTTTTTAACAAAAAGTAAAAAAATATATTTTTTATAATTTTTAGTCATTAGGTCAAATTTAAGGTTCAAGTTTTTAATTCAATTCAAGTTCAATTCAATTCAATTCAATTAATTCAAGTTTTTAGGTCAAATTTTATTTAGCCACATGTTTGCGCAAAAGTTATAGCATCTACAAACTATGGTACTTTTACTGGAATTTACGCAGCTTTTGGTTTATGACTTCCAATTGTAGGTAGTAAAATGGCAGGGAAGTAGAAACCACCCCCTAGCCCCAAATTACCCCTTATTGAAAAGTAGACACCTCAAGGAACTTGCTGAGAGGCATGTTGACCCTATTCAATATTTCATTTTTTTGTCACAAGTGATTGTGTAAATTGTTTGTATATTTTTGACATTTTTCAAAATTATCACTAAAACTCTATATTGCTCACACATGCCATGGGTATATGTGGAATTACATCCCAAAATGCATTCTGCTGCTTCTCCTGAGTACAGAGATGCCACATGTGTGAGACTTTTTGGGAGCCTAGCCTGTAATAGCGATACTCTGGCCCAATTCCAGAGAATAACCCCATGTCTGCCGGTTGACCCAAATCAATGAGAGCATGCAAACCAGAGAGAGATTTCACATCCTCACCTTTCAGCTTCTTAGCCCAACTGAGAGATTGCTGGCATATGGCCAGCTCTTTTATTATCAGCATAAAATCACAAATACATGCATTTGATTGGTTTACATTATACATTCACTCCCATTTACCCACCCACTCACTACACGCCCCCTGTGACGTCTGTACTTGGCATGGATCCCTTATTGGTCAGTTTATATAGGGATGTTTCCTCCCACAAGTCAATTTCCTGGGCATGCTGCACACACCCTTCTTGTCATGTGGCATAAAAGTCCCCTCGTGTCTTTCGTCCAGACTCATTCGCCATCTTGCATAAAAATTCCATTTGGTGAGATGAAGAGAAGGGGGAGGGAAAGTTGAAGTCCACTTTAGAATGCAGTAGGGGGAGGGGTGACTTCCTTTTGTTCTTTGGAATGAGAAGTCTAGGAGTGCAGTAGAAAAGAGGGGCTGGAGAATCAGGAGTGAGTGGGGGAATGGACACATCTGTTTTCACTTAATCCTTTGTATCTCCATTTCAAATGGTAACTTTTACAACTTAATATCTGACAATTTTTTTCAGGGAGAATATACACTTAATTTCGGTGGTTCTAATCATAACACAAAATAGTATAGAATAAAAATAGTAAATTTAGCCTAATCCATGACAATCCCCCCTTAAAATGACTATTTTATCAGTACTGTCCTCGGGTAACATTTTAAATTCACCCCCCTCGTTCGCTAGGGCCATATGTTCAGTTAAACCTTGAATTAATCCAATCTACATTCCCATTATTAAATTAAATTTCATAAAAGCATTTGTTTCACCTAATTCCTATATTCTCCCTTATTGGGCTTTCAATCATATACATTTTAATTTTGCAGAAGAACATTCATTTTATATTGGGCTTTTTTTCCCTAAATATTTTATTTCCTAAAGAAACATATTCATTAAATTACACTAGTTATCAGAACCGATCATACAATGTGAATACTCTTGTCACATGACTGTTTAAACAAACGAATATACAGAAAGTTTAATTGTTCCTCCATATGGATCCAATTATAAAGGCACAATATTCCTTCCATTAATACATTCGTCAATCCGAAGCCTGGAAAGTGACATTTTGTTCCATAATTATGGCTCTATCATACTGCATTATCTGTTCATATTGTATCTTTAATTTTCACTATTTTATCTGACCTTTCTTAAGCTATGCAGATTGACATCATATTTCATTCTCTTTAACCACTTCCTTAGTGGGCACATATACCCCTTCCTGACCAGGTGAAATTTCAGCTTGTGGCACTGCATCACTTTAACTGACAATTGCGCGGTCGTGCGACGTGGCTCCCAAACAAAATTGGCGTCCTTTTTTTCCCACAAATAGAGCTTTCTTTTGGTGGTATTTGATCGCCTCTGCGGTTTTTATTTTTTGCGCTATAAATAAAAATAGAGCGACAATTTTGAAAAAAAAACTATATTTTGTACTTGTCGCTGTAATAAATAGCCCAATTTTTTTTTTTTTTTTTAATTTTTCTCAGTCTAGGCGATACGTATTGTTCTACATATTTTTGGTAAAAAAAAAATCGCAATAAGTGTCTGGTTTGCGCAAAAGTTTTCCTGACACAGCATGACAGCATATACGTATGGGAAGGCTCCGCCCCCCTCCCCAATCAGGACCGGTTATACTATAAAAGTAGGTCTCCTCCCCTATACCCGCATTCTCTGTTTTTTCCTTCACTGCTACAGGCGGTTATACTACTGCTAAAGAAAGCAGGAATTTTTATTTTCACTCACCTGGCCGGACACTTCCCGCCAAGCCGCACAGGTTCAAAGCCTCTCCTGTGACAAAGCTCCCCACTGTACAGGCAGACCTGAACGCCTAATGGGGGAGGCCTCACCCCATAGGATCCAGGAAGATGGGGGTGAAGGCATCTGGTCTCTAGGGATTGCTCATTTATCATGACGCCATGTATGGACATTCATTGGACTTTGGACATGAAGCAGGCAGGTGGTAAGGCACCACATGGTGCACACAATTCTATTCAGTGACTGCTGCAAGTATAGGCAAGGATGTGGTTAAACTTGCATTACTGAAGGGCTGTGGTTGTGTCTGCAATACTGCTAATGATAATAGCAGGTGCTGTGCTGGGCTGAAGCCTTCCATTTTAACTGAATAAGCCTGGCTCTACAGTCTTGATTTATTTTCTGCAGGTTGTGGTTAATTTGCATTTCTGAAAAGCATATATTACACATGTGAATGTAACTGGATGTCTGTAGTGTCACTCTGTTTACTAATATTAAACAGGCTATAGGATGTGTTTGCAGCATTGCTGACGTTTGAACTGATATCAGGTGATACTGAGAGCCCTTTCATTTAATGCAGGGATTGGGCCTGCAGTGTGGGCTCACTGTGTATGGAAGATCGGTCTCCTCCTTTCTGGTACATATGTCTAAGTAGGTTTAACTTGCTAGTGCTAATGTCATAGGATCGTTAATTTGTGCTGCATTTCTGTGATTACATTAACTCCACACTAGGTAAGGCTGTGATGTGTTTACTTCTATGCGTTTACATGTTGACCTGGGTGCTAAAATGTCAGGATCTGTTTAGTCACACTCCTTAGTATTGGTTAGCAATAGGTAATTGCTTGTGTTATTTGGGGTACCCCACTGAAAGATATGGGATTTGTAGTGGTTACTATTTATGGGAAAATAATCCCAGGCATCTGTGAACCAGTAGCAATCAGCCTTCCTAGAGACCAGCAACTTTGAATAAAGGTGAGGGCAGGTAAGTATATGCTATATCCTAAAAAAGACTGCACATTATGGGCATAATGAGTGTACATCTCAAGCCCTCAACACCAAACACCAGTCTACCTGCTTCTGCGACAAGGGACAGATCCTCTTCAACCCTGAAAAAATCCCACTATGTAGCTAACTGCCAGAAATCGCTACAGGAATCATAGTGGTCGGGCGTAACTGGTGTGACGGCCAGAATGCAAAACAAGGTTGCAGGCCAAAGACAGTGACAAAGGGGCTGAGACTGAGAAGGCCTACAGTCACTAATGGTTCCATACCAAGCCTAATCAAACAACCGTGCTTGTTTAAAGGCAACCTCTACCTGAGAGCTTGCTTATGGAAAATCGCTCTGACTAGTTGGCAGATCAGAAGCAAGAGATGGCGACTTTAACCCCGTCCAGACTGACTGTGTGGAACTCAGGTACTAAGCTATTCAAGCAAAATCAGCTAAGGGGTACCTCTGCCTCTAGAGCATGAATAAATGAAAACTTATATAGCGCGGCACATGCGAACTAAAATCGCCTCTGGCGCTTGTTGTTCCTGTCTCCTTTGGTGTCAAAGAGCAGCCAGCCAAACAGGCTTCAGCAGATTAACCAAGGGTACCATTCTTCCAAACAGAGGAAACAATATCCTTGCAAAGACCCTGTGACAGCAAGTAGATCTGGAGATCAACAAGATTCATGTAGAGGCTATAGATTGAGGGTTAATGTACATGACAAAGTATAATTACCTAGGCGGTGTTCTGTTACTGTGTACAAGTGATTGTGTGAACTGTACTGTACAATGTGTTTGCAACATGTCTGTTGTTTTAATAAACGCTTTTCTGATTTAAAAAAAAAAAAAACAAGATTCATACTACTGTTAAGTAGTGTTGTTGTGACCTGCGATGAGGCAGGATGGAAGCAGAGCTCTGGTCAGTGATAAGCTCTCTATGGCAGATCCTAGATTGAAAGGGAATAGCCAATGATGCAGTTCAGTCACTGCGGATACAAGACTGTATGCTGTTTCTCCAGAAATCATTGTGGCCAGTGAACCCTTATGACCCCTCCCACAAGTGAACACATGCCGCTTTAGTCAGAGTGATGACTGTTCAAGTCGGATCTGGCAATATCTAGAAGGAAGATTAATTCCTTATGTTAATTACCAAAGACCAGAGGATAGCCAAAAGATTGACAAGTTAAACGTGGGAGAACTATGGCGGAGAATAAAGAAGAGATAATCTTTATTAGCCTAAACCCAAGTCGCCCAATAGGGTCAGCTGACAGTTGGATGTAAATTTCAGCGAAGGTTCCATGAGTCCTGGGCATTAGGAAGCCAATGGAATTGTTTCATTCCTCTACCTATTCATTGCAAGGGCTATGATTACATGGGCGTTGGTCCAGAAGGATGGCATAGTCCCTACACTACGTTTGAACCCACTGTGGTCTAACTGGGGGCCGTGAGCGTTAAGAATACATAGGCATTGATTCAAGACGCATAGGAATCGCAGTAAAATCGCACAATTTTATGCCGTAATACTGGAAACCTAGTCCATTAAGCCCAACCTGGTGGTGCGATAGGGGTAGTTACCTTGGTATACCCTGTATGTTGTGGTCGTTCAGGCCGACTTGCGGGCACAAGGACTACTGGTAAGTCTTGTTTGAACAGCAAGGTGAGTAACTTTATAGCGCTGACAAATGCGAACCGAATCGCCTCAAGGCGCTTTGTATCCAGAGTCGTGCTGATCCTTCAGAAGAGTTGTGGCACAATGGCTTCCAAGTTCTGGGAAAGGTCCCAGTACAGACTCGAATCAAGTCAGGAGGAGCCATCATCGAGAGACAAACTAGTCTCATTGCAGTAATCACCTACTGGAGGGTAATTCTGAATGGGGGAAAAAGTTAATGAACAAAATTAAGTTACACTCAGAGAAACAGTGTAAGTATCCCATTTGAAGAGATGCTCTTTCCTATTGGTTGCATCTCACGATCGCAAAAGCGATAAAGTACCCTGTAATAACCCTTGTGGTCCGAAGGGGGCCCAAGCAGGGTTGACAACTGTATTAACCTTAGTAAAGAGAGACTTACTTCCCACGTGGGAAACGATGACTCCACAGAGGAGAAAAGTCCCCGATTGGGGAGGTAGCTAAGCTAATCTTTCAGCATACTAATCATCACAAGTTGTCACTCGTGGGGTAGGCATGCCAATGAAGGACAAGGTGTCCAAAATCCAGAGCTACAGCGGTCGCAGACTAAAGTCTTTCGTAAACACAACAGAGGGAGCCTCAACTATGCTGAAAGGACTCGGCAAAATGGGGAAGGCCTAGCCTCGCTGGCAAGATGGAATGCAAAACTAGTCAACTTCTGTCAGAGGTATCTCCCAGCATGTTAGGGTTTTCTAGAACTTAGAGCCAGAGGGCGTAAGATACAAAAGCCATTGGATGACAAGGGACAGTCTCAAACGAAAGGCAGTCAAGCGATTGGCAACGAGCAAGACTATCAAGTTATTGGGTCTAACCGTAACCTGGGTGGCTTCCCAGAGGTGGAAGCAGATAAACTAAGGACAGCCAGCTGGGTTGGCAGATTAGCCAATACGTATATATTCAACAAACCTAAGAGTCTCCAGGAGGCCTATCCGGATTTGCAGCCGTTCGGTGGTGATGACGACAATTACCCTGTAGCTTGCAGGCAATGTTGCCCACGGGTACAGTCTCAGATCCGAAAACTCCCTATTCTCCTTCCTGAGATTCAACACCTCATACAGCGTGCCAATGGTATCTTCCAAATTCATACAAATTATATCTAGATACAGGAGACCAAGATGTGGAGGTCTCACCGTTAGTGGTGGAAATCTAATGGAGGTCAGAGTGTCTACTCCAGACTTCAAATACCTTAGCTAAGAGAAGAACCGACAGAATTTAAAGGATGGAATTCTCTGTTCCTTACTGGAAGGAATGAATTGTATACAGGAGAGCCTAGAGACGCATGAAAGGATACTGAAACGCAGTCGTATCTATTTTTCGCTCTCTGGGTTGCATATCCCAGCAATCAAGTCCGAAAGACCTAGGCAGGTCATTCTTTTCCCCATGGGGTCTTCCAAATAGTGTGAGACACATTATCTCACTCTCCATTTAGTGGGACAAAACATCCCAAATATGGCCAGGAACATGGGAATAAGTATTCCTTTTGGCAAATACAGTATGTAAAGTAGATATAAAAGAATCTCAAACATCCAAGTGTCATACCATAAACTACCTTGTGGCTGAAATGATCAGGCAAAATGGCTCTAGTCTCTTCCTCAACACTATACAAAGGTTGGTATCGTGGCAGCCTGAGTTAGAACATCATCATCCTTTTGGCAGATCCAAACGGAAGTGTTTAAAGTTCCACAAACTTGGAAAAGAGATTCAAGGTTGAAGAGACATAGAATTGGCCCTTCTTCTTCTAGGAGAAATACGATAAACTCAGCAGGCTTAATGGCGTCGGAAAAGGACAATCCCGCTGTCCAACGAAGACCATCGCAGTTGTACGGATACAATTAGTCAAAACCTAGATGGAGAGGACAAGTCCATCTGATGAGGGCAGAGACAGCTCCTCCAAGCTGGTGATGCATCCATTGACGGAACTCCAAAATAGTTTCTCCAGAGTTAATATCTAAACTACGACCTGGTCTACATTCAACATGTTGGGGGTCCATTCTGGCGGACCCAGCAGTCGTAACTACAATACATCTCAGTCGTTAGAGGGGATAGATCTAATCCTCTTAATCACTTGAGCAGTACCCACCCTTATTGTCTGGTGATTCTGTACATCCCAAACGTATATGCTGTCATGCTGTGTCAGGAAAAGGGAAAATTTTATACTTACCTAACGGTAATTTTCCTTTCCTGATGCAAGCAAGACAGCATATAGGTCCCTCCCTTTAAAAAATAAAAATAAAAAAAATACAGAGGTCTGAAACAGTTAAGTAGGGCCTTCCGCAGTGATAATAAATTACGAGAATGCGGGTATAGGGGAGGAGACCTACTTTTATAGTATAACCGGTCCTGATTGGGCAGGGGGGCAGAGCCTTCCCATACGTATATGCTGTCATGCTTGCATCAGGAAAAGAAAATTACCGTTAGGTAAGTATAAAATTTTCCCTTATTGCGCTTACAAAATAGGGGACAGAATTATTATTATTTTTTATTATTTTTTTTTTACTACTAATGGTGGCGATCAGCATTTTTTTCGTGACTGCAACATTATGGTGGAGACATCGGACACTTTTGACACATTTTTGGCGCCATTCACATTTATACAGCGATCAGTGCTATAAATATGCACTAATTACTGTATAAATGTGACTGGCATTGAAGGGGTTAACACTAGGGGGTGAGGAAGGGGTTAATATGTACCATAAATTGTGTTCTAACTGTGGGGGGGGGTGACTGGGGGAGGTGACCGATGCTGTGTCCCTATGTACAAGAGACACAGATCGGTCTCCTCTCTCCCCTGACAGGACATGGATCTCTGTGTTTACACACAGAGATCCACGTCTTGTCCCTGCAGCTGCCGATCCTGAGTGCCTGGCGGACATCACGGCCCCCAGGCACGCACATCGGCATGTCAGCGATGCGGCGGGCACTCGCGCGCCACCACCGGGCGCGCGCGCCGCCGACGTCGGCGCTCGTGCACCCCCCCAGTGGTCTGGCTAAGAACATGCTGTAAAAACACGACCTGTTAGAGATTCAGGACGTCCCTTCGGCCGTACAGAGTCATACGGCCGTTGGGAAGTGGTTAAAACGACACCCTTAAAGTAAGATGTTCTTCAAAACAAATTGTGCCAAAAATCATGTACATCACATTATAATATGACATTTCCCAACTACAGCAGCGACAAATATCGTTTAGAAGACAAACTCGTGAAATTCACAGACTAGCTCCAGCCTAATGAACTGTGAAGTGGCCATTTTCATGAGAACCTCCTCCAACCAATCCAAAACCTCCACCCTGTCAGAAACGTCACATTATAAAAAAACTTTTAACACTTGTTTGTTTTTGGTTTTGTTTTTACTATTTTTATAATTTTTAGATTGAACCTAACTTTCATATTTTATTATTTTTCCTGTTTAGAATCTGTTGTAAACATTGCTTGCAACCAGATCTGTAGGATTTTCTGTTAAATACAAAATACCATGTTGTTTACCATTATCTGAATTGTATACAATTCTTCACACAATCTCAATCATAAATTTTTCTCTTAAACCTTTGTTCTGATCCCATGTTTGTGCTTTGAATGACATATCATAACACATTTTCAGTTGTTTAGGCTAGATATTTATAAACATTTACAGACAATATTAAACTCAATTTTCTCATTATAGAACTTCTTTACACTCTGACACTAATCAACAAATTACCCTATGGAATATATCACAGTGATTATGGGACTCAAAACCTGTATTTACTTTAAGCTTATCCGGGACCTCCCTTTGGGATCTATATATATCAATACCTATATCAACTATATTCCAACCCACAGATTCCCAGTGATCACAATCACATGTATTTGAAAAAAAGATATATAGTTTCATTCAGATGTGGGTGGTACAGTCCATCATATCTCATCTCCAGAGAATGTTTTTTTTTTTCCGAAGGAACCTTTCTTATCGGTTCCTACATCAGAAATGTGAGAAAAAAATCATACATGGATATTAGTTTATTATTTTCCAAGAGCGGTCACACAATTCCTCAAAGTATCAGACTGTAATTGCAACTGTCATAGCCTATAACAACCTAGTCTAGAGACTGTCTCAAACAAGATTTCAAAAGGGGATAATAAATGCCCTTGTGGAATACCATATACTATGCCTTAGGGTGGTATGGTATGTCATGTGAAAAAAAAACATTTAAATGTAATATGTAAAGTGTCCTGATGTGGTACCCAGAGGCCTTCATCCTTCATTTGTGACTGTGAATGCAAGGACTGTAGCAATGAACACAAGGATTTACTCTCTCTCTCTACCACCTCGGCTACCCCATGGGAGCAGAGTCTACCTCCAGGTAGGTCTGCAGCTCTACATCACTCTCTTTCTTCCATGCTTGTCCAATGAAATGGCATAATACCCCCCTGGACAAGCGAAAGAAGAGAAGAAGGGTGGGTGGGCTGGAGGGCCGGTGAGCCGCAGAGCACAAATTCCAGTATGGGCAGCAGGCAGGAGGGGACACCATCTGCGTTCAGGATGGAGCAAGGCCTCGAGCATTTGGGCGGGGCCCATGCTTCCAGGATAGCAGGGGCATTGTTCAGCATAAATTTGGGCAGAGCATGAGGGAAATGAAGGGACAATAACCATAGTAACAGGCCCAGGGTACCACATTACAACAGCTAAACTGGCAAAAAGCCCTTCATGTATCAGGTCTGGCCACATACCACCGTCAGGGTAAGTCTGCAAGGCTGTCTCAGCTAAGGTGGCTGGGAAACCAGTGAAAAATATAGACAGGTCCCCACAGATCACACAATCTACCCGATAAAATTATAAGAATCATAGTCCCCATTTATATATCTAAATCAAGCTCAGCGGGAGGAAATAAGCTACAAAGTTAAGCAAAAATCCTTCTCATATATTAATATTTCTGTCAGTTGCTATAAAAATGTAACATGCAAAACTCACATACACATTTATCTATCAAGAAACAGTTGCAATATCCCAGGTCAGCTTTTTTTAAAACCCTGTCTCCTAAGTTTCTTTTTCGTTTTTTTTTCCTCTTTTGTAACAGCTAACACATGTGGTCAATAAGACATAGGAAGGGTTAAATATGCTGTGAGGGGAGGGGGGGGGGCATCAGCACAAAAGCACAGTGTTCTTTGAAAAGAACTTTCACTGATGCTCTGGGCTTCGTGGCAGGGGAGGGGGAGGAAATGTGAAGGGGGGGCAGGCCTGTTTGCAAGGTGGAGGACTTCTAGGGGAGGTCCTCCAACCTACAACTGATAGGGAGGGGGCAGGATTTATCTTACCATCCCCAACAGGAATACTAGTTATGCAAAGCGAGTATTTTAAAATAGCCTGGGCTGTCCCAAAACCTCACACTTCTGTGAATTAAAAGATACACCAGCAGCTGCTGAGATTTTAAACAGACAAATTCTGACAAATATAGCTCTACATATATCTCCCCGTGTTCCTTTCAGACTGATGGGAGAAGGGGGGGAAGAGAGAGAGAGAGAGAGAAAGAGAGAGAGAGAAAGAGAGAGAGAGAGAGAGGAGGGAAAGAGAGAGAGAAGTAATTCCTGTCCAGCAGAGAAAGAGTTAAGTAAAGGGGGGGGGAGAGGCGGGGATTCCTGTGTTTCAACTATAAAGAACTTTTAGCCGATGACAGAAAAAAAAAAAACAATAGATGCAGTCTTGACAAAAAGTATACTAGGCACACACTAGTCCTATGCTTAAAAGTACTATGGCTTTGCTAGCTTGTCCTAGAACCTTACAGACAGACAGAGAAACCTGATCTGAGCTAGTCAATAGGGTTTGTTCTCTTTCTTTTCTTTTTTTTTTTAGAGTCAGCAAAGTCACAGACAAGGAGGAGGGAAAAAAGGGGGGAAGGGGGAAGCTTAGCTGGCAGTGAATTTCGTAACATGGGAGTAGGGATGAGCCAAACACCCCCGCGTTCGGTTCGCACCAGAACGTTCGAACAGACCGCGGGTTCGCGCAAACATTTAGAACCCCATGGAAGTCTATGGGACTCGAACGTTCGAATTCAAAAACGATAATTTTAAAGACCAATATTAAATTTAATGTTGGTAAACGTCTTTCAGAACCCGGTCTTGCCCCAGGGAACATGGGTATCAATAGAAAAAAAAATGTTTTAAAAACGGACGTTTTTTTCCGGAGCAGCGATTTTAATAATGCTTAAAGTGAAAAAAATATGAAAAATTCATTTAACCACTTAAGACCCGGACCAAAATGCAGGTAAAGGACCTTGTCCCTTTTTGCGATTCGGCACTGCGTCGTTTTAACTGACAATTGCGCGGTCGTGCGACGTGGCTCCCAAACAAAATTGGCGTCCTTTTTCCCCCACAAATAGAGCTTTCTTTTGGTGGTATTTGATCATCTCTGCGGTTTTTATTTTTACAAAAATAGAGCGACAATTTAAAAAAAAATGCAATATTTTTTACTTTTGCTATAATAAATATCCCCCAAAAATATATAAAAAAAACATATTTTTTCCTCAGTTTAGGCCGATACGTATTCTTCTACATATTTTTGTTAAAAAAAATCGCAATAAGCGTTTATCGGTTGGTTTTCGCAAAATTGATAGCGTTTACAAAATAAGGGATAGTTTTAATGCATTTTTATTAATTTTTTAAAACGTGCACTAACAGCGACTGCATTTATGGGCAAAAATACAGCAAACGTGCAGTAAGAGCGACTGCATTAATGGGCTAAAAAACAGCACACGTGCATTAACAGTGACTGCGTTTATGGGCAAAAACACAGCAAACGTGCAGTAGGATCGACTGCGTTTATGGGCAAAAACACAGCAAACATGTAGTAAGATCGACTGAGTTTATGGGCAAAAACACAGCAAGCGTGCAGTAAGAGCGACTACGTTTATGGCCAAAAACACAGCAAACGTGCAGTAAGATTGACTGCGTTTATGGGCAAAAACACAGCAAACGTGCAGTAAGAGCGACTGCGTTTATGGGCAAAAACACAGCAAACGTGCAGTAAGAGCGACTGCATTTATGGGCTAAAAAACAGCACACGTGCATTAACAGTGACTGCGTTTATGTGCAAATAAATAGCACACGTGCAGTAACAGCGAATGCAAGTATGTGCAATTATATAGCACACGTCCACTAACACTAAGTACTATGTTTAGGTGTAAACTAAACACTATGCAGGCAATACAACATGTTAGAGCACTGCATCTACCACAATCTACTGCCTAACAATAGGAATAACTGATCTAGCTAAGCTATACAGTGTATAAATATATGTACAACGCTAGGGTGTATATATATTCTCTACACACTGTAAGTTTAACTAAACTGACTAGCCTTCCTGCTCTATCTATCTATCTATCTATCTGGTAGAAAAGACACTGTGGCCCAGATTCAGATAGAATTAGACTATCGTAGAGTATCAGAAATACACTACGCCGCCGTTTTTTACCTGGCTCTACGTGGAATCCAGGTAGATTTTGTCCAGTAAACGACGGCGGCGTAGTGTATTTCTCCCGTCGCAATCCATCTGCGCGAGTAGGGGGCGTGAATCATTTAAAATAGGCGCGTTCCCGCGGCGATCGAACTGCGCATGCTCCGTTCGCAAATTTCCCGCCGTGCATTGCGCGAAATCACGTTGTTACATCATTTTTTCTTGAGTAGCGTCGTTTACGGAGATTCCTATTCCCGAACGAGTTACGTAAAAGAAAAAAAAAAAATAATAATTTGACGCGGGAACGACGGCCATACTTAACATGGGCTACGCACCGTTAGACCAGCATAAAAAAATAGACGAAAGCGATTGCGAAGACCGCTCGTATCTTCGTGGATCGCCGTAAAAACTCATTTGCATATCCCGACGCATGAAAACGACGCAAACTCCTCCCAGCGGGCGCAAAAATATCGCAGCGTAGATCCGAAGGCTTACGAAGACGTAAGCCTCTCGGATCGAAGCCGCCGTATCATGGTTTGAGGATTCAAACTAGTGATACGGCGCGCGAAATTTGAAATTACTCCTGTCTAACACCAGTTAGACAGGCGTAATTGCTCTGTGAATCTGGGCCTGTGTCTCTATCTTTCTCTCTCTCTCTAACTGTCTGACTGATCTTCTCTTTAACAAAGCCGGAACACACTACACGAGGCCGCCTTGCAGGCGGCCTTATATAGTGTGGGGCGTGTACTAAACCCCCTGAGCCATAATTGGCCAAAGCCACCCTGGCTTTGGCCAATTATTGTTCTTCGTTTTTTGCGCGTTGTGATTGGCCAAGCATGCAGGGTCATGGTGCATGCTTGACCAATCATCAGCCGCAGTGAATTATGGGCCGACGCACGTCACTCGAATTTGGCGCGAACGACCCGTTTTGTTCGAAATTTGTCGAACGTACGAACAGACGATGTTTGAGTCAAACATATGTTTGAGTCGAACACAAAGCTCATCCCTACATGGGAGACAAGACAGAGCAGAAAACTAAATGCATTTCAACTTTAAAGGACTGTAGCTGACGACAAAAAAAAAAAACATACACAGAATATGACTCTTTCAGCGAGAACTGGAACACAAAGAGCCGATAAGGCAACTGTGACTTTTTCACCCTCTTAAATCACTCCGTGCTCCTTTTGTCTGTATGGGGGTAAATATTATACACACAAGCATGCATCGATTACAAATTTGCATATACAATATTTTGCGCACCTTCTATAAATCTGGGTGTGTATTTATTTATTTATATTAAAAAGACCACCAATGTGCTTTTGTTTTTGTTTTTTATTGTTTCCCACACACAGAGAGGCAAGGCAACTGCGACTCTCACGGATCGCCCTCTATAAACCTCTCTGCCACCAGATAAGGAACCTGTGCCACCCCCACCTCATACAGATAATCGCCAAAATAGCCACATTCAAACAAACAGAAAACACAAAAACGTCAAACCGGCAGAAAGGGACGATGAGTTCGGAAAATCTTTGCTCAAGAACTTCCCCATCTTTAGACAGGCCAGGAGCAACAAAAAGCGGATAAAGGAAGAGAGCCTGCTATGCTGCAGATTCTAACAGGGTCTCGCCATTCAAGCCTTCGTTGCGACTGGTCAGATAAAAAAGCAAAGCCACGTTGATCGTGCCAAAATTGTAATAGCGATACTCTGGCCCAATTCCAGAGAATAACCCCATGTCTGCCGGTTAACACAAATCATTGAGAGCATGCAAACCAGAGAGAGATTTCACATCCTCACATTTCAGCTTCTCAGCCCAACATAGAGCTTGCTGGCATCTGGCCAGCTCTTTTATTATCAGCATAAAATCACAAATACATGCATTTGATTGCTTCACATTATACATTCACTCCCATTTACCCACCCACTCACTACACACCCCCTGTGACGTCTGTATATAGCATAGAGCCCTTATTGGTCAGTTCATATAGGGATGTTTCCTCCCACAAGTCCATTTCCTGGGCATGCTGCATACACCCTTCCATGTGGCATAAAAGTCCCCTCGTGTCTTTCGTCCAGACTCATTCGCCATCTATTTTCATCGGACATGTCTCCTCGTGTGTACGCGGCCTTACAACTTAATATCTGACAAATCTTTTCAAGGAGAATATACACTTCATTTCAGTGGTTCTAATCATAACACAAAATAGCATAGAATAAAAATAGGAATTTTAGCCTAATCCATGACAAGCCGTGTACAAGACCCCGAAAACCAAGCACCACCTTCTGGCTTTCTAAGGTCGTAAATTGTTGATTTCACTCCTCACTACCTATCACATTTTTTGAGGCCAAGATAGCTTGGGGTGTCTATTTTCCAAAATGGGGTCATTTGGGGAAGGGGGGTTGTGCATGTTGAGTCCATGGAATATTTTATATTTTGCCATTAAAAAAAAAGGGAACCCATGTAAAAGGCAGCTCGTTTTTATGTGGTGAGGGAAAACATGCACTTTTGTGCACATTCCTGCACCGCAACTGGTGTAAAAAAGACCAAAAATGTAGTTTGTGAGGCAGAGTTCAGATGTCCATAGTTTGAATTCTGAAAGCACAAGGCAACTCTGCATCACAGTGAACAGTAGTTAGGCAGTAGTTAGGCAGTCAGTGAGAAGTATGTAGTGGCAGTTAGTGTGCACTATGTACCAGTGAGCAGTATATAGTGACAGTATGTGCCAGTGTGTCATTGCAGACAGTAAACAGTATGTAGTGGCAGTGATTAGTATGTACCAGTGGTCAGTATGTAGTGGCAGTCTGTAAGTAGTATGTAGTGACAGTCAGTGAGTAGTAAGTCCCAGAAAGCAGTATGTAGTGGCAGTCAGTGAGCAGTATGTACTCTCTCCATCAGCAACTTACAGCACCACCAGAGATGAAAGATTTGCAGGTCTGTTATCTCTGCTCCTCTTTCATCTTCAGCTGCTAGATCAGCCATAGCAGCCACCTGTGAGAAAGTGAAGGTTGTAGACACACCCCTGGTCCAGCCCACCAACACCAAGTAGAAATTGGGGAAGGAGAATTCCAATATTTCTGTCTGGTGAGGGGAGAGAGCCTCAGACAGCCCCCACGCTTCCATTGACCTGAGACCCCCCCATCCCATCAGTCCTCAGTACCTTCCTCACCTTTTTTCATCTACCTTCAAATCTTCACTGTCACTGTGGTACCATGGAAGTGGGGAGGGAGATGGAGCAGGTCTGGACTGAAGAACACTTCTGGTCTCTTCTGAATGCCTGCCCTGGATCAAGGTCATCCATCTCTATGGTGCATGGTGGTTCAGGCTGTCAAACCATAACAAAGAATGACAGTGTGCATCCGCATTGGCCACCCTGCACCATGGAAATAAATGTGTGTGATCAGGGGAATCCTTGGTCTTGTTTATATCATATGTTGCCTTCCAATGCTGCTAGCTGCAATGTTGTAATATTACTGTTATATTGGTCAGGCTTTGCACTGACACCTTTGCTGCTATAGTGCGATTTGCTGGGTGTTCAGTGTGCCTCTATACCTTTTAGAAGGTGTGGGCTCCCTTCAGTCCACCTGACCTCTACCTATTCATCAGAATGCATATGCTTCCATTGTAGTCTCTCATAAGCTAGTGATAGGACAAAAGATACCAGGGTGCTGTGACAAGGCTATGTGGCTTACACATATATTTGCAAATGTGTGCAGACTAAACCCCTGTTTTAATGCATACTATTAGATAGGTTGATTCGGTTGTCAGTGGGCTGGCCAGTGAGTAAAGCTCAGTTCACATATGTGTGGCCCGTGGTTCATAGCATGGGGTCTGGTGCGTTCCTGTTCACACTCACCTGTCATACGAATTCCCTGCATTCAATTCACATATATGTGAACTCGGACTTACAATTATTAAGGACTGGCTACACTGGCTACAATCGAAGATGTGCACTTAGGAATGAAGGATTCATCTCTCTATCGCCCAAAGCTCTACAAAGCATTTGGGCTCCAAGACTCAGACCAGAACTGACTAATCTCTGAGCAAAAAACATGATATACTATATATATGTTGCATATTAGTGATGAGCGGAATACGCCATATTCGATTTCGCGATATTTCACGAATATATAGAAGAATATTCGCGAAATATTCGTTGATATCGAATATTCGTGATATTTTATCAAAAAAATTTTTTTGCGAAATTTCGCTAATGCGAATGCGAAATTTCGCTAATGCGAATGCGAAATTTCGCTAATGCGAATGCGAAATTTCGCTAATGCGAATGCGAAATTTCGCTAATGCGAATGCGAAATTGATTGCGAAATTCAAGTCAACACGCGAAAACGGAGATCATTTCCTGGATTACTAAACTAATATGCACTAAACACTAACTCTACTTACACAAACTTATATGACTAAACTAAAGCTAATTTTTTTTTTTATACACAAAACACAGAAGGGCAGAGAAAGTATTCGCGAATATTCGTAATACGAATATTCGCATTGCGAATATTCGGCAACATAAAAGGATCGCCTCAGCTACTCGGCCTAGGGTCTCTAATCATACCAGCAATGCTTTTAGATGTCGATGGAGATCACTAGGATGTGATCTGTTTTAAAAATAAATTTGAAAAAATACGAATATTCGCAATAGCGAATATTCACCGCGATATTCGATTTATTCACGAATACTCGAATATGCAATATTTGTAACGAATATTCGCAATGCGAATATTCGTGAGCAACACTATTGCATATTACACAGTATGTATGTATGTGTATATATATATATATATATATATATATATATATATATATATATATATACAGTATATATATATATATATATATATATTCCTGTATAGGACCTGGGAAATGAGGAAGTCTGTGTGACACACAGAAAAACAAAGTCTTTTAGTCAGAGAGGTTTTTGGGCAGCAGTAGGCTGTTCTAGACCAGGTAGATAGGTTCCTGTTGTTGTAATATGTTGGTTGATGTATGTGGGATATTATATTATTATATATATGTACACATACAGTACAATATTGACCAGGCCAGAATACAGTTGACAATGGTTGAGTTGTCCAAGCCAACTCAATTTTATCATATCAAAGGGACAGCTGATGACCCTTTGATATGTTGATCTTCTGCAAGTCTACCTAGGTGTGTGAGGTATGGCTTGTTAACCTATTTGAACATTTTAAAGGGTACACTGTTTACATACTTAAGGGTGATAAAGGACCATAGAAGAAGTATTTATTGATGGTAATTATACTTTAATCTTATAGTTACCCCCCTCAAGTCTATTTTGTGTTGACCTAGCAGAAACTCCCTCCTAGTGTACTTTTATTTCAAGGGGGATGATTCAAGTTGGTAGTCAGTCTATTCATTCTCCATGTCTAAGAAAAACGGGACTCTGAAGGCTACTATTCTTTGTCATATTTACTCTGTTGGATTTTGTCATCTGTTGCAAGTATCTTATGGACTTTATTGACTTCCAACACAGAACAAAGTGCATCTCTCTGGAAGAATCGGGTTGCTGCGGAAAATTACTCACATCATCATTATAATAACACCTAAATAAATATTTATCATCGCACTACTACATCACTACATATAACAATAATTGGGGGGTGCAATCAGTGCAAAAAGTATGTGGATCAAAAAAAATTGTTTAAAATGATGAATATTTTAAATTATAAAATATATGTAAGAATGAAAGACAGCCACCAGGCCGTAATTCATAAGGATGCAAGCTGAACACAAAAAAAGGACATTCACAAAATCCCACAGTGGTAATACAAAATAGAAGACAGTGCAGCGCAAACCATGATATATGATATAATAATAAAGTATAGGAAGTGGTTAAACTTGTTCATAAAAATTAAAATAATTAATTGTAAGAAAAGGAAAAAAAAGAGTCCAAAAAGAAATGCAAGATCCTGCGACCAAATTCATAGGAATCTCCACCACGTGTATTGCAGAACACCAAAATTCAAACGTGATCCCTCCACCAGTGAAGATGGGTACTCTCACCTCAGCTTATGTAGGAAAAAACAAAATATCCCCCAAAGGGTGGGACATTACAAGTGACCATAAACGAAGTAACAACTGTATAAAAAGTAGCAAATTTTATTAATTATACATAGTATACCAATTATATCAAAAATATGTATATCATGAATACAAATCATTCAAATACGTAATTGAACAGGAAACATAAGCTTCCTCACCTCAGCTTATGACCCCTGTTGTACCATAAGGTCAGACAGGCATTTCAAATTCAATTGCAGAAAACCAGGTGATACAGTGATGAGTAATATTCCTCAAGGAGAGATGGCCATATGACCAGGAAGCACAAAGACCAGGGCGTCCGCCCTGCTGAGGAAGTTGTCAAACGCAACGCGTCCGGGGGTCAGGAGCCTTCTTTTCATGTCGCTCGCTGTGGTCCCATATACTCGATGATGCTGCGATGCTGTGTATAAATGTTTTCCATGCCTATTTGAATCAACTAAAGTGTGAGTAGCCTGTACTTCGTTTTTACTGATTTAAAGTCATTTGAATCAAGCGGAAGCTCTTCGATTTTATTCTATCTTTCTGTATATACCGGTTCATGCCTTTTTGGCGGCTACACTGAGGATTTGAAGGTCTTTGTGCTTCCTGGTCATACGGCCATCTCTCCTTGAGGAATATTACTCTGACCTTCTGGTACAACAGGGGTCATAAGCTGAGGTGAGAGTACCCATCTTCACTGGTGGAGGAATCACGTTTGAATTTTGGTGTTCTGCAATACACGTGGTGGAGATTCCTATGAATTTGGTCGCAGGATCTTGCATTTCTTTTTGGACTTTTTTTTTCCTTCTCTTACCATTTATTATTTTAATTTTTATGAGCAAGTTTAACCACTTCCCATACTTTATTATTATATCATCATCTATTTTGGTTTGCGCTGCACTGTCTTCTATTTTCTATTACTACATCACTACACCTGTGTTTTCTAGATAGATGTCCAAAGTGGCAAGATTTTATTTTCTGATTTGTTTTATTTTTGCTGTTTTTGCTACCTGCACTTGTAACCACAGACTTGGAAATAAAACACCACACACACACACACACACACAAGAATTCAGACATATGAGGGATGCTAAAAAACATGCAGGTATGTGAAGGTACTTATGCGCCATATTTGTTTTTTATACTTTTGAGACAGCAATTGTACAAAGCTAATAGTAATTAAATTAGTTCAACACTTCTGTAGCAGGTGTCTTCTGAATAGGAAAATGAATTTTGAACTAATATTTACTTTTCATTTAAAGAAAAGAGAGTGAAGTCCTTTTGAATTTTCTATTAAACTGGTCAGGTATAAAATTAATGTGTTAAAGCCAGAACACCTCCTGAGAAATTCATTGTAATGTCTGTTCTCTTAGAGTTTGAACAATTCTATTATTTAATTTTTCATCAGGAATCGTTCCAAAGTAATTCCAAGGAGCAAGGAAAAGCTGTGCACATTTATTCTGTAAATATAAGTCAATCATCTGAATAAATGGATTTAAAAAAATAATATATTATTTTGTATTTACAATTCTGGTGAAATGTGCAGACTTGCTGTAATGCACATAATTGTTTTTGAAACATGTAATGTGCTTCTCTAGGCAGTTTCATAAAAATGACATTGTTTCTTTTATCTTGATGTCAGTAAGGTGGTATTTTTTTATTTAGATCGGCAGAATAAAATTCTAGTACTTCTGTTGGATTTAGGCAGCTAGGGGCTGATTTACTATTGAAGCTGCGCTGCGCCGGTTCATGCCTTAATTAGTGCGCTGGATGAAGCCTTAATTAGGCGCATTAACCGGCTGCAGCAGCAGCGCAATGCAATTGATAAGTAAAGCCGCCGCCGAACTCCCTGTTAAAGTCTATGAGGGAAATCTTAATTGTTAATTTTAAAGGCTAATCTGCAAGTTTTGTCCTGAAAAGTGTTTGGGGACCTCAGTCCTGCCCCAGGGGACATGTACCAATGTTTTTTTTTTTTTTTTTTAAAAACGGCCGTTTTTTCGGGAGCAGTGATTTTAATAATGCTAAAAGTGCAACAATAAAAGTGTAATTTTTATTTAAATTTCGTACTATGGGGGGTGTAATGTCAGCATGTGAAAAAGCGCATGTTTCCCGTGGTTAGAAATGTCTCTGCACAAAATGACATTCTGAAAAGAAAAAAAAGCCGTTTAAAATTGACTCGCGGCAATAATGAATTGTCGGCTCCCGGCAATTGCAGGAGAATTCATTCATAAAAAACATGAACAAAAAAAGCGTGGGGGTCCCCCCAAATTCAATAACCAGACCCTTTAGGTCTGGTATGGATATTAAGGGGAACCCCGCCGTCAATTTAAAAAAAAAATGACGTGGGGTTCCCCCCAAATATCCATAACCAGACCCTTCAGGTCTGGTGTGGAATTTAAGGGGAACTCCACCCCAAATTTAAAAAAAATGGCGTGGAGTCCCCCCTAAAATCCACACCAGACCCCTTATCCGCAGAAAAGAGGGGGGGACAGAGCGCGGCCCCCCCTGTGTGAAATGGTAATGGGGTACATTGTACCTCTACCATTTCACGAAAAAAAAAAAGTGACAAGTCGAAAAAAACGGTTTTTGACAAGTCCTTTATTAGCTTTTTTCTTCTTCTTTTCTTCTTTCCTTCGGGTTTCTTCTTCCTTCTTCTTCTTCCTCTGCTTCTGTCTTGGGTCTTCTATTCCCGCATCTTGCCCGGAATGTTCTTCCATCTTCTTCTCCTTCCGCTGTCCTTCTCGTCCGCATCTTCTTCTTCTTGTTCTTCTTCGCCGGAGCCGCCGCTTCCAATTGAAATCCCCGCTGTCTGCCGGACCACGTGGGTTCCCCCCAAATATCCATAACCAGACCCTTCAGGTCTGGTGTGGAATTCAAGGGGAACTCCACCCCAAATTTTAAAAAAAATGGCGTGGATTCCCCCCTAAAATCCACACCAGACCCCTTATCTAGAAAAGAGGGGGTGACAGAGCGCGGCCCCCCCTCTCCTGAACCGCACCAGGCCACATGCACTCAACATTGGGAGGGTGTTTTGGGGTACCCCCAAAACACCTTGTCCCCATGTTGATGAGGACAAGGGTCTCTTCCCCACAACCCTTGCCCGGTGGTTGTGGGGGTCTGCGGGCAGGAGGCTTATCAAAATCTGGAAGACCCCTTTAACAAAGGGGCCCCCCAGATCCCGGCCCCCTCCTGTGTGAAATGGTAATGGGGTACATTGTACCTCTACCATTTCAAGAAAAAAAAAAGTGACAAGTGTAAAAAACGACAAGAGCCGGTTTTTGACAAGTCCTTTATTAGCTTCTTTCTTCTTCTTTTCTTCTTTCCTTTGGGTTTCTTCTTCCTTCTTCTTCTGCTTCTGTCTTGGGTCTTCTATTCCCGCATCTTGCCCGGAATGTTCTTCCATCTTCTTCTCCTTCCGCTGTCCTTCTCGCCCGCATCTTCTTCTTCTTGTTCTTCTTCGCGGGAGCCGCCGCTTCCAATTGAAATCCCCGCTGTCTGCCGGACCACGCCCCCCTCTGACGCCCTGGGCAAGCTCTTAGGAAAGTCCCTGTGTGGTGCCTGTGCGTCAGAGGGGGGCGTGGTCTCATGTCAGAAAGCGGGCAATTCAATTGGAAGCGGCGACTCCGGCAAAGAAGAAGCCGCGCACAAGCTTCCAATTGAATTGCCCGCCCTCTGACATGTGACCACGCCCCCTCTGACGCACTTGCAGCACACTCCTAAGAGCTTGCCCGTGGCGTCAGAGGGGGGCGTGGTCCGGCAGACAGCGGGGTTTTCAATTGGAAGCGGCGGCTCCGGCGAAGAAGAACCAGAAAAAGATGCGGACGAGAAGGACAGCGGAAGGAGAAGAAGATGGAAGAACACGCCGGTCAAGATGCGGGAATAGAAGACCCAAGACAGAAGCAGAGGAAGAAACCCGAAGGAAAGAAGAAAAGAAGAAGAAAGAAGCTAATAAAAAACTGTCAAAAACCGGCTCTTGTCTTTTTTAACCCCTTACATTTTTTTTGGGTGAAATGGTAGGGGTACAATGTACCCCATTACCATTTCACACAGGGGGGGGGGGGCGGGATCTGGGGGGCCCCTTTGTTAAAGGGGTCTTCCAGATTTCGATAAGCCTCCTGCCCGCAGACCCCCACAACCACCGGGCAAGGGTTGTGGGGAAGAGACCCTTGTCCTCATCAACATGGGGACAAGGTGTTTTGGGGGGCACCCCAAAACACCCTCCTAATGTTGAGGGCATGTGGCCTGGTGCGGTTCAGGAGAGGGGGGGCCGCACTCTGTCCCCCCCTCTTTTCTGCGGCCGGCCAGGTCAACGTGCTCGGATAAGGGGTCTGGTGTGGATTTTAGGGGGGACTCCACGCCATTTTTTTTTAAATTTGGGGTGGAGTTCCCCTTAAATTCCACACCAGACCTGAAGGGTCTGGTTATGGATATTTGGGGGGAACCCCACGTCATTTTTTTTTTGAAATTTGACGGCAGGGTTCCCCTTAATATCCATACCAGACCTAAAGGGTCTGGTTATTGAATTTGGGGGGACCCCCACGCTTTTTTTTTATTATTTTTTATTAAAGGGCCAATTTTTTGTATTTATTCTTTTAGCAGTCCGGAGGTCCCCAGGGGCCCAGAGGCCCCCAGGGCCCCGGGTGGCAACCCCCGATATTTTTTGTTATTAAAGGGCCAATGTTTTTTTTTAGGGGTCTGGAGGTCCCCAGTGGCCCGAAGATCCCTAGGGCTCCAGATGACAACTCCCCTTTTTTTTAGGGCTGTGCAAATTAACTTTTAATTAATCGATTAATCTTTAATTTTTTTGATCGATCAAAATCTTTTTGATCGATTAAAATTCTTTTGATTGGTACTCGCCTCTCTGCCAGCTTCTGGGCCTTCAGGGAGTTCCATCGGAGATCTGGTAACATCACGAACACCGGCGGGGCTTGCCGTGTCAATCTGAAGGGCTCCTTTGCTGTGCCTTCATATCTGCATGCCGGCGAGACCTTACTATATGCCACACAAGGGCTGTTACACTTCCCTCTATCACTTCCCCCATAAGCAGGAAGCTTCGTGGTGAAGGGGGCGGCGGCGAAAACGACTAGAAGACTGGGGTGGGATGTGCGACCCTCACTCCGGCAGAAAACTTCGAAGCCCGCTGCCCTCCCCCACAAGCACGGCAGCTTCGTGGTGAAGGGGGCGGCACTTGGAAGTGCAGTCGCTGTAAGGCCGCATACACACCACTAAATAAACCCGATCAAATTGGTCTGACAGACCGTTTTGATTGGATTTGTCTGCTGGGATATATTGGTTTGATCGTGTACACACGATCAAACCAAAATCCCCGCTGGCAGACAGCGTGGTGACGTGGCGGTGACGTTGACGCCGCCACGTCACCGCACTAGGAAGTAAAAAACTTTCACGCATGCGTCAAATCAATTCGACGCATGTGTGGGCAGATATGTCCGCTGGTTAGTGTACTAACCAGCAGACATGTCGGACGGACGGGTTCCCAGCAGACAGAATTTAAAGCATGCTTTAAAATTTGTCTGCTGGAAAAACCTGTCTGCTCGCCCGTACACACCATCGAATTTGTCTGCTGAAACAGTCCGTCGGACCGTTTTCAGCAGATAAATTTGATCGTGTGTACGCGGCCTAAATCTGAGGGGTAGATCTGAAATGAGAGGGAGCTCTGCTGATTTTATCATCCAATCATGTGCAAGGCAATATGCTTTTTTTTTTCCTCATGTCCCCCTCCGATCTACAGCAACTGCACTTCCAAGTGCACGTTCAGTGCAATTTCAAGTGCATTTTGCACTGCAAGTGCAAACTACAAGTGCAAAGTGGATTTGCCTTTTTGTAAATAACCCCCATTACCTCAGTGTTTTGCATGCAATACAGACATTTGTGGAGTTCAAGTGTTTGTCAGATAGCTCAACTCACCAAGATTCTCCACGGTGAGTGTATCTGCTGTATACAGGCCAGGCATAGCGGTCTCAGAAAGGGATAATTACTAATTATAGTGACTGGAGTCAGAATAGACAAAAAGGAGTATCATTCCAAGAGCCTTCTGAATGTATATCTGCATAATCTGCAAACAAGCTTAGTGACATCTTCCATCACATTTCTTCTGAGAGTGTTTAAGGTTGGTCATACATGTTAAATTTTTTTGTACAATTTTCCTTTAGATTTACCAAAAAACATATAATATTAGGTCAAAACTAAATACAACGCACTACATAGTTGAAGGTAAATCTAAAGAAAATCATACAAAAAACTTTAAGAAAATTGTATATTGTATGGCCAGCCTAAGTCTGTTTCTCTACATTCAATTGTGTTATCCCTTCCTGTCAAAAGCACTAGCCATCTTTTTAAAGAGACTGTAGCCTTTTGCAGCTAAAGGTACAAAATATTTAGACAAGACTCAGACATTTGGGACCAAACTGCACATTGCATATCCGTTTGTTACATTCTAACAATGATGCAGCAGAACCAAGAGACTATAGATCAAAATCAATAAAGGCACATCTTTTTGTAGGTTAAAAAAAAAATATAGGATTTTTTTTACTCACCGAAAAATCCTTTTCTCTGTCGTCCATGGACGGACACAGCCTTCACAAGTCTTGACATATGGGTTATGTTTCTGTTCATAGGAGAGGACTAGGCAGATCATGTTAGATATTTAAATACATGTTACTTTAACAGAGTTGAACAGCCCCGCCCAGAGGGCGGTCCCTCTGGACATAACTCTCCGCCCTGCAGCATGCAGCCTCAGTTCGTAACAAGCCGTACAAACCTAAAAAAGAGGGGTGGGTGCTGTGTTCATCCATGGACGACAGAGAAAAGGATTTTACAGTGAATGGACACAGCCTTCACAAGTCGTGACATATGGGACGTCCCCAAGCAGTGTAAAAAAAACAAGCGATGGGAACAGTATCAATAAAAACAAATAACTTCACCCCAAAACAAGCAGAGCTCCTCAACAGGGGAGGTGCAACTTTAAACAGCCGCCTGCAAAACCTTGCGGCCGAAGAAAGCATCTGAAGATGCACTCACATCAACCTTGTAAAATTTGGAGAAGGTGTGCACTGACGACCAACTCGCCACTTTGCACACCTGTGAGACAGACGCTTGATGTCGGAAAGCCCAGGAAGCACAAACGAACGCACTGCACATGCTCTGTTCAAGATACGTCAGGCGTAAATCACTAGACCATCATTTGCATAATGTCACACCCACTTGCAGTTGCGCCGGCTTACGCCGAAGGAATTAAGTTACACCGGCGCAAAGTTAGGCGCAAGTGCTGTGTGAATACTATAGTTGCCGCTCTGAGTTACATCGGCGTAGCGCAAATCAGATCATCAGTGATCAAACCTGGACGAGGAATGATCCCAGCTTTGGTATGAGTGAACCCAACTTGCCAGCCTCATCATCAAGGTATGACAATGCAGCTAAACATAGAGGGCCAGATTCCTATATCTGGCGGCGTAGCGTAGCATATTATATTTACACTACGCCGCCGCAACTTACAGGAGCAAGTGGCGTATTCTCCAAGTACTTGCTCCGTAATTTGCGGCGGCGTAGTGTAAATGGCCCGGCGTATCCCCGCTTAATTCAAAGGCGGCAGCTTGTATTTAAATTAAGCGCGCCCCTGCACCGAAAGAAATGCGCATGCGCCGGCCGTAAACGTAGCCCAGTGCGCATGCTCCATAGTACGCCGCAAATACATTGGTTTTGACGTCTACGTAATTAACGCACAGCCCTATTCGTGACGAGTTACGTAAACGACGTAAACACACAAAGCTGTCCTGACATCCATACTTAACCTTGCGTACACCGGACCTATGCAAGGTTACCCCTCATATAGCAGGGGTAACCTTAGGATTACGCAAACGACGTAAACTACGACGACGGCGCTTCGGGAATTGGCGTATCAGGCTCATTTGGATAATCGACGCAGAAATCGACGGGAACGGGAACGCCACCTAGCGGCCAGAGTAACATTGCAACTTAGATCCGATGGTGTAAGTGACTTACGCAAGTCGGATCTAAGCTAAATCTAAGCGTAACTGATTCAAAGAATCAGTCGCACAGATACACAGCAAAAAAAAACAGAGATAAGACGGCGTATATGGAGATACGCCGCCGTATCTCATATGAGAATCTGGCCTTAAGGAGAAGTTAAAAAGACAGTCATTCCACCTGCCACAACCTCTATCACTGATCAGAGTGTTCCTAATGGTAGAGATAAAAACTTCAATGGCCAGTGGCTAATTCACAAAAAAAAACTAAAAAAATGCCACAGGTTTGGGGCAAAGACTTTACAGTAGGACATGGAGCATCTCCAGATATGTGGGGTATTCTGTAGTGCCTCCTCGGACCATATTGTTAAAGACTGTAAGATTATTATCAAATGTACAGAATACAACAGTGACAAACATGTTACAGTTATGCACCCTACCCCATCTACTGAGAATCCACAACATCCAAGTACATCCAGCCATGCTTCAATGCATGTCAGGAAGCAGAAATCTCTGTGGGGAGGGCCCCAGTTCCAAATGCTTTGCCAAAGTATGTCTGGTCAAGATATACCCAGATTGGCAACCAACGAAAGCTACCAGGATGTATGCCATAATAGACAAACAAAAACAACATATCTCTGGTTAAACCAAAATTATTTTAGATCTTTAGCATAAAGAAACATGCAACACCATATATCCTCAACACGTGTTCTGGTCGCATAGAGACTTACGACAGAAGGGCTAATGGTTACATGGGGGCTGATTTACCAAGCCTGTGCGCCATGACTCATGGTGCACAAGCAGGAGTAAATGTGTTTTTGACATTTACAAAAGAGACACGCTGCAAGTGCAGTGTGTTTTCTCATTTACTAAACTGCCTAATGCGCCCAGGATAGGGCGCATGGCACGCCAGTACAGAGCTGGCGTACATCATTTAGTAATGTAAATATCAGGGATTTGGGCGGGAGGGAGGGGGGTGATGCAGGGGAAGTATAGTGACATGTGTTTGAACGTGTGTGACGGGCCGAATTGAAAGTGAAAGTGACTTTTGAGAACCGATCCCCGTGCGCTTGCAAAGTACGCCAGAACCTTGGAAGGTTCATTTGCATACTGGGCATGCGCAGAGGGAAAAATCGGGGCTTCCCGTGCGCCTCTTCAGTACGCCGAGAAATTCTTGGTAAATACCAAGCGGAATAGCAGTGTTTGCGCTGCGTGAAAGGGCGCACGGCAATCTCCGAGCTGTTCTCGGGCTGCGCTGACACTGAAGGGGAACTCAAATTTGAAACCGGCGCGGGTTCCCCCCAGGGGTACAATAGGCTCTTCGGCTTGGTCCGGAACGTGAGGGGTTAACCCAAGCCAAAAACAGCGTGGGGTTTCCCCCCCAGATCCGTACCAAGCCTCATCCCAGGCATGCAGTCTGTCCGGACAGGAATGGGGGTGGGGACGAGCGAGCGCCCCCCCCTCCTGAGCCGTACCAGACCGCATGCCCTCGACATAGGGGAAGGTGTGCTTTGGGGGAGGGGGGCACTTTTGTCCCCATGTCAATAGGGACAAGAGCCTCTTCCCGACAACCCTGGCCATTGGTTGTCGGGGTATGCGGGCAGGAGCCAATCAGAATCTGGGAGACCCTTTAATAAGGCAGCCCCCATATTCCGGCCCCCCACCCTATGTGAATGAGTATGGGGTACAACGTACCCCTACCCATTCACCTGGTGGAAAAAGTGTAAACACAAATAAACCACACAGAATAAAATAATTTATTAGTCAACTCCGGGGGTCTTCCGCCAACCCACCCCGGTCTTCACCACCGCCCCCTTCACCACAAAGCTCCCGTGCTTATGGGGGAGGGCAGCGGGCTTCGACATTTTCTGCCGGGGTGAGGGTCGCACATCCCACCCCGGTCTTCGCCGTGGTTGAGGTCACATGGTGCATCACCACGCCCACGCCATATGCCAATATAAGACGGTGCCCACCGCTCTGTCGCCATTTCAGCGCCGGACCTCGTCGTGTCAACATCCAATGAAAGAACACAGCGGAGAGAAGCCCTGGCCCCAGCGGAGGGGCCAGGCAGAAGCGGAGGCCACCGAAGAAGCCTGCAAGTGTCACCCCGCGGCGGAAGACAGCGACGAGAAGCCCGGAGAGTGGGGCCCTCCGGCGGAAGACAGCGAAAGAAGCCCTGGCCCCAGGAGGAGCCAGGCAGAAGCGGAGGGCACCGGAGAAGCCCGCGAGTGTCACCCCGCGGCGGAAGACAGCGGAGCTAAGCCCTGGCCCCAGCGGAGGAGCCAGGCAGAAGCCGACGAAGGCGACAGCGAAGACCGGGCTGGGTTGTCGCCCCTCCCCGGCAGAAGACGGCTCTAGAAGACCGAGGAGGAGCGACGCCCCCTGTTGTTCTCCGCCTTTTTGGGCCGGCCCCCCCGGATGTAAAGGAGCTTAATTTGCGGTGGGGCCCGGCCGAACATGGCGTAGAGCATCGGTGGGTGTTGTCCCCCCCCCCGATTTTTTAGAACCAAAAATATGTCGAATATTACGTAGCGGCCTAAACTGAGGGCAAAAAAGTTTATTTATATATATTTTTGGGGAGATTTATTATAGCAAACAGTAAAAAAGTTGTCTTTTTATTTTCAAAATTGTCGCTATATTTTTGGTTCGAGCAAAAATAAGAAATAAAAATCAAATACCACCAAACAAAAAAAAAAAACATTTTGTGGGGAAAAAAGAGGACGCCAATTTTGTTTGGGAGCCACGTCGCACAAACGCGCAATTGTCAGTTAAAAAGACGCAGTGTCGAAAGGCAAAAACTGGCCCGGTCAGTGACCAGTAATATGGTCTGGGGCTCAAGTGGTTAAAAATTAAGAAAACACTAAAGTTAGCCCAATTTATGGCCATAATGTGAAAGATGATGTTACACCAAGTAAATAGATACCCAACATGTCACGCTTTAATATTGCACACACTCATGGAATGGCGCCAAACTTCAGTACTTGAAAATACCCATAGGCAACACTTTTTTTTTTCAGGTTACCAGTTTAGATTTACAGAGGAGGTCTAGTGCTAAAAGTATTTCTCTCACTCTAACGTACGCTATGATACCTCACATGTGGGGTTTGAACGGCGTTTACATATGTGGGCGGGACTTACACATTTAAGGTCCGCCCACATATGTAAACATCGTTCAAACCACACATGTGAGGTATCATAGCGTGCGTAAGAGCGAGAGAAATACTTTTAACACTAGACCTCATCTGTAAATCTAAACTGGTAACCTGAAAAAAAAATGGTGCGTGTTCGCTTTTGACTGCGAGCTACTAGGGACAGGGGCGTTTTAATTATTATTATTTATGTTTGTTATGTAAAAATTCAATAAGACCTCCCCTTCAGGTTGTAAAGCATCAGTTGAGGGGGAAAAAACATAAAAAAAACAGCTCTCATGCTTTCATCCGCCATTGCAGATTTGATTCTGTTAATGCATCTCGAGTGAACTGGGCATGCTCGAACACTTAGAAAATGAAGCTGGGTTTTTGTGCCTGAAAATGACATGCATCTTTCTGAGCATGCTCAGAAAGCTTGTTTTTTGGCTTAGTAATTTAAGGACATCCTTAACAGGTGTAAGCAGTTACAAGTGCACACAAACTAGAGGCTGACATTTCTTCATGTGTTTCCAATTGGTTCATTAGCACACATGTTATAAAAAGCGTGGATAGAGCACATGTCAGCTGCCCTGAGAGGGGGCAGACTTGCTGGCTGGAAGGAATGGCGGGGCGAAACAGAGATGTTTTGGAGCAAGTTTTGTTTTTT
The DNA here is from genome assembly GCA_029574335.1 of Rana kukunoris. Classification (NCBI taxonomy): domain Eukaryota; kingdom Metazoa; phylum Chordata; class Amphibia; order Anura; family Ranidae; genus Rana; species Rana kukunoris. The sequence goes on along the minus strand of CM056051.1, from coordinate 295,648,991 downwards.
TGGGGGGGCAATTGTTTGATATAATGATGTTCACTTTGATGTTTTGTCTGCTGCATAATTTTGCAAAATGTTTCTCAAGACGTTAATGACTAATGTTTTAATCCTGTGGGTCTATCCTGTTATTTCAAAAGCATGAACCAGATTCCAGTTACTGTGTGAACTAAACCTAGGTCTATTTTATTTTTTATTTTTATTTTTGTTTGTGTGTTTTTTTTTTTTTTATATTTTGTCTTGCTTTCCTTGTTTTGTGGACCAATAAAATGACTTTCAAATTTTGAAGTTTGTTTTGTGATATTTTTTTCCTGCTACGGATTTTAACAGCTGCAGCTGAAATAGTTTGGGCCTAAACCATCAAGTGTGATTTGTCTCTAAGCTCTTTCCTGGTGTGTATGCATGAAATGTTTGCCATGTTTAGTCACCAGAAAAGGAAGGACAAAGCGGTAAGTATTGTTTCCTAGAATTGATGTCCAGACTGACCTTTTTAAAGCACATGTGGAAGATGAAGGAAAACCTGCAAACAAGGCCTGTTTGGGGGGGGGGGGGGGGGGGGGGGGGTGTATTGGTGGAAATTTTTTGTTTATTCAGACACGACATTAGGTACCAAATTTACAAATAACGGGGAAACATCAAGAAAATCTCACACTGCTTACAAACATTTACATATACAAGATAGTCATTTAAACAACTATAACACTCCTATAAAACCAACATTGAATTTACAAACCTTGAAAACACAGACTACTAACACGCAACCAATTCACCAGTGCTAACCTCTATCAGGTTGGGCAAACTTTTATCACCCTCCATTATCCGGCTCATTGCACTCTGGGTCACTATTGGTGCATACCCATAATTAAGGTCCATAAGAAACAAAAGAAAGAATATCAAAATACTATATATGGCATATTTTACGCGGATTAGCCAACTACCTGCGCAAGCCTATTGGCATCAACTGCAGAAACCTACAGCCTCTGCCCCATCTGGCCACTGCACCAGGTCATAGCTAGCCAAATCCATCAACAGACCACATATCTATACATCATAAACATCGAACAAAATCCCGCTATATTAACCGACTAGTAAAAAAACAAATTACTCTGCGGCACCCGCACCCTCATCCTGCTTAGAACAGGGCACAGAACCCACTCCCGCATCACTCATTTAACACCTTTTTTACTTTTTTCTTTTTCTTCTTATTCTTCCTAAGCACTACCCAACCAGTATCACCGGCTGCTGGGCCCACCCCACTCATACCCTCTGAGGGCTCTTCACTTGACCCGGCCTGAGGTCTTTTCTGTGACCCAAGGGCCACCTCCATATCCTCCTGGGTTACTGCACCACCCAACGCATGAGAATCCACCCGGGGGGGGGAGAGCGGGGCAAAACGGGAAGAAAGCGGGAGGGGAACAGAACAAGAATGAGAGGAGGGGGCAACAGGAAGAGAAAAGGAAGGGGGGGAAGGATAGCACAGACTGGCACCAACACCCCCCCCCCAGGGGGAACCACCAAACCCTCCTCACTCCCCTCTACTTCAGAATCGGTGTCTAAGGCAGAGGAGTCCAGCAAAAACTCAGGAGGCCCCCCAAGGAAAACCCCACCACCTCCTGACACTCCACTCTGACCCGGAGGGTCAGGGGCTACTGCACCAACCCCCGCCCTCCTCCTGATGAGACCCTGCCTTTGAGGCTCCTCACCCCCCTCTACCTCAGAATCAATGTCCACTCCACTCTGACCTGGAGGATCAGGGGCAGCTGCACCAACCCCCGCCCTCCTCCTGACAGAACCTTGCCTCTGGGGCATAGGGGCAGCCCGACCAGCAGATATAGAAGCACCCGCGACCTGCCCCCCCCCACCCCCCTCCATCTCAGAATCAGTGTCCGAGGTGAAACCTTCCGACACCCCAGATTCCTCTTGCACATTACCCCTATAAGCCTGCGGACATCGACTGAAAGGGTGACCTAACTCGTTACAAAGATTACATCTAATATGGGCACACCCGTCCGCCAGGTGACCCCTCCCACCACAGCGCGTGCACTTCACAACAGTGCATTCAGCGCTCAAGTGAGTGGGGGACCCGCACTTAAAACACCTTTTAGGCTGTCCAGGATAAAAAAACAAAATTCTGTCTCTCCCAATGAAAGCACTCCCAGGGATATGAGCCATGCTATTTCCCTGCCTCTTCAACTTAATCTTAACCCCCCAGGCCCCTGTCCAGATCCCCCTTTCATCCACCTTCTTCCAAAGGGGGCACTGGAGCTGGCCATGACGGGTCAACCAGGTCGCAATGTCTTCCGGAGGAAGGGATTCATTGCGTACCAGGATGGTTACATTTTTGACCTCCTCCTGCCTAGACAGGGGGGTCAAACAGAACTTGGACCATGGGTCCTGTCTTTTGACTAGTTCATAATTCAACAAAAACATTTCCATAACGATGACTGACATAAAACTAAAATCAAACTCTACTGAACCTCCCGGATGGATAACCGCAAAGAGGTCAGACGCCCTTACTCCCAGAGAGAGGACCATATCGATGACCTCTCCTCGGGACGGGCACTGACCTTCACCAATAAACTTTAGTTGCACCACATTCCTTCTCCTGCGTTCTGTACCACCACCTCCCCTGGACCATGCCCTCTCACCCCGCTGCTCTTGCGCAGGGGGAACCCTGAAATTGCGGGCACTGAACTTGCTGTAAATATGATCCAAGGGAGCACTTAACCCAGCCACTTGAGCATAAGACCTGCCCTCCCTCAAAGCATTGAGCAAGCTCTCTTCCTGAGAGGTTGTGATAACTCCCGCAGGTTGGGGTGCATCAAATGGACCAACCCCCCTCAGGACCTCCATTGACGCAACCTGGGCAGTCTCCTCATGACTCGCTGCCCTCCCCCTCACTACTGAAGGACCTGAAAGGGGGCCCGACCCCAACACAACTTCCTGTACCTGAGCCAATTGAGTATCATCCATATTAAAACCAGAGTCCCCCATCTCTTCACAGGCTCCATAGGAACCTACATGGACTTCTGTCACAGCTGCAGACTGGGAACCTTCTAACTTTCTAATAAAATCCATTGCCAAACATTCATCATCTAAATGTCCCGCAGGGTGATCCCCCCAAACTGGAGCCTGTTCAGAAGGGAGACCCGCAGATGGGGAAGTACTCACAAGTCCCTGGGTATTCTGTTCCAAAGCTGAGGACCGGACCTGGCCGGGAAATGGAGCTCCGGGTGTCACCACAGCCACTTCCGGTTCACCCGCTGACGTCACTTCCGGGTCCGGGTCACGTGCTGACGTCACTTCCGGGTCACATGCTGACGTCACTTCCGGTTCCGGGTCACATGCTGACGTCACTTCCGGTTCCGGGTCACGTGCTGACGTCACTTCCGGTCGCGGCTCCGTCCCAATCACGGGAGATTCCCGCACAGCGGAAATGCCCTCCAAGTCACTGCTGATTGGTCGTCCAGAAGCAGGAGGCTCCACATGGCGTGGCGTGCCCTCTTCCTCGGCAGCCATTGCTATCCTAGCCATAGCTTCTTCCATACTAGATGTCATACAGTCCATCTCAACTGGATCCGCGGTAGATGCCTGCCCCTCACCCTGTAAACCCGCAGCGGTCGCCACCACAACGGCCGGCTGACCCTGCTGTAGGCTACTTGCTGGGTTCACAGAGGCCAAAGCACCCCCGCTTCCAGGAGCAGGCTTATCACCCTGATCTTGCTGGGAACCAGACACACTCTTCACGGTGACCAAAAGACCAGGCGGAAGACGAGGAAGACTCACCACGGGGTTGAGACCTCTCTCACTCACGCAAGTACCTCCTGCTTCGTGGAACAACCTCCCATTTGATGTTGTACCCCCTATCTTCACAGGTTGGGGTCCGGCAGGTGCCTGGGCGCCCTCAGCGGTACTCTCCGAGATAGTCCCTGAGGTCTGAGGTTCCACTAACAGAGAACCCCCAGCCCCCTCAGCTACTAATGCTGACTTGCCTCTCCTTGCTGCCTGCTTGCTCTCCTCAGAGGCACGTTGGAGCTCCCTCCTGATTGGAAGGAGGAAAGCCTTCTCTGCAGTCCCTCTGGAACAGAGACACATAACAAGACCCCATAACTGGCCATTCTGCTCTTTCAACAGGTCTATTGCTTCCTTGAATTCGAATCTTTTTGAGCTACTAGCCCGATCTCTTCTGTTCCTTAAACTGGCCAGCACTGTAATCCTGGAATGGAGAGCTTGTGCTGCCTTCTGAATCAAACCTTTGGTTTTGCTGCGTCTTCTCAGCATTCGCTGATCATCCTCCCCTTGCTGGGGAAAAGTCCAATCTGCCAGCTTGGACTGGACCGACAAAAATTGCTTCTCTTCTTTATTTAAATCCCCAAAACTCGGGAGATCCACGGTCCTCGGAGGTACCGGGCGGGAGGTGAACTCCCCTTGCCCAGGAACAAGCCCCTGGCCTGGGCTTGATGAGGCCATAGCCTCCCCTCTCCTCCAGGGTCTGGTTCTTCACAGGAGCTGCTTCAAAGACACAACCTCTTCCTTCAAGGCATTGGTGGAAATTTTTGATTTATTAGACACGACCTTAGATACCAGGTTTACAAAATAAACAGGGGAAAAAAGAAAACAGCAAAATCTCACATCACTTACAAACTTTTGCATGTACAAAAAAACACATCAACTACAATACTTTTCCATGAAATTTACAAAACATAAAAGACAAAAGAAAAATATTATACATAACATCCCTTACACGGTTTAACCAACTACCTGCGCAAGCCTATAGGCACCACCGTAGAAACCTACAGTCTCTGCCATATCTGGCCACTGCACCAGGTCATAGTTAGTCAATTATACCGACAAAACTACACATCATCAGACTCTGAAGACAAAATCCCACTATGTTGACCAGCGTCCACACCCTCATCCTGCTCAAAACGGGGCTCAACACCCCCTCCTACATCGCTCACTCCCCCTTTTTTTGCTTTTTTCTTTTTCTTCTTACTCTTCCTAAGCACTACCCGACCAGCACCATCGGCCGCTGGGCCAGCACCACTCATACCCTCTGAGGGCTCCTCACTAGACACAACCTTAGGTCTTTTTTGTGACCTGAGGGACACTTCCATATCCTCCTGAGCTACTGCATCACTTAAAACATGAGAAACCACTGGGGGAGGGGGAAACGGAACAGCACAGGAGGAAAGTGTGGGGGAGACAGGACAAGGACAAGAGGAAGGGGCAACAGGAAGGGGAAGGGAAGGAGGGATATCATCAAATGAACCCAAACAAAGGGGGGGCCCCCTACCACTTGACATTCTACCCTCCTTAAAAGCAGAGACCTTCGTCGCCAAGCCCTCCTCACCCCCCTCCACCTCGGAATCAGTATCCAAGGTAGAGGAATCCAAAAAACTGGGATACTCAAGAAAAACCCCACCTCCACCCGACACACCACTTTGACCTGGAGGGTCAGGGGCAGCTGTACTTGCCCCCGCCCTCCTCCCAGCAGGACCTTGCCTCTGGGGCATAGGGGCAGCTCGGCCACCAGATTTAAAAACATCCGTAGCCAAGCCCTCCCCACTCCCCTCCATCTCAGAATCAGTGTCCGAGGTAGAAACCTCCGACACCCCAGATTCCTCTGACACATTGCCCCTAAAAGCCTGCGGACAACGGCTAAAAGGGTGACCAAGCTTGTTACATAAGTTACATCTGATACGGGCACACCCATCCGCCAGGTGACCCCTCTCACCACAGCGCGTGCACTTCACCACAGTACAACCAGCGCTCAAGTGAGTGGGGGACCCACACTTAAAACATCTTTTAGGTTGACCAGGATAAAAAACCAAGATTCTATCTCTCCCAATGAAGGCACTCCCGGGGATGTGAGCCATGCTATTTCCCTGTCTCCTCAATCTAATTTTAGCCCCCCAGGCCCCTGTCCAGATCCCCCTTTCATCCACCTTCTTCCAAAGGGGGCCCTGCAGCTGGCCATGGCGGTTCAACCAGGTCGCAATGTCTTCCGAAGGAAGAGATTCATTGCGTACCAAAATGGTCACATTTTTGACCTCCTCCTGCCTAGTCAGGGGGGTCAAACGAAACTTGGACCATGGGTCCTGTCCTTTAACCAAATCATAATTAAGTAAAAACATTTCCATAACAACAACTGCAACAAAACTAAAATCAAACTCTACGGAACTCCCAGGATGAATGACCGCAAAAAGGTCAGACGCCCTTACTCCCAAGGAGAGGACCATATCAATGGCCTCCACTCGAGATGGGCACCGACCCTCACCAACATATCTCAATTGAATAACATTTCTCCTTCTACGCTCTAAACCACCGACTCCCCTGGACCATGCCCCCTCACCCTGCTGTTGCTGCGCAGGGGGGACCCTAAAGTTACGGGCACCGAACTTACTGTAGATATGATCCAAGGGAGCACTTGCCCCAGCTACTTGGGCATAAGACCTTCCCTCTCTCAAAGCTTTAAGTAAATTTTCCTCCTGGGAGGCTGTGATGACTCTCCCAGGCTGAGGTGCACCAAATGGATCAGCCCCACTTGGGACATCCATTGGCGCAACCTGGGCAGATACCTCTTGACTTACTACCCTCCCCCCTGGTACCAAAGAGACAAGAGGGGGACCTGTCTTCTTAAAAGCTTCTTGTACCTGAGCCAGTAAAGTGTCATCATCCATATAAAAACTAGAGTCCTCCATTTCTTCACAGGCTCCATAGGAGCTCACATGAACTTCTGTCACAGCTGCAGACTGGGAACCCTCTAGACCCCTAATAAAATCCATTGCTGGGCACTCCTCTTCTAAATGTCCCGCAGGGTGATCACCCCAAGCCTGAGCCTGCTCAGGAGGAAAACCCACAGACAGGGGGGTACTCACAAGTCCTTGGGTAGTCTGTACCAAAACCGAGGGCCGGATCTGGCCGGGAAACGGAGCTCCGGGTGTCACCGCGGCCACTTCCGGTTCACCCGCTGACGTCACTTCCGGTTCCGGTTCACCCGCTGACATCACTTCCGGTTCCGGGTCACGCACTGACGTCACTTCCGATCGCGGCTCCGGCCCAATCACGGGAGATTCCAGCACAGTGAGAACGCCCTCTAAGTCACTGCTGATTGGTTGTCTAGAGGCAGGAAGCTCCACATGGAGTGGCGTGCCTTCTCCCTCGGCAGCCATTACTGTCCTAGCTATGGCTTCTTCCATATTAGGTGACACATAGTCCATCTCAACTGGGTCCATGGTAAGTGCCTGCCCCTCACCCTGTAAACCCGCAGCGGTCGCCACCACAACGGCCGGCTGACCCTGCTGTAGGCTACTTGCTGGGTTCACAGAGGCAGAAGCACCCCCGCTTCCAGGAGCAGGTTTATCACCCGGATCTTGCTGGGAACCAGATACACTCATCTCAGCGGCAAAGGAACCACGAGGAAGACGGGAGAGTCTCACCACAGGATTAAAACCTCTCTCACTCATACAGGTACTTCCCGCTTCATAGGACAACCCCCCACTTGATGTTGCACCCCCTTTCTTTGCAGACTGGGGCCCAGCAAGTGCTTGGGCGTCCTCAGCGGTACTCACCAAAGTGGTCCCTGAGGTCCGAGGCTCCACTGACAGAGAATCCTCAAACCTCTCAGCTACTGATGTAGACTTGCTTCTCCTTGCAACCTGTTTACTCTCTTCAAAGGCACGCTGGAGCTCCTTCTTGATTGGAAGGAGAAAGGTCTTCTCCGCAGTTCCCCTGGAACAAAGACCCATGGTAAGACTCCATAGCTGGCCATTCTGTTCTTTCATCAGATCTATCGCTTCCTTAAACTCAAATCTCTTTGAGCTGCTGACCCGATCTCTTCTGTTCCTCAAACTGGCCAGCACTGACATCCTGGAGTGGAGAGCCTGTGCAGCCTTCTGAATCAATACCTTGATCTTGCTGCGCCTTCTCAGCACTCCCTGGTCATCTTCCCCATGCTGGGGAAGAGTCCAATCCACCAGCTTAGACTGGGCCATCAAAAACTGCTTTTCTTCTTTGTTTAGATCCCCAAAACTAGGGAGATCCACAGTCCTTGGAGGTACCGGGCGGGAGGTGGACTCCCCCTGCCCAGGAGCAAGCCCCTGACCTGGGCTTGATGAGGCCATAGCCTCCCCTCTCCTCCAGGGTCTGGTTCTTCACAGGAGCTGCTTCAAAGACACAACCTCTTCCTTCAAGGCATTGGTGGACAGGCTTGAAGTGCTGATTTACAGCGCTGTGCTTGAAACTAGCACAAGACAATCCTATTCTAATTGTGGGTGTTTGAGGGAAGCCAAGTGAGTGTTAGAACCCCTGCTAGTGTTTTTAGGTTGGGCTTTGTGTCCCTTTTCTTAAAATTGGCTTCACTTCCTGTCACACAGCTGAACAGGAAGTGAGGTTAAAACCCTACCAATGGTCTTTTCTTCGGGACACAGGTCAATCTAACTAGTGTCCCCATTAAGCAAATTGCACTGCTGTGTACACCCCAAATGATTAGTTACTTTGGGGTTTAGTAAAGGCAAAGCTGCTCTGCAGTAGAAGCGTAGTCAATGAAAATCAGAAGGGAAGCACTGATGGTTTTAACTTCCAATCCCGCCAAGTTTTTATTTTTCTTCCTTGCTTGTCCACTTGTAGTGCAAAGTGGATTTGCCTTTAGTAAATGGACCCCAAAGTCCAAGATCCCTACTAATTTGGGGTGTACACAGCAAAATGCAATTTCCAAAATGGGAAACTATTTAGATTGATCTGTGTGTCCCCAACAAGACATTACTCAGGTTTTTCCCTCACTTCCTGTTTGGCTATGTGACAGGAAGTGAATGAATTAAGTAGAAAGTGACAACATTTTTGAGGTGTCTTTACCCTATCAGGGGTGCAGGCATCCCCAAAACAAACAAAAAAATAGTTTAGTTAACATTGGTTGGTGTTTGTGGGGGTTCCTAACACACAATTAATACATATTAGCAACACTGGATCCTGGCCTATTGGCATGGTTATATTTTCTTAAGCCTCTCAATAAAATTATCTGAAATTTGGGGTTAAACTGGAACTATAATCAACACTTCTTCTTCTTGTTTTCTTTCATTTTGGATAGAGTTGGGGGGGGAAGGGTTATAAGCCCTGTCAGTTTATTTTGTATTATCCCTGTCCGTTTGGGGAGATTGGCCTTCACTTCCTGCCCCATAGCCAAACAGGAAGTGATAGAAAAACTAGGCAAATTAAGGGACTCCTGTGCCCCCCCCCCCACAGAACTTGTGTGTGTCCCCTGAAAATTCCTGGGCGGGTCATAAAAAACAGGGTGTGGCCTTGACAGGAAGGGTGGGTCATTTTTCTATTACGGGGTGCCGACATTTGGTCAGGCCTAGGGCAGCACAAAACCTAAATATCCTACTGCATATAAGGGCTTATTTAGACTTACAGCATGTTTTTAGATTGTGGGAGGAAGCCCACGCAGGCACAGGGAGAACATGCAAACTCCAGGCAGATGGTGTCACGGGCGGGATTCGAACCAGCAACCCTTTTGCTGCTAGGTGAACATGGTATACACTACACCACTGTGCTGAACAAACATGATTGCAGCTGAAAGCATGAGATCAGTGTTTTTTTTTTTTTTTCCAATTCCATGCTTTCCAGCCTGGGGGACAGATGTGGGGTCGTATTGACCCCACCTCTCTCCATAAAGAGGACCTGTCACACACTAGTCCTATTGTAAGGGATGTTTACATTCCTTGTAATAGGAAGAAAAGTGAAAAATAATACAACAAAAGGGACAAACAAGTGCAAAAAGAAAAATATTAAGTTCAAAAAACAAAAACAAAAACTAAATTTAAATGCCCCTGTCCCTAGTAGCTCGCACTCAGAAGCGAACATGCATGCAAGTCCTACCCACATATGTAAACACCCTTCAAACCCCACATGTGAGGTATCATAGCGTGTGTTAGAGTGAGAGCAATAATTTTAGCACTAGACCTCCTCTGTAACTCAAAACTGGTAACCTGAAAAAAAGTCAAGCGTCGCCTATGGAGATTTTTAATAACAAAGTTTAGCGCCATTCCATGACTGTGCGCAATATGAAAGTGTGACAAGTTAGGTATCGATTTACTCGGTGTAACATCATCTTTCACATTATCCCTAAAAATTGGGCTAGCTTTACTGCTTTGTTATTTTGTCATTCATGAAACAGCTTTTTTTTTTTAAGCCAAAAAAAAAAAAAGGCCTTTGAAAAATTTTGGCACAAATACCGTTGGAAATTTGTAAGAAAAAATGCCTGCCACTTTATTCCCTAGGGTGTTTGTTAATAAAATATATCTAATGTTTGGGGGTCCTGAGTAATTTTCAAGGAAGAAAATATAATTGTTACATGAAGGAGAGAAGTGCCAGAATAGGTGCGGTATGGAAGTGGTTAAAGTGCAACAATAAAAGTGAAATATTCCTTTAAATTTTGTACCATGGGGGGGGGGTGTAATCAGGGCCGCCATCAGGAATTATGGGGCCCCTTACACAGCTTCGGGCATGGGCCCCCTGGAGCAGAGAACCGGGGGGGGGGGTGCTGCCGCAATTTGATAAGCGGGGGGTTCCTTTTCAAAAAAATAAATATAGAAAAATAAATATTAAAAAAGGGTGGTAGCCATCCGGGGCCCTGGGGACCTCTGGGCCCTTTAATAAAAATAAACCTCTGGGCCCTTTAATGAAAAAAAAAAAAAAAAATATATATATATATATATATATATATATATATATATAAAAAAACAAGGGGGTTGCCTGGGGACCTCTGGGCCCTTTAATAAAAAATAACTAAAAAAAAATCTAAACAAAAATAACATGGGGTGGGAGCTGTGGTGGCTCAACGTGATTGGCACTGCGCTGACAAGCCGTTCACCTCTGCAGCCAAGGATTCGGATCCCGGTCTCGGCTACATGTGAATTGAGTTTGGTGGTCTCAGCCCGGCTTAGTACGCCTGTGCTTAGTATGCCCACCCCCCCAAAAAAAAACACCACGCTTGCACGCACACAAAATTGGTTTAACACACACGCACTTTGGCCATGAGGTCTACTAAAATAAAGAGAGGCGAAGGACCTACGGGACTGGCTGGGTGGGCTAGACCCCTGTCCCTCTGCCCCGTGGAGCAGGTAGGGCGGGGTGAGTGGAGGCCCCCCTTAAGGCCCTCACACCCGCCATTGCCACCGGGGGCATGGAGAAGGATGGCGATTGCCTCCGGGGGGAGGGTCTGCCTACTCCCAACTCCTGCAGTCCGGCTCCTCTCTCTCGAGTTCACGCACAAAATACACTTTAAAAAAAAAAATAATAATAACCTGGGGACCCCTGAGCCTTTTAATAAAAATATATGTATATCTAAAAAAAAATTCAAGAAAATAGAAAATGTTTAAAACATTTTTATAATTTAATAATATTAATATTATAATAATAATTTAATATTATATATATATGTAAAAAAAAAAATTCAAAAATAGAAAAATATATCATTTTTTTTATTTTTTTTAAAAAAAAGGGGGGTTGTCATCTGGAGCCCTGGGGATCTCTGGGCCACTGGGGACCTCCAGACCCCTAAAAAAAACATTGGCCCTTTAATACAAAAAAAATATATATTAAAAAATAGCTTTAAAAAAAAAAAAGAAAAAATGGGGAGTTGCCACCCGGGGCCCTGAGGGCCTCTGGGCCCCTCCGGACTGCTAAAAAAAATACAAAAGATTGGCCCTTTAATAAAAAATAAAAAAAATATATTAAAAAGATATTTAAAAAAAAGAGGGGGGTTACCATCTGGGGCCCTGGGGGCCTCCAGGCATCTGGGCACCTCCGGACCCCCGGCCCCCTTACAGGTGTACTGCCTGTACCCCCCTGATGGCAGCCCTGGGTGTAATGTCAGCATGTGAAAAGTGACATTCTGAAGGAAAAAAGCCGTTTAAAACTGACTCGCGGCTATAATGACTTGTCGGCTCCCGGCAATTGCAGGAGAATTCATTCATAAAAAACACCAAAAAAAAACATGGGGGTCCCTCCAAATTCAATAACCAGACCCTTTAGGTCTGGTATGGATATTAAGGGGAACCCCGCCGTCAATTTTCTAAAAAAAATTACGTGGTGTTCCCCCCAAATATCCATAACCAGACTCTTCAGGTCTGGTGTGGAATTTAAGGGGAACTCCACCCCAAATTTAAAAAAAAAATGGCATGGAGTCCCCCCTAAAATCCACACCAGACCCCTTATCCAAGCACGTTGACCTGGCCGGCCGCAGAAAAGAGGGGGGGACAGAGTGCGGCCCCCCCCTCTCCTGAACCGCACCAGGCCACATGCCCTCAACACTGGGAGGGTGCTTTGGGGTGCCCCCCAAAACACCTTGTCCCCATGTTGATGAGGACAAGGGTCTCTTCCCCACAACCCTTGCCCAGTGGTTGTGGGGGTCTGCGGGCAGGAGGCTTATCGAAATCTGGAAGACCCCTTTAACAAAGGGGCCCCCCAGATCCCGCCCCCCGCCCCCGGTGTGAAATGGTAATGGGGTACATTGTACCTCTACCATTTCACCAAAAAAAGTGTCAAGTGTAAAAAATGACAAGAGCCGGTTTTTGACAAGTCCTTTATTAGCTTCTTTCTTCTTCTTTTCTTCTTTCCTTCGGGTTTCTTCTTCCATCTTCTTCTTCCTCTGCTTCTGTCTTGGGTCTTCTATTCCCGCATCTTGACCGGCGTCTTGTTCCATCTTCCTCTCCTTCTGCTGTCCTTCTTGTCCGCATCTTCTTCTGATTCTTCTTTGCCGGAGGCGCCGCTTCCAATTGAATTGCCCGCTGTGTGCCGGACCACGCCCCCTCTGACGCCACGGGCAAACTCTTAGGAAAGTCCCCGTGTGGTGCCTGTGCGTCAGAGGGGGGCGTGGTCACATGTCAGAGGAAGGGCAATTCAATTGGAAGCTTGTGCGCGGCTTCTTCTTCGACGGAGGCGCCGCTTCCAATTGAATTGCCCGCCGTCTGACGCTCATGTGACCACGCCCCCCTCTGACACACATGCACTACACGGGGACTTTCCTAAGAGCTTGCCCGTGGCATCAGAGGGGGGCGTGGTCCGGCACACAGCGGGGAATTCTATTGGAAGCGGCGCCTCCGGCAAAGAAGAATCAGAAGAAGATGCGGACAAGAAGGACAGCGGAAGGAGAGGAAGATGGAACAAGACGCCAGTCAAGATGCGGCACTACAAGACCCAAGACAGAAGCAGAGGAAGAAGAAGAAGGAAGAAGAAACCCGAAGGAAAGAAGAAAAGAAGAAGAAAGAAGATAATAAAGGACTTGTCAAAAACCGGCTCTTGTCTTTTTTTACCCTTGACACTTTTTTTTTTTGGTGAAATGGTAGAGGTACAATCTACCCCATTACCATTTCACACAGGGGGGGGCCGGGATCTGGGGGGCCCCTTTGTTAAAGGGGTCTTCCAGATTTCGATAAGCCTCCTGCCCGCAGACCCCCACAACCACCGGGCAAGGGTTGTGGGGAAGAGACCCTTGTCCCCATCAACATGGGGACAAGGTGCTTTGGGGGCCACCCCAAAACACCCTCCCAATGTTGAGGGCATGTGGCCTGGTGCGGTTCAGGAGAGGGGGGGGCCGCACTCTGTCCCCCCCTCTTTTCTGCGGCCGGCCAGGTCAACGTGCTTGAATAAGGGGTCTGGTGTGGATTTTAGGGGGGACTCCATGCCATTCCCCTTAATATCCATACCAGACCTAAAGGGTCTGGTTCTTGAATTTGGGGGGACCCCCACGCTTTTTTTTTGGTGTTTTTTATGAATGAATACTCCTGCAATTGCCGGGAGCCGACAATTCATTATAGCCGCGAGTCAGTTTTAAACGGCTTTTTTTCTTTGGAGAATGTCATTTTGTGCAGAGACATTTCTAACCACGGGAAACATGCGCTTTTTCACATGCTGACATTACACCCCCCCCCATGGTATGAAATTTAAAGAAATATTACACTTTTATTGTTGTACTTTTAGCATTATTAAAATCACTGCCCCCGAAAAAACGGCCGTTTTAAAAAAAAAAAAAAACATTGGTACATGTCCCCTGGGGCAGGACTGAGGTCCCCAAACACTTTTTAGGACAAAACTTGCAGATTAGCCTTTAAAATTAACAATTAAGATTTCCCCCCATAGACTTTAACAGGAAGTTCCGCGGCGGCCTTACTTATCAATTGCATTGCGCTGCTGTGCTACGCCGGTTCATGCGCCTAATTAAGGCTTCATCCAGCGCACTAATTAAGGCATGTACCGGCGCAGCGCAGTGGCAATAGTAAATCAGCCCCATGGTCTCTTCAAACAAGAGTCATATGCACATACCTTTGCCAACACTAATTACATGTGATCAGTTACCCCACAACAAGGAAGAGATCCCTACTCCATAAGCTGCATATTGTCATCCCCACTTAAGGCACCTGGTTGAAGAAATTGCTACTATGTACATGTTAAAATCTGAGAATGTATTTTTCCAGCAACACTAATGCTGCGTACACACGGTCGTTTTTTGTGATGAAAAAAAAAAACCAAAAAAATTCGAACATGCTTGAATTTTTTATGTCGTTTTTCTGAATGTCATTTTTTGTGTCATAAAAGGGTTAACCCTAGCGGCAATCAGCAAACCAAACCTTATTAGGTACCCCCATACATTTTCTAATAAAGGTTTTAACCCCGGATTGCCCCTAGAGTTAACCCTTTCACCCCCTATTGCCAGCGTCACTAAGCGATCGTTTTTTCTGATCGCTGTATTAGTGTCGCTAGTGCCGCTAGGTAGCTAGTTATTTTTTGAGGTTCGCCCTCCAGGTTTTTATAGCGTTAGGTACCCCCATACATTTTCTAATAAAGGTTTTAACCCCTGATTGCCCCTAGAGTTAACCCCTTCACCCCCTATTGCCAGCATCACTAAGCGATTGTTTTTCTGATCGCTGTATTAGTGTCGCTAGTGCCGATAGGTAGCTAGTTATTTTTTGAGGTTCGCCCGCCAGGTTTTTATAGCGTTAGGTACCCCCATACATTTTGTAATAAAGGTTTTAACCCCTGATTGCCCCTAGAGTTAACCCTTTCACCCCCTATTGCCAGCATCACTAAGCGATCGTTTTTCTGATCGCTGTATTAGTGTCGCTAGTGCCGATAGGTAGCTAGTTATTTTTTGAGGTTCGCCCGCCAGGTTTTTATAGCGTTAGGTACCCCCATACATTTTCTAATAAAGGTTTTAACCCCTGATTGCCCCTAGAGTTAACCCTTTCAACCCCTATTGCCAGCATCACTAATCGATCGTTTTTCTGATCGCTGTATTAGTGTCGCTAGTGCCGCTAGGTAGCTAATTAGTGCCAGTAACGCTTACACCCACGCGCAAAGTATACACCCCCATATGTGGAATTACACCCCAAAATACATTCAGCTGCTTCTCCTGAGTACGGGGATACCACATGTGTGAGACTTTTTGGGAGCCTGGCCGAGTACGGGACCCCAAAAACCAATCACCGCCTTCAGGCTTTCTAAGAGTGTACATTTTTGATTTAACTCCTCACTACCTATCACAATTTCAAAGGTGCCAAAATGCCAAAATAGCACAAAAAAAACCCAAATGACCCCAAGCTATTTGCTGAGGGGCATCCCGAGTCCATGGAATATTTTATATTTTGACACAAGTTGCGGGAATATGACAAACTGATTTTTTTTTGCACAAAGTTGTCACTAAATGATATATTGCTCACACATTGGAGCGCTGGACAACTGAAGCACCTGACGGACGGCCAACGAGTTCACTACTTGTGGATGCTGCATACCGTTCATTTGTCTTAAATGTGAGTTTTTTATGTTGTTTTATGGAATAAATTACATTTTATACTGGTTTATGCGATGTGCCCCTCTCTCTATTTTTTGTGACATCACCACTCGAGTCAACCAGCACCTTTAGTGTGATACAAGACAGGCCCCCATTGAGGAGAGAAGGAGGACACTTACGAGCTCGCTGCTCGAGGAGACAAGCCCCTGTACCTTTCACTTTATGTAAGTGTGTCTAGTAAAGGTTGCGTGCTGGGCTCCTTGTGATATCAGTATTACGCTATCTTGCTGTGTATCCTCTACCCGCATGTGGTGCCTGATCCCGGGACTCAAGGAACAGCTTCCCCCTTTGGAATTTCGTGTGAAAGCTGTTGATTAGGCTATACTCGTTAGCCGTGAGGTGAGCTGCTGGGACCACTAGAGGTGTGCGTGCTACTCTGAGGTGTACGGCTGGACTCTTTCACAGTTTTTGGCTGCTGGGTCTCCTACCATTTGACTCTTCTTTTTTCCCTAATTTTTCATTATTTGGAACCAGACTTTGCACTGTGTGGGCTTGGTTTTCTGGACTATTTATGCCTATTAGGAGTGAAATCAAAAATGTATGTCCTTAGAAATCTTGAAGGCGGTGATTGGTTTTCGGGGTCCCGTACGCGGCTAAGCTCCCAATAAGTCCCACACATGTGGTATCCCCGTACTCAGGAGAAGCAGCAGAATGTATTTTGGGGTGCAATTCCACATATAACCATGGCATGTGTGAGAAATATATCATTTAGTGACAACGTTTTGTAATTTATTTTTATTTTTGGTCATTATTCAATCACTTGGGGCAAAAAAAATGAATATTCCATGGACTCAACATGCCTCTCAGCAAATAGTTTGGGGTGTCTTCTTTCCAAAATGGGGTCATTTGGGGGGGTTGTGTGCCATCTTGGCATTTTATGGCCTTCAAAACTGTGATAGGTAGTGAGGAGTGAAATCAAAAATGTATGCCCTTAGAAATCTTGAAGGTGGTGCTTGGTTTTCGGGGCCCCGTACGCGGCTAGGCTCCGAAAAAGTCCCAAACATGTGGTATCCCCGTAACCATGGCATGTGTGAGAAATATATAATTTAGTGACAACTTTGTGCAAAAAAAAATCAGTTTGTCATATTCCCGCAAACTTGTGTCAAAATATAAATTATTCCATGGACTCGACATGCCTCTCAGCAAATAGCTTGGGGTGTCTACTTTTCAAAATGGGGTCATTTGGGGGGGGGGGGTTGTGCTATTTTGGCATTTTAGGGCCTTCGAAACTGTGATAGGTAGTGAGGAGTGAAATAAAAAATTTGCGCCCTTAGAAATGCTGAAGGCGGTGCTTGGTTTTTGGGGCCCCATACGCGGCTAGGCTCCCAAAAAGTCCCAAGAATGTATTTTGGGGTGCAATTCCACATATAACCATGGCATGTGTGAGCAATATATCATTTAGTGACAACTTTTTGTAATTTTTTAATTTTTTTTTTGTCATTATTCAATCACTTGGGACCAAAAAAAAATATTCAATGGACTCAACATGCCTCTCAGCAGTTTCCTTGGGGTGTCTACTTTCCAAAATGGGGTCATTTGGGGGGGGTTTGTACTGCCCTGTCATTTTAGCACCTCAAGAAATTAGATAGGTAGTCATAAAATAAAAGCTGTGTAAATTCCAGAAAATGTATCCTAGTTTGTAGACGCTATAACTTTTGCGAAAACCAATAAATATATGCTTATTGCGATTTTTTTTACTAACGACATGTGGCTGAATACATTTTGGCCTAAATGTTTGACTAAAATTTAGTTTATTCGATATTTTTTACTTTTTGTTATAAGAAAAATCTTTTTTTTTTCAAAATTGTCGCTCTATTTTTGTTTATAACGCAAAAACTAAAAATCGCAGAGGCAATCAAATACCATCAAAAGAAAGCTCTATTTGTGGGAAGAAAAGGACGCAAATTTTGTTTTGGTACAACATTGCATGACCGTGCAATTACCAGTTAAAGCAGCGCAGTGCCAAATTGTAAAAACACCTTGGGTCTTTTAGCAGCATATTGGTTTGGTCCTTAAGTGGTTAAACCCGCGCATGCTCAGAAGCAAGTTATGAGACGGGAGCTTCAATGGAACAGAGTGCCGTCGAAAGTGTCTTACGTATGGTGTGTAGGCAACGTCGGTTTTTAAAATGAAGTTTGAAAAACTTCGTTTTTTTTATGAGAAAAAACGTTTTTTAAAAGACAAAAAACGACCGTGTGTACGCGGCATTAGACCACATAAGGTGAATTTTTTTTTAAATCTTGCCACAGATTCTAAATTGGATTTAGGTCTGGACGTTGACTGGGCCATTCTAATATGCTTTTATCTAAACCATTCCATTGTAGCTCTGGCTGTATGTTTAGAGTTGTTGTCCTGCTGGCTACGTATTTGGCTACATCCACCTTCCCATCAACTCTGACCAACTTCCCTGTCCCTACTGAGACTACCTGAACAACCCATTAACTCGTACCCATGTGTTCGTCTCACCCCTTAACCATAAAATAAAGACTCGGACAACATGTCATCCTTGAATGGACGTAGGGGTCGGCCACAGCTTTATTTTTTTCCTTTAACCCTAAAACATCTGTAAACCTTTAGTACCATCTCATGGTAAGATTACAAGGGGGAAGCAACCAGCCAGCCGCCGGCCTAAACCGACGGGCATAATAGCCTTCCCCCATTCCTTCATTAATATTACCGCCAGCTGTGACTTAACAATAAATATCTCACATCATAATACGAATAAACAATGCCTGTAAAACCAAAACCTTAAAATTTTAATAAAATACAGCAATAACCACCGTCATAACTCCTTAGTACAAAACTCGCTTGCTCAATTTTTTTTATTTTTTTTATATAACTTTATTACATTCGATCCTCTTTTTTTTTCTTTTTTTTTTTTTTATAACACCTGAAACTGTTTAATAAAACGGGAACAAGGGCGGGAGGGCGGGAGCTCACTTGCTGGGGGGCTGCTGCGGGTAAGAGGAAGAAGGTGGGAGGGAAACCCACCTTGAAGCCTTGGTCACATGCCCACCCCAAATACCTCCCCCCTGGGCATCTTTAATTGGCTCTGTCTGTCAGAGAACCACCCTCCCAGAGGGAGGGGGAAGGAGGGGGGAACTCAAGAGGGGAGAGACTCATTTAACCCCTTTCCTGACTGTCCCATCTCCTCAGCTAGTCCGTGGCACCTAGCCCTATTTGGGCCGGTGCCAACCAGACTACCTGAACAACCCATTAACCCGTACCCATGTGTTCGTCTCACCCCTTAACCATAAAATAAAGACTCGGACAACATGTCATCCTTGAATGGACGTAGGGGTCGGCCACAGCTTTATTTTTTTCCTTTAACCCTAAAACATCTGTAAACCTTTAGTACCATCTCATGGTAAGATTACAAGGGGGAAGCAACCAGCCAGCCGCCGGCCTAAACCGACGGGCATAATAGCCTTCCCCCATTCCTTCATTAATATTACCGCCACAGGAGGAGCACAGCCCCTCAAACTGGGCTCCGACCCCCACCCATAATGTAAAGGGCCTGTTCAATGCCATCTTGAAGGCCAGACAAAAAGATATTGAGCCCGATATCATTAAGATGGACCCCATCCTGACCCATGAGCCGCCTATTGTCCCCTTCCAGCTGCCTGTGCCTCACCACTACCCCTGACCTGGCCCTGACTTACCGGGACATGCGGGCGTTAATTGTTCTGCGAGCTCTCTCAATTGCAGCCGCATCCCTATCCTCCTGCCAGGTGACCCGAGGGACAATTTCGGACCAAACCAACATGATTTCCGAAAAAAGAAACACCATTTTCTCCAAATCCATTCTCATTAGGGTAATGATCTACGGAACCCGCAGGGAGCGAATATCGTTCCCCGCTGCATGGATTACCAACACCACCGGCGACCGAGATACTCCGCCAATCTGAAAGGCTTCCATCAATATCCGAGACCAGGAGAGACCCCCAATACCTCTCCAATGAACCTCTACTGGAAATCCCAGGGACCTGCCGCCCGGCCGACAGCTGGCCCTCTGCGCGGCCCGACGGATATATGAATGGCCCAGAAGGTGCACCACCGGCGCACGAGGACCTAAAGAAAGGGGAAAATTCATTATAGCAGCAATTCCGGGCGAACATAACCTGCATAGCACCCCGACTTCCACCGACCAATTCTTTGAATGTCACCCATTGCTAGCCCGGCCCTAGCCGCTTCCGTAGCCGCACCAATTCTGAATGAATGTGTGCCAAAATCGTTTGCTGAAAACCCGGCAGCCACAAGGCAGCGTTTGAAAACCGAACTGAACTGGTACCGTGTAAGGGGGGTCCCCGAGGCATGCACCAAAAACTTTTCCCCAACAGGACTCACCTTCAGGAACTCCGTTACCATGGCAACTGGACAAAGTGTGCCCCCCACAGCCCCAAGGCGCAACCAAGAACCTTTTCCCAGCTGGTCCGTTTTAGACCTTCTCACCCGAACCTGCAACACACCGTTAGTCAGTAGGACGTCATCCCTGAAAAGGACCCCAGGACCCGTAGTCGCGGACGCCACTAGCTCGCTTATCCGTAACGCTCCGAAAAAAGCCAGGCAAAACGCAGTAGAAAAAAGAAGCCCTTCGTAAGGAGAGGAACACACCGTAACCGTAGCCCCGACAAGGAAGTTCAGCAAGGCAAAGGAAACCGGACGCCTAGCGTCCTTTTTCCCGTGCCTTTTCCGCCAACCCTTTAATGCCTGCAGGATACCGAAATGCTTTGTGCAGTCCTGCCACCCGTGCAGCTTTAAGTGAAAACCAACCCCCCCCCCATGCGGCGTTGAGCCACCGCGGCGGAACAACCCGAAATCTCCAAACTCAACAAATAGTCCAACGTAACCTGAAAGCGTAAATTCCCACAGGAAGCCACGTCCCTGCTGCCCACCACTCCCAACCAGGCATTCCACGCCTTACCATGATTGGACCAGGTAGCCGGAGTCACCGAAGCAGCAATGAGGGGCATCAAAGTCCTGACACCAGGGTCCATAGGGACTTCGGGCAAGGAAGGCCTTCCTGATCCGCACCCGGGCAAAGAGACCGGAACTCCTGGAAACGAGAACGAGACAATAAGTCAGCGATAACGTTATCAACACCTGGGACATGACGAGATCTGAACCAGATATTATACTACAGGCATCTGAGCACCAGATGACGGAGAAGGGCCAGAACCGGCAGCAAAGAGGAAGACAGACCGTTGATGCAATGCACCACACTGCTACTGTCGGTCCAGAAGCATACCTTTTTGTCCCTGAGCTGCTCCCCCCAAAGTTCAACCGCCACGACGATGGGAAAAAGTTTAAGGAGAGTCAGGTTGCGACATAACCCCTGCTCCTGCCACTCTAGTGGCCAAGATTCCGCGCTCCAACTCGCCCCGAGAATCGCGCCGTACCCTCCCGAACCAGCCGCATCAGTGAAAAGAGACAATTCCTGATTGCCTATTTCGACCGACAGGAAACACGTGCGCCCGTTGTATGTGCCCAAAAAACGCCGCCACACTGACAGGTCCGCTTTTAGGGAACAAGTCAGTCGGATCCGATGCTCAGGCCTCTTGGCCCCTTTGGTGGCCAGAGACAACCGGCGTGAAAAAAACACGACCCATCGGCATAATACGACATGCAAAGACGAGGAGGCCCAACAGCGACTGCAATTGCCGCAGAGTAACTTTTTGAACTTCACAAAACCCCTCGATCAAGCCTAATAGTTTTTCGAGCTTATCTGCTGGTAACCGAAAGACCATCTCAAGGGAATTGATTTCAATGCCCAGAAAGGACAGCCTGGTGATTGGGCCCTCCGTTTTTTCTGCGCAAAGCGGAACCCCGAACCTGCTCATCACAGCACAGAAAAAATCCAGCAAAAATTGACACTGAGAAGGTTCGGCCGGGGCTACTATCAGAAAATCATCCAAATAATGAATGATGGATCTACAACCCGTTGCACATCGTACCACCCATTCCAAAAAGGAACTGAACATTTCGAAATAGTGGCACGATATGGAACAGCCCATAGGCAAACAAGTGTCATAATAGAAGAGGCCATCCACACAGCAACCCAGAAGGTGGTAGCAATCCGGGTGCACCGGCAGCAGCCTAAAAGCCAATTCAATGTCAGTTTTAGCCATCATGGCACCTCTGCCGGCCCGTCGGACCAACAACACAGCCTTATCGAAGGAGACATAGGAAACAGACGCCTCATCCTTTGAGATGCCGTCGTTGACCGATGAGCCCCTGGGATAAGATTAATGGTGAATTAACCTAAACTTACCGCTCTCCTTCTTGGGGACCACTCCCAAAGGAGAAACCCTCAAGTTAGGAAATGGTGGGGATGAAAACGGACCCTCAATGCGACCCAAATTAACCTCTTTACTAACCTTGTCCCGCAGGGCATCCGGGTAAAGCGTAGCCGAGTGCAAATTGCCAGCTAGTTGGTGTGAATCTGGGTAATGAAGGGGATAAGAAAACCGTACAAAAAACCTATGCGCAACTGCTCAGCCTCCGACCTATTGGGGTAACGCTCTAGCCAGGGGAGCATCTCTTCCACGCTCACCGGAATCTTTCCCTTCAACAGGCCCTGTACCCCTATGCACCGGTTTTGCGCCGCGGGGGCACCGAACTGCCCCGTGGGCGCCACCGCAAGAGGAGCACTCATGCTTGAACTTGCACAACCCGAAGAACTTGCAATGACCCTCGTTAAAGAGCCAGCATGTTCCGGGTCTCTTTGTGGCCGCTGCGCCCTGCTGACTTGCTGAGGAGGCAGCGGCCCCGCCAAGAAAGGAAGTCTGCCTCTGCGCCATCATAAGCCGCAGCCAGACATCCGTCGCCTTGCAGCCCCAACCCACCTCGGGTTGCAACGCCAAGCGTCTTCTGAACTCTTCGTCATATTTCCACCATGCGCTGCCGCCATGGGACTTATAGGCGTTGTATACTGAGTCCAAATAGACGAAAAGCCCCGAACAGCGCTCGGGGTGTTTTTCCCCCATAATACCACCCAGCACGGCAAAAGCCTGCAACCAGTTACCTATTGTCCTGGCAACCCCGGGGCCTACGCTCAAAAGACCTGTCAGTATAAGGATTTGCGCTCCTTATCAATGGTATGCTGATCAGCTGAAACCAAAGACCATATATCTATGTACTTATTTTCCCAAATTTTTTGTTTGATGTCTTCAGCAACGGGCTAATCCCACAGAAAAAGGACTCCTTGTGTACACCGGCCCATGGCGGAAACGGAGGACGCCTGCCCGCAGGAGGCGTAACCGCCCCCTGGGAGCCGGGCTCCAGCTGCGACAATAATGCTTTTAAAGCCGGTACCAAAGCATGCGTCCCACCCCCGGCCCCCCAGGCCCCTGCGAAGTCAAACTCACCAGTTACTGCCGAAGATGGAGGAGGAGGAGGGATCACTGGAGGTATCGCAGCTGACAATACCGAAGGAGCGGATGCGGGAACAGGCAGAAGGAAACCCGGCACTGAAGATGGAGCCACCAAAACCGTCGTGGCCACGGGAGCCACAGAGGAAGCAGGCACGCCAGACGGCTGGTCCGCGTGAGAAGGCCGCCTGGAGCGCCTCGATGAACCCTGTCTAGACCTAAGCCGACCCTCGCGGTCCCTGGATCGGCTCCTGGAGGAGCTGCCAGAGGAAGAAGGTGACCCCCAGCAGGAAGATCTGGATCTACGCCAGTGTCTGCTGTGACGCCTAGGGGATCTACGGCGACGGCTTCTGCTGTACCGCCCATGACGCCCCCAGAACTACGCGAAGAGGACCTGGAGTCCGACCGCATGTCCCGTCTACGGGACCGATCGCTCCTGAAACTCGCAGGGGGGGGGGTGGTGGGCGATGGGGGGGGGACAGCGGAGGTGTTCAGGTGAGGAGAAGGACACACTATATCTTCCCCAGCATCCGCATCCACAGGTGCCTGGGGGGGGTTGCGAGCGGCATGGGCAGGATGGGCTTGCACATTCACTGCTAAGTCAGTAGCAGGGGCATCTACAGTTGGGGCAGGGGCGGAGGGGATGTCTGCAGCTAAGCCAGCCTCCTCGCTACTCGAGGAGCTGGAAACATGCACATTAGCATTACCCATGATGGAGTACAGGGAGGGGGAGAGGCACACACTCTGTGCAGACACACAAGGAGCAGAAGAGGAAGGGGGCGGGGCTACCGCGTCGACCCGCGATTTGGCTCCGCCCCTTCCTCCCCCCTTTCCAGCAACAGATACAGCGGTGCCTCTGCGCCGCTCTGAAGCCTTAGGGGGACTGGGACTCAGCCTTACAGGCGGTCGGGTGGCCCTACGAGGGGCCCGCCGACCCCTTACCTGGTCATCCACAGTTGGGCACGGCGAGCAGAAAGGTCCAGGCACCCCCAGGTCGGCGGCGATGCGAGCCAGGAAGCCTCCATCGGACCGCATCCGCTCCCGGATCAAACCCAGCAGGTCTTCAGCCATGACACAGCCAAGGAAGGTAAGGAGCTCACTTGCTGGGGGGCTGCTGCGGGTAAGAGGAAGAAGGTGGGAGGGAAACCCACCTTGAAGCCTTGGTCACATGCCAACCCCAAATACCTCCCCCCTGGGCATCTTTAATTGGCTCTGTCTGTCAGAGAACCACTCTCCCAGAGGGAGGGGGAAGGAGGGGGGAACTCAAGAGGGGAGAGACTCATTTAACCCCTTTCCTGACTGTCCCATCTCCTCAGCTAGTCCGTGGCACCTAGCCCTATTTGGGCCGGTGCCAACCAAGAAAAGCATCTCAATAACATGATGCTGCCACCACGATTTTTCAAGGTGGGGATGGTGTGTTCAGGGTGATGTGCAGTGTTAGTTTTCTGCCATACATAGTTTTGATTTTAGGCCAAAAAGTTCAATCTTCAAAGCTTCATCTGAACAGCGCACCTTCTTCCACATGTTTGAAGTTTTTGAGAAGCCATTTGGGGGACACAGCAAACTTCAAATGGGACTTCCTATGGCTTTTTTTCAACAATGTCTTTCTTATAAAAATACCACCATCAATCTGGAGCAACTGTGCAACTAATCTCAACGTGTTTCACTAGACAACTCTCGCTTATTCAGGAGAGGCACAGGGGAGTATATGGTGGTAAATAACATGAATGAATAAATAAATAATAAAAATATTTTAAATCTTTTAAAAATTAATTAAAAACATGTATTGTATAAAAAGTATACTTTAACCACTTAAGACCCGGACCAAAATGCAGGTAAAGGACCTTGTCCCT
The DNA here is from genome assembly GCA_029574335.1 of Rana kukunoris. Classification (NCBI taxonomy): domain Eukaryota; kingdom Metazoa; phylum Chordata; class Amphibia; order Anura; family Ranidae; genus Rana; species Rana kukunoris. The sequence goes on along the minus strand of CM056051.1, from coordinate 295,623,927 downwards.
TTTTGCGATTCGGCACTGCGTCGTTTTAACTGACAATTGCGCGGTCGTGCGACGTGGCTCCCAAAAATTGGCGTCCTTTTTTCCCCACAAATAGAGCTTTCTTTTGGTGGTATTTGATCACCTCTGCGGTTTTTATTTTTTGCGCTATAAACAAAAATAGAGCGACAATTTGAAAAAAAATGCAATATTTTTTACTTTTTGCTATAATAAATATCCCCCAAAAATATATAAAAAAACATTTTTTTTCCTCAGTTTAGGCCGATACGTATTCTTCTACGTATTTTTGGTAAAAAAAAATTGCAATAAGCGTTTATCGATTGGTTTTCGCAAAATTTATAGCGTTTACAAAATAAGGGATAGTTTTATTGCATTTTTATTAATTACTTTTTTTTTACTACTAATAGCGGCGATCAGCGATTTTTTTCGTGACTGTGACAATATATAGGGAGATGGGGAAAAAAAGGGCAACAAGCCCCGGGACTTTAAACGGTGTCCAAATGAGACATTAGACTCAAGTAAAGAAAATATACAAAATGTATTTAATTTAGACATTCAAAACATGAAATAACATGATAAAATAAGATAAACAGTTGATGGTCCATGGAAGAACCAGCGTGGCTCACAATGAAGGCCACTAAAATCCTTGTACTCTGCGATTGCCCAACATGTTTCGCCCAGGGCCGGGCTTCATCAGGGGCTTGGTACAGGGAAAGACTATAAAGTAGATAGAAAACACACATTACTTAAACAATAAACAATAAAATCATTGCTCATTGAGGTTAAATGGGGTTGAATAGAACCAAACCAAAAATATGGTTGAGTATCACAAAAAAACTATTAAACAGTAAACGTTTTGACAAAAAAACGATAAACATGGGATAAATACATAATGTTAACAACAAAATAGCATTCATAGAATTTGCATAATAGCAATATAAGGCAGACACCACTCACCCTGGGACCTCAGCTGAAATCCAAGGGTATCATAAACCAATTATGTTTAAAATCGAGGTAGAGAAAATGTGAATCCTGATTACTAATTCGCCAGGTGGAAAAAAGGGGGAAGCAAGAATTGACCCTCAGATTCAGTCCAGTGCCACCGAATAAAAAGGCTGCAGTAAGAAAAAGTGCATTTATTAGAAAGAGTTAATTAAAATCAACCAGATATTTGAAAAATAAATAACAAGGGAGCCATTGAATGCAGCAAAAGGGGATCCCCCCAGATGCATAGCTTAACCTTGAAATTGATCAAAATACCTGGTTTGTTATATGCTAGTAGGGTCACAAAACTGAATGTAGTTGAATACAAGAGAGAAAGATCCAAAGCCACTAAGACCTCAGCAATCTTCAATTGATGGTTAAATCTTTGCCAGGGCATAACAGCCCAACCTAAAGAGACATCAATTGAGTAAGTATAAATAAATCAATAAATAGTAAAAAAAACAAGATCAAAAATAGTCCATCATGTAGGTCTAAAGAGAACCTGCATGAAGCAAAAAAATGATAATACATCTACCTTGGGCGTCTGGATCCACAGCAAACAAAATGCTGAGGGGAACAGCATGAGTTCAGGGATTTCAGGTGAGTGTTGACAGCCTGAATTAAGCTTTTAAATACCCCCCGGCGGCATCTGACGTAGCCGACGAGGGCGGGCAGAGAAATGAAGGCTAGGAGAGCCACAACCAATCGCGCCGCAGGCGCCAGAGAGAGGGCGTGCCCGTATGCTCAAGCACACCCAGATAGGCGCGCCCAGCAGCAAGAGACACACCTCCCGCAGACGTAGTCAGCGCGGGATGTCCGGGCGCCATCTTAGATGCTGGAGGACTGCCACTAAGTCCCCAGTGAACAATGGCGCCAGAGAGAGGGTGTGCCCGTATGCTCAGGCACGCCCAAATAGGCGTGCCCAGCAACAAGAGGCACACCTCCCGCAGACGCAGTTGGCGCAAGATGTCCGGACGCCATCTTTGATACTGGAGGATTGCCACTACATCCCCAGTAAATGAAGGAGCCTGACCCTTCCGAAGGAAACAGAAGGGAGCATGCTGGGGCTCATACAGGGCAAAGGATCAAACAGATTCCTTTGCCCTGGCAGCCCTATCTCCGGACATCAGCCGTATGAATCGGGGAAGGGACCCCGTTGCTCCGCCTTAGATGGGCGTGGCCGGCCGGAGCATGACCATACCAGGGCTGGCAGTTAAGGAGACACAGACGCCATCTTGGATAGTGGCAAGGGCCCACGATCCAATGTGGCCAAACCACTACATTGTTGGTAAAAAGACAGCCCGGACAAAGGTTAAGACAATCAGAGCACTTTAAATAGGGATCCCCAAATGGAAATACCAGAGTGACCATTGGTTCTGTATTGGAGCGCCCATACTGCCCATACAGCCTGCTCAGTGGTAACAACCAGACATGAATGAGAGGTGCCCCCTATGGGCTGGCGAATATATTGTTTCCTCATAGGAAAAAGTATGAATAAAAAACATATTCGTTATTTGATTCAAAAAATTAATAAATGGGAACTTGTTCAAGAAATAATCAAAGAACAGGTTTGAATCTAGACAAATATCAGAAATAAACTTGTCAAGAAGGCATAATACTTGATGATATAAAGCAGTATATATATGGATTAAGCCTAGTCAGGGGTGCCGTGGTGTCTGCCTAATGAGCAAAATCTGTTGTACATACACTGGAAATTAGCACGGGGATATTGTTACAACAAACCAACACACTTTAAATATGCACAGAGTTGCCCGCCATTGCCAACAAAGCAAAAATACAGCAGAAAAATAAAAAAATAAAAAAGAAGACAAAAAATAATAATAATAATGACAATAATAATGAACAATCATGCAAATGAAAATTGAAAAATGATAATAGATGTGAAAAAAGAATTGGCTGATCACAGGAAAGGCTTGAAACTAAATCCATCATTCAAACCTGGTGGTTTGAGAGCTGATAAACTAAATATCCATTTGGCTTCCCTTTGTAACAAAGATTTATCAAAGTCACCTCCCCGATCCCCGGGGGGGATATGTTCCAAGGCAAAAAAACGCATTTCAAGGCTGTTGAATTGATGGAATAGACCCATGTGCCGACTGATTGGTGTTTCCATTTTTTTCTTTAATACTAGGGACACATGGTCTCGGATGCGATGGAAAAAGGGCCTTTTTGTTTTCCCTATGTAAAATGAATTACATGTACATGTCATGATGTATACAATTCCAACAGATTGGCAGTTTGCTGCAAATCTGGGTTTAAATGTACTGCCATTTGGGAGTACAATGGTTGATGCTGAATGGACATAGCTACAAAAATGACACTTATGGCATGGTCTGGTCCCCATCTGTCCCCGTAATGGAACTTCTCGGGGGGAGTGATGACTATGGACCAGACGGTCCCTCAGGGAATTGGAGCGTTTAAAGGTGATTTGTGGGTGATTGGTGAGATGTTTAGCCACCGTATCATCACCCATTAGGAGATCCCAATGTTTATCAAGGATACCTCTTATTTGTTTATGGTTACTGGAGAAACATGTAATCAAACGAGTGCCAGGATTAGTTTTTACAGGCATAGTGTCATGTAAAAGGGAACTTCTATCTGACGATTTGGCTCTGGCAAATGCCCTTTTGAGGCATCTCTGACTATAGCCACGTTCTGTGAATCTTTGACGTAAAAAAATTTGAGATTCAGATATAAAAGCGGCCTCAGAGCTGCAATTTCTCCGAAGCCTCAAATATTGTCCATAGGGGATGCTATCCTTGAGGGGTTGGGGATGGGAGCTAGAGGCATGGAGTAAGGAGTTTCCAGCTGATGGCTTCCGAAAGAGACTTGTTCCTATTGTTCCATCATCATGAATTTTAATTGATAGATCCAAAAAAGTTAACTGAGTCTGACTACTGGAATAGGTAAATTTTAAATTAAATTGATTGGTCGTGAGGCTGGATATAAAAGCCTCAAGGTCACCACTATGGCCAGTCCAAACAAAAAAAATGTCATCGATAAGTCGCCTCCAAAGAGGGATTTGTTCGAGATAAGGCTGGATGGAGTCCTGGTGGAAAAGGTCACGCTCCCACCCCCCCAGGTACAGGTTTGCATAAGAGGGGGCACATTTGGTCCCCATAGCAACACCCTGTACCTGGAGGTAGTGGGAGCCACCAAACAGAAAAATATTATTTGTAAGTACAAAGCCAAGCAGCTCTAATATGAACCGGTTGTAGGTGGGTGACACCTCACTATTCTCTGAGATGAAGCCCTCTACAACGCTCAGCCCCAAATGATGGGGGATGGAGTTGTAGAGGGCCTCCACGTCCAAGGACACCAGCCATGAACCCGGGGGGACATTCAGTCCGTCCAAGGTTCTCAAAAGATCCCCAGTGTCTTTGAGATAGGACACAAGCCCCTCGACATGGGGAAGCAGGAAGTCGTCAATCATGGCACTGGCTTGTTCTGTAAGGCAGCCATTACCCGAGACAATGGGGCGACCAGGTGGATGGTGTGCATCTTTATGAATCTTAGGTAATGCATACAAAGTGGGGGTACGAGGAGACACAACATTTAGATATTCCCATGTTTGTTTAGTGATGACCCCCTTGTAATAGGCTGAACTGATGAGCCTATGGTACATGGAGGTGGTGAGTTTTAGATGGTGAGGTGACACCTTTCGGTACCATTCCGCATTTTTGAGTATAGTGAGTACCATTGATTCATAATTTTTGATGTCCATTAACACCAGGTTACCCCCCTTGTCCGAAGGTTTAATAATTAGGGTGGAATTGCATTGAAGATCACTGAGGGCTTTCTTTTGAGCTGGAGTTAAATTGGCTTGAGATGGGTTGTGCCACTTGGTTTTCAAAATTGTTTGGGTAACCTGTTTAGTAAAAGCCCAGACACTGGGGTTCCCCTGGAGGGTTGGGAACATCCGTGATCTGGGCTTATAGTTTATTTGTTTAGAAGTGATGGAGGAGGAAGGATTGACAACCTCAATTTGAGATGAAGGGAGGGGACAGCATGCACGATCGATTTGATCTGCTTCAGACATATCAATGTCATCAATGTGACCCTCCTCCCATAACTCCATCAATTCCTCCACTGCTTTAACATCTTCAATTGTCATCTTATCCCATGCTGGATTGGAAAAATTTGTCGAATTTATCGCAGGTTTGGGTTTATCAAACATGGTCTTCAACATCAGTTTGCGAGCAAACAGATTGATATCTTTGATTAGTTCAAAATTATCAACATTTTGAGTGGGACAGAATGACAATCCCAACCTCAAAACTGAAATTTGATCGGTTGTTAGAGGAGTGGAGGAAAGATTGATTATTTGGAAATTATTTTCGGAAACAAGGACTCACCAAGTTTGGGTTGGTTCCCTTTTTGGGATCCATAACTGGTTGCGAGGGTGACAGACTGGGACGAAAATCCCCCTGTGATGATCCTAGACCTGCATCCATTAGATGCATGCTTGGTGCTGATTGGAAAGAATTTGACATAGTAACAGCCACAGAAGGTGGAGCCAAATCCACAGTTTTGGGGCGTGCATTTCGGGCAGTTGTTGCCCTGGTATTGATCTGTCCTCTAGTGGTGCGTTTGACAATACTGGGTTGTGCTCCACCTTTTGCTGATTTTGGCTGGAAGAAACCATGAGTTTTTACAGTTTGAACTACATTTGAGGGTTGAGTCAAGGGAACAGAGGAGAGAGACGAGTCTGAGTCTGTATATTCCGTTGAAGAACCCTGTTGATTGGATTTGTTGGTATTTCTACTATTGGGTGGACGTCTACGGTTTTTATTTGCAGATGCCCAACTGTAGGCCTGACTATTGTCATATGCAAGTTTATCTCGTATAAATTTATTTTCCTTATTTTTTAGTAGAGAAGAAACATAAGTTTCTAAATCCGCTTTAAGTGTCAGTTCACGTGTTGAAAAGAGTTCAGCAGTAGTGATAGTTGTATTCTCACTATAAAGGTTAGAAATTTCAATGTCGACAACTGCCAGGTCTGATGTATACTGTTGGCACAGTAGATCCATCATTCTGGCAGAGCAGCATTGAAGGTTTTTTTCCCATTCAGATTTAAAACTGGGGGTTATATTGAAAATGCTGGGAAATATTTGGATTCTCAATCCCCACGGGGTTATATTGTCATCCTGGTATTTGATAAAATACCAGCGATTCCAGTACAGTCTAACCTTACGTTCCAGCATCCGTTGTAATCTAACGAAGAGACGGTCCATGGAGAGCCCCCCGCTCGATTTGTTCTGAGTTTTCTGAAAAGTGGTCATTAGTCCCTCAAAGGCGTTCCCGCAATAGTCAGCCATGGTGAACAAAGAGAAAAACAATTAACAACAAACAAAAAATATATATGTATAAACAAAAACAAGAAATTAATGAATCCAATTGGCAGACAACAATGAAAAGAGGTTAACAGGTGTACATATCCAAAATGCGATCAGTGAAAATAGGATTGCAATAGTCTACCATGCCTTAAGAAGTGATGGGTGGATAACACCCTAAGGACTGTGACAATATGGCGGACACTTCGGACAATTTTGACACATTTTTGGGACCATTGTCATTTTCACAGCAAAAAATGCATTTAAATTGCATTGTTTACTGTGGAAATGACAGTTGCAGTTTGGGAGTTAACCACAGGTGGCGCTGTAGGGGATGTGTGACCTATGTGTTGTGTTTACAACTGTAGGGGGGTGTCGCTGTAGGTGTGACGTCATCGATCGCGTCCCCCTATTACAGGGATGACGCGATCGATGCTACGGCCACAGAGAAGCACGGGGAAGCCGTGTGTACACACGGCTCTCCCCGTTCTTCCGCTCCAGGGACGGATCGCCGCACTGCAGCGGCGATCGGGTCCGCGAATCCCGCGGTCCCGGTCCTGGAGCTTCGGACCGGGTCGCGGGCTCGCGCCCGCGCCTGCGACCCACAGCTGGGTACTAAAATCAACGTATATATACGTTGATGTGTCCAGCCGTGACATTCTGCCGACGTAAATGTGCAGTAGGCGGTCCTTAAGTGGTTAATGTAAGTGGTTGATGTATTCAATTTACAGTTGGCAAGCATCTCGCAATTAACCGTAAGTTGAATACATTTCAGTATACTTTTTATACAATACATATATATTTTTTATTTATTTCAATATATTTTTTTTTTATATATTTTTTTTCATTCATGTTCTTTATCTCCAGATATTCCCTTGCGCCTCTCCTTAAGAAGCGGGAGTTGTCTCTTTATTATCAAAAAGGTTTTCTCACGTGATACACTCACTATTTATGTATTGATGTTTATTAACAAGTTGTAATATTGTATGTGGTTTTTAATTGTATGTGAATGCATTTTTCATAATTACATTTTTTTATACATTTTGCTTGAGGTGTGACTCTTTAGTCACGCTCCAGATGACGTCAGAACGACGAAACCGGTCGAGCGAACGTTCCTTAGAGCTACAGCACATGTTTTCTAAAGGCTTTTTAACTGCATGTAAATTGTGAGTACCCATTGTTTATCAAGAATAAATTTTACTTGTTACAAAACGGTATCACGCTATTGGGCATTTTCGTTTCATCCTATCTTCTCTATGAGCGGCTGAATGGTTAGATAGACCCCATGTGAGGAAACCAGGCAGATTTTACTGAAGTGTGGAGACTTATTGAGAAGCCTATTACCCCTGCAGGGGTAGTTGGATCCGGTGAGTGCGGGACCAGGGGGGGAGAGCACTGAGTGATCCACTGACGGCTATACCTGCATGAAGCACATATCACTTTAATTTTTGGAAGCAATCCTGAAAATATATATTCTTATAAAACTGGACTTTTCTTGGATTATTATTATTATCATCATTTAATTTTGCAACACCTATTTTGGAAATTTTTATCATTAGGAATTGGACTTTTATGATTTATATTAATTCAATCACATAATTATCAATTAATATTCATTTATTTTGTGTTATATATATGTTATACTTTGACTAGGACCAGCACTTTTTTGGACAGACACCATTCATATTTATATTTATATTTGCACATTCCTTTATGCACTTTATTTCTAGTAGGCGCCATTACCTGCTATTTTTTACTAAATATTTTTTTGTTGTGTGCATTCTCTGATGAATGCCCCCCCTTGTCCGGCCTGTCTGTCAGTTTAGATGGATGGGCATGTCTTGGTAGGGTTGCAGTTGTGCCATACTCTTTCTATTTTCCGATTATGAATTGAACAGTGCTCCGTGAGATGTTCAAAGCTTGGAATATTTTTTTATAACCTAACCCTGTTTTAAACTTCTCCACAACGTTGTCCCTGACGTGTCTGGTGTGTTCCTTGGCCTTCATTATGATGTTTGTTCACTAAGGTCCTCTAACAAACCTCTGAGGGCTTCAAAGAACAGCTGTTTTTATACTGAGATTAAATTACACACAGATGGGCTCTATTTACTAATTAGGTGACTTCATTGGTTTTTAGTTAGGGGTATCAGAGTAAAGGGGGCTGAATACAAATGCACACCACACTTTTCAGATATATTTTTTTTAAAAATAAATAAAACCATTAATCATTTTCCTCCCACTTCACAATTATGTGCCACTTTGTGTTGTATATTATTGGGATTTTATGTGATAAACCATTTTGTCATGTTACAACCAAAAACGTAAATGTAGAAAATTTCAAGGGGTATGAATACTTTTTCATGGTACTGTATTAGCTCTTGGTAAGACCATTTAAACTAGTCACTGATCATGCCCCTCTTAAATGTATGTATGATAACAAGGAGAAAAATGTTTGAGAAGCAAGGAACCACCTTGTCACACGACTGTTTAAGTTCACAGTGGAACATAAACCTTGGAAACTCCAGAATAATGCCGATGCCCTTTCCCATGTCCATTGTCTGGTCGGGACAGTTGCTCAGCCACAGGGGCTTGAGCAGAGGGAGGATAAGTGACATTATGGAAGGCGAGGTGATCGATAGACATTATGTTTCACCTCACATGCATTCATTTGCAGGGAACTAAGGTGGAATCTGGTCCAGGTTTTACCAGCCACCTTAGCAGGTTCAGTTTTTACAGTCCACCTGTGTCCAGGGCCGGATTGGCCCAGTAGGCTGACTGACTGTCCTGTGGCCGGTTTCAGTTGCAGGGCTGCAGTACTCTCTGTCCCCTCTCTCCTGCTCCTGTGTATCATCACTGAGCTGGCTGCTGTGTCTGTGTTCGGCAGTGACGCTGTAACACGGTCCCGCCCCCCTAGACCAGTTTATGTGATAGTAGATAGAATCAGTGTTCAGCCTATCACACAAGCTGGTCTAGTGTCACCGCTGAACACAGACCCAGGCAGGCCAGCCAGCTCAGTGATGATAAAAAAAATATGCCTGAATAGGAGGATTGGATTCGGCAGGGTGGCTGCATATAAAGGAATTGGGCTCCCTATATTCCTCCATACAGCCACTGAGTGCTTGCAGGAGGGAGAAGAGGAAAATCAAGCATTCAGCGGCTGTATGGAGGAATATACAAAGCTAATTTCCTCTATATGCAGCCACCCTGCTTCTCCTCCTATCCAGTTCTCCTTGAAGCTCCCCCCAGTGTTCTCCTCCCCCACCACAATCTCCATCTCCAGCCCCCCTCCCCCACAGTTCTCTCCACCCTTGTTCTTTCTGCCCCCCCCTGCTCTCCAGCTCTCCCCATCCTTCAGCCACCATGCCAGTGCTCTCCCCCCCTCCCCCAGTGCTCTCCACTCCACCCCTAATGCTCTCCACCCCTGTTCTCCCCCCCCCCAGTGCTCTCCACCCCTGTTCCCCCTCAGTGCTCCTCACCCCTCTTCTCCCCCCCAGTGCTCTCCACCCCTGTTCTCCCTCAGTGCTCCTCACCCCTGTTCTCCACCCCCGTGCTCCCATCCCTGTTCTTTCTGCCTCCTACCAGTGCTCTCAAGCTCCATCCATCACTCTTCAGCCCCCCAGTGATCTCCACCCCTGTTCTTTTTGGCTCCCCCTCCAGTGCTCTCAAGCTCCCCCCAGCACTCTCCGCTCCCCACCCCTGTACTCTCCACTCCCCCCTGTATTTTGCCCCCACCCACATGCTCTTCAACCCCGGCAGTGCTCTCTCCACTCCCCCCAGCATTTTGCCCCCACCCACGTGCTCTCCAACCCCCGCCAGTGCTCTCCGTCCCCCATAGTGTGCTCCAGGCCCTGTACTTTCCACCCCTGTTTTTTCTGGCCCCCATTGGTGCTCTCAAGCTCCCCCCATTGCTCTCCACTACCCCCTGCTCTTTGTACCCCCCAGTGCTCTCCAGCCCCCGTGGTCTCCACCCCTGGGCTTTCTGCCCCCCAGTGCTCTCAAGATCCCCCCCAGCGCTCTTTAACCCCACTTTTAGCCCCCTTAGTGCTCTCCAGCCCCCCCTCTCAGCTTCCCGTGCTCTCCACCCCTGTTCTTTTTGGCTCCCCCAGTGCTCTCAAGCCCCCCCAGCGCTCTCCGCCCCTGTGATCTCCACTCCCCCCTGCTCTTTGCCCCCACCCATGTGCTCTCCAACCCCGCCAGTGTTCTCCGCTCTCCCTTCTCTCCAGCTCCCACCCAGTGCTCTCACATCCCCAGGACCAAAGGACAGCCTGCACAGGGGCAGGAAATGAGGACGGCTGAAGGTGCAGGTGGCCAGGGACCACTCCATCTGGCAGCAAACAGATCCTCTGGAAGGAGCACTGTCCCCATCCAAAACTAGAACAGACCCTGCCTGCTAATGGCGATCATGGATATCCTGCTGGCATGGAAGGTACCGTACCGAGCATCAACAACACACCTTCCCACAGATAGGGACTGCAGACTGGGACATGGGGCATAGGAGGGGCTGCAATGATGGGCACAGTGAGGTTGCATTTGTGGGCACACCGAGAATGCATTCATGGACACAGTAAAGCTGCATTTGATGGGCACAGTGAGGCTGCAATTATGGGCACAGTTTGGCTGCAATGATGGGCACAGTGAGGCTGCAATGGTGGGCACAGTGAGGCTGCATTCATGGGCACAGTAAAGCTGCATTTTATGAGCACAGTGAGGCTGCATTTGATGAGCACAGTGACGCTGCATTTGATGCACACAGCAAGGCTGCATTTGATGCACACAATGAGGCTGCATTTTATGAGCACAGTGAGGCTGCAATGGTGGGCACAGTGAGGCTGCAATGGTGGGCACAGTGAGGCTGCATTTGATGAGCACAGGGAGGCTGCATTTGATGGTCACTGATGAGGCTGCATTTTGGGCACTGATGAGGCTGCATTGAGCTCTTGTATCATGTCTGCAACCTCTGACCACCTCCTGTATCATGTCTGCAGTCTCTGAGGGAGTCTGGAGAGGAGTCAAGAGTGGGAGCACCGCTGGTATGAGGGTCATGGGAGAAGTCAAATGTGTGTGGACTGTGGAGAGGAGACTATATAGGATAAAACCAGAACCACCGAACTGGAGCCGACTGACTGAGCCCTGCATGGTGCACCTGAGAGGAGGTCAGTGACAGCGCCGCTAGACCAGCCTGAGGGGGGTCATTTATGTAGGGGGAAGTGAATACGATAATGTAACTGGGCACTGATATAAAGGTTTCCCCCTTATATCAGTAACCCACCCCCATTACCTTAGTGTATTCTTTCTGCGGAAGGAGGTCCCCCCCCCCCAGGTTCTGAGTTCCTGGGGTCTCCCTTGATGATTGAACACTTTTACCACTTTTAACTGGAATTTGCGTTTATATATATATATAAAGCCCTATGTGCTTTAATACCTGTCTTATCTATATATAATACACTCCTCATACCAGCCCCACAGCATTAATATACCAGCGTAACAGCATAGCGTCATTATTTTTTTGTTCATAAAAGGGAAAACCGTACATTTTAAAGCACATTTGAAATTTTTTCCAGGGCTGGTTTTTATTCCCAGTCCGGCCCTGCTTGTGTCCACCAGCATGTGGTACAGTGGCGGCCCGTCCATAGGGGGCACCCAGGCGCCGCCCCCCCCCCCCCCTTCTGTAGTAAAAAAAAAAAAAACAGGCCCTTAAAGACATTTTATTTTGCTTAAAATGTCATTTTTACTTTTACCTGCAGTTATGGAGGCCGTCAATAGAGGGCGCTGCAGCGCCACCCCCCTATCGCAAATAACACACATTCATTGCATTGCATTGCATTGAATGTGTGTTATCATTGTTGCCAGCTGCCGCTGGTCTATTCATATAACCGGACATAGGGCGCTGGTTACCTGAATAGCGGCAGCTGATTGGCTGTGAGTAAGTGGCTACCAGAGCTGCTGGCTCTGATAGGCTTTTCAAGTACAGCCCTCCGACTCTCGGATGTCTATACTTGGAACGCAGCCTCCCTGCGTTCCTTGCATAAGACTGACGCCGTTTCAGCCAATCAGGTTCCCGGATTCTAGTTATCAGGAACCTGATTGGCTGAAGCTTCACCACGGCGGCAGAAGACATCGAGGGAGGACATAGAAGTTTCAGGTAAGTGCTTTTTACAGGGAAAGGGGCGACAATGGGAACAGAGGCGACAATGGGCACAGTGGCATCATATGGCACAGTGGTGACAAAGGGCACAGTGGCATCATGGGGCACAGTGGTGACAATGGGCACAGTGGCATTATGGGGCACAGTGGTGACAATGGGTACAGTGGCATTATGGGGCACAGTAGTGACAATGGGCACAGTGGCATCATGGGGCACAGTGGTGACAATGGGCACAGTGGTATCATGGGGCACAGTGGTGACAATTAAAGGGCACAGTGACATGCCCAGTGGCATCAATGGGCACAGTGGTGACAATTAAAGGGCACAGTGGTGACAATTGGCACAGTGGCAACAATTGAGGGGCACAGTGGCTGCGTTTAATGGCATGGCACAGTGGTGACAATTGATGGCACAGTGGCTGCGTTTGATGGCATGGCACAGTGGTGACAATTGATGGCACAGTGACTGCATTTGATGGCATGGCACAGTGGTGACAGTTGATGGCACCGTTGCTGTGTTGCATGGCACAGTGGTGACAATTGATGGCACAGTTGATGTGTTTGATGGCATGGCACAGTGGTGACAATTGATGGCACAGTGACTGTATTTGATAGCATGGCACAGTGGTGACAGTTGATGGCACCGTTGCTGTGTTGCATGGCACAGTGGTGACAATTGATGGCACAGTTGATGTGTTTGATGGCATGGCACAGTTGCTGTGTTGCATGGCAAAGTGGTGACAATTAATGGCACAGTTGCTGTGTTTGATGGCATGGCACAGTGGTGACAATTGATGGCACAGTGACTGCATTTGATGGCATGGCACAGTGGTGACAATTGATGGCACAGTTGCTGTGTCGGGGGCGTACCCCTTTCTTCAGAGCTCAGTGGAGTCTGGAGCGCACAGATTCCCCATTATGGAGGAGTGGACATCAGGTATACGCCGTGCGCGGCGCTTTGCACATCACGCACATTCGCAATGGCCACGGCACTCTGTGGGTCAAATGGCTGGAACGCACTCTCTTCCTGCTACGGCGGGCATGCGTTCCAGCAGACACACATGGAGACGATCGGGCCGGTGCATGGAGAGCGGCGTATCTCAGGAGAGAAGGTAGGCATATCGTTTGCACTTTTGCCTATTTTAATACTGGGAGGATGCTTTCCACTGAGCATCTCGCCACCATCGTGCCCGTACAGGAAAGTCTGGAGATAATGACATGCAGTGCCTCTGCACATGGGGGCGCCCACTTTATATTGAGGTCGGCTATCATTGTGTATAGACCCCTGGGTGTACTTTGGCAGATGGGACTACATTCACGGGAGGTGTGGGCCTGCAGAGGGGGTGGGGAAGTGTTCAGGGTGAGCCCCTCCCCTTTGGTGGGTAGCCCACAACCCTGACCTTTCACCCCATGCCCACTTCCTTTGTGCATATGTGTATTTATTCTCACAAGCCCCACGGCAGAGGAGCACTGCAGACCACTGAGCTCTGAAGAAAAGGGTACGCCCCCGAAACGCGTCAACCCTAACATCGATTGTAGACTCAAGTGATTATCGTGTTCTGCTGATGTTGCTGGATTTCTGCTGTACTGTCTTTTAAAGCCTGATTTTAAACTCCACATTGTGAGTATAATGATTGATTTTAATATTTTAATAAAACTCATTTAAGCAGTATCACACTAGGTCGGTGCGCCCTCCATTCTTCTCTCTTTTTCTCAGCTTCATGAATTCCCACGATTCTGAGGAGGGCTGCAAGACTCTGGAAGATACTTTCTAATTGAACTACACCACCCCATAGTATTCTTTACCGGAGCGCAGGAGATTTGTTTTTGTTTGACAGTTGCTGTGTTGCATGGCACAGTGGTGACAATTGATGGCACAGTTGCTGTGTTTGATGGCATGGCACAGTGGTGACAATTGATGGCACAATGGCATGGCACAGTGGCTGCGTTTGATGGCACAGTGAGGCTGCAATTTTTTTTTTTCGTTTGCGCCCCCCCCAAAAAATTTGAGCAGCAGCCGCCACTGATGTGGTATAAATAAAGAAGGACAGGAGTAAAAAGATTGCTCTTGGCCTGGGACTCAGGAAGCCAAAACCTGAGAGAGCTACTTATGGGAAGTTTGCTATTTGATAGAGAAAAAATGGTTTGTATGTTCCTTGTTTTGTGTGTGACTGGGAGAAGTCCTTCACCTGTGAGTTAGGAACCTTATATGTTAAGTTAGTGCCTGGATGGCAAGGATTTATTTTCTGTTTTGTTTATTTGATTTTCATACAACCTTTTAAATAAAACTGGCTACAAGTCAGATTTAAGGAAAAACCTGCTATTTGAACTACCTTTTTTCCAGGGACAGTGCTGTATTTTGGCCTAGGCCAACAAGGCCCAGGCTTAGGGCAGCACTTGGCAGGGGCGCGCGCCGCCCCCAGCCTGATCGCACATTTATCCAGCACATCAGAACACAGCGACAGGCAGCAGGGCCGGAAATACGGGATGTGGAAAGGGGCAGAAGCTCTGGGCTTAACAACTGGAAGAGGAGGAGGGCGCAGACGAGGTTTAGTGTGCAGGCAGCCCAGGGTTAAAGTCTGCCAGCTGAAGATGACATACAGAAAGCAGAGCTGCAGAGGGATGTCGAGTTCTCTCCTGCACCCAGCACAAGTCTATACTACTTTGTATTCTCTGTCATGCAGAGTGAGATCCCACCTGACAGGTGACTTCTAGTCCTGGCCTCTACGGTGAACTCATTCAAAAGGGAGCGTGGCACTGATAAACTGAAGTGAGTACAGTAGGAAAGTAGTTAACTTTGCAGCAGAGGGTGGGAGCTTTGTGTAATGGGGGGGGGGGGGGGGAGGAGAGGGGAGCTCTGCAATGAGGGGAGAATGAGGGTCAGTGGCATACCTAGGATGTGCGGGGGTGTCTTATACCAGGTACTACAGCTGCCAATGCAGATTAAGTCTAACAACACACACTGCTGTCAGCTTGTCTGGTCACTCACTGTGGTGCCAGCACCTCACATGGCACAATTGATAATCACTCCACTCCTCCTGCCCACCCCATAGAAAAGCATTCTTAGCAGTGGCGGTGTACCCCCTTCTCCAGCCACCCCCTCTATGACCATTTGATGGTGCAATGGCTGCGTTTGATGGCACAGTGGCTGCGTTTGATGGAGCAGTGGCTTTGTTTGATATTGTTATTTTAATTTTTTTCAGTTAGTTTGCGCAAAAAATTTGAGCACCAGCCGCCACTGATTCTTAGTGACACTGCAACCACTGTTGCTTAGCTATAAAGCAACAGTAGTTGCAGTGTCACTAAGAATAGTTTCTATGGTTTGGACAGGAGGAGCAGAGTGATTTAGCAATTGTACCCTGTGAGGTCACCACCAAGATTGTGCATTATTCATCCAACTGGGACCAATAATGAGGCACTATTCCTTATACTGACACCAAAGATAGGGTACTATTGCTTTCCAGTGGTGACTGGCTGCTGCTCAAAAATGTTGGAAGGGCGCAAAACAAACCGAAAAATTCTGTTGTGTACTGCTAGCAGATTGGCTACGTAGTACTTGGGACACCTATTGCTATAACTTCATTCCTCTCAGTGCAGGTTTTTGAGAGGACTGGAGGTATAGTAGGGTTGGAGATCACAAATGAGGAGAAAGGAGAAGTTCGCCTTTTTCTTTGATGTTCTGTTTTGATGTTCTGCTCTGACATTAGAAACACAAGAAACTGTTATGATTATATCCAGAGGTCTGATCTACCTGCAAATTGCCACTTGAACAGAACATACTGAATTGAAAATATCCCACAAAGATACTTGGGTACTAACTAGCTAAACCATATATAGCACAATTATAAAATTAGCAATTAAACTATTGTAACTCACCTCACATTAAAGTTTCTGCCAGTACCAGGAAACAACCTCCCGGGCATTAAAATGAGCCAGGTTTAATTTTGAATAATATACAGTAGATTAAATTATAGGATTTTTGCAATATCCAGCAGTCCGATTTTACCTTTGCTGACTTCCTTGCTATATGTTTAATACAGAACATAAAGTATATAATTGCTAAACTTCACTTTTTAGCTTTCTGTACAAGTCACATTAGTCAATGTGTTAGCTGTATTACTTCTGATTCAGTTCAAACCTACAGACTGTACACCAGTGCTGGGACAAGACCATTTGGTGCCCAGGGCAAAGATGGCAAACTGCGCCCCCCCCCCCCTTTAAGAGGTAATCAAAGTTTTTGCGACAATTGATGGCACAGTGTCAGCGTGTGTTGGCACAATGGCTGCATGTGATGGCACAGTGGCTGCATGTGATGGGCACAGTGGCGACAATTGATGGCACAGTGGCTGCGTTTGATGGGCCCAGTGGCTGCACGTGATGGCACAGTGGCTGTGTTTAATGGGCACAGTGGCTGCATGTGATGGCACAGTGGCTGCGTTTGGTGGGCATAGTGGCTGCATGTGATGGCACAGTGGCTGCGTTTGGTGGCACAGTGGCTGCGTGTGATGAGCACAGTGGCGACAATTGATGGCACAGTGGCTGCGTTTGATGGGCCCAGTGGCTGCATGTGATGGGACAGTGGCTGCATGTGATGGCACAGTGGCTGCATGTGATGGCACAGTGGCTGCATGTGATGGCACAGTGGCTGCATGTGATGGCACAGTGGCTGCATGTGATGCACAGTGGCTGCATGTGATGGCACAGTGGCTGCATGTGATGCACAGTGGCTGCATGTGATGGCACAGTGGCTCCGTTTGATGGGCCCAGTGGCTGCATGTGATGGCACAGTGGCTGCATTTGATGGGCACAGTGGCTGCGTTTGGTGGCACAGTGGCTGCATTTGGTGGCACAGTGGCTGCGTTTGGTGGCACAGTGGCTGCGTGTGATGGGCACAGTGGCGACAATTGATGGCACAGTGGCTGCGTTTGATGGGCCCAGTGGCTGCATGTGATGGCACAGTGGCTGCGTTTGGGCACATTGGCTGCATGTGATGGCACAGTGGCTGCGTTTGATGGGCACAGTGGCTGTGTTTGGGCACATTGGCTGCATGTGATGGCACAGTGGCTGCATGTGATGGCACAGTGGCTGCATGTGATGGCACAGTGGCTGCGTTTGGGCATATTGGCTGCATGTGATGGAACAGTGGCTGCATGTGATGGCACAGTGGCTGCGTTTGGGCATATTGGCTGCATGTGATGGCACAGTGGCTGCGTTTGGGCACATTGGCTGCATGTGATGGCACAGTGGCTGCGTTTGATGGGCACAGTGGCTGTGTTTGGGCACATTGGCTGCATGTGATGGCACAGTGGCTGCATGTGATGGCACAGTGGCTGCATGTGATGGCACAGTGGCTGCGTTTGGGCATATTGGCTGCATGTGATGGAACAGTGGCTGCATGTGATGGCACAGTGGCTGCGTTTGGGCATATTGGCTGCATGTGATGGAACAGTGGCTGCATGTGATGGCACAGTGGCTGCGTTTGATGGGCACAGTGGCTGCATGTGACGGCAATTAATGTTTTTTTTTATGCAGACAAGGAAGGCGAGCTCACAATAACAATAACACAAAAAAAAATTTATGAAATTTTTTTAATTCAAAAAATGATGGTCACCTCAGTCCAACCCCCCCCCCCCTCCCCTCCCCTCCCCAATACAGAGTCATTTAAGTTGTTTCTTGTTTCTTACTTTTTAGAGTATAGTTCTTCTGTTGGACTCCACACACTCCAGACTTCAGCACTGTAGGCAGGCGCAGGCTGAGGCAGGCTCCTCGTGTCTTGTCCTTTTTTTTTTTTTTTTGCAGACACACACACACAGCTCCGCGCGAGTCCTCCTCCCTCTCTGTCTCAGTCACCTCTCACCCCTGGCGTGACGTCACGCGGCGCACGCTGGGAATAATCCAACGAAATCCTCCATGGGGGGGGGGTGAGAGGAAACGCACAGGAGGAAAGGGAGGCAGGAGCGCAGTCGGCACACAGTAAAGTCAAGTGCCAGTGTGCCACAGCCGCTGCCTCCGCTGTCTATCACTCAGTGAAAGTGAGTGACAGTCTGACAGACAATCCAACTGGTTGGTTGCGCCCCCCTCCTGTTCCACTTGGTAGCGCCAGGGTCACTCGCCCCTCCCGCCCCTGCCTTGTACTGGCCCTGCTGTACACCCACACAAATTCAAGCTTATCATCTAAAGCAACAGTCTCCAAACTATGGCCCTTTTGCTTTTCCTGTCAGGAAAACAGCCAGGAATCCCGATGGAAAACATAGAGAACCTGCTCTCTATTTTCCCATCGGAATTCCCGGCAGAGTGTTTCCTGCCGAGAAAACCGTCGTCTGTATGCTTACCTGCAGAGTAGAAAAACCGTGCATGCTCGATAACACTTCAACGCATGTGTGGTAGCATACAACGTTAGACTGGGGTGTAGCAAGATGGCGGCGACAGAATCGAATGTGACGAGACACCGACTCGTCATAGCCTGCCAGGATTCCCATAGGAAAAACTAATGTTTTTTTCCTGGCGGGATTCCTGGTCGTGTGTACAGGGCTTCAGTGTTCCAAAGGCTAGATAAATTCTCCAACTGATATGAGGCACTATCCTTCCACTGACACCGAGTCACATTTTCTCCCATGGACACCAACAGTGGGGCATAACCCCATAAATATTAATGGAACACTATTACTTCCACTGACACCAAGATTAGGCACATAACTGGGACAAATAATGAGGCACTATTCCTTACACTGACACCAAAGATAGGATTTCTTTCCAGTGGTGGCTGGTGCTCAACATTTTTTGGGGGAGAGCAAACAAACTGAAAAATACTGAAACAAAAACATCAATTGTAGCCTCACTGTGCCTCAATTGCAGCCTCACTGTGCCATCAATTGCAGCTACTGTAACCATCATATGCATACAACTGTGTCCATCATATGTAGACTCTGTGTCCAGCAAATGCAGCCACATGTGGCCATCATATGCAGCCACTGTTCCATCAAATGCAGCCAACTGTGCCCATCATATGCAGTGTCTGTGCCCAGCAAATGCAGCCAACTGTGCCCATCATATGCAGCCACCTGTGTCCATCATATGCAGACACATGTGCCCATCATATGCAACCAACTGTGCTCCATTAATTGCAGCCTTTGTGCCCACAATATGCAGCCATTGTGCCCCCCCTCCCACCCACTGTCTGCCTGGCACTTACCTCATCATGGTGACGTGTCAGACAGCTAGACAGGCGGCGAGCTGTGGGACAGTAGTGTGGCGATGCATGCTGTGTCCCCTGACTCCTCCGTGGTGTCTTATTCCTGTTATCCTTGGCTCCAATGTGATTGCCTCTCACTTCAGCCAACTATAAGGATCAGACTAAAATAAGGGACAAATGAGGGGGAAAGAGGAACAGAGGGAAAAATCCAAATCAGGGACAGTCCAAACGTATTCCTACTGGGTGCCCCGCAGAAATGGACCCACAGGCTCCAGATGGTGCAGAACCACACTGCTCGCTTCGTACTTGGTCTAGCGAGACAAGATCACATTAGCATGGCCAGGAGATCACTTTATTGGCTCCCTATCGAGCAGAGAGTGATTTTTAACCACTTCCCTACGGCCGTACGACTATATACGGCCGCAGGGTGGCTCTAATTCTCCGGGCCGCCGTGTTTTCATGGCGGCCCCTTTCTTCGTTCCCAGCGCACGCTCCAGAGCGCGCAGCAGGGAACTTATGTACTGGCCGTGTCCCAATCAGAGTGGCCGTTTGCGATGCGATCTGTGCGGCGAATGAGAGATGATCTCATATGTAAACATATGAGATCATTTCTCATTGCCGCCTCTCACAATGTCAGGGAGAGAGCAGACCGATCTGTGTTCCTTGTACATAGGGACACAGATCGGTCACCCCCCAGTCACCCCCCCTCCCCCCACAGTTAGAACACAATGCAGGATACACATTAACCCCTTCCTCACCCCCTAGTGTTAACCCCTTCCCTGCCAGTCACATTTATACAGTAATTAGTGCATATTTATAGCACTGATTGCAGTATAAATGTGAATGGTGCCAAAAATGTGTCAAAAGTGTCCAATGTGTCCGCCACGATGTCGCAGTCACAATAAAAATCGCAGATCGCCGCCATTACTAGTAAAAAAAATAATAATTAAAAATAATAATTCTGTCCCTTATTTTGTAGGCGCTATAACTTTTGCGCAAACCAGTCGCTTATTGCGATTTTTTATTTTTTTTGCCAAAAATATGTAGAAGAATACGTATCGCCCTAAACTGATTTTTTTTTTTTAATTGGGCTATTTTTTATAGCAACAAGTAAAAAATATTGTATTTTTTTTTCAAAATTGTTGTACTTTTTTGTTTATAGCGCAAAAAATAAATACCGCAGAGGTGACCAAATACCACCAAAAGAAAGCTCTATTTGTGGGGAAAAAAGGACGCCAATTTTGTTTGGGAGCCATATCGCACGACCGCGCGATTGTCAGTTAAAGTGATGCAGTGCCGCAAGCTGAAATTTCACCTGGTCAGCAAGGGGGTATACATGCCCAGTAAGGAAGTGGTTAAAACGCTCTGTATTTTCTTTCGTGCATACTGGGGACAGGGTACACAGGCTGGAGGTGCACTACGAACCCACGCGCCCATTAAGATCCAAGACCCAATACTTAGCCACAGTTATTCCGTCTAAACTCTCCTCCATGGGAGGCAAACGAATTCAGAGTAGGGGTGCCATGCTGTGGAATGCCCTCTCCTTGGAACTCAAGATGACACCCAACCTGCTCCTCTTCAGAAAAAAACTGAAGACGGAACTGTTCGTTCAGGCTTATGGATAAATTGATTTTTTTTCTCACACTCCGCCCCTCCATCGAAGGGCCCACCTGCCACTCTAATGACCATGAACCCGGAACGGCCCTGACTATTCAGACATCCATGATGACACAAACTATGCAGTTTTTTTACTCCCATTGACCATCAAGCCTCATGCCGCGTACACACGATCAGATTCCCTGATGGTCTAAAATCCGATGTTTTTTTTTATCGGAATTCCGTTCAAGCTGTCTTGCATACACACTGTCAGACTAAATTCCGACCGTCCAAAACGCAGTGACGTACAACACGTACGACAGCACTATAAAGGAGAAATTCAAATCCAACGGCGCCACCCTTTAGGCTGCTTTTGCTGATTTTGTGTTACCACGTGTTAGTAAAAGTTTGGTGAGAGCCGATTCAGCCTCCATGCTTTCCAGATCGTTTTCTGCATTTCAGTTTGTGCTTGTGGGTTCGTATCTGTCTTTCAGTGCGTGTAGTCAGGTTGTATCTGTTTTACAGTGCGTTCTTGTCTGACCTGAAAACCAGAAACGAGCATTCTTCATAGGCCTTGCTGTTCCTCAGTGCGTTCCGTTTAAGTTCGTTCTGACCAGCCGACCGGTTTAAAGCCATGTTGGAGTACGTTCTCATCGTCGAGTTCTTGCTGCTTATAGACTTGGTGTTGGGGTTAACACTTTGACTCAAGCTCAGTCCATGAACAGGGTGAGGAGGAGTTCATGGACGAAGAATTGGTTGCTCCAGCAGGACCAATTCTCTCATATGCCTCTGCTGTGGAAATCCAGGAGAATAATCCTGATGACTTCAGGAATTATCTCCGGATGATGCACTCCGTTTTTCACTGTCTGTTGAATTTGTTGTCCCCCTATATCATGAGGCAAGACACTGTAATGCGCCAAGCCACCACTGCTGAGCAGAGGCTAATTTCCATGTTGCGATACTTGGCGACTGGGAGAAGCCTGCAGAACCTCAAGTTCATGACAGGCATCTCCTCCCATGCTCTGGGGATCATTATCCCAGAAACCTGTTCTGCCATCATACAAGTCATGCAGAAGGACTATATTATGACAAGTTTTCTCCTTTAACATTACATTCTATGTGATGTTAAAGGAGATGCTAATTTATTGTATTTCTCTCATCATTCCCTATATCCCTATTATCATGATTGTAATATGCTGTGGATGTCCCCTTAGTCTTCATGCATGCTGTAAGCTTTTAAAGCTCCTTTTTTGGCCTACATGCATATTTCCCTTCACAAACCTCTCCAGCATGCTTTCCTGGGCCCAAACACACCTAGCCTAGTCCCTTCCCAATGTATTTTGTCGGCTCCATTTTAGTGCTTTACCCTCACCCCCCCCCCCCCTAAAAGGTGTTCAAATGTTTTGTTTGTCATTACATGTAGGCAGAGTGGCAGTGGCTTTTTTGTAGGCCCCAAACTCAGCTAGAACCCCCCCCCCCCCTGCTAAAATGTGTACAAATTTATTTATTCTCATGAACTTCAGGCAGAGTGGCAGAGTCTTTTTTTGTAGGCCACAAACTCAGCTAGACCCCCCCCCCAAAAAAAAAAAAAAAAAAAATATGTACAAATGTTTTTATTCTCATGAACTTCAGGCAGAGTGGCAGAGACTTTTTTTGGAGGCCCCAAACTCAGCTAGAACCCCCCCCCTAAAAAAAAAAAAACAATGAGCCATTAGAGGGGGTGACGAATCTGATAATTGGGCCTTATATGTTTGTCTATAATTGCTCCTATGAATAAATGTTATACTGATGTTGGCCAAGAATGTTTTTGTGTAATCTGCTTGCAATGTTCTGTGCAAAAGTAATCGTTTATTTTTCTGGTTTGACTCCACAGTTTCCTTCATCGCCACAGGAATGGCAGACTGTGGCTTCCCAGTTTGCCCAGCGGTGGAACTTCATATGGCAGAATACAAATTCAACCATTGGGCCAGATTCAGGTAGATGAGAGTATCTTTCCTCTGGAGTAACGCTTCTCATTTACGTTACTCTGAAGACCCTTTCAGCGCAAGTCCTGTAATTCACATAGCAGTTGCGCGTAAACTTGCGCCAGAGTAACGATAATGCGCTGGCGTAACCCGACGCAAGTGGAAGTGGGTGTGATCATATGTAAATGATGGGCGGAGCCCAGCGCAGAGGCTTACGTTCAGCGCATCATCCACGGAGCATGCGCAGTGAGTGCGGCTCCACTCGCCCCCCTTGTGCGCATGCTCACAACTTCCGTCGGCACCACTTCCTGGGAAACGTCAGCGCAATGCGTTCCGCTGGGCGCTTAAAAGCGCTGGCGGAAACGCCATTCCGGCGCAAAAGTATTTCCGCTTCCCCCCACCCCAGGGAAGATACTTTTGTGCTGTGATGGCTGCTCCCGCTACCCCCAGAGAGAGGAGGAACCTGAATTTTAATGCACAGGATGTCTCAGTGATCATTTCGGCAATGGAGACGGATAATGATTTTCTCCATGGCAAAAAAAGCCGGAAGACCAGCCGGGAGAGGAAGCAGGGCATCCTGGAGTCGATTGCTGCCAGGGTCAATGTCCTGGGCTACTCCACCCGGACTGCTGGGGACATACAAAAAAAAATTAATGACCTGCGGCGCAAGGTGAGGGACAAGGTGGCCTCCATCAGGAGGTATGAGAGGGGCACAGGTGGTGGTCCCCCATGTCCTGTCACCCTAACCGCAGAGGAGGAGGTGGTTGCTCGCTGCCTGGAGAGGGAGCAGGTGGAGGGGGTCGCAGGCTATGACTCTGTGGAGGAAGGCACAAGGACAGGTAAGTGTTTTATAATCCCCTATTTGTTGTTTTGCATTTGGGGGGGGGGGGTACATGTGCCAAGTGTGTGGGACCACCAACATGTGTCTGCTTTGTGTCATCCACAGATGACGGAGCTGGGCCATCATCTGTCAGCGTGCATTCCACCCCATCCCCCCCACGCCATCGTGTGCCCGAGCCACTGGGTGGTGAAGAGGTTGTGGAGGAGGAGAGTGGCCACACCACACCTGCCGAGGTGGTTGTGGAGGATCCTGCTGTGGCAGAGCAGGACTTTTCATTAGTGTTGTCTGTCTCCTCCCCTTCTCCTGGGCCGTCTGTCGTCCCCTCCCCCATCCTTGGAAGCCCCTCAAGGGCGACTCCTTCCACCCGAGGACAACCATCTTCTGGCCCCAGGAAGGCGACCCAGAAGACCAGGGGGGTGTCTGATGGTATACAGGACCAGTTGGCGAGGGATCACGCCAGGCAGACGGAACAGATGGGGGCCATAGCGGTGCACTTGGAGAAAGTGTCTGACAGCCTGGGCTCCGTTGCCAACCTCAGCAACGCAGTGCAGGATGTAAGCTGCAACTGCGCTGCAGTGGTCACCACTTTGGGGGAGGTGCAGGGGGATATTCGGCACCTTACTGCAGCCGTCCAGGCCAACAGTGCTGCCATCCGGGACCAGGGGAGGCTGAGTCGGCGGGCCCAGCATTATCAGGTCACCAGTCAGCTCCGGATGCAGGCCCAGACCAACTCCTACCTTGGACGGATAGCCAGGGCCTTGGAGGGCACGCAGGCCACACCTGCCAGGAGTGGCCCACCTGGGGATCAGCCAACTCCAGATGCCCCCCCACCCCCACCCACTCCATCCAGGCAGCTGCGGAGTCAGAGAGGGGCCCCCAGAAGAAGCCCCCGGCATCCCCGATGAGGCCTTTTTTTTTGTTTTGTTTTATATTTTTGTTTTGGACATACTCAGGTCATGAGTTTATTTTTTCTTTTTCTCAGGTTATGAGATTTTGTTTCTTTTAATTATCAGGATATGATATTATTAATTTATTTTTGTACTGCACACGGTCAGGAGTGCAGGGGACAGTGTGAATGGTGTGTGAATGTGAGGGGGTGGCACTCCTGAAAGTAAGGGGTGTCACCCTCGGCCGTGGTGGTGAAGTGAACCCCACGGCTGAATGAATGACGTGTGAAAGGTGTGTGAATGGACAGTGACATCATTGGGGCCTTGACGCTGGCGTTACTGCTCCCAACTCCTACATGCTGGACTTGGGCTAATCCAATGCGATGTGCATGTGGTGTGTGTGATCTAGGGACATCAGTGGTGTACACGCGTGCACTGTCTGTGTGATTAATGTTTTGGTTTAGTGTCCAAAGATGCCTACAGCGAGGACCCTCCTGTATGCTCTTCCATCAGCAGACTGGGTGTCCTCTGGCAGGTGGGGACTGTGTGGGTCGGGGGTCAGGTCATCACGTATGTCAATATGCAGGCCTTTTTTCATAGCAAAGTTATGTAGTATGCAACATGCACCGATGATCTGACACACGAAGGTAGGGGAATACAATAGGGCCCCCCCAGACTTATCCAGGCATCGGAAACGGGACTTCAGGAGCCCAAATGTTTGCTCCACCACTGCACGGGTTTTGATGTGTGCTTCATTGTATTTTCTCTCTCCTCTGGTTTGGGGGTTCCGGAAAGGAGTCATGAGATGGGGTCCCAGTGCATATGCAGAGTCACCTGGAAGGGAAAAGACAGGAGAATGTTAGTCATGCATGTGCGATTTCTGTTGTGCATCACGGGAGGGGATAGTCATGCCTGACTCCCATGTCACTCACCAACCAGCCAGCTGTCCCCATACATGTTCTGGTTAAATTCTGCTGGGATGGGGCTCTGACGGTATATGAAGCTGTCATGGCTGGACCCGGGGTGTTTGGCACGGACGTGCCATATGAGGCGTTGGGCATCAGCTATCACCTGTACATTGATGGAATGCCAATGCTTCCGATTGCGGTATATGTGCTCTGTGGCACTGGGGGGCTGGAGTGCCACATGTGTGCAATCAATGGCCCCCACAGTGCGTGGGAATCTGGCAATGCTGTAGAAATCTGTCATTGCCTTCTGCCGCAGCTCCTCAGTGGTGGGTCTGATGAACTGGTTGGACATGCGTCTGAGGATTGCAGGGATAACCTGGTGCACACATCTGCTTATGGAGGATTGTGACATCCCAGCCACCACTCCACTTGTACGCTGGAATGATCCACTTGCAAGGAAATGGAGTGTTGCCAGGACCTTCACCAGTGGCTGCACTGCTTGTGAGCGGTGTGTTGGGCTGGTGATGTCATCCTGCAGGGTTGTGGTTAGTTCAAGTATTGCATCTGGGCTGAATCTGAAGAGGCGATACACCTCCTCATCCCCCATGCCAAAGAGGTTCATACGAGTGCGGTATATCCTCTCACGTGGCCGCCTTCTTGGTTCCAGGGGACCCATCAGTAGTTCTAGGACCACAATTGCCCCTGGCATGTTGGCACACAGAGGTGTTGTCCTCCTTGCAAGTGTTGTTGTTCAGCAAGCTCCTATCGTCGGTAACGCTGCTGTAGCTGCTCTCCTGCTGACCTGTGACCGTCTGGAGTAAAGATAAAGCAGCCTTTTGTAGAAATAACTTTGCGCCGGACGGACCAGATACGCGCGGCGCATGTAGGCAGCGTATGGTGCTAATCCGTTCGTGAATTGGGAAATCTCCCTCATTTGCATATTTGCAGGGGAAATCAATGGGCGCGACTGATGCGCCCAGCGAAAATAAACGCTGACGATACTCTGGCGTCGGAACGTTCCGCCGGTCGCAAATGACCCGTTATTGGGCGCATCTAGTTTGGTGGGTACGGGCACATAGAAACGACGGCGCATCATCACAGTTACGCGGCGCATATCCAAATACTCCAGCGCAAGTGTTCGTGAATCTGGCCCATAGTGTTTTCAGCTGCTGCATCCTGCACAACTATTTAAGGAGAAATTCACCTAATTATATGTCAACAGTTGGGCCTGAGGCCGGACTTTTGGACAATCCCATAACGGGCCTGGATACTGGCCGTCCTGGCTTGTCCCCCCAAATCGCCTGTGAAGTGTGTGATAAATATGTTGATTAATTTACGGGTAGGGGGGCCATCGATATGCCAGCCAATCTCGGATTTTTTGATTAAAAAAAAATAATAATTCTGTGAAAAACTTGATTTGTCATTATTGCTTGTGTTTCTTTTATCTGTCTCCCAGGTTCTCTTAGTACATTTTAACTGCCAAGCGGATTTGTCTTTAGTAAATAACCACAATTGTCACAGTAAACAAGAACTTAATATTCAAACTGGTATTGAGCATAGAAATAAAAAGCCACACATTCTTGATTAGAAACAATTTTTTACTCTGTGCACATTCACTTGTGCGTTGTAAAATTTTCTGAGAAAATTACAACCATTTTATTTCAATTTTTTTAATTTTTATATATATATATTTATATTATTATTATTTTTTGCCATGAACAGGCATGTTTCAAACAATTAAAACATATAAAAAATGTTTTTAAAACTATGTAGCTTACAATGTTCAACTTTGATATTGCCTTCAGTTATTCAGACATTATAAAGTGTTGCTGTTGCCTTCATGAGATGGGGGGATGTCACCTCTGAAAAAGCTACATTTTGAAGATGCACACAGTGTGTGTCAAAATGTCAACATGTGCTATCTCCCATCATGGTGGATCAATGGACGTGTTTTGGGGGTGCAACCCCTTCCTCTCACCTACACACGTTGACACACCGGGGCTGATTTACTATAAACAATGCGTTGCGCCGGTTCATGGCTTAATTGGTGCGCCGGATAAATCATTAATTGAGTGTATGAACTGGCGCAGCAGAGGGGCACAATGCAATAATAAATATGTAAAGCCGCCAAACTCCCTTTAGAAGTCTATGGGAGAAATCAAAAGTGTTAATTTTAATGGTTAATATGCGCGGCGTAAGTCTAAATCTGCGCATGCGTATCGATGTGCCGCATCCCCAAAACGATATACGCATGAAATCTAATTTTTTTCGACCGGCGTAATTTCGATAGACCGGCACATCCGTGCACGCAAAACTGCGCTAGACACACCATTGATTTGCTATTCAAATATGCAAATGAGGGAGTTACGGGGATCCACAAAAGTAAGTTGGTGCAGCGCAGGCTATGCGCTGTGCGCAACAGCTGCACGTCCTGTCTAAAATTAGTCCATATAAAAGGTCTGAGCAGTTACACTTGCTGGACAACAAACTGTATGCCAACATGCCAGGGGCATCCTTGCTCATAGCTATACTACTGACTTTAGAGGAGCAAAGAAGGAGGAGGGCACGGAGGAGGGCACGGAGGAGGGCACGGAGGAGGGCTTGGGAGAGGATATACCGCACACGCATAGACATATTTGGCATGAGTGATTCTGAGGTGTATCGCATCTTCAGATTCACCCCTCATGCCATCATGGAATTAACCACAACCCTGCAGGAGGACATCACCAGCCCAACACACCGCTCACATGCAGTGCAGCCACTGGTCAAGGTCCTGGCAACACTCCATTTCCTTGCCAGTGGCTCTTTTCAAAGAACAAGTGGAGTGGTGGCTGGGATGTCACAATCCTCCATGAGCAGATGTGTGCACCAGGTTATCCCTGCAATCCTCAGACGCATGGCCAACCAAATCATCAAACCAACCACTGAGGACCTGCGGCTGAAGGCAATGACAGATTTCTACAGAATTGCCAGATTCCCACGCACCGTGGGGGCCATTGATTGCACACATGTGGCACTCCAGCCCCCCCATGAGACAGAGCACATATACCGCAATCGGAAGCATTGGCATTCCATCAACGTACAGGTGATAGATGATGCCCAAGGCCTCATATGGCACGTCCGTGCCAAACAACCCGGATCCAGCCATGACAGCTACATATACAATCATAGCCCCATCCCAATGGAATTCGAACAGAACGTGTATGGGGACAGCTGGCTGGTTGGTGAGTGACATGGGTGGCAGGCATGACTGTCCCCCCCATGATGCACACATCACAAGGGGCACATGCACTACTAACATCCTCCTGTCTTTTCCCTTCCAGATGACTCTGCATATGCACTGGGACCCCATCTCATGACTCCTATCAGGAACCCCCTAACCCCAGGAGAGGAAAGATACAATGAAGCCCACGCCCAAACCCGTGCAGTGGTGGAGAGCACCTTTGGCCTCCTGAAGTCACGTTTCCGATGCCTGGATAAGTCTGGGGGTACAACTTTGCAGTGAGAAAGGGCCTGCAGATTGACATACGTGATGACCTGACCCCTGAACCAGACAATCCCCCCCTAACTGAGGCTACCCCTCTTCTGAGGGAAGAGCAGCCAGGAGACAGCTCACATTAGGCATCTTTGCACGTTAAACACACACATTAATCATGGCACAATGAGAATGCATGTGTAACAGAATGGCCCGTGACACCCAGAGACGTTGGAAGGATGAGAGATACTCTTGTGCCAGCAGCACCAAAAACTCTTGGGTCGAAATCCACCCTGTGCCCTTTTGGGTATAGGGTGGC
The DNA here is from genome assembly GCA_029574335.1 of Rana kukunoris. Lineage (NCBI taxonomy): Eukaryota > Metazoa > Chordata > Amphibia > Anura > Ranidae > Rana > Rana kukunoris. Next base: position 295,594,266 of record CM056051.1, on the reverse strand, counting down.
TAATAGTGAATCATAATTCATATTACATGAGATGGGACATTAATAATACTTCATATTGCAGGACTGAGATATCACAAGGAGTCATGATGACATGACCAGGTCAGCCAGTGAGTCATACCTTTTGTATAATAGGCTATTGAAATATCCTAAGGTGTTGGCTATTCAATGTAAAGACACCCACTCTCACTGCCATTGTGTGACAAAGCTGTATAGAGAACTTATTCAACTAGATGTCTGTGCTACTATTCAAAGTTAATTGAACCCTATTGATAATACGGTGCCGTCATATCTTTGGAAGCAAGAACGGAGCGCTGTCTCGTTTATTCTGGGAAATGGAATGGATCATGTCTGCCTGGTTGTTGGTGTGTCGGATAAGCTTGTCGTGGTTGGATGGAAGGTTGTAAGCGGTGGTAACCGTTACAGCATGCATGCACACCACTGTGGTTCCTAGCACAGACACATCACATCCTCATCAAATTGGATTGGCACACAGCCACCATGCAGGACTTGTGAGTAGCAACGCCACGCCACGGCTCCAATTATGTCACTGTACATTCATACACCATTTACACGGACCTGGGGATCACTTCTCCCTGGTCCTGGGGAACCCTTCTCCACCACAAATGAGGGTGACACCCCTTTTCCGGCAGGAATGTCACCCCCACATTCCAAAATCATTCACAACCCAAAAAAAAAATTAAAAATTCCAGCAAAAAAAAAAAAAAAGTCGAGCACAAAAAAAAAAAAGGGGGAAACCAAATTAATGCCGCTGGTGTGACCCACGCCTGGGGCGCCCACGGCCATGGCCCGGCTCCTCAGGGGAGACTCATGGGGGAGTAATCCGGGGAAGGAGGAGCAGCCCCTGGTCTCTGCCCACTTGGCGGCCTGCCCTCCAAGGCCACGGCTATTCTGTTCAGGCCAGCATTTAGTGTTGCCGTATTGGCCTGGATAGCCTGGATGAGGGCCCGCACATCCTGCCCAACGTCTGCTGTAGTAGTCTGCAGTTCGTTTAGGCAGTTTGTAAGAGCCTGGGAGTGACAGTCCAGGTCCCCAAGCGTATCCTTTATGGAGGACAGGCTCTCCTCCATCCGCCCCAAAGTCTGGCTGACCTGTCCCAGATGGTGGGTCTGAAGGGCCTGGTCCCTTCTGAGATTGGCGGGCAGAACCTCGGCCACCCCCTGGTCTTCTAGGACGACTTCCTGCCTCCAGATGATGCTTGTGGCTGGGGAGAAGGGGAGCCCCTTGGGAGGGGGAGACTCCTCCAAAAATAATAAGCCACTGCCTGACATGACCTCCTCCTCCAACTCAAACTCCTCCTCCTCAAGCTCCTCCGAGGACTCCGGCCTTGTCTGGGGGTCCTCATCAGGCTGGTGTCCCGGGGATGGTGCGGTCAGACCAGGTGGCCCAGCACCCTCCTGCACATCTGTGGATGACACAAAACATTCACAGGTTGGAGAATCCACACACTTGCCACATATTCCCTTCCCCCCCCCCACACACATGCTACACACCAGATAGGAAAAAAAAACCTTACCTGTCATCATGGCCTCCTCAATGGAGTCATAGCCAGGCAGAGCCTCCACTTGCTGCCTATTAAAGGTCTGGGCCACCACACGCTCCTCCGCTGTCAGCCTAACAGGGCATGGTGGGCCCCCTCCAGTGCCCCTGGCATGTGCTGCCATCTGCCCCAGCTTCTTACGGACCAGACGCCGGAGATCATTGATGAATGAATGAATGAATGACTTGTATAGCGCAATGCATGCGAACTGAATCGCCTCTGGGCGCTTTTTCCAGCCAGTGTCTGCTTGGCTGGTGCGGTCATTTTTACCCCGTAGGATCTTGACACGCTATGGACACACAGTCATACACACATATATACTGGGTCAATTTTTGGACGATCCAATTTACCTACCAGCATTTCTTTGGAGTGTGGGAGGAAACCGGAGTACCCGGACGAAACCCACGCAGACACAGGGAAAACATGCAAACTCCAGGCAGATGGTGTCGTGGTCGGGATTCGAACCAGCGACCCTTTTGCTGCTAGGTGAAAGTGCTACTCACTGGACCACTGTGCTGCCCCTCGTCGTGAAAACCGGTCGTGTGTATCACTCTTTGATAAATTACCCAATCTGGCTCCAGAGACTGCCTTTTAAATCAGTTAGAAACAATCTATATCTACTCTCACAAAGTTGTATTCCTTGTGTAGTGCTCACCCCCGAAGGAGCCGTTGATTAGTTTAGGACCGGAATGTTAGGTTATCAGTGATTCTTGTCTAGGGATAATATTAGTAAAGATGGTTAAAGAGCAAGGGGCAGATTCACGTACATTGGCACATATATTGACCGGCGTAGCGCACCTCCTTTACGTTAGACCGGCGCAATGTAGAGGCGCAATCACCGTATCCTCGTAGTATTTGCGCAGAAATTTGCGCCGGTGCAACGTAATTTCTGAGGCGTAAGACGGTGTAATTCAAATTGGGAAGGACGTGGGCGTGTTCCATTTAAATGAGCCGTGATCCCATGCAAAAGAAGGGCCGGCCGGATTGCGCATGCGCACATGAAGCAGACCATGGTCAGCACCTCTCTGCGCATGCTCACAACTCGGGAACGGCGCAATTAGTGAGATTGGAACTTGACCCGGTCAACTTAGTGAGCTACGCAGAGAGCTTAAATAGACAGAGACAAACGCCCTTCATTTGCAAAAGTACATCCCTTTGTATCCCTTCCTATACAGCAAGGTGATTTTGTTCTGTTGTCTGTTTGCGTTTGTCGGTTTGTGACTTGTGTTTGATATATTTGTTGACTGTTTTGTATAGTGTTTTGGATAGTGGTTTTCTGAGTGTTGTTTGGTGACTGTTTTTGATACTTTTTGGGTGACTGTTTTTGATACTTTTTTGGTGACTGTTTTTTTGGTGACTGATTTTTGTTGATCCGGCCAGGAAGGCTGAGATATTGCAGACCATCACCGACGATGGGGGGGAGACCCGGACACGCCAGGGGATTGCCAAAAAGATTAATGACCTCCGGCGTGTGGTCCGTGGGAAGCTGGGCAAGATTGCAGCCCATGCCAAGGGCACTGGAGGGGGCCCACCATGCCCTGTTAGGCTGACTGAGGAGGAGAGTGCGGTGGCCCAGACCTTCAACAGGCAGCAAGTGGAGGGGCTGCCTGGCTTTGAGTCCAGTCAGGAGGCTGTGAGGACAGGTAAGTTTTTTTTTTCTATCTGGTGTGTAGCATGTGTATGGGGGGGAAGGGAATATGTGGCAAGTGTGCGAATCCTCCAACCTGTGAATGTTTTGTGTCATCCACAGATGTGCAGGAGGGTGCTGGGCCATCTGGCCTGACTGCACCATCCCCAGGGACAACAGCCTGATGAAGACCCCCATACAAGGCCGGAGTCCTCTGAGGAGGTTGAGGAGGAGGAGTTTGAGTTGGAGGAGAAGGGCATGTCAGGGAATGGCTTGTTTATTTTGGAGGAGTCTTCCCCTTTGGCTGGCAGCAGCCAGGCCTCCATCAGGGGTAGCCCCTCACACTCCTCCCCCAACAGGCCTCCCCTCCCAAGGGGCTCCCCTTCTCCCCGGCCACAAGCCTCATCTAGAGGCAGGAAGGCAACCCACAAAACTAGGGGGTGTCCGAGGTTCTGCCTGCCAACCTGAGAAGGGACCAGGCCCTTCAGACCCGCCATCTGGGACAGGTCAGCCAGACTTTGGGGCAGATGGAGGAGAGCCTTTCCTCCATAAAGGATACACTTGGGGACATGGCCTGCAACTCCCAGGTTCTGATCAATTGCCTAAATGAACAGCAGGCTACCACAGCAGGAGTTGGTCAGGATGTGCGGGCCCTCGGTCAGGATGGTCTGAGTCGCATTGCCGTGGCCTTGGAGGGCAGGCTGCCAGGTGGGCAGAGACCAGGGGCTGCTCCTCCTTCCCCGGATTACCCCCCCATGAGTCATCCCCTGAGGAGCCGGGGCCGTGGCCACGCCAGCGGCTGTATTTTTTTTTCTTTTCTGACTTAATTGGAGCTGTGGCGTGGCATTGCTGCTCACAAGTCCTGCATGGTGGGCTTGTGCCAATCCAATTTTATGAGGATGTGGGATGTGTGTGCTAGGGACCACAGTTGTGTGCATGCATGCATTCTCATTGTGCCATGATTAATGTGTGTGTAACGTGCAAAGATGCCTAATGTGAGCTGTCTCCTGGCTGCTCTTCCCTCAGAAGACGGGGTAGCCTCGGTTAGGGGGGGGATTGTCTGGTTCAGGGGTCAGGTCATCACATATGTCAATGTCCAGGCCCTTTCTCACTGTGAAGTTGTGCAGCATGCAACATGCACCGATGATCTGACATACAAAGTTTGGGGAATACAACAGGGTACCCCCAGACTTATCCAGGCATCGGAAACGTGACTTCAGGAGGCCAAAGGTGTGCTCCACAACTGCACAGGTTTTGGCGTGTGCTTCATGGTATCATTCCTCTCCTGTGGTTTGGGGGTTCCGGATAGGAGTCATGAGATGGGGTCCCAGTGCATATGCAGAGTCACCTGGAAGGGGAAAGACAGGAGGATGTTAGTAGTGCATGTGCCCCTTGAGATTTCTGCATCATGGGGGGGGGGCAGTCATGCCTGCCACCCATGTCACTCACCAACCAGCCAGCTGTCCCCATACATGTTCTGTTCGAATTCCATTGGGATGGGGCTCTGATTGTATATGTAGGTGTCATGGCTGGATCCGGGTTGTTTGGCACGGACGTGCCGTATGAGGCATTTGGCGTTGACTATCACCTGTACGTTGATGGAATGCCAATGCTTCCGATTGCGATATATGTGCTCTGTCTCATGGGGGGGCTGGAGTGCCACATGTGTGCAATCAATGGCCCTCACGGTGCGTGGGAATCTGGCAATTCTGTAGAAATCTGTCATTGCCTTCAGCCGCAGGTCCTCAGTGGTTGGTTTAAATGATTTGGTTGGCCATGCATCTGAGAATTGCAGGGATAACCTGGTGCACACATCTGCTCATGGAGGATTGTGACATCCCATCCACCACTCCACTTGTTCTTTGAAAAGAGCCACGGGCAAGGAAATGGAGTGTTGCCAGGACCTTGACCAGTGACTGCACTGCATGTGAGCGGTGTGTTGGGCTGGTGATGTCCTCCTGCAGGGTTGTGGTTAATTCCAGGATGGCAGCAGGGGTGAATCTGAACATGCGAGACACAACAGAATCACTCATGCCAAAGAGGTCTATGCGTGTGCGGTATATCCTGTCCCGTGCCCTCCTCCGTGCCCTCCTCCTTCTGCGCTCATCTAAAGTCAGTAGTATAGCTATGAGCAAGGATGCCCCTGGCATGTTGGCATACATATTGTTGTCCTGCAAGTGTGGCTGCTCAGCTCATCCCTAACGGTGTTGCTTTAGCTGACATGTAGACGGATTGTCTAATTTAAAACAAGCTTTTATATTGCCTAATTTTAGACAGGACCTGCAGCTGATGCGCACAGCGCGTAGCCTGCGCTGCACAAACTTACTTTTGTGGATCGGTGTAACTCCCTCATTTGCATATTTGCCTAGCAAATCAATGGTGTGTCTAGCTCATTTTTTGCATACACAATGCGCCGGTCTAACGAAATTACGTCGGTCGAAAAAGTCTAGATTTCTGGCGTATAACGTTTTAAGGATACGGCGCATAGAGAAGAAGGCGCATATTTCCAATTACACAGGCGCATCTCCTAATACTCCAGCGTAAGTGCTTTGTGAATCTGGCCCATAATACTTAAAGGATTCCTTTTAAAAATGATTAAAAACAGATAAAAATCAATCATATAATGTGCCTGCAGTTTAGTTTCGTTTTAAAAAATGGTTTCATGTTTCTGTGAAGTAAAGAGAGACACAGAACAAAAACAAACAAATACAGGGCTATGTTTGTTGTTAAAATGAATCTGGTTTTGAGGAGTTTTAGACACATAGGGCCAGATTCTCGTAGATTTGCGCATATTTATGCAGGCGTAGCACATCTCGGATGCGCTAAGCCGAGGTAATCTAGAGAGACAAGTCCCATATTCCCGGAGCACATGCGTCCTACGTTGCGCAATCGCAACGTAAATGTGTCGGCGTAAGCCGGCGCAAGTGAAGGTAGGAGGGAAGTGGGCGTGATCCATTCAAATGAAGCGTAACCCCATGCAAATGAATTCTGGAACAAACCGAGCATGCGCCGCACGTGCCCCGTCCCTCTGGGCATGCGCAAAACAACTTTGTGCGTAATCTGCACTGAGATGGGCCGGCCCAAAGCATAAAAGCGTCAGCACATGCGCCCGTCGTGTGCATTGTTACACCATTTCTTTGGTTGGTGGAGGTGTATGCTTTTTTGCTGTGTCAACTTTATCATGCCTGCTCCCAGGAAGGAGAGACGGAAGAAAAACTTTTCCCCAGGTGAGAGGGCAATCGTCGTAGCTGCCATGGAGAGGTATGACGCTCAGCTCCATGGTGCAGATAGTGCCAGCACAAGCAAGTCAAAGAGGGATGAGATCCTCATGAGAATTGCAGCACAAGTGAATGCCCTCTCCCATGAGGTGAGGACCCCTAAGGACATTCAAAAAAATGAACGATCTGCGGCGTCTTGTGAAGGTCAAGCTGGCTCAGATCGCTCGGCATGCCAGGGGCACTGGAGGGGGACTACCCTGTCCGATCAGGCTTACTGAGGAGGAGAAGGTGGTCGCCCGCTGCCTTCAGAGGGAGCAGGTGGAGGGAGTTGGGGGCTACGACACAGGTGAGCCAGCCTTGAGGACAGGTAAGTGTGTTTTATCTACTATATGTTGTGTAGCATGTGTGGGGTGGAAGGGAACATGTGACAAGTGTGTGGGTCCACCAACATGTGAATGTTTTGTGTCATCCACAGATGTGCAGGAGGGAGGTAGGCCATCCGATGCTGGCAGTGGCCATCCTAGATCATCCCCTGAGCATCCTGTTCCTCTGGATGACCCCCTTGGAAGCCCAGAGGCCTTGGTGGAGGGAAGTGGCCAGTCCTCAGCGCAGGAGATGGTTGAGGAGGAGGTCCATATGGAACATGATGTGTTTCTTTATTTAGATGAGTCCCATGTCTTGCCAGGACCATCCCAACCAACAACCCCCATCTTCTCCAGCTCCTCAGGGTCCACCCACAACCTCTCCATCCCTCCTGTTCCATCCCCCTCATCTCCAGCCCCTCAAGATTCTCCACCTATGCAAGGGCCTGTCAGAGTCTAAGGAACTTACCAAGGCCAAGATGCTGCGGGCGGCTCACCCTTGCGAACCAGTGCTGACCGCCCTCTGGTGGTGAAGACAGAGGGGTGACAGCACCAGGAGGCACCGGTACCGGAAACAGGAAGCTGAGTCAAGGTGTAGATCAAGGAAGGCACCAGAAGACCCTGGAGATGCTTGGTGGATGAGTATGATATCCGAGGCACAGGATCTGCAGACAGGCTGAGAAGATAGTCCGTGACACAACCAGGAACAGGGGACCAAACAGGCAAAACAAGTGCTGTGCTGTGGGCCAAGGGTCAAAGAGATCAACGGAAGTCCAGTAATGCAAGCCAAGGTGAAAGGATCGGAGAAATCAGCGGAGTCCAGGGGTGCAAGCCGGGGTCAGGGATTGGAGAGGTCAGCAGAGTCCAAAGCAGGCCGAGATCAGGGAGTCAAACAGGTAAGCCAGTAGGTTCAGGATAAACAGGTTCACAGCAATGAGACACATACAGGAGCTGATGACAAACCAGCAACCTGCCAAGTGTCAGAGGCAGGTTTAAATAGGGCGGTGAGCCCTGTGATTGGCTCCGACGGGATCGTGCGTGTTCGCGCCGCGCGCGCTCCCGCACGCGCCGCGCCGGACCGTGCCCGCGCACGTGCGCGCGCATGCGCTGTAAAGAGACGCGCCACCTCGTCGTTCTACTGCGCATGTGCGCGCGATCAAAGTCCGCAGAATTGGTGCCCTGACAGTGCCCCCCCCCAAGGGGCGGACTCCGGACGCCATTAGTTCTGGATGTTCTCAATGAAAGGTCCGGATCAATCGAGGGGCATGAATGTTCCTGGAAGGTTCCCATGAATTGTCCTCCGGAGGATAGCCCTTCCATTTAATGAGGTATTGGAGTTGTCTCCCTCTCTTCCTGCAGTTCAGAATAGTCTCCACTTCAAATTCTCTTTCGCCTTCTACCTCTACCGGCGGGGGCGGAGGTTCCTCCCTGCCCGGAAAAGGGTCCGGAACCAGAGGTTTAAGCAGGGAAGCATGGAATACCGGATGGATCCTGTAAGATTCGGGTAGCACCAATTCAAAGGTCACAGAGTTGATCCTGCGTTTAATTTTGAATGGGCCAATAAATCTTGGGCCCAATTTTTGTGAGGAGATAGGTAATTTAAGGTGTGAAGCAGATAGCCAAACTTCCTCGCCGACCTGAAATGCAGGGCAGTCCTTCCTTCCTCTGTCGAATAATTTTTTATAGTCCTCCTGGGCTTGTCGCATTACTTTTTGTGGTACCTATTCTTAATGGTGATCTTGTTTAGCTCTCTGTAGTCGTTGCAAGGTCTAAGGCAGGGGTGTCAAACTGGCGGCCCTCCAGCTGTTGCAAAACTACAAGTCCCATGAGGCATTGGAAGGCTAACAGTTACAAGCATGACTCCCACAGGCAGAGGCATGATGGGACTTGTAGTTTCGGAACAGCTGGAGGGCCGCCAGTTTGACACCCCGGAACGTAAATACTCCAAATTCCTGTGGTCTGTAAAAATTAGGATGGGATGGCTTGCCCCCTCCAGCAGGTACCTCCATTCTTCTAACGCAAATTTGATGGCGAGCAACTCCCTATCTCCCACGTCATAGTTCTTTTCAGACGAAGTGAGCTTCCGGGAGGCATAGGCAACAGGGTGCAGAAGAGATTTGGGTCCCTGCCTCTGGGACAGGACAGCGCCCGTAGCGGACTCAGAGGCATCAACTTCTAAGATGAACGGTAGTGCAGGATCAGGATGGTGTAGGACCGGGGCAGAGGAAAATGTTGTCTTTAACTTGGAAAAAGCCTCCTGGGCCTCCTGGGACCATTGAAAACGGCTTCCCTGCCTTGTGAGCTTGGTGATGGGAGAGACGATTGCGGAGAACCCGACAATGAATCTTCTGTAGAAGTTGGCGAAGCCAATGAAGCGTTGAACGCCTTTTTTGTCTGTCGGGGGCCGGCCACTCTTGAATGGCCTTAACCTTTTGGGGGTCCTTGGCAACCCCATTTGTAGATATTATGAACCCCAGGAATTGTACTGAGGATCTCTCAAACTCACACTTCTCTGCTTTAAGGTATAACCGGTATTTTCTGAGGATCATGAGGACCTGTTTGACGTGATCTCGGTGAAGTTCCAACGTAGCCGAGAAGATGAGGATGTCATCTAAGTATACGACGAGAAAGTCGTCCAGATATTGGCGAAATATATCATTGACCAGATGTTGAAAAGTGGCCGGGGCGTTGCAGAGCCCGAAGGGCATGACTAAGTATTCGAAATGTCCGAATCTAGACCTAAACGCCGTCTTCCACTCGTCCCCTTCCCTGATCCTGACTAGATTGTAGGCACCCCGGAGGTCGAGCTTGGAAAAGACCTGTGCTGAGCGAAATCGTTGGAATAACTCCGGGATGAGTGGTAATGGGTACCTATTCTTAATGGTGATCTTGTTTAGCTCTCTGTAGTCGTTGCAAGGTCTAAGGCAGGGGTGTCAAACTGGCGGCCCTCCAGCTGTTGCAAAACTACAAGTCCCATGAGGCATTGGAAGGCTAACAGTTACAAGCATGACTCCCACAGGCAGAGGCATGATGGGACTTGTAGTTTCGGAACAGCTGGAGGGCCGCCAGTTTGACACCCCTGGTCTAAGGGAACCGTCCTTTTTTTCGACAAAAAAGATCCCGGCCCCCGCGGGAGAGGAGGAAGGTCGAATGAAATTTTTCTCTAGATTCTCTTCGATGTAGGCTTTGAGAGCCGTTAACTCGGTCTCGGAGAGAGGGAAGACACGGCCAAAAGGGATCTCGGCGCCCGGCAGGAGGTCGATGGGGCAGTCGTAAGGTCGATGTGGGGGCAAACAGTCCGCCTGTTGTTTATCAAAAACATCTTTGAATTCCAGGTAGACTGGAGGAACGTGCAAAAGACTTTCTGGTGGATTGAGAATGGTAGAGCAGGAAACCGGAGGAGGTGGAAGGCAGTGCTGGGAGCAGTATGAGGAGGTAAGGTTTATTTCCTTCGTGAGCCAGTTGATACAGGGTTGGTGAAGCTGCAACCACGGAAGACCCAGGATGATGGGGTACATAGGGGATGAGATAAGGTCCAGACGCAGGTGCTCTTGGTGTCCTGAATCCATGGTGGCAACCAGAGGTAGAGTTTCCTGTGTGACCAGACCAGAACAAGGACGGGAACCGTCAGCCAAGAGGACCTGAAGATGACTGTCTTTAGTGCGGCAAGGGATGTGCAACTTCCGGGCCGTAGTAGAGTCCAGGAAGCTGCTACAGGCTCCAGAATCAACGATTGCCGGCAGGCGGGTCTCCCCGTCCGGAAGCTGAAGAGAAAGAAAAAGCACGATGAAAGTCTGTGGTAATTGGGAGGAATGGTAATTAAACACCGGTGAAGGTTTCAACTTACTAGGCCGGACAGGGCAGTTGAGGAGGAAGTGATTACCCGCGCCACAGTAGAGGCAGAGATTCTCCCGTCGCCTGCGCAGTCGCTCCTCTGGGGTGACTACGCCAAGCTGCATAGGCTCCGGATCCGGCAATGAGGAACTGGATGGAGCAGGTGCCGGAATGGGTACTGAAGGCTGTCTTGGTGGGGCCCAGCTGAGACGGGTGGTCTGGAAACGCTCAGAACACCGCTCCCGCAGGCATCAGTCCAGTTTGGTGGCAGACTGGATCAGGCCTTCCAGTGAAGCGGGGGTTTCAGAGCATGCAAGTTCATCTTTGAGGGCCTCGGAGAGACCCTGGCGGTACTGGTACTTTAAAGCCACTTCGTTCCAACCTGTGTCAGCTGACCACTTCCTGAATTCAGCAGTATAGTCCTCTATGGGCCGCCGGCCCTGATTCAGATTGTGGAGGGTGGCTTCTGCGGTGGCAGAGCGCAGCGGATCGTCGTAGAGCTTGTGGGTGAAGAAGGCGTCAATGGTGTCCAGAACAGGGCTTCTTTGTTCCATTAAGCCATGGGCCCAGGCCTGGGGCTCATCCGAGAGAAGGGAGATGACAAACCCTACTTTTACAGCTTCCGAGCAAAAGGTTCTTGGTTGTAGGGCAAAATACAAGGTGCAGGCATTCTTAAAGGCCCGATACTTCCTTCGGTCACCTACAAACCGTTCGGGTGTAGGTACTCGGGGTTCAGGGTGCGAGATCATTACTGCTGGACCCGGGGAGGTTGGCGGAGCTGTGTGCCCTGAAGTTTGGACGGCGGGAGCCGCAGAAGGTCCGGGTGGAGTGGCTATTTGCTGTAGACGGGCGTCCATCTGGAGGTAACCCTCCTGTAGTTTTTGCACCGCTTCGGTCAGGGCGGAGACTTGTTGGCAGAGGGTTTCGAATGGTGAGCGCGCCCGATCGGCCTCAGACATCTGGCTGGTTTGTACTGTCAGAGTCTAAGGAACTTACCAAGGCCGAGATGCTGCGGACGGCTCACCCTTGCGAACCAGTGCTGACCGCCCTCTGGTGGTGAAGACAGAGGGGTGACAGCACCAGGAGGCACCGGTACCGGAAACAGGAAGCTGAGTCAAGGTGTAGATCAAGGAAGGCACCAGAAGACCCTGGAGATGCTTGGTGGATGAGTATGATATCCGAGGCACAGGATCTGCAGACAGGCTGAGAAGATAGTCCGTGACACAACCAGGAACAGGGGACCAAACAGGCAAAACAAGTTCAAAGTGCTGGCTGTGGGCCAAGGGTCAAAGAGATCAACGGAAGTCCAGTAATGCAAGCCAAGGTCAAAGGATCGGAGAAATCAGCAGAGTCCAGGGGTGCAAGCCGGGGTCAGGGATTGGAGAGGTCAGCAGAGTCCAAAGCAGGCCGAGATCAGGGAGTCAAACAGGTAAGCCAGGAGGTTCAGGATAAACAGGTTCACAGCAATGAGACACATACAGGAGCTGATGACAAACCAGCAACCTGCCAAGTGTCAGAGGCAGGTTTAAATAGGGTGGTGAGCCCTGTGATTGGCTCCGACGGGATCGCGCGTGTTCGCGCCACACGCGCGCTCCCGCGCGCGCCGCGCCGGACCGTGCCTGCGCACGTGCACGCGAATGCGCTATAAAGAGACACGCGACCTTGTCGTTCTACTGCGCATGTGCGCGCGATCAAAGTCCGCAGAATTGGTGCCCTGACAGGGCCCCAGCCACTCCTGTCCCCAGGAAGGCGACCCGAAAAACAAGGGGTGCGCCCGAATTCCTTAAAGAAAATCTGGGCAGGCAACAGGACAAGCAAAGCCACCATATGGGCGAAGTAGTGGTGGAGTTAAGGCGTCTAGCTGATAGCCTGGCCTCCTCGGGTCCATTACCAGATGCACTGCAGGATGTGGCTGGAAACAGCACAGCAACGGTCACCAGCCTCGGTGAGCTGCAGACGACAACGTCTGAACTAGTGGGTGAGGTCAAGGGCCTAAGAATGGATGTACAGGCCCAGACAGCTTCCCTGGAGGCCCACACAGCTTCCCTGGAGGCTGTGCTCACCCGCATAGCGGTGGCATTGAAGGGCCGACAGGCAGCCAGGGAGGGACCTGGGGATGCTCCTCCACCTGATGCCCCACCCCCCCAACTTAGGCTCCCCCCAGGCAACTGAGGGCCAGGAGCTTGGGCACCAGGCATAGCCCGTGACGGGGCAAGTGATCTATTTAGCGATTTATTTTTGCTATGGTTAAGAGCTTATTATTTTTTTGTTATTGATCTGGTTAAGAGCTTATTATTTTTTTGTTATTGCTCTGGTTAAGAGCTTATTATTTTTTTTGTTATTGCTCTGGTTAAGAGTTTTTTTTTTCTTTTTGATATGCACACGGTCACTAGTGCAGACTACAGTGTGAATGGTGTGTGAATGGTGTGTGAATGTGGGGGGGGGGGTGGCACTCCTGCCAGTAAGGGGTGTCACCCTCGGTCGTTGGGGATAAGTTCTCCCCACAACTTATAAATGATGTATGAATGGACAGCAACATCATTGGGGCCTTGACGCATCGTTGCTGCTCACAAGTCCTACATGTTGGGCTGGTGCTAATCCAATGTGATGAAGATGTGTTGTGTGTGATCTAGGGACCACAGTGGTGTGCATGCATGCATTGTCTGTGTGCCATAATGAATGTGTGTGTTTAAAGGGGTAGTTCCCCCAAAAACCTTTTTTTTAACATTGATTGAGGCTCGTTATGTCAAGGGGAATCGGGTTGTTTTTTTTTAGAAATGAAGCAGTACTTACCGTTTTAGAGATGCATCGTCTCCGACGCTTCCGGGTATGGTCTCCGAATATAGGCGTTCCTATTTGATTGACAGGCTTCCGAGGTCGCATACATCGCGTCACGATTTTCCGAAAGTAGCCGAACGACGGTGCGCAGGCGCAGTATAGAGCCGCACCGTCGCTCGGCTTCTTTCGGCTACTCGTGACGCGATGTATGCGACCGTCGGAAGCCTGTCAATCAAATAGGCACGCCCAGACCAGACGATCATACCCGGAAGCGACGGAGACGATGCATCTGTAAAACGGTAAGTACTGCTTCGTTTTTAATAAAAAAACACCCGATTCCCCTTGACATAACGAGCCTCAATCAATGTTAAAAAAAGGTTTTTGGGGGAATTACCCCTTTAATGTTCAAAGATTCGTTCCACGAGGCGCCTCCTGACTGATGTACCATCAGCAGACGAGGTAGCCTCAGGCAGGGGGGTACTGTCTTGTTGGGGGGTCAGGTCATCACATATGTCAATCTGCAAGCCCTTTCTCATGGTGTAGTTGTGCAGCACACAACATGCAACGATGATATGACACACAAAGTTTGGGGAATACAACAGGGCCCCCCGGACTTATCCAGGCATCGGAAACGGGACTTCAGGAGGCCAAATGTGCGCTCCACCACTGCACGGGTACGTATGTGTGCTTCATTATATCTTCTATCTCCTCTGGTTTGGGGATCCAGGAATGGTGTCATGGGATGGGGCCCAAGTGCATATGCCGCGTCACCTGGAAGGGAAAAGACAGGAGGATGTTAGTCATGCATGTGCCCCTCGTGATGTCTGCATCATGGGGTCGAACAGTCATGCCGGACTCCCATGTCACTCACCAACCAACCAGCTGTCCTTGTACACGTTCTGTTCAAATTCTGCTGGGTTGGGGCTTTGACGGTATATGTAGCTGTCGTGGCTGGACCCGGGGTGTTTGGCACGGACGTGCCATATGAGGTATTTGGCATCAGCTATCACCTGTACGTTGATGGAATGCCAGTGCTTGCGATATATGTGCTCTGTGGCACGGGGGGGGGGCTGTAGTGCCACATGTGTGCAATCAATGATCCCGATGGTGCGTGGCAATTCGTCAATTAGGTAGAAATCACGCATTGCCTTCTGCCGCAGATGCTCCTGGGTGGGTTTGATGATTTGGTTGGTCATGCGTCTGAGGATTGCAGGGACAACCTGGTGCACACATCTGCTCTTGCTGGTTTGTGACATCCCAGCCACAACTCCACATGCACGCTGAAAAGATCCAGTGGCAAGGAAATGGAGTGTTGCCAGTACCTTGACCAGTGACTGCACTGCAGTGCATGTGAGCGGTGTGTCTTGCTGGTGATGTCATCCTGCAGGGCTGTGGTTATTTCCAGGATTGCAGCAGGGCTGAATCTGAAGAGGCGTTACACCTCCAAATCCCCCATGCCAAAGAGGCTAATGCACATATCCTCTGCCGTGCCCTCTCACGTGCCCTCCTTCTCCTTCTACGTGCCTCTTCCTCTGCACACACTAGTAGTGCTAAGACCAGGCCTGCCCCTGGCATGTTGGCATACGAATGTGTTGTCCTAAGTGTGATTGCTCAGCTCGTCTGGAATGGTGCTGCTGTAGTTGCTCTCCAGCTGACATGCACACGTCTGGTGCAAAGCTACCCCTGCTTTATGAGGGGTAACTTTAGGCCAGACATTCGTCTTACGCGCACCGCGCGTAGCCTTTGCTGAACGCGCGTAGTTTCGGGAATCAGCGCATCTCCCTCATTTGCATATTTGAATACAAATTCAATGGGAGTGTACGATGTTGCCCGCGTAAATATGCACTTGCGCTGTGCAAGCGTAGAATAGTTAGTACGGGCGGAAAAAGCCTTTTTTTGGGAGTATCTGGTTCTGTGGCTACGGCGCAAAGATACGACGGCGCATATTTGCATTGAAGCCCATATCTCCATATACGCCAGCATAACTTCTTGGAGAATCTAACCCATAGTAATCACACCTCTTTGATCATGGACCACAGTGAAAAGCTAGAATAAGTTTTTTTCATAAGGAGCCAGACCAGCAGGAAGTGTGGAGATCAGAGAAGTATTAGGCCTCGTACACACGATGAGATATGTCCGCTCAAACTTGTCCGACGGACAGTTTAGAGCGGACATGTCTCATCGGATTTCGGTCCGATGGCGTGTACACACCATCGGATCAAAATCCCCGCCGGCAGACAGCGTGGTGACACGGCGGTGACGTTGATGCCGCCACGTCACCGCTACGTCACGCACCAGGAAGTAAACACTTCCGCGCGCATGCGTCGGATCCATTCACAGGATTCCCGTACTAACCAGCGGACATATCCGACGGACAGGTTTGTAGCGGACAAATTTCAAAGCATGCTTTGAAATTTGTCCGATGGACAAACCTGTCCGCTAGCCCGTACACACGATCGGATTTGTCTGCTGAAACGGTCCATCGGACCGTTTTCAGCGGACAAATTCGATCGTGTGTAAGTGGCCTAACAGCTACTTCAAAGCAAAAACGAACAATTAGGACATGAAACCAGGACTGCAGTAAGGTAAAGGAAGCTATTTAGCTTTAAAAAAAAATCCTTTAGTGACCCTTTAAGTTCATATTGGACTTTCTTTGTTTCTCTTTTTGTTTTTTTGTTTCTCTTCTTTTTCTACTTTATTTATGTCAAAGCTAGGATTTTCAAAACAAAGTTCACTACTATGGGCCAGATTCAGCAAGACTTGCGCTGGAGTATATCGATATGCGCCGCGTAACTGTAAAGATGCGCCGTTGTATCTACGCGGCCTTACCCACCAAACTAGATGCGACAGAAAACTGGCTTTTTCTGACCGGCTTAACTCTCCTTCACCAGAGTATCGTAAGCGCATATTTTCGCTCGTCGCATCCGTCGCGCCTATTGATTTCCCATTCAAATATGCAAATGAGGAAGATTTCCCAATTCGCGAACGGATTAGCAGCAGACGCTGTCTACATGCGCCGCGCGTATCTCGTCCGTCCGTCGCAAAGTTATTTCTACAAATAGCTGCTTTATCTTTACTCCAGATGGCCTCAGGTCAGCAGGAGAGCAGCTACAGCAGCAGCGTTACTGACGAAAATAGCAAGCTGAACAACCACACTTGCAAGGACAACACCTCTGTGTGCCAACATGCCAGGGGCAGTCGCGGTCCTAGCACTACTAATTGGTCCCCCGGTAAGGAGGAGGCGGGCACGTGAGAGGATATACCGCACGCGCATGAGCCTCTTTGGCATGGGTGATGAGGAGGTGTATCGCCTCTTCAGATTCAGCCCAGATGCAATACTTGAACTAACCACAACCCTGCAGGATGACATCAGCAGCAAGACACACCGCTCACAAGCAGTGCAGCCACTGGTGAAGGTACTGGCAACACTCCATTTTCTTGCAAGTGGATCATTCCAGCGTACAAGTGGAGTGGTGGCTGGGATGTCACAGTCCTCCATGAGCAGATGTGTGCACCAGGTTGTCCCTGCAATCCTCAGACGCATGTCCAACCACTTCATCAGACCCACCACAGAGGAGCTGCGGCTGAAGGCAATGACAGATTTCTACAACATTGCAGGATTCCCACGCACTGTGGGGGCCATTGATTGCACACATGTGGCCCTACAGCCCCCCAGTGCCACAGAGCACATATACCGCAATCGGAAGCATTGGCATTCCATCAACGTACAGGTAATAGCCGATGCCCAACACCTCATATGGCACGTCCGTGCCAAACACCCCGGATCCAGCCATGACAGCTTCATATACAATCAGAGCCCCATCCCAACGGAATTCGAACAGAACGTGTATGGGGACAGCTGGCTGGTTGGTGAGTGACATGGGTGGCAGGCATGACTGTCCCCTCCCATGATGCACACATCACAAGGGGCACAAGCATGACTAACATCCTCCTGTCTTTTCCCTTCCAGGTGACTCGGCATATGCACTGGGACCCCATCTAATGACTCCTTTCCGGAACCCCCAAACCAGAGGAGAGAGAAGATACAATGAAGCACACATCAAAACCCGTGCAGTGGTGGAGCAAACATTTGGGCTCCTGAAGTCCCGTTTCCGATGCCTGGATAAGTCTGGGTGTGCCCTATTGTATTCCCCTACCTTCGTGTGTCAGATCATCGGTGCATGTTGCATTCTGCACAACTTTGCCATGAGAAAAGGCCTGCAGATTGACATACGTGATGACCTGACCCCCCAACCAGACAATCCCCCCTGCCAGAGGAGAACCAGTCTGCTGATGGAAGAGCAGTCAGGAGGGTCCTCGCCGTAGGCATCTTTGGACAATAAACAAATACATTGATCACACGGACAATGCACGCATGCACACCACTGATGTCCCTAGATCACACACACCACATGCACATCTCATTGGATTAGCCCAAGTCCAACATGTAGGACTTGGGAGCAGCAACACCGCGTCAAGGCCCCAATGGTGTCGATGTCCATTCATACACCATTCACACGTCATTCACACAGCCGTGGGGATAACTTCTCCACCACGGCCGAGGGTGACACCCCTTACTGGCAGGAGTGCCACCCCCTCACATTCACACACCATTCACACTGGAACGTGTGCAGTATCAATAAAAATAAAAAGCTCATAACCTGAGCAAAATCACCATGAGAAAGGGCTTGCAGATTGACATATGTGATGACCTGACCCCCCAACAAGACAGTACCCCCCTGCCTGAGGCTACCTCATCTGCTGATGGTACAGCAGTCAGGAGGCGCCTCGTGGAACGAATCTTTGAACGTTAAACACACACATTCATTATGGCACACAGACAATGCATGCATGCACACCACTGTGGTCCCTAGATTACACACAACACATCTTCATCACATTGGATTAGCACCAGCCCAACATGTAGGACTTGGGAGCAGCAACACCGCGCCAAGGCCCCAATGGTGTCGCTGTCCATTCATACACCATTCACACGTCATTCACACAGTCGTGGGGATAACTTCTCCACCACGGCCGAGGGTGACACCCCTTACTGGCAGGAGTGCCACCCCCTCACATTCACACACCATTCACACTGCAACGTGTGCAGTATCAATAAAAATAAAAAGCTCATAACCTGAGCAAAATCACAAATAAAAAAGCTCATAACCTGAGCAAAATCACAAATAAAAATGCTCATAACCTGAGCAAAATCACAAATAAAAAAGCTCATAACCTGAGCAAAATGACAAATAAAAAAGCTCATAACCTGAGCATAATCACAAATAAAAAAGCTCATAACCTGAGCATTAATGAAAAAAACAAAATAAATAAAAAACATCATCTGGGATGCCGGGGGCTCCTTCTGGTGGCCCCTCTCTGGCTCCTCAGCTGCCTGGATGGAGTGGGTGGGGGTGGGGGGGCATCTGGAGGTGGCTGATCCCCGGGTGGGCCACTCCTGGCAGGTGTGGCCTGCCTGCCCTCCAAGGCCATGGCTATCCGGCCGAGGTAAGAGTTTGTCTGGGCCTGCATCCTGAGCTGCCGGGTGACCTGGTAATGCTGGGCCCACTGACTCTGCCTCCCCTGGTCCCGGATGGCAGCAGTGTTTGCCTGGACGGCTGCAGTGAGGTGCCTTATATCAGCCTGCACCTCCCCCAGATTGGTCACCACTGCAGCGCAGTTGCAGCTGACATCCTGCACTGCATTAGATATCTGGGCCACGGAGCACAGGTTGTCAGCCACTCTGTCCAGGTGCCCAATGATGTCCCCCATTTGCTGGGTCTGCCTGGCGTGGTCCCTCGCCACCTGGTCCTGGACCAGATCAGAGACCCCCCTGGTCTTCCAGGTGGCCTTCCTGGGGCCAGTAGATGGTTGTCCCCGGGGGGATGAAGTCGCCCTTGAGGGGCTTCCTAGGATGGGGGAGGGGATTACAGAGGCCCCTGCCGAAGGGGAGGACTCCTCCAAAAATAAAATAATGTCCTGCTCTGCCACAACAGGCTCCTCTTCAACCACCTCTGCAGGTGAGGTGTGGGCACTCTCCTCCACCTCGGTCTCTTCACCACCCAGGGGCTCGGGCACAGGATGCCGTTGGGGGATTGGGGTGGACTGGCCGCCAACAGATGATGGCCCAGCTCCGTCATCTTTGGGTGACACAAAGCACACACATGTTGGGTGGTCCCACACACTTGGTACCCTCCCCCCCCCCACATGCAACACACCAAAAAGGGGGTAAAAATCACTTACCTGTCCTGGAGCCTTCCTCCATGGAGTCATATCCCGGGACCGCCTCCAACTGCTCCCTGTCCAGGCAGCGGGCGACCACCTCCTCCTCCGTGGTCAGGCTGACCGCACATTGGGGTCCACCCCCCGTGCCCCTCTCATGCTTTCTAATGGTGGCCACCTTGCCCCGGACCTTGCGCCTCAGATCATTGATCTTCTTGCCAATATCGGCAGCAGTCCGGGTGGAGTACCCCAAAATATTTACTCTGGCAGCAATGCTTGCCAGGATGGCCTGCTTCCTCTCCCGGCTGGTCTTTCTGCTTTTCCTGCCATGGAGGACATCGTTGTGGGTCTCCATAGCCGAAATTACAATCGAGACCTCCTGGGCATTAAAATTGAGGTTCCTCCTCTCTTTGGGGGGAGCGGGAGCAGCCATTACAGAGCAAAAGTAACTTCCCTGGGGTGGGGGGAAACGGAAATACTTTTGCGCCGGAATGGCGCTTCCGCTGGCGCTTTTATACGCGCAACGGAACACATTGCGCTGACGTTTCCCGTGAAGTGGTGCCGACGGAAGTTGTGAGCATGCGCACAGGGGGGCGAGTGGAGCCTCACTCACTGAGCATGCTCCGTGGATGATGCGCTGAACGTAAGCCTCTGAGCTGGGCTCCGCCCATCATTTACATATGATCACACCCACTTCCACTTGCGTCGGGTTACGCCAGCGCATTTTCGTTACTCCGGCGCAACTTTAGGAGTAAGTGCTATGTGAATAACAGTGCTTGCTCCTAAAGTTTCGGCGGAGTAACGTAAATGAGAAACGTTACTCCAACTTAAAGATTCGCCCATCTACCTGAATCTGGCCCTATATGTAGAAATTGATACATTGTCTGAGGACTCTGATACATTGTTTGAACATTCACTATTTGCACTATTGAACTTATTTTGTGTTTGAACTTTTTACACACATATTATCATATTATCATGTTGGCACAAGTTGAAATCACATTGCACATTTGCACTTTAAAGGGGTTGTAAAGACAAAAATATTTTCCTCTTAAATTAAAGTCTGACAGTAGCTGATAAAGTAAAAAGTAATGTTTTGCATTATAACTAGTTTGATACCTGTTGAATCGAGCTGTTTTATTCACCTCTGTCACTCCTGAATCGTTATTCTCACTGACTTCATGGTTTGCGGTGCGCATTCATTCTTGCTACATCACGGCCTGATGGGAACTACAGTTCCTATTAGGCTTAGCCTCCGAGCCTGTGAGGGTTAAGAGAGCATCTTCACGCAGGACTGTAGTCATAGGGAGGGGGTGAGCACATTCTGCTTTCCACCATGCAGGTGCTAGTGGAAAGCAAGAAGAGGAGAGACAGGAAATGGCATTTTCAAACCTGTATTTCTGTGTTTTGGAAGTCAAAAGGAAAAACGAGGTAAGTGATATTTAAATGCTCTAGCTTACAGCAATCAATTGATCTAATAAAAAACTAACCTTTAGTGTTCCTTTAAGGCCGGGTTCACACTAGTGCGACGCAACACTTGTCCTACTTTGGATCTGACTTTGCCCTGCGACTTGAAACCAACATATGTCCGACTTTCAATGAACAGGGATCTGACTTGGATCCCTGCCAATGCCAGGCACTGTGTTTGAATCTTGAGGGGAAACTCCACGCCAAATTTTAAATAAAAAAACGGCATGGGTTCCCCCTCCAGAAGCATACCAGGCCCTGGTATTTTAATACTTTTTTTTATATCTATACACAAATGTTTTGCCTTTCACTTTTATTTAAACTGTTTTACAAGGTGATTGGGAGAGAAAGCCTTGCATTACTGTGTGGAGTTACAGACAGAAGGACAGGAAGTGAGGATTTCTCAGAAGAAATAAGGACATTTAAAGGCAAAATCGAAGGATGAGGTAAGTGAAGGAGGACTGCACTAAGGTAAAGGAAGCTATTTAGGAAAAAAATTGTACCTTTACAACCCCTTTAATAAGGTGACCATATTTTTAAAATTAAATCCGGGGACATATTTTTTCTTTACTAGTAATGGCTGCAATCAGCGACTCTCTGCCCGTCGCTGCCCGCCTTACAGCCTCTCAAGTCTTATGCCGCGTACACACGGTCGTTTTTTGCGATTAAAAAAACGACGTTTTTTGTGAAGTAAAACACGACGTTTTTGAAACGTCACTTTCAAAGACGATGTTGCATACACACCATCGTTTTTTTCACAAAAAACGAGGTTACGTTCACCACACTTTTCCATTGAAGCTCGCTTCATAACTAGCTTCTGGGCATGCGTGGGTTGAAAAACGTCGTTTTAAACGACGTTTTTGCTACACACGGTGACTTTTTGTGAAACAAAAAACTACGTTTTGAAAAATGACACAGAAAATTCAAGCATGTTGGAATTTTTTTTTGGTCGTTTTTTTTAAGACAAAAAACAACGTTTTGCCCACACACGATCAATTTAAATGACGTTTTAAAAAACAACGTTTTCTTTCATCGCAAAAAACGACCGTGTGTACGCGGCATTACTCTCTGGGCCCCGGCTACTACTGGGTGGGGAGCGGGGGAAGATCATTCCGCCAGGGAAGGCAAGGAGATAGGTAGGTGCCTGGCCAGGATTTGAGCCAAGGCAGAAGAACATGCAAGCGAAGCTGAATGTGCATGCGCCCGGAACTGAAGAAATATTCCCTCTGCTCCGACCAGCACATGATCATCAGAAAAGGGCACAGATAATGGGAAAAATACACCCCCCTAAGCTAGTAGGCCCAGGCGGAGCGGGGGGGTGTAATTTAATTTTTTTTATTTTAATTCCGCACTGACTGTCTTTGAAATTGCCCCTGCCCCTTATTAAATCCAATCTGGGGCCAAAACCAGGGACAAACTTGGTCCGGGGACAGTGTCCTCTATCAAGGGACTGTCCCCTGAAACTGGGGATGTCTGGTCACCCTACCCTTTAACCTACAGCAATTATTTGGTGAATGTCAGATGTACTGCCTTATAAATAAACCACAAAGAGTATTGGCAATGAGCACATAATCTGAGCTATTACATATTTTAGAATGTTTTCGCATGATTGCTATTTTATGTTTTTGTTATTGTATTAAAGAGTGGAATTTGAAGGTTCCCCCAGGAGCATAACAAACACTGTCATGGACAATGCAAAAGCAATCAAGCAATCTATTATATGCCACTGTTTCAAATAGAAATAAATAGTGTATTGTATTTTATACTTTCAACATAGAAAATTAAAACAGAAGTAAAGAATTGTGTTGGTTAATCACAAAAAATTAAGCTCTACATCGCTCAATGCACTAGGCCTGTTTATCTAATGGTGAGCTAAGACATCAGCCTCCCAGCAAGTCCAGTCTTTAAAGTGGACTTTCAGTAATTTTTTCACCTTTTCATCTATTAAATCTTCTACCCTTGTTGTTTTAACTGTGGATAGTAAAAAAAAAATTCTGCCAGTAAATACATTATGCAACCCACTTCCTGTTTCTTGTCTGGTCATTAGCCTAGGCATATGACATCATGCACAGCTCTCTCTCTCTCTAAAGCCCCATACACACTATCAGTTTTCCTGCAGGTTTTTCTCTTCAGGTTTAGTGCAAGGGCCTGTCTGATTGCATACGAATTGAAACTCTTATGGTTTGACCTCATATTAGATGGTTTTGGTAACCCTGAAGAGAAAAACCTGCAGGAAAACTGATAGTGTGCATGGGGCTTAACTCTCATGAGAGTTCACCAGGAAGGGCGGGGGAATGAGTCATAAGAGTGCCAGGGCTGCAGAGCTAGAGCTGTGCCTCTGTGTGTCTGTGTAAATCCAGGAAGTGAACAGACAGCAGCTTCAGCTGCCCACAGTTAAAATAGATGCAGCCAGACTCAGTGGAGGGAGATTTCTGCAGCATATTTGGACCATGGACCACCTTTCCACGCGCTGTTCCCGCCGGCATTTGATAGAAGTGGCAAACGGGTGCGAGGAGGAGAAATTAAAATAAAGGAAGCGTGTGGGACTTTGAGTGAGGCAAGGACCAGGGGCAGTCACAAGCCTCCATCCCTGGGGTAATGGAAAAGGGGAGAGCGGGACTTTGAATGAAGCAAGCAGTTATCAGTGAAGGGTCAAGGCAAGGTACATTTATTGAATACCATACAAGTTCATACAGTTCAATAAATAATGTCACGGTAAAGTTCATATATACAAAAGGGAATATGATAATACATGACAGTGAAAGGGGATCATCCCTACATATCCTGAGAAATTCCCATTGTAAAAATTCATTAGAACTCATGGTCATCACAGACTGTATATATGAATCAAGTGGTTGGCACAGTCGCTGTAAACATAGAGTATGTAAGTTTTAGGGTCACTACCATGCAACAGGGATCAGAGGTAAGCATATGTCCCAAGTCCCATGGAGGAGGAGAAATTGTGCTGCCCCTCTCCTCCTGCCCTCGAGCTTCCGCTGTCGGGAGAGGGCTCTGTTTCCTTTCCATTTCCCCTCCCTCCTTTGGTCAGCAGCATGGAGAGCGACTGTGTCTCTATGTAAAGAGAGCAGCTGGGGGATCTTCTTTCCCCCTTCTCATGCTGCTGTACTGTACTCCTTCCTATTGGGCAAAAGACAAAAGGAGCACAAAAGAGGATCATGGGGTATGTAGTCTCGAGGACTGGCCCATTGCAAGCCTAAGAGGGATACTGCAGCGCCAAGCATGCCCAACTGAAAGGGAGAGATTGAAAGAGAGAGAACAAGGCTATGGATGGTAAGTGACAATAGACATCTGGCAGGAGATGACGGTGGTAAGTGACGTATTCCATCTGGCAGCTGGTGATGTGGTAAATGACACGTAGCATCTGGCAGCAGGTGATGGTGGCAAGTGACACTTGACATCTGGCAGCAGGTGAAGGTAGTAAGTGACATGTTGCATCTGGCAGCAGGTGAAAATGGCAAGTGACACACTGCATCTGGCACCATGTGATGGTGGCGAATGACACGTGGCATCTAGCAACTTTTGGTAGATGACAAGTAGCATCTGGCAGCAGGTGACAGTGGCAAGTGACACATGGGATCTGGCAGCAGGTGATGGTGGTAAATGACACATGGCATCTGGCAGCAGGTGATGGTGGCAAGTGACATGTTGACCTGAGCCCTGTGCTGATAATCAATACAGGGCTCTTTACAGAGGGAATGGTCACTTTTTTATTTTTCCGCGATCTGCAGTAAAAAGCAGCACACACAGGAAATATAGTTGACTCCCACTGACACTGACCCTTTCTTTACACCCAGGAGGGCCCAGTTTGCCATCTTCACCCTGGGCATCAAATGACCTTGTCCCAGCACTGAGTACATCCCTCACATTTCTATAAATATTTTATTATATCTTTTCATGTGATAAACACTGAAGAGATTACACTTTGCTACGATGTAGAACCTTGAAAACAATCGGAAAGGCCCGGGGACAGCTCGGCTGAACTCGGAAAACCGAGGGCGCCCCCCCACCTTAGGCCAAACGCAGTACTGCACAGCACTGTGGCTTGAATCCTGCTCGTGTTGTGAGAGAACACTCACAAACCGAGTGAGGATTTAAAAAAATACAGTGCATGTATTGCGAAAGGCTCATTAACCGTGTTATTCGCAATCCGAGGTTCCACTGTGTTTTGGGACCATTGTCATTTATACAGCAAT
The DNA here is from genome assembly GCA_029574335.1 of Rana kukunoris. Taxonomy (NCBI): domain Eukaryota; kingdom Metazoa; phylum Chordata; class Amphibia; order Anura; family Ranidae; genus Rana; species Rana kukunoris. The sequence goes on along the minus strand of CM056051.1, from coordinate 295,568,986 downwards.
CAGTGCTATACAAGCACTGATGTCTGTGTAATTGCAGTCGAAATCGGGAATGACAAGCGGGCGTGAAATAGTGCGAGTTCAGCTCCCACAGCCCAGTGTGAGCCTTGGCTTTAGGTTTGTTTTAAAAAAAAAAAACGTCATACGTGCCTCCTCTGTGCAGTTGGTTTTGCACAGAGTGACCCTGATCCTCCTCTTCTGGGGTCCCTTAGCAGCGCTCCGGGTCCTCCTCTTCTTGAGTGCCCCGTGCGGGCGCGCTCCCGTGTCCTGCTGCTGCATCCATTTGCACAGACAGCAGGACTCGGTCCCGCCCCCAGCTTAATTGGATTTGATTAATAGCGCCAGGGCTTTTTTTCTGGGGGAACTTGGGGGAACTCAGTTCCACCAGCTTTGGCTCAGACCCTTTGGTGCCCGCTCACCACAATCACTTATGAACACAGAAGTCTGGTTTCTGTGTTTACAAGTGACTGCTTTGTAACCCCCTGAACTCTGCACACTGTATGTAATGCAATTCTGGTATTTAATGCCCCTTTAAGACCCTTCTACAGTTTGTGAAATCTGAACGGGTCGTGGTTGAGTTCCTGCACCTATTTTTTAAGAAAAAAAGCTCTGAATAGCGCTGCTATTGTTCTATCCAATCAGGACCCAAGACACTGGCTGGAGCTGGTGTGCTTGTGTCCGTAGCTGGAAAAATCGGGTTCAGGTAAGTAAAGGGGGGGGGGGGGGGCTGTTGCATCACAGGAGGTTTTTACCCTTAATGCATAGAATTCATTAAGGTGTAAATACCTTGAGGGTTTACAACCCCTTTAATGACTTGGAAGAGCATAGATAAGCGATTACACTATGAATGGATTATAAACCCGTGTGCACATTCATTCTTTTATATAGCAATCCCTGAATCTATCAAAGTGATTGTACAACAATGTCCAGTGTGTATGGTAAGGTCCTAGTTTGCCCTGCACTTTAAGGGGTTGATCACAGAGCGTAGACCCAAAACAAACCAGCAGCTCCTCGGGGGGTAGTGCTACACTGCTTTGGGAGCAGAAGAAAAAATCATATGAAGAAATTTAAAATACTGTATATTGTGACCAGCTCACAAGTAACAACATTCACCTACGCCAAACTAAAAGGCATGTAAAAAAAAAAAGTGCTATCCTGTCTATGCAGCATAGGTATTTTTTTCTATCACTGGGCTCTCTATTCCAAGATTTTGATTATGGAATCTCATAATCTAAGCACCAAAATGTGCTAATACATAATATAATAACTCCCAAGTAGGGATGAGCCGAACACCCCAGCGTTCGGTTGGCACCAGAACCGTCGAACAGTCCGATCGTTCGCACAAACATTTAGAACCCCATATGGGACTCGAACGTTCGAATTCAAAAACGATAATTTTAAAGACAAATATTCAAGTTATTGTTGGAAAACGTCTTTCAGAACCCAGGTCTTGTCCCAGGGAACATGTATCAATGGAAAAAAGTAGGGCTGTGCAAATTAACTTTTAATTAATCGATTAATCTTTAATTTTTTTGATCGATCAAAATCTTTTTGATCAATTAAAATTCTCTTGATTGGTACTCGCCTCTCCGCCGGCTTCTGGGCCTTCAGGGAGTTCCGTCGGAGATCTGGTAAGGTCACGGACACCGGCGGGGCTTGCCGTGTCCACCCGAAGGGCTCCTTTGCTGTGCCTTCATATCTGCATGCCGGTGGAACCTTACTATCTGTCACACGCAAGGGCTGTTACACTTCCCTCTATCACTTCCCTCTATCAACCTGGGATTCTACAGCCATCCAATGGGAGTTGTGATAGTTCCCTTCACGGGACATCTACATGCCGACGGACTGATGTTAACCTCTCCTCATCTGGATTCAGCAGTGGTATCGTTGTACACATTTGTATACCAGTATCATACTTAGCTGCATGTTTTTATGACTACTTTTGGTACCGCTTGGTATTACTCGCTACATCAATTTTATCTCCAGTGCAATATTTATTTGGTTACCTACTTGAAGACTATAAAAGTTTTAGTGCTATTTCCATCGAGCGCTGCCCTTGTGTGATTTTTGTATCCTGCTATCCATTTTTCCAGTGGTTGGTAGCTGCACTGGGAATCCGCCTGCAAGGAGATCAGCTAAAAGTGGTTGGATCTGTATGTGCGTTATAGTTAATCGAAATTATTCGATTAATCGATTAAAAAAAAAAACGATTGATCGAACACAAAAATTTTGATCAGTAACAGCCATAGAAAAAAAGTCTTAAAAACGGTTGTTTTTTCAGGAGCAGGACTCCTGAAAAAACGACCGCTTTTAAAACTTTGTTTTCATTGATAGTAGTATCAATGGAAAAAAGTTTTAAAAACGGTCGTTTCGTTTCACTCGAATTTGCCGCGAACGATCGTTTTTGTTCGAAATTCGCCGAACGATCGAACGGACGATGTTCGAGTCGAACATACGTTCGTTTCGAATGCAAAGCTCATCCCTACTCCCAAGGTACAATTGCCTGAGACCTTTTACAAATTAAGCTTTTATTCCTACATGGAAGGCACATTTAAAAAGATCCAAAATAAAACCAGGTAGGCCAAGACATAGATTGTGCACATTAGGGCGCTGGAACATACTTGTAATAGCAAAACACACTTGTTAGCAAGTTCCACATTTATCCAAAGTGGCCAGTGTGTGATAGGCCCAAAACCTTGCACTGAGAAGGAGCAGTAAAGCACAATTATTGGTTAGTATCTTAAAGCAGGAATCAGACCCAACACATGTAATGAGAAAATATGGCTGTCCCAATGTACATTCAGTATGTAGCCAATGTAGCCAGCTGCTGGACTACAGAAACATAGAGAAGGAGACATTGGGGTTGATTTACTAAAGGCAAATCCACTTTGCACTACAAGTGCACTTGGAAGTGCAGTCACTGTAGATCTGATTTTATCATCCAATCATGTACAAGCAAAAAAGTTTTGTTTTTTTTCCCTTGCATGTCCCCCTCAGATCTACAGCGACTGCACTTCCAAGTGCACTTGTAGTGCAAAGTGGATTTGCCTTTAGTAGATAAACCCCTCTGACCTCTCTACAGTCAGTTTTATTTTCACTTTCTACAGCTATGTTGAATGTTGTATTGCCCTATCCCCTACAGTCAGAAGGGGGAGCGCTATAGCAAGAAAAGCCTATTGGCTTCTATGCAGAACCCACAAGGATCTTGGGAGCTGAAGTCCAATACATCAACAATAGAATGGGATGCATAGTCCCTTACACTACAGTTCTCATAGCACACTGAGGGAGAGGGGGAGTCGTGGAATAGCATTTACCGGACTCCACTGGAAATGTCATTCTCTTGGCAGCACGGGAGTCCATGTGAGTACATAAGTCTGTGTGTACACATGTCAGTGGGAGATAGGGTGACCATGTGTCCCGGATTGTCCGGGACAGTCCCGCATTTTGCAGGTCTGTCCCGGGCACCTTCATTCCAGGACAATACAGTGTCCCGGAATGAAACTGACACAGCCACCCCCCGGGGCCAATCTGATGCCCCCAAAAAAAGCTGCCACATCACCACTTTACTCACTGACAGTACTTGTCCTGACCGGGAATGCCTGGAGGAGCACAATCCCCGCCCCCTGCTTGTGATTGGAGAAATCATAAATCCCGCCTCTTGTGTCCAATCACTGTGCTGTAATTCGTTACAGCACATGCTGATTTTTCAGAAGGGGGGGTGTCCCTGAATGGTAGTTTGGAAATGTGGTCACCCTAGTGGGAGACCAGACTGACATGTGCTTAAGGCCTGATAGTGGTGACACAGGAGTGGTGCTGCAAGTACCTTAGCAATCTTGCCCTTGCTGCTGGAAGACTGAAGTGATCTCTCACCCTTCCCCCTTTATAGTTACTGGAAGCAGGACACTTTGTATGCTGGCTTACCAAGACTATGTAGGTGCTGTGTACTGTCGTTAAGTGCACCAACTAAGGTTATTGGCCCCAAATATAGTTGACCGAAGAACACCATAAAGAACTGCCCACCTATAAAGCCACTCTACAATCCCCCCATCTACTACTCCCATAAAGGGTACCTTCGTTCAGTTAGCTTTCACCTAGAACAGTCACCCATAATGCACTTTGACAGTATATTCTCACAGTAAATATAATTATATTACTGTCCATATTACTTGCTGCACTTATGGTGATCTTGCTGCTGTTTATGCTGATCCTGATGTATAGTGTACTTCTGACTACTGATCATACCATATGTTTAGTTGTACTATATTGCTATTACACTTTCTTGCCTTTACCAACATAAAAAACAAAAAGGCAAGTCTCAATGTATTTTCACAGAATATGATTGCTAATGATAATTTGTTTGGTGTCTGATTCCTGAACCAGCATCATTACTGTGTACCTGGTACTGCCTTCAGTGGTTCTGTGATACTAAGTTAAGAGATCAAAGCTTGCAGTATGTCAGAGGGGCTGAAGTCATTGAGGAGGCAAAGAACAGAGAACACATCCTATCCAGTGGCTCCTGCGGTGGTAGTTTTATACACATATAAATCCAAAGAAGATTTTTACATTGACAAATCAGCACATTAGAGGTTATTTACTAAAGGCAAATTCACTATTCACTACAAGTGCAAACTGAAATGCCAAGTGCACTTGGAAGTAAAGTTGCTGTAGATCCGAAGGAGGCATGCAAGGAAAATAAAAACATACAATTTTAGCTTGCAAATGATTGGATGATAAAATCAGCAGGGCTTCCCCTCATTTCAGATCTATCCCTCAGATTTACAGAGACTGCACTTCAAAGTGCACTTTGCATTACAAGTGCAAACTACAAGTGCAAAGTGGATTTGCCTTTTGTAAATAACCCCCATTGTTCTGTAAGATTAATATCCAGCTAATGCAATTCAGATTTAAAATGCATTCTAGTTTGAATGTTATGAAAGTAACTGAAAAAATTAGATTCCCAGGGCATCTAACCTTTGTATTACATTGGTTTCAAGCCAAGGTAAAGTTCATCTAAAGGCAAGGGCCCGAGTATGTGTACAATTCAGATGAAGAATGACAATTTTGTGTAATATTTATATCCATGGTTTTCAGGGGAAAACAACAAGCATGTTTCCATTTAAATCCCATTGAAGTTGAAAGGAGGAAATAAATCACTTAACAGTAACCTTATTTAGCATCACCATCTCTGTCTATGTGTCGAGAACAAAAAAATTAGACCATAGCAATACAAGCTTTTCTTTGGTTGCATTTGTACACATACTTAATTAAAAAAATATAACGTGTACAATTGAGGACACAGCTGGGTGGATTTATGGAATGCTTATTTAGTAAAATTAATGTTCACTTAGTAAATAGGGTGAAGCTTTGTTCATTTTATACCCAATCCTGTGCCAGGCAAAATAAAGGAATCAAGTTTTGCATGCAGTCAACACAGCTTTTCCTAAGCTAAATGGAAGCCCTCCAAGTACGCATTTATCTAACAGTGTACTTCACAGAGATGGTAAATAAATAAATTACTGTAGGTCATGGGACAAGTGCTGTTTTCATCAGTATTGTAATTTAAAGCTCTATGCTCAGGGCCAGGACTGGGGGGGGGGGGGGGAATAATTGCCATGGGCGCAATCTTTCTTGTGGGAGCCCGAATTGCAAGCTTCACCATGCATAGTTACATAGTAGGTAAGGTTTAATAAAGACAATAGTGTATTCAGTTCAACCTGTGTAGGTTCACATGTGTCAGTATCTATAATTATTTCCCATATCCCTGTATGTTGTGTTCTTTAAGATGCACATCCACGGGTCTCTTAAAATATCCATACTCCCCACAGCCACCACCAATTGTGGAAGAGAGTTCACCATCATTATTGCCCTGACAGTGAAAAACCCGCTGCGCAGTTTCAGGTTAAACAGCTTCTCCTCCAATCTCATAGTGCTGGGATCGCCATTAAGGTATTTGTAAATCGTTCTCATATCTCCTCTCAAGCTTTGTTTCTCCATATATACTGTAGATATATAATAGAATTTGTGTTTGCAGTCGTTCCTCGTAATTGAGGCCCTCCACACCCCATTGGTTTTGTTGCCCTTATTTGGACTCTCTCCAGTTTACGCACATCCCTTCTGAGGACTGGTGACCAGAACTGGACAGAATACTCCAGATGTGGTCTAACCAGTGGTAGGATTATTACAGTTCTCCACATTAAACCTCATTTGCCATGCACTGGCCCACTCCATCATTTTGTTCAGCTCTTTCTGTGAAATTTCTAAATCCTGATGTCATTGCCCTGTTTTTGTGTCACCCGCAAACACTGAGATTGAGCTATGTATCCCTTCCTTTATATCATTTATGAATAAATTGAATATAATTGGTCCAAGACAGAACATTGGTGTACCCCACTTATCACTCCGACCACTCTGAGTACATGTTATTTATCACTACCCTTTGGACACGCCCCTGTAACCTGTTTTTTTACCCAAGAAAAACCTATGGTTCATTGGCAAAATCCAGGTGCACTAAATCCACAGTCCTTCCCCTGTCTAGATGGCAGCTCACTTTCTCGTAGAATGGCAAGAATGACCTTTCGTAAACCCATGCTGATAACTACTTATGATATTTTTTTTCTCAGTACATTTTTGGATATAGTCCCTTATCACCTACTCCAATAATTTACAAATGATTGATGTTAGGCTGACTGTACTTTCCAGGGATTTGTCTCTGACCTTTTTTGAATATTGGTACATTATTACCAATTGGCTTTTCTTCAATCAGCTGGTACAAATCCTGTCAGTATGCCATCCACAAAGATCAAGAACAATGATTATAACCTGAGTTCTCTGAGGACTCTCGGGTCTATGCCATCTGGTCCTGGTAATTTATTTGTATTAAGTTTATCAAGTTTTTCCTTCACTCCGGCCGACTTTGTTCCTAACAGTACTGTCGCAGTCAATATACCCATCGTTTTCCTACGTAAAAACTGAGGGGAAGAGGGCATTTAGTACAGTTGCCTTCTCTGTGCCCACATAAAAGAAAAGGATTGGGAGGATGGTTACGGATGACAATGTGCTCTGATTTTGCCCCTTTACTGTTAACCTCTCTGGTGGTTTGATTCCTTCTGGTTTTAGGTGCTGAAAGCGGTACAATTATTTTGCATGGAAATTTGGCGTTTTATATTGTAGGCCTGTAATTCTTAGGAATAACACACATAAATCTGTCCAAACAAGAGTCTAGTGGACATCAAGGGTATGATGAAGTTTAAAACACAAAATCATAAATTATAATATATTAAATAACTATAAATAATTATAACAAATAATAATGTAATTATAATAAAAATTATTCAATGACGTAATTAAATAAAAAACACTGAAATTTGCTCAGTTGCCGAATTGTCGCTGTCATTATTTTTATTGTTTGATGATGAATTTCCCCACAAATCGCTATCGCTCAAATCTGCAAGTGATTATAATTTATTACCGTTGTTTTCAAGCTGGTCTAAAAGCACTTTTGATGTAAAGGGACACTTTTTGGTTGCTATGGACAATCTCCAGTTTCCAGGCAGAAAGAACAGTTTTTTATTATAGAAATTTCATGCAGGACACTGGGCAGACCACTAGGAACAAAGTGGGTATGTAATTATTTGATACAGTACTGTAATCTGTAAGATTACAGTATACTGTATGTGTATTGCGTGTTTCACTTTTTGAATATTGCACCAAACTCCGTCCCTGTGCGTCGTAATGTCGCAGGGAACAAAGCTCGGCACTGTGAATCGAGCGAGAAGACACAGCGGAGGAGCCCGCACACACAGCGGGACACATCACAGGATCCAGGGACAAGGTAAGTAACTTCCCCCTGTATCCTGCAATGCAATCCCGAGTCAGGCTCGGGGATAACGCTTTTGGTATGAAAAATTCACCCCGAACCAGACTCGGGAATACCGCTAAGGAGGTTAATGTCTTTAAAAAATGTCTTTGTATTTTTTTTACTCACCTTCGCTATATATCTTTCATAGTCTTTTTTGGCCACCCTGATTCTTACACTTCTTATTGCAATCCTTGTAGTGTTGGAATGCTGACAGTGACCCATCCCTTTTTTTCTCTTTAATGAGGCTTTTTACATTATGGTTTAGCCACCCAGGTTTCACCGTCACTCTTCTATATTTATTGCCCATTGGAATGCACTTTGTGATACTTTTGTTTAACCCTTTAACTGCCTGGTCCGTACATCGTACAGATCTACAGAAGTGTTTGTAGGTGGCCAAGTCTGTACACTGTAAGGACCTCATTTATCCCTCTGCTATAAGCTCATGGTCCCTTCAATGACCGTAAACGTATAGCAGTATCGTTCGGCAGACTCTTGCTGATCAGAGTTATAAAATTGTTCAGCAATTACAATCTGCTGTTAATTATTAACACCTCATCGGGGAATCTGTCTTCTGATCCCTGCAGAGCAGGCAGATGATAGGTCCGTGTCTGCTCTGAAAATGCAGAGCAGACACGGAAGTAGCCTGCTATTCTCTATGGGGCAGTCTGATGGAAATGGTCCATCCGATCAGATCTGCTAGAATCTAGATGGATGGGGAATGGGATCCACATCCCTCTGTTTTTAGTGGACTGGGCTGGATCGGATTTTAGTGTATTTTTTAGCAAAAATATTAATTTGATAAACATTTGCTCAAATATCACTCTGCCATAAAAATCAATAGCACCTTCTTGTTATTCTACTGGCCATGTGTGTTCCAGAAAAAGTAGTGTTTGGGGGGTCTTTTTCACTTACAGCTTTCAGAATTTGTAAAGGGAAAGCCTCCAGATTGTCGAAGAAACTTTTGCATACCTCCGATTTTCACTATTTCTCAAAAAGGCGCAATTTAAAATTTACAAACATTTGTTATTTGTTAACTCAATACAAGTTAAGCAGTTATATTTAGTAGAAATTTAGCAGGAATCTTGTCAAATTTGCTGTGTTTGTATCTGTTAACAATGATTTTAGTGTATTTTTAGCAAAAATATTGCTTTGATAAACATTTGTGCTAATATTGTGGGGCCGTAAAAATCAATAGCACCTTCTTTTTATACTACTAGTCCTATGCTTTCAGAAAACATATGGTTTGGGAGATCTTCCACACATTCTGACTACTGTAAGGGAAAAATATAAACCTTCAGATTTTTTGAGAAATTTGGATATTTACACGTTTGCATCTGTTCAATTTTCACCATTTTGCAAAAAGGAGCAATTTAAAAGTTACAACTATTTGTTATTTATTAACTCAAAATAGGTTAAGCTTTTATATTTAGTAGGAATTTTGTAAAAATTAGCTGTGTATTTATCTGCTAATCATGATTTTAGTGGATTTTTATCAAAAATATTGTTTTGATAAACATTTGCGCAAATATCGTGGGACATTAGAAATCAATAGCACCTTTTTTTTATTCTACTGGTTGTATGCTTTCAGAAAATATATGGTTGAAAGCTATAAGTGAAAAATAAAAATGCAAAGGAAGAATTGCAAAAATTGTCTGGCTACCTGAGTGTACAAAATGGAGCACAGGGCCTGGCAGCGAAAGAGTTAATATGCTCCTAAAGCATTCCCATTTTTCTTCCGTGGTCAGTGTATCTAGGATTTGGTCCCAATTGAAATCATGTAGTAATGACCGCAGTTCAGAAAAATTGGCATGTTTGAAATTTAGTGTTCTTGTGCTTCCCTCACGCCTGCTTTTTTCTATGTTTTACGTTGAATGTAATTATCATATGATAGCTAGATCCCAAGTTGTCCCGTATTTCCACATCTGAGATCAGACTAGTATCATTCTTAATTAATGAAGCTAGCAGGGCATTATTTCTAGTTGGGGAATCCACCAATTAGGACATGAAGTTGTCCTTTAAGACATTCATTAAATGACTGGTCTTTAATGAGTGAGCTGTCCCCTCTGCCCAGTCAATATTGGGATAATTGAAGTCCACCATTATGATGAAATTTCTAACTGTGATAGTAGGTCATGCTCCTCCTCCTTCTTCAGGTTGGGTGGCCTATAACATACCCCACTATTAATTTCCCACTTACTTATTTTCTTTAAAGTTCTACCCATACTGATTCCATCCCTCTCCCCTCATTCTATTCACAATGTCGCTCCTCTTTCATAACGCTTGCAAATTTTTTTAACATATAGACACACCCCTCCCCCTCTTCTACCTTCCCTGTTTTCCGATATAAGAAATATCCCTGTTTATTTGCCAGCCAATCGTGTGAGCTGTTAAACCAAGTTTCAGTTATTCCCACAAAATCTGATGGAATCTAGTCCGATGGATTTCAACACTACGACGTGCTTTTTATCCATAGGAAAAATTTAAAACATGTTCCATCACCGATGGAAAACAAACGAGGGGCCAAACTCGATCGGTTTGTCCGATGAAAACAGTCCATAAGTCCTCCTCATGTAATATCAGCTCCAGTTCCTCCATTTTGTCAGCTAGGCTCCTAGCATTTGTGTTTACGCCTCTCAGTGTTCTATAGGGGCATAATAACTTCCCCTTCGTTTTCCACAGGCTTTGTTTTTGAATTGTCCTTACATTCACCCCAGGGTGAAGTTACAGCTGTATTATCACTACTGACTCTGCTATTATTCTCTGTTCTCTATTGCTTACTCTGCTCATTACATGCAGAAGAAACTCTTCACCAATCACACACACCCCCCTGTGCCTTGACTTCTGTTACAGCCCACACACTGAGTTAAGGGTGTGCCCATTTTGTGCCTCCTCTCTGCAGTAGCATACCATTTTTTAGTAGACATGTGCAATTTTTTTAACACATTTTGACAATTAACGAAAACCAGTTTAATGAATGTTAAAGAATATTCGAAAATTTGCAGATTTGTAAATTCTAAATTAGAAACTTCATAATTTTAAACATTTGTACATTTGTAAATTTGTAACTTGAAAATTCGAAAACCCCAAAACACTAAAATCTGAAATAATAACTAACCATTAAATTATAGGTATTGATATTTCCCTTCAAATTTGGCTGTTAGTGAATGTAACGAATACAAGTTTATCCAAAGTTACAAATTACCGGCATAACGAATGCTGTATCTAAACGAATGGAACGTAATGAATTAATAATATATAATAATAATAATAAAAAGTTTTTATTAATATTAGTATTATTGTTATTATTTATTATTAATTTGTTCTGTTCCATCTGTTTAGATGCAGCATTCATTATTACGGATAATTTGTAAATTCAGATAAATTTGTATTCGTTACGTTCATTAACAGCCAAATTTGAAAGGAAATTCCAATAACTATAATTAAATAGTTAGTTATAGGGGGCGTGGCCGGATGTGATCGCGGCAATATGTGTCTTCTCTGAGCTCCGGCTGCCATCCGTTAATTACTCCTGTTTACAGCAGCCAGATTGATTATTTGGTTTGGTAGTGGTGTTACCTGGTTGGGGGACTTACTCAGGATCACGAAGATGTCCTCCTCGGCTTCAAAAAAGCGAGAGAAACAGCGCTTGCAGCCTCCGATGGACCAGCGGCAGCTTCGCTCCCAGGGCAGCATGGTGGCTGGCACCGCCCACGCCATCTTGGTTCCTAGCTCCTCCGCTCAGCGCGCCAAGTCTCTCCCAGGAAAGATGGCGCTGCAGCAGACCACGACACCGCGGGAGTCGGAGGTGTCTTCCCCCATACCACAGGAGATCGAGGTGGACACGGCAGCCATCACCAGACCTATCCTGGAGGCCATAGCCGCATCAAAGACTGAGCTGGTGGGTCGCATAGACTGTCTGGCGACAGAGTGCAATCTCATTCGCCATGACCTGGACAAGATCAGAGGTAGGCTGACCGCTGCTGAGGACCGTATCTCTGGGGTTGAGGATGTCTCCCATGCCCACAGCTCTCAACTGGCGAAGCTGCAAGTTGTGGTCCTATCCCTGCAACATAAGGCCGACGACGCCGAGGACAGACAAAAAAGAAATAACATTCGTGTGGTGGACCTACCTGAAGGAGCAGAGGGGGTGTCCACTGCCACCTTTGCGGAGCACTTCTTCAAATCCCTGCTGGGCTTGGGGGATCTTCCTCCCACATACATGGTTGAAAGAGCCCATAGAGTCCCCACTGCAGCTAGGCCTTTGGGCACTCCTCCGCGTCCATTTCTTGTCCGGTTCCTTAATTATAGGGGCCGTGACATGCTGCTGTCGGAGGCACGGAAGCACAAGGAGTTGAGATTTGAGAACGCAAAGATCATGCTTTTCCCGGATTTTTCAGCGGAGACACAGAAACTACGCCGCTCATTCACGGATGTGAAGAGGCGACTTAGAGAGAAGGAGCTAAAATACAGCATGTTGTATCTCCGCCGTCTCCGTGTGCAATACAAGGGATCGGTGAAATTCTTTGACAACCCGCAAGACGCCTGTGAATGGTTGGATCGGTCATTGTAAGGTCATGTTCACATCTGTGTTATCTGCTTCAGACGGGTGTGCTGCCACCCCAATTGTGTATGGGTTCCAGTTTCCACCGTTCTATGGTAGCACCTCTGCACGCTGGCTTTGAACCTTTGCAGACTGTTGGGGGTTATCCTGCGTGAAGTCAGTAACTGGGAGTTATGTGGGATGCGATGTCTGTTGCGGCCTGTTCAAGCACTTTTGCGGGTCGTGGTTCGCTGAGGGGGGGCCTTTTGGGGGACTCATGTGCTGTGTCTATGCCTGCTTGGCTGCTCGTTACCCATTTTGATCGGCCAAAGGAGCTCTGTTGATGGACACAAATTTTCTATACAAGTCTATGCTGAACTGTCATCACCTAAGGCGGAACTCTTAGGCCATGTACACACAATCAGACTGGTCCGATGAAACTGGTCCGACGGACCGTTTTCATCGGACCAGGCTCAAGTAGTCTGATGTGTGTACACACCATCGGACCAAAAATCCGATCAGACCAGATCGCGGTGACGTAGAACACACCGACGTGCTGAAAAAAGGAAGTTCAATGCTTCCAAGCATGTATCGACTTGATTCTGAGCATGCGCGGGTTTTTGGTCCGATGCTTTGGCGTACTAACCATCTAATCTGTCCGACGGACAGATTTTAAAGCAAGTTTTAAAACTTTGGTCCGAAGGACAACGGTCCGATAGGCCGTACACACCATCGAATTGGTCCGGTCTGATCGTGTGTACGCGGCCTTACAGGTTTGTTTGTTACAGGGCTCAAGCTGCATACTGGACAGTTTTCTTTTTTTTTCTTTTTGTTTTGGTTTCTGGTATAACGGCAGGGGGGAAAGAGGGGAGGGGGGTTTTGTTCGACCAACACCATGGGAACTTGTTATTTTTAGCACCTTGGACATCTACGGATAATTTATCCTCTCATAGGTTTTTGGAATTGTTCATGTCCTTATGCTTACTGATCTTGTTATTTATGCTACAATATTTTAAGCATCACAATGGATAGTCGTGTTAAGATTTTGTCTTGGAATGTTAGGGGTTTATATAATACGTTTAACCTCCCTGGCGGTATGATTCTTTAAGATTTTAGGTGCTGAAAGCGGTACCATTATTTGCAAGGGAATTTGGCGTTTTATACTGTAGGCTTGTAATTCTTAGGAAAAACTCACTGAAATCTATCCAAACAAGAGTCTAATAGGCATCCTGGGTATGATTTTTTTTTTTTTTCTTATTAAAAATTATAATATAAAAAATAATTATAAAAAATTATAACAAATAATAATATAATTATAGTAAAAATTATTCAATAATGTAATCAAATCAAAATCACTGAAATTTGCTCAGTTGCAGAATTTTTGCTGTCATTATTTTTTTTTTTTTTATGACGAATTTCCCCACAAATCGCTATCGCTAAATTCTGCAAGTGATTCTGATTTATTATCGCTGTTTTTTAGCTGCTCTAAAACAATTTTTGCCATAAAGGGACACTTTTGGTTGCTATGGGCAATCTACAGTTTGCAGGCAGAAAGAACAGTTTTTATTATATAAAAGGACATGTAGTGTACAGGGCAGACCACTAGGGACATGGGGGGTGTGTATTTTTTACATACAGTACTGTAATCTATAAGATTACAGTGTACTGTATGTATAGTGTTTGTTTACTTTTTTAAATTTGGCGCCGTTCTCCCCCCTACGTCGCGACGCTCGCAGGGAAGGGAATCGGCGGAACACACAGCATCAGGCGGACATCCGCCCGCCGTTAACTGCGGGGATTCATCGCTGGATCGCAGAGAAAAGGTAAGTAAACTTTTTTCTGCATCCAGCGAGGCAAGTCCGTGTGTGGCATGGGGTTACCGATCGTAGCTTTAAAATCTCACCCCGTGCCACACACGGGAAGACCGCCAGGGAGGTTAAGAGGACGGCGATCTTTCAATACCTCAAACAGGTCAAGCCACATATTGTCCTCCTCCAGGAGACTCATCTAGAGGGTAGCAAGATCCTGGCACTGCGTAAGCACTGCATTCAGAGGGCGGTTCATTCTACCTACTCCACTTATTCCAGAGGGGTTTCAATCCTGATAAGCAAATCTGTCCAGTGTGTAGTTCACCAGGTGTTTACTGACCCTGGAGGGCGTTATGTGGCGCTCCTCATGAACATTTCAATTCATAAATTCCTGTTGGTGAATGTCTACTTGCCCCCTCCTTTCCAAGCAACTTTACTTTATGACCTGTTGGTGAAATTGGGCCCTTATCTGCATCTTCCAACGCTACTAATGGGGGATTTCAATGCTATTCTTGATCCGGTTCTGGACTCCTCCAATGCTGCTAGGTCAGCCTCGGGGGACCTCAGTTCCTGGATGTCAGTGGCAGGCATGACCGAATTGTGGAGATGGAAGCACCCGGGTGTCACCTCCTATTCTCACCTATCCTCTACACATAGATCCTCTGACAGGATAGATCTGGCGTTCGGTAATGCCCCTGTTTTACAAAATGTGTTCACGATGGAGTACTTTGCTGGGGGCCCTTCAGATCACAATCCGCTAGTAGCCACCTTGGCCTTCCCGGAAGGGGGGATGAGGGGGGGTTGGAGACCGTCACTGGGTTGGTTGTTAGAGGATCAGGTACTTGACCATATTACCAATTCCATGGCTACGTTCTGGGAGACTAATGAGGGTTCAGCTGAACCTTCGGTGGTCTGGGATGCTTTCAAAGCAGCAACTAGGGGGGAGTGCATCTCGGCCATTAAGTCGGCCAGGAGGGACCATAATCAGGAGTATGAGTCTTTGACAGCCAAAGAACGGGAGAGTGCTAAAGCACATGCAGACTCTCCCTCGGAGGCCAACTATGTGTCCCTACTGGAGGCTAGGCGATCCGTTGACTTACACTTTTCGAATCTGGCGCATACTGAGGTAAGGAGGACAGAAACAATTTTTGCGGAGGGGGACAAGAATGGTAAGTTACTGGCCAATCTAGCAGCGGAGCCAAGGACATCGGTTAGTATACCGGCGGTGAAGGGTAGAGGAAGAGCTTTGATTATGGATCCCACGGGAATTCTAGATGAATTTGTGAATTACTACTCAACTCTATACTCGCCCATCTCAGTGTATGACTCTGCTGAGCTGGGCGAGTTGTTGAAGGACGTAGCCCTGCCTCGTCTGTTGGACGAGGATGCTGCGTCTTTAGATAGGCCCATTTCAGTTCTTGAGATAGAGGCAGCCATACAAGCTTTTCCACCGCAGAAGGCGCCGGGTCCGGATGGTTTCCCGGCGGACTTTTATAGAGTGTATAAATCCCACCTGGCACCCAGACTGAACAGGCTCTTTAGGCATTGCTGGGAGAAGGGGGCACTACCGGAATCCATGATGGAGGCGTATATGGTGCTCCTACCAAAACTGGGCAAGGACCCATTGGAATGCTCGTCCTATCGTCCTACTGCACTGCTTAATATGGATCTAAAGATCCTTAATAAGGTTCTGGCGTCGAGGTTGGCTGGGGTTATTGTGACCCTAGTGGACATTGACCAAACTGGATTTATGCCCGGTATGTCGACGGACACAAGCTTAAGGAGGCTGTTCACGCATCTCCAATTGGATGCTGCTGAATGCCCGGCTAAAGTGGTTGTCTCCATTGACATAGAAAAAGCATTTGATTCTGTTGATTGGCAGTATATGCACACAGTGTTAGAAGAAATGGGGTTTGGTCTTGGCTTTCGTAAATGGATACAACTTTTGAATGCTAACCCAACCGGCTATCCGGTTGGGTTTTAAGGTCTCTTCAAGGCTCAGCTGCAAGGGGATGATACATTACCGTTGCTATGGGTCTCATCTATTACATATCTGGGTGTTAAAATTACTGCTGACATTGCTGACTATATGTCGTTGAATATCCTGCCGCTGGTGGTTAATTTGAAACAGAGGGTTCAGGCATGGAAAAAATTACCTCTTTCATTAATTGGTAGAGTTAGCCTGCTTAAAATTTAATTTTGGCCTGTTCTTTTTGAGACATTCCCCTATGTGGATCCCCAAAGCGTTTTTTACTACACTGAATGGCATAATAGGGGCTTTTATATGATCACCACAATCACCCTGAATCGGTCTTAAGGTACTTTAGGAAGCGTGGGGACAGGAAGGGTTGGCGCTTACAGACTGGCAGAAGTATTATCTGGCCGGCCAAATGGTTTTTGCCAGACGTTGGTTGCTGGCAGAAGAGGGCGACACGGCCACTGTCCTGGAGGCGGCACTATTGGGCTCGTATGAAAGCTTGAGGCTTGCCCTGCATAGGGGCCCTAAATCCACCTTACCCCTGACCGTTACTATGAAAGCTACCATTCGAGCATGGGAGGTTGCTACAACCATGATGTCGCCCTCATACTTGGGGGTTTCGCCCTCGGCTCCGCTATGGTTGAACCCGAATCTACCAGGCTTTTGCTCCCTCCCGGACCCAATGATTTGGGCTTGTGAGGGTGTCAAACTGCTGGAACATGTCACAAGGGAGGGTGAGCTTATCACATTTGATCAACTGAAGGCTCGGCATGATTTGCCTAATTCCTTTTTCTTTCGATACCTGCAGCTGTGCCATGCTTTTCGGGCGCAGTTCGGGGATCGTAAGGTGGAGTTCCTTCCTTTGGCGCTGAAACTTCTATTAAAGGAGGAGGACTTGCCAAAAATTAATCCCTGTTTACCAAAATGCCACTTGGAGTATCCAGATGTAGAGAGAGATGGGAGAGGGAGATTCCTGACATTCAGGGGGAGGACTGGGAGGACATGTGGGATCACCCCTTCAAGCACCTGGTCTCTGCTAGGGACTGTCTAATCCAGTTCAAATTCTTACATCGCATTTATTATACATCACATTTATTTAACCTTATTTGCTTGGAGACATGCTAACTCCTGGATGGACATTGGTGCTTCATTATTTGATTGTTTGGGATGGGTGGTTAGTCGGGGTTGGGGCAGGGAGGGTGGGGGGGTTGTAAGGTTACTGGTTGATACTGTTAAGTGTTTGTGTGTCTGCCCTGCGTGGCCTCAGTCGGGGTAGGTATGTTGCCTACCCTGTGTTTGTGTTGTTTGTATGAAAACTCAATAAAAATAATTTTCAAAAAAAAAAATAGTTATAATTAGTTAGTTAGTTATTCTTTAGAATTTTCAGATTTTTGTTTGTTTGAATTTTCGGATTTTCTTTGTTATTTTTGAATTTACGAATTTTCAAATAGCCACCCAACCACCCTCAGAGCCACACAGGCTTGAATGTTGTCAAGTGGGAGCAGCCACATGTTGATCTAAATTTCCCTCATGAAACAGAAGGACTTCAAATTCATTGATGTCCAGTATTACTTGCATCACCGATGTACTGACATTTTTTTCTTCCATTGACACTACAGACACAGGGAAATTTTTCTGTCCAGTGACAACACTAATATAGGGACATTTTCCTAATATAGGGACATTGTTCAAATCGAACTAAATCGTACCCAGTGTGAACCTGGGCTCAAGCCCATACTTCTGTACAGGCTTTCTGTTTGAAAGCTGGAGGACATGTCAGAGGACTATATCTGTACCCCGCAGCCCATTAAAAATACAAGTCTGTCTGCTGCGGTGGATGATGGTAGCTGTAGTTCATTCATTCAAAGGAATCTATAAATGAATGGTATGGTTGTGTGGGCTGATCCCACACAGCTGCCCTTTTTTTTAATAAGTCACAGCAGGTGCAGGGAGACGAACCTGAAGTTTGTGTTGGGCCTATAAGGGGCAAAAAAATGCCATGGTAGTAGCTGTTTGTAGCTGAACACAGGTACATTGTTGTCTATGGGACAATTTAAATGTAAAGATCTGTGATGTAGCGATGCATTCAGCCGTAAAGAAAAAAAAGAGGATACACTTAAACGATCCTGCATATAAATATCAGTACATTATTACATCCATGTGCAAGAGGCCTTAAATGTCACAGTGCTGGCTGGTTTGGAGAAATTATAGTAATTAATCTGCATTTTATTCAGAAGACGGACCGACTAGACATAGCAGAGCTTTCATCAGCAGATCACTGTAGGAAACATAAGAGAAAGCACTACAGCACATTAACTCTACTCTGTCCTGCTTTGCTGTACTGGATGGAGGGGGGATCTGTCCTCCTCCCTGATCTCCAGCTTTGGAATCCTTCTTTTACTGTTGTCTTCCTGCTCTGATTCAAAGACTGACTTCACTGTTCTCAGTCAATGGTGGGGCAGAGATTGGAGCTTTGGACCTCGAGATCCAGAAATCTAACTTATTATCCAGAATGTCTAGTCAGCAGGTTCCCAGATTTGAATACTGTTGGGCTCCATGCATACTGGGCTTAAAAAAAGAGCACTTTCTGTACATAATTTAGGCGAGTTTATGCAAGTTTAACCACTTAAAGCGGAGCTACACCCTAAATATAAGATCTCCCATGTGATCCAGCATACTGGCGTCAGCGCCAGTATGCTGTTTTTTTTTTTTTTTTAATCCCACACTTACTGTATTATCCTGGAATTTCATTTTTTTCCCCCGCGGTGGACGGCGCCAATATAGCGCGTCACATCTTCCGAAAATACCCAATATGGACTCGGGTAATCTCGGCGAAAATGCGGCGCCTGCGCACAGACCTAGGAGCTGACTGCGCAGGCGCCGTATTTCTCCGAGTCCTATTTCGGAGGGCGTGACGCGCCATAGCCGTAGGACTCGGAGAAATACGGCGCCTGCGCAGTCAGCTCCTAGGTCTGTGCGCAGGCGCCGCATTTTCGCCGAGATTACCCGAGTCCATATCGGGTATTTTCGGAAGATGTGACGCGCTATACTGGCGCCGTCCACCGCGGGGGAAAAAAATGAAATTCCAGGATAATACAGTAAGTGTGGGATTAAAAAAAAAAAAAAAACAGCATACTGGCGCTGACGCCAGTATGCTGGATCACATGGGAGATCTTATATTTAGGGTGAACCTCCGCTTTAAGACCCGGACCAAAATGCAGGTAAAGGACCTTGCCCCTTTTTGCGATTCGGCATTGCGTCGTTTTAACTGACAATTGCGCGGTCGTGCGAAGTGGCTCCTAAACAAAATTGGCGTCCTTTTTTCTCCACAAATAGAGCTTTCTTTTGGTGGTATTTGATCACCTCTGCGGTTTTTATTTTTTACGCTATAAACAAAAATAAAGCGACAATTTTGAAAAAAATGCAATATTTTTTACTTTTTGCTATAATAAATATCCCCCCAAAATATATATAATTTTTTTTTCCCTCAGTTTAGGCCGATACGTATTCTTCTACCTATTTTTGGTAAAAAAAATCGCAATACGCGTTTATCGGTTGGTTTTCGCAAAATTTATAGCGTTTACAAAATAAGGTATAGTTTTATTGCATTTTTATTATTTTTTTTTTTTTTTTTACTACTAATAGCGGCGATCAGCGATTTTTTTCGTGACTGGACACTTCGGACAATTTTGACACATTTTTGGGACAATTGTCATTTTCACAGCAAAAAATGCATTTAAATTGCATTGTTTACTGTGAAAATGACAGTTGCAGTTTGAGAGTTAACCACAAGGGGGCACTGTAGGATTTGTGTGTTCCCTGCGTGTGTTTACAACTGTAGGGAGGTGTGGCTGTAGGTGTGACGTCATCGATCACGTCCCCCTATAACAGGGATGACGTGATCGATGCTGCGGCCACAGTGAAGCACGGGGAAGCCGTGTTTACACACGGCTCTCCCTGTTCTTCAGCTCAGGGGACCGATTGCCGCACTCCAGCGGTGATCGGGTCCGCGAGTCCCGATCCCGGAGCTTCGGACCGGGTCACGGGAGCGCGCCGCGGGTGCGTGCCTGTGACCCACGGCTGGGTACTAGAACCAACGTATATATACGTTGATGTGCCCAGCCGTGCCATTCTACTGACGTAAATGTACAGTAGGCGGTCCTTAAGAGGTTAAGAAAGTTTAGTAGTTTTTCTGCCAGAAAGCTCCAATCAGGAAAAAAAACTTTATTTTTTGCATTTCTGCCTCTAAACGTTTAGTTTAAAATATGCCTTTACTCGTCCCAATGTGCATGGACACATACTGTAGGATAACATTGATCTGCTTCTACATGCAAAATATAAAGCTCCTCTAGAACTAATGATTTTTAAGTCAGTGTGCATTGAGCCTAATGAGAACTTCAGTCCAGAGTACCTGCATAAGCTAGCAAAAGAAGATAATGAAGGCCCTTGTGCATATATAGTTCAGGAAACTGATGGAAATAGACGTTTCTATCCTATACAGGAATTATTCATAGAATGAAATACAGGAAACAACACAAAGCTTACTTCCCCCTTTTAGGGTGAAGGATACCCTATGAAAACTACGATGACAGCTTCCTGGTAGTAGTAGGCCCTTTAGGAGCAGCCTCAACAATATGCTGTTGAAGAGGGGACAGCCAAGTAAACTCCCTTCTCAGCTCTCAGGTTGCTTCTCAGATCTCAGCCTGCTCAGCTGTCAGTTAATTGCCAGTACTCAATGTTCTACTGTGGCTCACCTGGTGATCATTTCCTGCTCGTCACTCAGCCTACAGCAAACCCTTCTGGCTATTTTAACTGCCAGGTTAATTTCTCCTGTGCCTTCTCCTTGGTCAACATATCTAGAGACTCTGGGCCAGATTCTCAAAGGAGATACGCCTGCGTCGGGTCTATGTGCCTGATTCTTAGAATCAGTTACGCATAGATTTGCCTTAGATCTGACCGGCGTAACTCACTTTCACCGTCGTATCTAAGTTGCATATTTACGCTGGCCGCTGTTTCTGTTGATTTCCGCCTCGAATATGTAAATGAGCTACATACGCCTATTCCCGAATGTATTTGCGCCCCGTCGTCGTAGTTTACGTTGTTTGCGTAAGCGTAAAGTTACCCCTGCTATATGGTGGATTAACTTTGCGTAGGTCCGGCCTTGTGACAGGAATCACAATCCTAGTAGTATTTTTTTCTGGAACACAGAGAATCTATGGACCAGATTCAGAAAGAAGTTACGTTGGCGTATCTAGAGATATGCCGCGTAACTTCTAAGAAGAGCCGGTGTATCTTTTTTCTGTATTCAGAAAACAAGATACGCCGGAATTTAGCTAAGATACGAGCAGCGTAAGTCTCTTATGCCGTTGTATCTTAGTTGCATATTTACGCTGGCCGCTAGGTTTTCACGTCGAATATGCAAATGAGCTAGATACGCCAATTCACGAGCGTACTTGCGCCCGGTCATCGTATTTTACGTCGTTTGCGTAAGCGTAATTTCGGCGTAAAGTTACCCCTGCTATATGAGGCGCAGCCAATGTTAAGTATGGACGTCGGGACAGCGCCGTATTGTACGTCGTTTACGTTGTTTGCGTAAGTCGTTCGGGAATGGGGCTGGGCGTAAGTTACGTTCACGTCGATATCAATGAATATTTGCAACGTGATTTGGAGCATGCGCATTAGGATACGCTCACGGCCGGCGCGTGCGCACTTCGGAAAAAGCGTCAATTGAGCGGGGTCACGATTCATTTTCATGGATCACGCCCCCATCTCCCACATTTGAATTGCGTGGGCTTACGCCGACACATTTACACTACGCCGCCGTAACTTACGGCGCAAGTGGTTTCTGAATAAGGAACCTGGCGCTGTAAGTTACGGCGACGTAGTGTATCTGAAATGCACTACGCCCGCCTAAAGATAGGCAGATGTATCTGAATCTGGCCCAATCTCTCCCCTGGTAGAAGGCTTGATTGGATTATCCAAAATAGTTATCTTCTTCCTCAGCCATACACTCTGGTCCAGCATCCCAGGGATTGGCTGAATAAAACAAATTATCATTATTATTGTTGAGGATTATATAGCGCCAACAGTTTGTGAAGCGCTTTATAATCTAAAGGGAGGCAGTACAGTTACAATCCAATAAAATACAAGCGAGTCCTGCTCATAAGAGATTTAAATCTAATAGGGTGGGGCAAGTGGTACAAAAGGTTATAACTGTGGGGGATGAGTTAGTAGAAGAATCAAAAGTTCCGTTGTTAGTTGGAGATGTGATAGGCTTCCCTAAAGAGATGAGTTTTCAGGAATTGCCTAAAGGCTGCCAGAATACGAGATAGCCGGACAGATTGAGGTAGAGAGTTCCAACAGATGGGAGAGGCTCTTAAGTAGTCCTGGAGACAAGCATGGAAAGAGGAGGCAAGAGAGTTTGAGAGCAGGAGGAGCGAAGAAGATGGTTTGAGTGATATTTGGAGACATGATTAGTGATGTAGCTCTAGTGTTTGACCCCTCCAACACTATTGCTTGAAAATTCTTCCAAAAATCGGCAGAAGTAATCAAGCACCAGGTTGGAGGTGCTGCACTAAATATCTACACTCTCCTTTTTTTATTGGTGTATGTTCCTTCAGCTGGAAGTAAAAGTCTTTCACTTTAGTGCAATTCTGTCTTTTTTTTAAACTTTTTTTTTTTTAAAGAGAGGTGCGTTACATTCAGAATCAAGGTCAGATCTTATCAAAGAGTATATGCGATATGTATGACGCTAAAAACAATAATAGGTTGCATCAACAACAGTGAGTTAGGCCGCGTACACACGATCGAACATGTCCGCTGAAACTGGTCTGCGGACCAGTTTCCGCGGACATGTCTGATCGTGTGTAGGGCCTTGCGGACAGGTTTCCAGCGGACAAAAGTTTCTTAGCGGACCGGTTTCATCGGACATGTCTCCTCGTGTGTACACGGCCTAATACTACGGCAATTTTAACAAAGAAATATAACAAGTTTAATAGGTAGAGAGTGGGACTTTGTGGGCTGATATGTTGTTTCCATTTCCTAATATGGTGCACAACAGTTATATGCTCCGAATTGTTTGTGTCGATTGGGGTATTAGATCATGCAATTAAATTGTCTACTTGTGCGTGTATATACTGTATGCAGGTTGTTGGCAGGTTGAAAGAGAGGCAGGAGGTGGGGTGCGGTGGTTATATATACTATTTGTTAAAATCTGAGTATGTGCATATGTATGTATGTATGTGCTTGTTATGAGAGGGACGAATACATTTTTGTAGTGTGGGGGTCTGTATTTTGCCAACATGGTAGGCTGGGTAAACAGGGACAAGGTTTAGCGTCAGGTAATGTGGAAGTTATCCTAAGCTCAGTGGCATGAGGGAGGCGATTTTAGGGGAAAGGAAGATTTATTGTTTGCTGGTATTCTTTGGAGGATTGAAAATGGGTCCAGCAAGCCCAAAAAGATGACAATTTGTGTGGGAAGTTTTGAGAGATTGAGATGAGTTCCTCTACCTCCGCGATTTTGTTTATTCATTTATACCAGACTGACACAGACTATGGGGTTATTTTTTAGATGCGTTAACTAACATCATGGCTAAGGATTTTTGTTATGGTATATTGTTTGATTTGTGGCGATGGAGTAAGAATTGAGCAGGTGTAAATTCCAGGGGGTATGTAGTTATTTTTTTTTTTGTTCGTGGAGCTGTTTCCAATAGATTTGGATAGGTGGCAGCTCCACCAATTGCGCGGTCGTGCGACGTGGCTCCCAAACAAAATTTGCGTCCTTTTCTTCCCACAAATAGAGCTTTCTTTTGGTGGTATTTGATCACCTCTGCGATTTTTATTTTTTGCGCTATATACAAAAATAGAGCGACATTTTTGAAAAAAAAACACTATTTTTTACTTTTTGTTAAAAAAAAAATCAAATAAACTAAATTTTAGTCAAACATTTAGGCCAAAATTTATTTAGCCACATGTCTTTAGTAAAAAAAAAAATCGCAATAAAAAAAAAATAGCTACCTAGCGGGAACAGCGACACTAATACATCGATCAGAAATATGATCGCTTAGTGACGCTGGCAATAGGGAGTGAAAGGGTTAACTAGGGCGGTGATCAGGGGGTTAAAACTTTATTAGGGGGGGTGGGGGGGCTATCCTGAACCTAACACTAACTGACTTTTACACTGCCTGTCACACTGACACTAAATGCAGTGATTAGATCACTGCATTCAGTGACACTGTGACAGGGGGGTGGGGGGGCAGATCGCAAGGGGTTAAGTATGCCTATGTGTGTGTATGTCAGTGTAGTGTTCGTGCACACTTACTGTGAGGTGTTCCTCTCATCGCAGTGGTTGGAAATACCGCTGCGATGAGAGATTACATCACTTCCCCCTTCCTGTGTAAACACAGGAGGAGGAAGTGACAGGGCGGGAGAGCGCAGGGATTGGCTGGGAGCGATCGCGGGGGGGCGGGCAAACACGGACATCCGCCCGCTCGTCCCGGATCGCTCCCGGAGACACGGGGACCGCCGCACGCCGCGGAGGGGGTCCCGATCGGACCCCCGACCCGCTACTGGGCGAGGACGTAAATTTACGCCCTTGTGCCTGTACGAGCCATTCTGTGGCCGTAAATGTGCGTGCGGAGGTCCTTAAGTGGTTAATATAACAAAACGTGTATACTGTATTATGGGGCCAAAACACATATAAAATATAATTTGGCATTGTCAGTACCTTTATAAGTGAATAGTAATATCCAGGGCTGGATTTACGATTATAAATTAAAAGAAAAAATCCGCGCTTAGGACCTATGGTTTAGCTGCTGCCTCCCTAGGGATCTCCGAGGAGACCAGACAAATAATAAGTGGTAATAGGGGGAGTGGCGCTGCTAATTGGGTCACTGGTGCTTGACCGGTGGGTGATTATGTGATGATTGTGATATGATATATGAAGTATACCAGTGTTGGGTAACTTATAGGCAGGGGTTAATCCATATATGAGGATTCCCTGAACCCACGTGATGTGAGAGCAAATTGGTTACCACTTTAATGATAAGAAAATTGTTACTATTAACCATGTGTGTGAAAGCTTAGTGGATCTCCCCCATCAAATGGTGTCCACAAGGAGTGAGTGGTAGTGACCAAAAACCAACGCTGGTGGTTAGTGCTGTGTTCAAATTGGGTCGGAACCCCGTGAACTGAAAAATGAGCCCAGTTAGTCGGGGCGAGGCTGCTCCTATTATAACTGCAGGTGTGGAAAAGGTGACTAGTGTAGTGACCCTATAAGTCTAGAAAGGGTTAGTATAAAAACCAGCCTGCCTACTGATTCTATGGCTACAATCCAAATTATGTGACCAAAACAAACACAAAAGGTGTATAAACTCAAAAAAAAAACAACCAAACATTCATCAATCTTAGTGTCAAAGGTGAACCATCAATGATGTGAGCACAAAATGATATATAAAAACAGAATATGTGAGGATCCAATTGGCCAGACTGAGAAGTGTCGTCAGGATTTACGATTAGTCACAGAAGGCCTGTGCCCATAGGAAACAGAGAAAAAGTTGTGCATTGGTCACAGTTTTACTCTATCATACAGCAAGTATTAATACAGGCACCTCATACCAGCTTATTTACATTGTCACAATATTCTAAACCAGGCTAGCACAAAAAAAAAAGGAAATGTAAAAATGGTTTATCCTAGCAGATAGCGGAGTTGCTTTGCTTCAGTAATAGAAAGCCAGCCCTACAAATACCAATTCTTATGACCACATTTGTCAGCCACTTCTATTAGCTATTTTTGTTTTATTTAGG
Source organism: Rana kukunoris (assembly GCA_029574335.1). NCBI lineage: Eukaryota > Metazoa > Chordata > Amphibia > Anura > Ranidae > Rana > Rana kukunoris. The sequence continues at coordinate 295,543,001 of CM056051.1, read as the reverse complement.
TCTGCCATTACGCCCATAATACACAACAAATGGTTAAGAATGTTTGTTTGCAAAAGGTCTCAAAAATGACTTATTTATAACAGGCTCTGCATTGAAAAATGGGAATAAACACAGAAGTTAATTAATAGATTCTTTGCTAAATTCTCCTTTGGAAGCAAGTGACCTGGTGGTGCATTCAAGTAGTTAATTTATTTCATTTGTAGAAGCCAATGCTGAATAAAGAATTAAACATGTGTAATTAAGAAGCTTACAAAATGTTAAGCAAATGTAAAATTAAAATATGGGATGCATAATTGTAGCTTTAATTAGGTTTAAACGTAAATGTTTAATTTTAAACATTTTAACATGTAGGCGTGTAATTATTTAGTAAGCTAAACTATTGGCAATAAAATGGCTTGTCAGGTAACACAGGATAATAAAATAATTATCCTGTATGCAGTGACATGACCGTAAGTTAACAATATTTTGAAATGTAATGGTGGTATTAAAAAAGTATCTATACCAGACACTATTGCATAGCAGAGGCACCATAATAAAGGAAATCTTCTTCTGAAACTGCTAGTTGCCTGGCTGTCACACCGACCCTTTATCCACTTGAATCCCGTGTATAGTCAAATGATGGTGGCAAAGGGGATCTGAATATCCCAGCCGCCGTCATTTGACGGCATCGTCTTCTCCGGCCACTGGGGGGTGTGCACGCCGATGGTGGCGCGCGCGTGCACCCGGCGCATCCCCGAGATGCCGACGCGCATGCCTGGCGGTCGAGATGTCCGTCAGGTACCCGCCAATTGCCAGTTTTAGAGCAGGGATGTGGAGCTCTGTGTGTAAACACAGAGCTCCATGTCCTGTCAGGGAGAGGAGACTGATGCTGTGTCCTTTGTACATAGGGACACAGCATTGGTCACCTCCCCAGTCAGTCCCCTCCCCCCACACAGTTAGAACACACCCAGGATACACATTTAACCCCTTCCTCACCCCCCTAGTGTTAACCCCTTCCCTGCCAGTCACACTTATACAGTAATTAGTGCGTTTTTATAGCACTGGTCGCTGTGTAAATGTAAATGGCCCCAAAAATTTGTCAAAAGTGTCTGATGTGTCTGTCGCAATATCGTAGTCCTGGCAAAATTCGCAGATCGCCGTATTACTAGTAAAAAAAAAAAAATAATAAAAAAATTGTCAGAATTCTATCCCTTATTTTGTAGCCACTTTAACCTTTGCGCAAACCAATTACTATACTCTTATTGCGTTTTTTTTTTTTTACCAAAAATATGTAGAATACATATCGGCCTAAACTGAGAATTTTTTTTTTTTAAAAATTAAAAAAATTGGATTTTTATTATAGCAAAAAGTAAAAAATATTATGTTTTTTTTTTAAAATTGTCGCTCTTTTTTGTTTATAGCGCAAAAAATAAAAACCGCAGAGGTGATCAAATACCACCAAAAGAAAGCTCTATTTGTGGGGAAAAAAGGACGTCAATTTTGTTTGTGAGGCACGTCACACGACCGCGCAATTTTAATTTAAATCGATGCAGTGATGAAAGCTGAAATTTCGTCTGGGCAGGAAGGGGGTATATGTAAGCAAGTGGTTAATTTCAGAACTTTGAGTAAATGATACGCATCCTTGGTCTCTGACAGTCATTTAAGCATTCCCAATCTGCATTGTTGTTCCATATAAAAGTACTGATGAGAATAGATCAGCAATGATTACAATAGCCCAAAAATTTGCATTATAAATAGATAATGCATTTTTTTCTTAGGAAAGATTTATTTAATCAACTTTCTAAGACTGAGGCAGTGTGAGTGGTATATAGGCAACGACATGTTCGACTTCCTTAGCCCCTAACCTAATCTAGGTAGAACCCCACCATCACCTCCATCGAAGTCGATCAGTGGATCACCTCTGTACACCCTCCTTGCCCATACATGGATCAAAACTCCCTGCTGAACCAACTGAACTTCTATCCATGTATGGCCAGGTTGAACGCCTTTGTTTCTTAACCACTTAAGACCCGGACCATTATGCAGCTTTTTATTAATATTTTTTTTTTACTAGTAATGGCGGCGATCAGGGATTTTTATCGGTACTGCGACATTATGGCGGACACTTCGGACACTTTTGACACCTTCTTGGGACAATTGGCATTTTTATAGCGATCAGTGCTATAAAAATGCATTGATTACTATAAAAATGACACTGGCAGGAAAGAAGTTAACACTAGGGGGCGAGGAAGGGGTTAAGTATGTTCCCTGGGTGTGTTCTAACTGAAGGGGGGTGGGACTGACTAGGGGAAATAACTGATCACTATTCATACATTGTATGAACAGACGGTCAGGCATTTCTCCCCCTGACAGGATCGGGAGCTGTGTGTTTACACACACAGCTCCTGGTTCACGCTCTGTAACAAGTGATCACGGGTGCCCGGCGGTGATCGCGACCGCCGGGCACGCGCGTCGGCGTCAGGGACGAGCCCCTATTGGCTGCTCGGCGAGATGACGTATAGCTACGTGATCTTGCCCAGCAGAGCCGACCTGCCGCTGTATAACTGCGGCGGCTGGTCGGCAAGCAGTTAACAACCCCCTCTGTATACACCCCTCCCCTCTGCTACTTAACTGACCAAATCAATATCCCAGGAGTTCTGATTCAAAAGTGTTCCAATAATTTTTTAAGCAAATATTTTGATATGTTTATATTGTGCCTTTTTGCAAAATGGTTCAAAACAAACGTATGCAAAAATGTAAATGTACACATTTCTCAAAAAATTGGAAGGTTTTTAATTTTCCCTTACAGTATTCAGAATTTGTGAAAGACCCCCAAAACCATACATGTTCTGAAAGCATAGAATCAGTAAAATAAAAAGAAGGCCTTACGATATTTGCGCAAATGTTTACCAAAGCAATATTTTCTGTAAAAATATACTAAAATCATTATTAGCAGATACAAACACAGCAAGTTTTACAAAATTCCTACCGAATATAAAAGCTTAACCTGTATTAAGTTAATAAATAACAAATATTTGTACGGAAAACCTTTGCATCTCTGTAAAGGTACACTGTGTATGCCCTGTGTGAACAAGGCCTTAGGCCCCTTTCACACAAGCAGTATGATCAGATCTTCGAAAGTTAAAAGAAGGGCAACCAAAGTGATAAGAGACATGGAGCAGCTCAGCTGTGAGGAAAGATTAGTTGAACTGAATGTATTTTCTCTTCAGAAGCAGAGATTAAGGGAGGATATGATAAACATGTATAAATACATAAGTGATCCATATAGTGAACTTTGTGATGACCTTAAAGTCCTTAAAGTGAATAACTCATCACTAGGGATGGGCCGAAAACCCCCGCGTTCGGTTCGCACCAGAACCGTCGAACGGTCCGATCGTTCGCACGAACATTTAGAACCCCGTTGAAGTCTATGGGACTCGAACGTTCGAATTCAAAAACGATCATTTTAAAGACCAATTTTCAAGTTATTGTTGGAAAACGTCTTTCAGAACCCTGGTCTTGCCCCAGGGAACATGTATCAATGGAAAAAAGTCTTAAAAACGGTTGTTTTTTCAGGAGGAAGACTCTTGAAAAAACGACCGTTTTTAAAACTTTTTTTTTTCCATTGATAGTAGTATCAATGGGGGAAAAAATACGTTTTAAAAACGATCGTTTCGTTTCACTCGAATTTCCTGCGAACGATCGTTTTTGTTCAAAATTCGACGAACGATCGAACGGACGATGTTCGAGTCGAACTTATGTTCGTTTCGAACGCGAAGCTCATCCCTAATAATCACCAAGAACAAGGGGGCACTCTTTCTGTATCTGGAGGTTAAATATCTTTTGCTCCAGATGTAAAGACTTCTGGATCTTAAGATTGAAAGAAATATTCTCTCAATATTAGATGACTTATAATACACGGTGCATTTTCATATATGACGTTGTATGAGTGTTAAAATAAAAGTATGTGCACTGAAGGGCTTGGTGGGATAGCTAGTGGGATAGCTAGTGCGCAGATTCGGTGAGACGGACAGTGGGCAGGCCCTGGTAAATGTTGGTGGTCAGGCCTGGGGGTCCAGGCCTCAAGCTGTCTAAGGGACCCCACGATTTCTGATGGCTGCCCCATGTGTGTGCTTTTATATTATAACAGCGAGGCTGCAGGGACTCACATAAGATTACCAGGGTGTCATTTAACAAAGTTGTACAGCTTACAAACAGAAGGTACATTATTACAGTGAATAATCCTCAAATGGGTTAGTGTGCAAAAACAGATGACAATGGGCATTGCTGGCAAGTAAAAGCACCACCTGACATACTTTTATCAGTGCTTAAAGAGAACAATGAAAGCCTATACAATTGGTCTCAGTACAGTAAATACTACTGTATATAGCAGGATATGACTTGTAATGGCATTTCAAGGATATTGAATGCTTGCTGACACATATATTACTGCTTTCATTTCAGTCTTGTACAATAGGAAAAGGAAAACACTATATATCTATTATGGTTTTAAAGATTTATAAACACCTTTAAAATGCCTTAGAAAGAATAATCTTGAAATCATCTAGCAATGGCATACACAGTTAATAGCTGCTGCTCTATGGAAAAACATACCATAATAGCACTTGATGTTATTCAATCTAGTCAAATTCATAAAAAAAAAAATACAGTGAAGCAATATTTTTAAACTAACATTTCCATGAAACATGAAAATCCATTATTTGCTGAGATTCCTAATTCTTTTAATGCATATCTGAACTCAAAAGGTGGAGATTTATAATGTTATATGAAACATATAAAGAAAATATAGTTAACCCTAAATGTCCCCCTAACAATTTACCTTTTGTTTTAAATTCCTCATGAAAATTTGAAATATATATAGCTATGTAGCACTACCTTTGAAGGAGCTGCTGGTTTGTTTTGGGTGGCATGTTAGCTCTATTTCTTCACCATCCAGGGTATAAGATGAGAGTTGAGAAGAACTGGAATGTTCACACTTTAGGTTTATTTTTCTCTGCTTTATTACCCAACGGGGTAAAGGAATTAAGCCCCGTACACACGGCCGAGGTTCTCGGCAGAAACCAGCGAGAACCTCGCTGGGAGCCGCATTCTGCCGAGAACCTCGGCCGTGTGTACGCTCTCGGCGAGCCCCGCCCGTCAGGAAACCCGTCGAGCAAATAGAGAACAGGTTCTCTATTTGCTCGACGGCCCGTCAGAATGAATTGCTGGTTGCCTTTCCCGACGGGCGGGTTGCCGAATCTGACGGCCGGCAGAGAACACATCGTTTCTGCCCGTCGAGTTTCTCTGCCGTGTGTACGCGGCATTAAAGTGATAGTTGAAGAGGTGAAACGGGTAATAGATAGAAGGTGTATAACTTTTTCGAAAACAATCCTGCTTCCTGCTATGTAACTTTCGTTACCACTCTAGCCAGAGCGTGTATTGTGCACCTGGATAGCCTCTCTCACCAGCCTAGCAGCCAGGGTGTCACACGGAAACTTTAGCAAAGTCTCTGTCACAGACCTTCCCAAAGGTGGAGTTGTATTCGATCCAGAATCCTTATCAACACAGGATTAAGCACTTGGATCTCTATTGAATAAACTTGTGAACTCAGAACTGACAGGCGACCATCACTCAGCCTTTCAGTATTCATGCGTCCTTCGATGAAATTCAAGGCCACTCCTGAGATACCAGCCTCGTGCTCGGTGCTCTCCAAGACAGGTTCTTCATCGGGTGGCTTCCTCCCTCAGGATGGATAGCACAGGACCACTCTGCGATTGTAGACCCAGTCTGACTACCAGGCCTACATAGTAGATCACAGCCCCGAACCGACGTGCTCCTGGAGCAAGGAACACTTGAACACGCCATGAGGGCCACATACGGGGGGGTGGTGGGATGACAGACCAGCAATCGACGACCCAGAACTAATGATGTCTGTCCCTTTAGTACTCTCCCCCAGCATGCACAGCGAGGCGATCAACCCCCACTGATTGGCTGCAGAGGAAAAATGCCCAATATGCCCTGACTCGACTGCCTTGGCCTGGGGCGGTACCAACACCCCAGACAGCAAAAGTGGTAACTCACAGTACAGCCATGGCTGGAACAGAGGCCCAAATTTGGTAAAACAATACAGTCAGAGGTAATTAAGTCTCTGACCACCCTCTAAATTTAAGGCAGCGCCAGCTATGAAGGTAGCAGGCCGCTACAGCTATGAGGCTGCATGTGCAGAAGTGCCTAGGCATAGTAAAATACCACAAAGTATAAGTATGTAGGAGGCACTGTGCCTGTGATTGCTAGTATTATGACATTTGGAGTGAGATCTGGTATGGTTTTGTTACTACCGTAATGCTTGCTTGCTGGAGAGGAACCTGCACAGCATGCATCTTCCTGCTTCTGCTTCAGTCATTCTGACTGAGCTGTCTTAGACAGCAGCAGGAGACGGGCCAATAAGCACAGATCCACATTTTATTTCCATTTAGCCAGTTGGTTGAACTTGAAAAAAAGATGTCTCGATTCACACATTTAATGTTGATAAGAAAGTCCACCCTGCTGAACTATTGTATTCTGATAATGGAGAGAATTCCCCACTGTCAGAATACACTGATCAGTGCTGCCGGCTATCACCAGTGGCTCTGATCGAGTGTGAAAAATCCAACAGGTCAGTTGCTGATTGGTAAACTAGCCGATAGGGGGGTAGGTTGACTAAACCACCAGAACATGAGGAAAGTACAGCAACAAGTCCTATTTTCAACCTCAGAAAACCCAAGATAGTATGTGACTGGTCTACACTATGTGGCATAGTCCCCAATGCCAGGAGTCTGGCGGACAAGGTGGGAGCTGCTATTGTACAAGGAGGATTTAGATTTTGTAAGAATTTCAGAGACCTGATTCAACTGTTCTCATGATTGGCTGGCAACCATTTAAGGGTATTCCCTATTGTGCTGCCTTCACAGTATATATTATATGCATGGCACTCGGCAGTGTCTGTTCCTTTAAGACCCTCCATGTTCTTGAAGCCTAGAGGCGGGTTTTCCCTGTACTCCTATAGAGCATGCACATATCCTTTCTTTTCAGCTCCAGCTACAGAAGTGAGCACATCCTCAGGACTTCTTAGAAGCTATTACAGGTTGCAAAGCTGATGAACACCAAAGCCTGTAAGTAAAGGGGTTTGCTAGTTCAGCTTATATAGAGGGATGCTAGGCACAGCTAGTATAATGTGTGTTTCAGTCTGTAGCAAGCAAGCACATGTTAGGCCCAATCCTTTGTATTAGCTATGTAGAATGTATGTTGCTTGAATAGCCATGCTTACATTTGTCTTTTTATGTTTGTTTTACAGTTTTACCAAATCAAATCATATCACACGTTTTCACATGCTATTGTACACATTCCTGTGAATGATATCTCAGTAAAGACTGCATCAGTTCATTAACAAGCGCATCTTTTATTGGGATTCGGTTATACTTGATGTTAAGCTGTGTCTCTAAACAGCAACACACACACAGCTGGGACATTACAGTAAAAAGGCTTTAAAACGTTGTCAGAAGCAACTAAACAGCTTTGAATCGTCCTCAACAATAAAAGGACAAATCCTTTCAGCCACATGCAAATGAAAGTGAAACTAATTTCTCTCACTCACTATAACACTGATATTGCCTGTGTCATTATCCACGCTGCCAGCTAAAACAAGATGGAGAACACAGAGACTAACTCTCTGACTGTTAACCCTCAATGCTACTATAAGGAGGAAGACACACACTGCTTGCCAAGAACCAAGTCTAGATGCGCAACACTGTCTAGAGCGTCCAGTCAAACAAATCTTACTTCAGCTAGCGCCAATTCAGCAAGATTTAAACGTACTAGTTCTAGACATTCAAGCATCACCAGTCTGTCATCGGTTAGCGACAAAGCGACTAAGGCAAGAGCAAAAGCAGAGGCAGCTTGTGCCATGGCTTCTTATGCAGAGCAGGAAGCTGAATTGATGAGAGAATTAGCAAGACGTGAATCTGAAACACTCACAAGAAAAGCAGAAGTGGAAGCATCTTTACACTTACTCAAACAGCAGAAAAACGCTGCAGCAGCCTTAGCCGAAGCAGAAGTTTTCGGAAGAGCTGCTGAAGCTCAATTCAATGGCATAGAAAACCAGATGTCATCCCACAGCGCAATCCAACGCACCCGTGAGTACGTACAGTCACAAGCAACCATGTACACTGACCAGCAGCCCAATGATGCACCTAGGTCTTCATCGATTCCACCAGCAATAGACAACTTCAATATTACGCAACATTGCAAGACTGGATCAGAACCTCAGTGTAGGAAGTCAAATGGTCGCATGCGCAGAGACCAATCTGCCAACCCTCCAAGAGGACAAACGGATGCTTGCATACTCTCTCCTCAAGCAAATACAAGTCCGGACTATAACAGAAAGACTTACAACAGACGAGAACCACCACCTAAACAAAGTGTATTCTGTCAAGCACCTTATCAGCCTTACCAACCTCATCCATACCCTGAGTGTACACCCAAGAAGTATTCGCCAGATGCAACAAGTGCTATAGAAGTGGTAAATCATCTGATGACCCGTGAGATAGTGAGCGCTGGTCTCATGAAATTCGATGACCGTCCGGAAAATTACTGGGCCTGGAAGTCATCTTTCCTGAGCGGTACCCAAGACTTAACGCTGACAGATAAAGGAAGGCTTGACCAGCTCGTCAAATGGCTAGGACCAGAGTCCACTGAACAAGCCCAAAGAATCAGATCAGTACATGTTCATGACCCAACTGCAGGACTTGCAATGGTGTGGCGGAGGTTAGAACAATGCTATGGATCACCTGAAGTGATTGAAGATGCTCTTCTGAAAAGGAAAACTATCCAAGAATAACAAACAAGGATTACCAAAAGCTGAGAGGTTTGGGAGACCTACTCTTAGAAATAGAAGTCGCTAAGTCTAGTGGATATCTGCCAGGTCTCTCATATCTGGATACAGCACGCGGAGTTGAACCCATAATCGAGAAACTTCCTTACAACTTGCAAGAAAGGTGGGTAGCTCAAGCTTCAAGATACAAGAAAGATCATCGAGTTGCATTTCCACCGTTCGCCTTCTTCGCTGAATTCATAGAAGACCAAGCTGAAATACGCAATGACCCAAGCTTTGCTTTCCTGAACAAGAGAACAGCGAGCTTTCCAAAGGTAGAGCAGAAACCTCCAGGGCTTTACAAAGAACGCAGATCAACAGTTTCTGTAAGGAAGACAGAAGTTCCACCTGAATCTGCAGCCAATCAGGAAGACAACACAAGTAAGAAAGTTGAAGAGCCAGACAAAATATGTCCTATCCACAACAAGCCTCATCCACTAAGAAAATGTCGCAATTTCAGAAGTAAGACATTAGAAGAGCGCAAAGCTTATCTTAAAGACAATCGCATTTGTTTCAGATGCTGCGCTTCAATCCAGCATATTGCAAAAGACTGTACAAAAACAATACGATGCACAGAGTGTAACAGTGACAAACACTTGTCAACACTGCACCCGGGACCACCACCATGGAAACAAGAAGCTCCGGTAACTCAAGAAGATCATGGTGGGGAGCAAGGCGAAAGTTCAACGCCAGCAGTAACCTCAAAGTGCACTGAGATCTGTACAGAACAGGGCCGCTCAAGATCATGCTCCAAGATATGCTTAGTTAAGGTGTATCCAGCAGGTTTCAGAGAAAAGGCAATCAAGATGTACACAGTCTTGGATGAACAGAGTAACAGATCGCTGGCAAAAACAGAATTCTTTGACCTCTTCGGTGACAAAGGAACTCCAACCCCATACACCTTGAAGACTTGCTCTGGAGTTGTAGAGACAATAGGAAGAAGAGCAAACAACTACATCATCGAGTCATTAGATGGAAAGACAAAGGTGACTCTTCCTACCCTCATAGAATGTGATGAGATACCAGACGACAGGTCAGAGATTCCCACACCTGAAGTTGCTCGTCATCACCCTCATCTGGTGCAAATAGCAGACCAGATACCAGCACTAGATCCAGATGCTGCAATCACCCTTCTACTTGGGAGAGATATCCTCAGAGTGCACAAAGTCAGAGAACAGTACAATGGGCCACACAATGCACCATTTGCACAACGCCTTGATCTCGGATGGGTCATCGTTGGAGAAGTATGTCTAGACGGACTGCACAAGCCAGCAAAAGTAAATGTCTACAGAACACACCTGTTGCAGAATGGTCGTACCTCGTGTCTTTGCCCATGTACCAACAGTTTACACATTAAAGAGAAATTAGATAATCCAACACATCATCGGAGTATCCAGAGGTGCATGGAAGACTTAGCCTCAACTGGAAATACAGATGAACTGGGTTGTAAGGTGTTTGAAAGAACAAGAGACGACGACAAGCCAGCACCCTCGGTAGAAGATACCTTCTTCCTCGAGATCATGGACAGAGAAGTCTACAGAGACAAGTCAGGCAGCTGGGTAGCCCCTCTACCCTTCCGGTCACCACGCCATCGCCTTCCTAACAACAGGGTACAAGCAGAGAAACGCTTCAGTTTGTTGCAGCGCACTCTACAAAGAAAGCCAAATATGAAGAAACACTTCCAAGCCTTTATGCAAAAGATTTTTGACAACGAGCAGGCAGAAGAGGCGCCACCACTACAAGAAAACCAAGAACACTGGTACTTACCAATATTTGGGGTGTATCATCCTCAGAAACCAGGTCAGATACGTGTAGTATTTGACTCTAGTGCGAAGCACGAAGGCATCTCACTAAATGATGTCCTTCTCAGCGGACCTGACCTGAATAATACACTCCTTGGAGTACTCATCAGGTTCAGAAAAGAACTCGTAGCAGTAACAGCAGACGTACAACAGATGTTCTACTGTTTCTTCGTTCGAGAAGATCACAGAGACTACTTAAGGTTCCTGTGGTATGCAGACAATGACTTTAACAAAGACATCATAGAGTACAGGATGAAGGTACATGTGTTTGGAAACAGCCCTTCCCCAGCTGTAGCTATCTACAACCTGAAACGAGCAGCACAGCAAGGTGAAAGACATGGCCAAGAAGCCAAACAGTTCGTCATGAAGAACTTCTACGTGGACGATGGACTTGCCTCTTTCTCCAGTAACGAAGAAGCTATTAGCATCCTAAAAAGTACAAAAGAAATGTTGGCAGAATCCAACATAAAATTGAACAAGGTAGCTTCCAACAGCAACAGAGTCATGGAAGCATTTCCAATGGAAGACCGTGCTAAAGATCTTAAAGACTTAGATCTAGGGACAGAATCACCACCTTTGCAAAGAAGTCTTGGGCTTAGTTGGGACCTAAAGACCGATAGTTTCACCTTCAGGGTCTCCAGAGAAGAGAAACCATTCACGAAAAGAGGTATTCTATCTACAGTCAACAGTCTTTATGACCCCCTGGGATTCGTAGCACCCATCATCATGCAAGGCAAAGCTCTTTTGAGACAGATCACTACCGAGCAAGAACAAATTGACTGGGACGTACCTCTCCCTGAAGAGAAGCAAATGCAGTGGAAGTTATGGAAAGACTCATTGTTAGAGCTTGAACAACTCAACATCCCAAGACCATACGTACCTGTTTCTTTGTCTGCTACAAAGAGAAGAGAATTATGCATATTCTCTGACGCTTCCACTATAGCTATCGCAGCTGTAACTTACCTTAGAGTAATAGACACTGAGGGACAAAGCCATGTTGGGTTCATCATGGGAAAATCTAAACTAGCTCCCAGACCTGCTCACACTGTCCCACGTCTAGAACTTTGTGCTGCTGTCTTAGCGGTAGAGACAGCAGACATGATTACGACTGAACTAAACATTGAGATCCATGCAGTGAACTTTTATACGGACAGCAAGATTGTGTTAGGATATATTCACAATGCTTCAAAAAGATTTTACACATATGTGACCAACAGAGTGACACGTATCAGAAAATCTACAAGTCCAGATCAGTGGCATCACATCAGCACCGACAAGAACCCAGCAGATCATGGGACAAGATTGGTGTCAGCCGCTGTACTCAAGCAAACAAACTGGTTCGTAGGTCCATCGTTTCTTGGTAAGCCAGAATCCAAAGAGACTACCCAGGTAGAGACCTTTCAGCTCATAGAACCAGATCAAGACAAAGAGGTAAGACCTCAAGTTATAGTTTGTAAGACTTTAGTTACCAGATACAGTTTGGGCACCCATAGATTTGAGAGGTTTTCCAAGTGGAAGTCGCTGACACGTGCAATCGGAAAACTTATCTGTCTAGCCAGACACTCCTGCAGAGCTACTAATACTGATCAGCGTAGCAGCGACCATCTTGAACAAGCCAAGGTCGTGATCATCAAATGCGTACAGCAGGAAGTCTTTAAAGAAGAAATTCAAAGCCTTCTGAAAAAGGAAGAGATTTCTCGACAGAGTTCGCTCAAGAAGTTAAACCCTATCCTCGACGAAGAAGGAGTACTAAGAATAGGAGGTCGTTTGTCGGCAGCAGATATGACTATCCAAGAGAGACATCCCTTCATCATACCCAAGAATCATCACATCGCTCTTCTTCTGGTAAGACACTATCACGAGCAAGTGGCACATCAAGGACGACACTTCACTGAAGGAGCAGTACGGTCAGCAGGATTGTGGATCATAGGAGGTAAGAGACTAGTCTCCAGCGTGATCAGCAAATGCGTTACCTGTAAGAAGATTAGAGGGAAACTTGAAGTTCAGAAGATGTCAAACTTACCTGCAGACAGACTTGCTTCAGATCCTCCGTTCACTCACGTAGGTCTAGACGTCTTTGGACCATGGAACATCTCTTCTCGCAAGACCAGAGGAGGCAGTGCCGAAAGTAAACGTTGGGCTGTTCTGTTCTCTTGTCAGAGTACTAGAGCAGTTCATATTGAAGTGATTGAATCTTTATCCACTTCAAGTTTCATCAATGCCTTGAGAAGATTCTTCTCCATCAGAGGACCAGCGAAATTGATTCGTTCAGACCGCGGCACAAACTTTATTGGGGCCTGCAAGGAATTGAAGATCATTTCTACAGACTCCGAAACAAGTTCCTATCTTCAAGATCAAGGATGCACTTGGACTTTTAATCCTCCACACGCATCTCATATGGGAGGAGCCTGGGAGAGGATGATTGGAGTAGCTCGTCGTATTCTGGACGCCATGCTCCTGAAGGTTGGGTCTACTCGCCTCACTCATGAAGCTTTGACTACACTAATGGCTGAAGTCGTGGCCATTATGAACGCCAGACCTTTAGTTCCAGTGTCTACAGATCCGGAGATGCCGTCAGTCTTGACACCCGCAATGCTGCTGACACAGAAGATGGAACCAATGACAGCTCCCACAGGAGACTTTGACCTCAAGGACTTGTACACCAAGCAATGGAGACAAGTTCAAAGTCTTGCGGACATTTTCTGGAAGAGGTGGAGACAGGAATACCTGGTGACACTCCAGCCACGCAAGAAATGGCAAGATGACAAGCCCAACTTACAAGTTGGAGACATTGTTTTATTAAAAGACACTCAGGCCCACAGGAACGAATGGCCCATTGGACTCATTGTGGGAACTGATCCTAGTAGTGATGCTGTAGTTAGAAAGGTAGAAGTTAGAATTGTTAGACAAGGCATTCCCAAGGTGTATGCTAGGCCAATTTCTGAAGTAGTTTTACTTCTGTCCAAAAGTTAGTGGCATAACAAAAAGTATGCCAGGTGGGGAGTGTGCTGCCTTCACAGTATATATTATATGCATGGCACTCGGCAGTGTCTGTTCCTTTAAGACCCTCCATGTTCTTGAAGCCTAGAGGCGGGTTTTCCCTGTACTCCTATAGAGCATGCACATATCCTTTCTTTTCAGCTCCAGCTACAGAAGTGAGCACATCCTCAGGACTTCTTAGAAGCTATTACAGGTTGCAAAGCTGATGAACACCAAAGCCTGTAAGTAAAGGGGTTTGCTAGTTCAGCTTATATAGAGGGATGCTAGGCACAGCTAGTATAATGTGTGTTTCAGTCTGTAGCAAGCAAGCACATGTTAGGCCCAATCCTTTGTATTAGCTATGTAGAATGTATGTTGCTTGAATAGCCATGCTTACATTTGTCTTTTTATGTTTGTTTTACAGTTTTACCAAATCAAATCATATCACACGTTTTCACATGCTATTGTACACATTCCTGTGAATGATATCTCAGTAAAGACTGCATCAGTTCATTAACAAGCGCATCTTTTATTGGGATTCGGTTATACTTGATGTTAAGCTGTGTCTCTAAACAGCAACACACACACAGCTGGGACATTACACCTATATCACAGGGATAGAGAGGGTAGAAACGGGGGAGGGGTATGCCTGTATATCAAAAATTATGTACAGCTGAATGTGAGAGACAAAATCACTAAGAGAGAAAGGGAGGAGTTTGTAGCTCTACCCATAGGGATTCTAAGGGAGGAAACTAAGGGGAAAGTAATACTGGGAGTATGCTAAAGCTTGCCATTTCCTAAATGTCTTGCAGGACAATTTCATGGGTCAGATGGTAAATGCAATTGTAGCGCTCACTCCCGCAGGAGCCGCTGGTTTGATTTGGGATCGGCGTAATTTAAGTTACCTATATAGGGCCAGATTCAGGAACAGTTAGGCTGGCGGATCCAGTGATCCGCCAGCCTAACTGTCACTTTGAGCCGGCGTTTTTGTTTTCTGTAACCAGAAAACAAGAAACGCCGGGTTGAAGCTCCGATGCGATCAGCGTAACTGAGTTTCGCCATCGCATCGTTACTTCAACTTAAAAATGGCGCCGATTTCCGCTCAAAAAATATGTTAATGAGCGGAAATCGGCAATTCACGAGCGAATTCCGGCGCGACGCAATGACGGTACGACGTTTCCGGAAGCGATACGCGGCGCAAAGATATACCTACATGGGGTTGGAGTATCCTATGTTAGGTATAGGCGTCGTCATCGCGTCGGGAAAAAAAAAAATCACGTCCCTTGCGTAAAAAGATCATGAATGGGAATGTGACGTCATTGACGTTCATTCACAGAATTTGGAGCATGCGCACGGGGATGCTTTGACACTCGACGCATGCGCAGTACGTTCGCGGCGGGATCGCGCTTAGTTTAAATAATACACGCCCCGTACCCGCCCAATTTGAATTCCGCCGGCTCATTTTTGTTACGCTGCTGCAACTTTAGGAGCAAGTGCTTCGTGAATGACAGCACTTGCTGCTAAAATTTCGGCAGAGTAACGTAAATGAGAAGCGTTACTCTGGAGCAAAAATGCTCCCATCTACCTGAATCTGGACCATAGTGTGTCTAGGGGATGATAGCAGTGACGGAATGTCCAGGCAGTTGATTGACGTTTTGAATGCTTTTATTTGGGTCCAACACGACCAACAGCCAACTTGGAATAGAAAGGTTAGGTTGGTGAAAAGAGCAACTTTGCAGATTCAGGCTATGGATAGGAAAGGAAGCAGTCCTGCCTCCAACAAGTATTCTCGCTTTTCGTCGTCACCCCAGCCGGGATGGGTGCAGTGCACCCGGACAGGCCTCCCTCACAGACCTGGCAGCCGGAGTGTCACTGTGAGCTCTGAGAAGGAACAAGTCTCTGCCACCGACTTGGCTTTAGTAAATTAGTAAAGGCCTCTGCCACAGGTCCAATACTCAAGGACAAAAATTAAAGCGCATCCTCTCAGTCAGTCTCTGAGCCATATGGGCCCAGAGCCAGGAACTCCACGTTGCACGGGCCCCGGCCAGGTAGGCCATAGTGGTGGGGCCCGTGATGTGCGCACACCCTGAAGGTGGGTGCCGCACCTGGAACCAGGAACCCGCCAACCCCAGTAAAATGGCGTCTGATATACCCCTCCCCAGCATGCCCCGCGAGGACACCCCTTCCAATTGGCTGCTGGGGAAAAGTGGCTCCGCCTGAACCCCTCTGATGCCACCCCCTGCCCAGAGATGGAACTACATCTCTGAAGCACAGCATGACCCACAGGACAGTCCAGGGCTGACATCAGCTTAATTTAAACAATTCAAACTGGTGAGAGCAAATAAGTCTCTCACCCCACTAAATTTACAACAGCGTCCTTTACTGAAAGTAGAGGGGCGCTACACAATAACTAGAAACAAAGCGTTATTAGACCTACTGATTACCAACAATTCCCAAAAGACCTGATCACGGATGTGGAAATACAAGGCAATTTAGGAAACAGCAATCACAGGTCAATTTGTTTCAGTATAAATCACACAAATAAGAAACATAAGGGGAATACAAAAACTGAATTTCAAAAAGAGCCAAATTCCCTAAAGTAGGATCCTTGCTAGAAGGTACTAAATGGGTTAAAATCTTAGGAACAAAGAACACAGAGGAACATTTTTAAAAGCATATGGTATTAGCCAGCGCATTCCCAATGGGAAATACATTTAAAAGAGCTAATACAACTCCCGGTGGCTTTACTCCAACGTAAAAATGCATATAAAAGCAAAGGAGAAGGCCTTAAAAAAATAGGCCGAGGGATCATCAACAGCTCTCCAACTTTGCACCCTTTAATTTCTTGTGCCATTCTTTGTAATCAGGGAAGCTAAGATAGTATATGAAAGACACATAGAGGAGGAGAGTAAAAAATAAATAATGATGAAGGGAATCTGGTTACTAAGGATGGAGAGATGGCCAATTTATTGATTGTATTCTTCTCCTCAGTCTTCACAAAGGAAGCGGGGGGCTTCAGTAACCAAAACTGCAATGTTTATTCTCATGACGCGTCACAAAAAGCACCCTCATGGCTAACAGAGGATAGAATTAGAAATAGACTTGAAAAACGTAACATTAATAAGTCACTGGGACCAGATGGCTTGCACCCCGTTTGCCGCCCACCGGCCGCCATATGGTGGCTGGGCGGTGCGGCTCTCGTTCTGGGTGGGCATCATATGACGTCCGTCTATTTAAAGAGGGCATGAGTGTGATAGTGTGTGTGCAGCCCTGTACTGTCTGTGTCATGGCTGATTACAGA
Organism: Rana kukunoris; assembly: GCA_029574335.1. Classification (NCBI taxonomy): domain Eukaryota; kingdom Metazoa; phylum Chordata; class Amphibia; order Anura; family Ranidae; genus Rana; species Rana kukunoris. Next base: position 295,526,032 of record CM056051.1, on the reverse strand, counting down.
TGGTTTCCTCCCCAAGTTACACTGCGCATGATCGCACGCGAGCTGCGCATGCACTTCAGTGGTAGCCTGTTCCCGGGAATACTGCTTGTCACCGACGCTAGTAAACAGCCATTGGCCGCCGGCTGTGTACTACGCAATCGGCTGTGATCCGTTCCAGTGTAAGGAGAGAAGAGCCAGGAGCAGTGAATTAGACCTCGTACACACAACCTTTTTCCTCGACAGAATCCATCAAGAAACTTGGTGGCAGAGCTTTTTTGCCGAGGAAAACGGTCGTGTTTATGTTTTTCGGCGAGAAAACTGTTGTGGAACTCTTTTTCCTTGTCGGGAGTCTCAATTTCCTCCTCGTGTTTCTCGTCGGGCTGGTTTACGACGAGAAACACATTCATGTGTATGCTTAGAAACCCGTGCATGCTCAAAATAAATTATAAGACGGGAGCACACCTTTGATAAAAGTAGCGTTCGTAATGGAGATAGCACATTCGTCACGCTGCAAAAATTATTGCATCAAAAATGTACAATAATTTATAAAGCCCGAAAAATATATATATTTTTTTCAAATACAGATCTTCATTTTTAATTATTATTTAATTTCTAGTCATCTCCATGATTTTTTATTTTATTTTGTTGTGTCAAGTTACCACCATTGTAACATTAATGTTTGGTCTTATCTGATCTGTCCCTTTTATAATTAGACCTTTTGTAGTTTTTTTTTTTAAAGCTAACCTACCTACTCACAAGCTAAATTTTTGGGTTGATTAAAAACACCTAGACAAGTATGAACTGTAAACAAAAAAATGACCATTTATTCTGATAAAGAATAGAAATAAAATAAATACAAGGCAGCACTGAAGAACCTGCTTCCATTTGTGCGGACACTAAAATTGGGACATTGAGATGCACATACAGGAGGGAGCCCAATCTGGTCCTGGACTCCCAGGGCCAGATTCTCATATTTTTGCATATCTGGCAGCGGGGCATAGCGTATCCTATTTACGCTACGCCGCAACTTTGGACGCAAGTGCCGTATTTATGGCGTAGCGTAAATAGCCCGGCGTAAGCCCGGGTAATTCAAATGTGGAAGAGGTGGGCGTGTTGTATGTAAATGTGTTGTGACCCCACGTTTTTGACGTTTGTTTTAACTGCGCATGCGCCGTACGTGGACGTATCCCAGTGCGCATGCACGAAATTACGTCGCAAATAGTCAATGCTTTCGACGTGAATGTAACTTACGCAAATCCCTATTTGCGAACGACTTACGCAAACGACGTAAACAACGTAAAAATCGACGCTGTCCCAAAGTCCATACTTAACATTGCGTACGCCTCACCTACACAAAGTTACTCCTCATATAGCAGGGGTAACTTTACGCTTACGCGAACGAATTAAAAAACGATGAGGGGGCGCAATTACATCCGGGAATCGGCGTATCTAGCTCATTTGCATATTTGACGTGGCTAATCGATGGAAGCGCCACCTAGCGGGCAGTGTAAATATGCAACTTAGATACAAAGATTTAAGAAACTTACGCCGCTCGTATCTAAGCAAAATTCCGACGTATGTTGTTTTCAGAATACATAAAATAGATACGCCGGTGGAGGAGGATGGCCGTGGCTACAAATGACCGTGTCCTCGGTAAGTAGCCCCCTCACCGCCTTATTCATTAAACTTATAAGTAGTGGCTCAAATATGAGGCAGTGGTCCTCGGTCATTTGGCTCCTTCTGGCCTCCTCCTGCCTGACACTTTCCAGACCCTCATCCTGGCTGATGTCCTCCTGTGTTTAAAAAAGGGACAGTTTGAGTTTTCGGTTCAAAAATCACACACAATTTTCAGCTCATGACTGTTGCAAATTGATTGAAAATAATTGGAAAAGACAATCATTCTGACCCCAGCAGTTTTCATTCTTTTCTCCCCAACTTTTTGGGCCACTACTGCCTATTCATATGGGAAACTGTCACGTACCTTACCAGAGGCCGAAGTGCTGAGAGGGCTTCCCTTGCGACTAAGTGCAGAGCGTCCCCTGGAGGTGACACTGGGAGTGCTATGCCCAGAGATGCTGGAGATCAGCTGGAGACCAGGATAGGCAGTCAGGCAGGGGCACCGCGGAAGTACCAGAAGAGACTGTATAGCAGGGAAAACCAGGCAGGGGCGGAGCCAGGAGCCAGGCTGGAGGTCATACACTGGTAGCAAGCAAAAGAGAAGTTACTTAGACAGGTCAGAGGACAAAAAAGGTAATACGCTGGATCAGGCAGACAGGAACAAGGCACGGGAACAAGCCAGGAAGCAAGCCGGGGGTCATAAACTGAGAAGACGGGTCAGACAAGCCGGGTAGACAACAGTAGTTCTTAGGTAGCAGGAACAGGAACTCAGGAAACACACCAGAGGGTTGAAGATCATGCAGCAGTTGGTAACTGCTGCAGCAAGCTTTAAATAGGGCACTGACGCCAAGAGTCACTTCCAAATTGCGTGCGCAATGGCGCACATGCGTGTGCAGTGAAGAATGCAAAGTTCTTGCTGCTGTTGCCCGTGTGCGTGCCCGTGCGCACGCATGCACACTGTGCTCGTTGGTCCGTGACCCAGCTGATGGACAGAGCTGCCAGTCTTTCTATGGATGGTTCTCTGACAGTGCCCCCCCTCAGGGGCAGCCTCTGGATGCCCAGACGAGCTTGCTTCTCTGGATACTTTTTGAAGAATTTGGATAACAGTTTAGGGGCATGAACATCTTTTGCAGGTTCCCAAGAGCTTTCTTTCACTTAACTAGATATTGAATTTGTCTACCTCTCTTTCGACTGTCCAATATGGCCTCCTCCTCAAATTCGTTTCCATACCCACTGTAATTGGAGGTGGAAGTGGGTCTTCTCTTCCAGAAAAAGGGCCCGGCCATGGCTGGTTTGAGAAGTGAAATGTGGAAGACTGGGTGAATCTTGTAAGAGTTCGGCAAGGACAATTCGAAGGCCACAGGATTAATCTTTTTCTTTATTGCAAAAGGACCAATAAACCACTTAAGCCCCGGACCAATATCCAGCTAAATGCCCAAAGGTGTTTTTAAAATTTGTCACTGCGCTGCTTTAACTGGTAATTGCGCGGTCATGCAATGTTGTAACGAAAGGAAATTTGCGTCCTTTTCTTCCCACAAATAGAGCTTTCTTTTGATGGTATTTGATTGCCTCTGTGATTTTTATTTTTTGCAATATAAATGGAAAAAGGCCGAAAATTTTGAAAAAATAAATTATTTTCTAATTTTTGTTGTAAGAAAAATCGAATAAACTAAATTTTAGTCAAACATTTAGGCCAAAATGTATTCAGACACATGTCTTTAGTAAAAAAAAATTGCAATAAGCGTATACAGTATTTATTGGTTTTCGTAAAAGTTATAGGCCCAGATTCACAAAGCGATTACGCGTGCGCAACTGCTGTTGCGCGTGCGTAAGTCTAAATGTGCGCGTGCGTATTGTTGCACGCGATTCACAAAACAATATACGCCAGAAATCTACGTTTTTTGGTCCGGCGTAATTGAGTTAGACCTTCGCTTCCCTTCGCGCAAAACTGCGCTAGACACACCATTGATTTGCTAGTCAAATATGCTAATGAGGGAGTTACGGGGATTCACAAAAAAACGCAGTTGCTGCGCAGGCTACGCGATGTGCGCAACAGCAAAATGTCCTGTCTAAAGTTAGAGGACCTAAAAGCTGGTCTAAATTTTGAAAAAAAGTCTAATTGTCAGATAAAGCAACACTGTTAGTGAGGAGTTCAGCAGTCACACGTGTTGCCCAACAATCTGTATGCCAACATGCCAGGGGCATCGTCGCGCATAGCTATACTACTGACTTTAGATGAACAAAGAAGGAGGAGGGCACGGAGGATGGCACTAAGGAGGGCACGGGAGATGTTTTTATTTTTTTTATTTGCTTATATAAAATTTACAATTTAAATTAATCTAATACAATATTCTTATCTGATACAAGCCCCTCACTCTTCACTTGATATATCACACACGCATAGACATCTTTGGCATGAGTGATTCTGAGGTGTTTCGCATCTTCAGATTCACCCCTCATGCCATCCTGGAATTAACCACAACCCTGCAGGAGGACATCAGCAGCCCAACACATGGCACCACCCATGACACCCATGACAGCTACATATACAATCAGAGCCCCATCCCCACAGATTTCGAACAGAACATGTATGGGGACAGCTGGCTGGTTGGTGAGTGACATGGGAGTCAGGCATGACTATCCCCTCCCGTGATGCACACCTCACAAGTGGCACATGCATGACTAACATCCTCCTGTCTTTTCCCTTCAAGGTGACTCTGCATATGAACTGGAACCCCATCTCATGACCCCATCTCATGCCAGCTCACATTATGCATCTTTGCACGTTAAACACACACATTAATCATGGCACAATGAGAATGCATGCATGCACACCACTATGGTCCCTAGCACACACACCCCACATCCTCATCAAATTGGATTGGCACCAGTCCACCATGCAAGACTGGTGAGCAGTAACGCCACGTCAAGGCTCCAATTATGTCACTGTACATTCATACACCATTCACACGGACCTGGGAATCACTTCTCCCTGGTCCTGGGGAACCCTTCTCCACCCAAATTGAGGATGACACCCCTTTTCCAGCAGGAATGTCACCCCCACATTCAAACATCATTCACAACCCAAAAAATGCCAAAAATGTCAGCAAAAAAAAAAAAATGCATAGAAAAAAAAAAAAATGCATAGAAAAAAAAAAAGGCAGAGAACAAAAATAAAAATGCTTTCAAACCAAAAAAAGGGGGAAAAAAAATTAATGCCCTCTGCCTGAGCCACGCCTGGGGCGCCCCCGGCCACGGCCCCGGACCCTCAGGGGAGACGCATGGCTGAGGGGAAAAGCCGGGGAAGGAGGAGCAGCCCCTGAGATCTGCCCACCTGGCGGCCTGCCCTCCAAGGCCACGGCTATTCTGTCCAGGGCAGCACCAAGTGTTGCCGTGTTGCCCTGGATAGCCTGGGTAAGGGCCCTCACATCCTGCCCAACGCCTGCTGCTGTAGTTTGCAGGTCATTTAGGCAGGTTGTGGAGGCCCGGGAGTGGGAGTCCAGGTTACCCAGCCTATCGTTGATGGAGGACAGGCTCTGATCCACCCGCCCCATAGTCTGGCAGAGCTGTCTCAGAAGGCGGGTCTGGGTGGCCAGGTTCCTTCTCAGACTGGCGGGCAGGAGATTGGGCGCCCCCCTGGTGCTCTGGGATGACCTCCTGGCTCCAGCTGATGGTTGTGGCCGGGGAGAAGGGGAGGCCCTTGTGAGGGGAGCCATGTTGGGGGAGGAGGGGGGGGGGCTCCCCCTTAGGGAGGGCAGGCTTCTTGCAGCCAGAGGGGAAGAGTCCGCAGAAACCAATTGTCCAGTGCCTGCCATGGACTCCTCCTCCTCATGATTCTCCTCCTCCTCATGATCGTCCTCCGCATGATCATCCTCCTCCTCTTGTTCCTCCTCCGCGGACTCTGGCCTTGTTGGGGGGGCCTCATTAGGCTGCTGTCCTGGCGTTGGAGCGGTCAGGCCAGATGGCCCTGCACCCTCCTGCACAGCTGTGGATGACACAAACCATTCACAGGTTGGAGGATCCACACACTTGCCACATATTCCCTTTCACCCCCTCCCCCACACATGCTACACACCTGAGAGAAATAAAAACCTTACCTGGCACCGCGGGGACCGGACTTGTGTCAAAGCCTGGCAGGCCCTCCACTTCATGCCGGTGAAAGGTCAGGGCCACCACATGCTCCGTCGCTGTAAATCTAATCCGGCATGGTGGGCCCCCTCCTGTGCCCCTGGCATGGGCATTTATTGCGGCCATTTTTTTTTTCACCTCACGCCGGAGGTCATTTATTTTCTTTTCAATCCCAGACCGGGTCCGTGTCTCCCCCTCCCCCGATGAATTGACCTGCTCCGTGATCATATCCAATATCTCCCTCCTCCTGGCCGGGGTGGTGGTGGCACTCTGCGGGCCGTGGAGAAAACGCCCATACTCGCTAATGGCCCGGGCAAGAATTCTTTTTTCCCCCACTGTAAAATTAAGCTTTCTTTTTCTCTCTGTCATACTTCCAAACAAACTCACTAGCAGTCACCAAAAATCTGTCACAAATACAAGCACAACCAATCAGACAAGAACACACACAAAGAGAAAAAGAACACCCAAAAATCACACTAGCACTCAGCAAGAAACAGTCACAAAAAAATCAGATGAAAAAATAAAGCAAGAAAACAAACGCTCAGAAATCTATCAATCAAACAAACAGTCTCAAACACTTATCAAAACTCACTTTCACAAAAATACCAACAAGCACTAGATCACACAGAACACTAATCTGACAACTACAAAACACACTCTAACGAACAACAGAGCAAAAGCTCTTGATTCAATGGGAAGGGACACAAAGGGATGTACTTTTGCAATGGAAGTGCGTTTGTGTGTGTCTATTTATGCTGTCTGCGTAGTTCACAACGTTGCCCTAGTCCATTTCCAATTTCACTGATTGCGCCGCTCCCGAGTTGTGAGCATGCGCACAACGAAGCTGACATGGTTTCCTTCACGCGCGCATGCGCGAGTCGGCCGGCCCTTCATTTGCATGGGGTCACGGCTCATTTCAATGTAACACGCCCACGTCCCTCCCAATTTGTATTACTCCTCCTTACGCCTCAGGAAAAAACCTTACGCTTGCGCAATCTCTTGCGCAAAAGCTACGTGAATCGCGGGATTACGCGGCTAGATTGCGCAAGTCTAACGGAAAAGTGGTGCGCTACGCCGGTCCAATAATGCGCCGATGTACGTGAATCTGGGCCATAGCGTCTACAAACTAGCGTACATTTTCTGAAATTTACACAGCTTTTAATTTATGACTGCCTATCTAATTTCTTGAGGTGCTAAAATGGCAGGGCAGTACAAACCCCCCCAAATGACCCCATTTTGGAAAGGAGACACCCCAAGGAAACTGCTGAGAGGCATGTTGAGTCCATTGAATTTTTTTTTTTTGTCACAAGTGATTGAATAATGACAAAAAAAAAATGTTTACAAAAAGTTGTCACTAAATGATATATTGGTCACACATACCATGGTAATATGTGGAATTGTACCCCAAAATACATTCTGCTGCTTCTCCTGAGTACGGGGATACCACATGTTTGGGACTTTTTGGGAGCCTAGACGCGTATGGGGCCCCAAAAACCAAGCACCGCCTTCAGCATTTCTAAGGGCGCAAATTTTTGATTTCACTCCTTACTACTTATCACAGTTTCGAAGGCCATAAAATGCCAAAATAGTACAAAACCCCCCCAAATGACCCCATTTTGGAAAGTAGACACCACAAGCTATTTGCTGAGAGGCATGTCGAGTCCATGGAATATTTTATATTTTGACACAAGTTGCGGGAATATGACAAACTGATTTTTTTTTGCACAAAGTTGTCACTAAATGATATATTGCTCACACATACCATGGTTATATCTGAAAATGCACCCCAAAATACATTCTGCTGCTTCTCCTGAGTACGGGGATACCACATGTGTGGGACTTTTTGGGAGTCTAGCCGCGTACGGGACCCCGAAACCAAGCACTGCCTTCAAGATTTATAAGGGCATACATTTTTGATTTCACTTCTCACTACTTATCACAGTTTCAAAGGCCATAAAATGCCAAAATAGCATAAACCCCCCCAAATGACCCCATTTTGGAAAGTAGACATCCCAAGCTATTTGCTGAGAGGCATAGTGAGTATTTTACTGCTCTCATTTGTTTTTGAAAATGAAGAAAGAAAATACATTTTTTTTTTTTTTTCAAAACTTTGTGACAAAAAGCGAGATCTGCAAAATACTCACCATACCTCTCAGCAAATAGCTTGGGTTGTATACTTTCCAAAATGAGTTCATTTGGGGGGGGGGGGTTTGTGTCATCTGGGCATTCCATGGCCTCCGAAACTGTGAATTTACACCCTTAGAAAGCCTGAAGGCGGTGATTGGTTTTTGGGGTCCTGTACGAGGCTAGGCTCCCAAAAAGTCCCACACATGTGGTATCCCCGCACTCAGGAGAAGCAGCAGAATGTATTTTGGGGTGTAATTCCACATATGCCCATGGCATGTTTGAGCAATATATCATTTAGTGACAACTTTGCGCAAAAAAAAAAAATTCCCGCAACTTGTGTCAAAATATAAAATATTCCATGGACTCGACATGCCTCTCAGCAAATAGCTTGGGGTGTCTACTTTCCAAAATGGGGTCATTTGGGGGGGGGTTTGAATTGTCCTGGCATTTTATGCACAACATTTAGAAGTTTATGTCATACATCACCCCCTCTTCTAACCACTTGAAGACAAAGCCCTTTCTGACAATGTTTGTTTACGTAAAAACATTTTTTTTTTTGCAAGAAAGTTAAGTTGAACCCCCAAACATTATATATGTTTTTAAAGCAAAGCCCCTACAGATTAAAATGGTCTGTGTTGCATTTTTTTTTCCACACAGTATTTGCGCAGCGATTTTTCAAATGCATTTTTTGGGGAAAAAATACACTTTTTTTTATTTTAAAGCACTAAAACACACTATATTGCCCAAATTATTGATGAAATAAAAAAGATGATCTTAGGCCGAGTACATGGATACCAAACACGACATACCGGTACTTTAAAATTGCACACAAACGCGCAGTGGCGACAAACTACATACATTTTTAAAAGCCTTTAAAAGCCTTTACAGGTTACCACATTATATTTAGGCCCCGTACACATGAGCAAATGAATCTGCTCAAATCGGTCTGACAGACCGATTTGATCAGATTTGTCTGCTGGCTGTTTTGGTTTGATCGCTGTACACACGATCAAACCAAATTCCCAGCCGGCAGACCGCGCGGTGACGTGTCGGTGACGTTGACCCCGCCACGTCACCGCACCTGGAAGTAAAACACTTCCGCACATGCGTCGAATCCATTTGACGCATGTGCGGGCAGATATGTCTGCTGGTTAGCGTACTAACCAGCAGACATATCGGTCCGACAGGTTCCCAGCAGACAGATTTTAAAGCAGGCTTTAAAATCTGTCTGCTGGCCAAATCCGTCGGCTCGCCCGTACACACGATCGAATCTGTCTGCTGAGACGGTCTGTCAGACCATTTTCAGCAGATAGATTTGATCGTGTGTACGCGGCCTGACAGAGGAGGTCTACTGCTAAAATTACTGCCCTCGATCTGCCCTTCGTGGTGATACCTCACATGCATGGTATAATTGCTGTTTACATATGACTTCAGACCGACGCTTGCGTTCGCCTTTGCGCAACAGCAGGGGTGCTTTTTATATATATATTTATTTAGCTTTTTTAATTTTATTTGTAATCTGTTCCTTCCATTTTATTTAATTTTTACCATTTTTATTGTTATCTCAGGGAATGTAAATATCCCTTATGATAGCAATAGTTAGTGACAGGTACTCTTTTTTTAAATGGGGTCTATTAGACTCTAGATCTTTCCTCTGCCCTCAAAGCATCTGACTACACCAAGATCGGTGTGATAAAATGCTTTCCCAATTTCCCAATGGCGCTGTTTATATTTGGAGGGGGGGACATTCCATCCCACTGAATGGAAAAGCAGTCTAGAGGCTAATTAGCCGCTAGGACTGCTTTACATGAAAGCCGACTGCTGGCTGAAAAGAATGATACCAAGATGATACCTAAACCCGCAGGCATCATTCTGGTATAACCATTCAAAGTCCATCAACATACCAGTACGTTGATGGTTCTTGTTGGACATGTATTGTAATCTTTTTTTTCATGCAGTCTGTTGGCTGAACGAAAAAAAGATTGATCGGTGGGTTTGCCCACCATTAGAATACCTCCCTTCATCCACCCACTTCTAATGATGGACATACATGCACCATTTATATATGCTGAAGCATGGGGGCATCCTCCCGCAAAAAAATTATGCTGCGTACACATGGTCGGACTTTTCCACGGGCAAGCCTCCGTTGGAATTTCGACCGTATGTACGCGGCATTAGGAGCAAAATCCTCCATCCCTAATGCCCCCATGCTTCAGCATATATGCTCCTACAGTGTTGGAGTCGCGGCTTTATATATCGTGGGAGCAAACGCTGTTGCTGTCAAGATAGGTTGAATGGCGTACCTGAAAACAGTAAAGTAAATGACATACCTGAAAAGCAAGCATGAAAAAACCTAATAAGAATAAAACTTTGCAGAATAGAATACAGTAATAAAAAGAGCAGAACAATAGAGAGAGAATAGAGAGGGAGAGAACAATAAAACGCCAACTATTTTTGTTTTTTTATTTTATATTTTTTTTGTGTTTTTGATTTTTAATTAGAAAACGGTTCCAAAAAAAAACTGTTAGCGATCGCAGGGATCAGGCCTGTCTCTGCAAACGCTGCAGTTATGCGTGTTGTAAGTGACAGTGATCGATCGATACCGCCGGGCGATCAGGGGGTTAAACCTTTATTGGGTTATATACGGCGGGTGCCCTGATGCTATGAACAGCAAACTAACTAACCAGCGTCAACCGTAACACTTATACGGTGATCACTGGTGAAAGGGTTAACTAGGGGGCAATCAGGGGGTTAAAACCTTTATTAGAAAATTGATGGGGGTACCTAACCCTATAAAAACCTGGCGGTCGAACTGATGTAGACTCTTTGATTTCCTGACACAATTTCTCAGGGAGAACCATGCCGTCTGACCCAAATGAATGATAAGATGAAATGTGCAATCCAGACACAGAATCTTACATGCTCACCTTTTTAGCATCGAACCAACAGGAAGTGCCTGGGCCCTCCCATTCCTTTTATTTGCAAAATGACATCACAAGTACATACATTTCATTGGTCAACCCATACAATTCACACCCATCTCCCCCACCCCCTTGGACTCAGCATGTAACCCTCATTGGTCAGTTCATACAGGCATAAAAAAGAGTCCATTGTCAGCTCCTTCGGTCAGTTCTCTCTTGGTCACGAGACACAATTTCCTTTGGTAGAAGGAAGGCAGGAAGAAGAAAAGAGTAGCCAAAGTCCATCCAGGAATGCAATGGGGGAAGGGTTGAACACATTTCAAACATAATGGAGCTTGAACATAACATCTACTCTTAATAACATGTCCTTTTGTTACTCCATTTCAAATGGTAACTTTTACAAGGTAATATCTGCTTCTTCAAATTTTCAATGCTGGGTTCATAACTTTAAAACAATATCTGATATCTGCCAAATCTTATCAAGGAACATATACACTTTGTTTCAGTGGTTCTAATCATAACATAAGATAACATTTTCATTTTGATTCACATCTATCACACGAACCTCAAAAAAATAACTAGCTACTTAGCGGCACCACCGACACTAATACAGTAATCAGAAAAACGATTGCTTATTAACGCTGGCAATAGGGGGTGAAAGGGTTAACTCTAGGGGCAATCAGGAGTAAAAACTTTATTTAAAAAATGTATGGGGGTACCTAACGCTATGAAAACCTGGCGGGCGAACCTCAAAAAATAACTAGCTACCTAGCGGCACCAGCGACACTAATACAGCGATCAGAAAAACGATCGCTTAGTGATGCTGGCAATAGGGGGTGAAAGGGTTAACTCTAGGGGCAATCAGGGGTTAAACGGTGGCGGTGACTGGCGGTGACGTTGACGCCGCCACGTCACCGCACCAGGAAGTTAATTACTTCCGCGCATGCGTCGAATCCATTCGACGCATGTGCAAGAAGATATGTCTGCTGGTTAGCGTACTAACCAGCAGACATATCGGGCGGACGGATTCCCAGCCAACAGATTTTAAAGCATGCTTTAAAATCTGTCGGCTGGCCAAATCCGTCTGCTCGCCCGTACACACAATCGAATCTGTCTGCTGGGACGGTCAGGCAGACCGTTTCCAGCAGATAGATTTGATCGTGTGTAAGCGGCCTCAGAGTCTTTTAAAACCCATCAGTATAAAGTCACATGGTTTCTGTCAGGCTGCGTAACCTGATCTCTAGCAGCCAAAGAAAATAAAACATCTCTTTAATACTCTCTTAAAGGAAACATCTGTTCCCCCCCACTGCTTGGAGAAGATTGTACAAGATCTATAGATACTCAACATACAATACAATCGAATTGTATAGTTTTTTCTAATTTTTAACGCTTTTTCAAAATTTTTAAACATATTTAGTTTGTACATATTCCAAAAATCATGTACATTACATTATAATATGACACTTCCCAACTACAGCATTGACAAAAGATAGATTAGAAGAGAAATCTCGCGAAATCCACAGATCAGTGACTGCGCATGAACCGACCAGCGTTTTCCTCCGAGAAAATTACTCCAATTACTTCAACCAACCGCTCTGTCGGTGTCAGGGATCTGTCACCTAAGGGTTAACAGTGCAGACTGATTCCAATGATTGGCAACAGGCTGCCTTATTTAAACCCCTCAGCAGCACTGTGATCTTGCTGTCTGATCTGAATCTCATCCAGAGACCTGAACCTGCATCATTCTGACCTGGCTTTCTGACTCTGCTGACATCTCCAGTCCTGACCTGCTCTGTTTACCTGTCTGCCTGATCCTCTGTTGCCCAATCCAGCCTGAAATCTGACCATTCTTTGCCTGCTGCTTTTTTGCCTGTACTGATCCTCCATGTATGACCTGGCCTGTCTGACTCTCCTGTTGTCGCCTGTATTTGCATGTGCATGTTGCTCTCGGGCGCACCTGCATCCAGTGACCTGCGTCCGCAGACCTGCGTCCGCTTACCTGCATCCGCTCACCTGCATCTTGCTGACCAGCATCCTGCTAACCAGTTAATCGGCATCCGCTGAGCTGCATCTCCTGACCTGCATCCGCTGACCTGCATCCGATGATCTGCATCCATCTTACCCTCACCTACAGCACTCCAGCCTTTCTCATTCTCCATCTCCAATCTCAGAGACTCTGCAGGCACTCATACCCCACTGTGCTCCTACGGTCACTGTCTCACCCCCAGTGATCCCGGAACCAGGACGGTACGAGAGGTCTCTCTCTGCTCGTCAGGCTCATCCCCCAGGTACGTGTCAGTCGGAAACGTCACATTATAAAAACTTTTAACACTCGTTTGTTTTTATTTTATTTTTACTGTTTTTATTATTTTTATTTTTATATAATTTTAAGATTGAACATAACTTTCATATTTTAATATTTTTACTATTTTTATATATTTTTTAGAATCTGTTGTAAACATTGCTTGCAACCAGATCTGTAGGATTTTCTGTTTAAATACCAAATACCACGCTGTTTACCATCATTTGAGTTTTTTTACAATTCTTTACACAACCTTTACCAATAATTTTCTCTTAAACATTTGTTCTGATCCCATGTTTGTACTTTGACATATCATATCCTAACACATTTTCAGTTGTTTAGGCTAGATATTCATAAACATTTACAGACCATATTAAACTCAATTTTCTCCTTATAGAACTTCTTTACACTCTGACAATAATTAACTAATTATCCTATGAAATATATCACAGTGATTATGGGACTCAAAACCTGTGACTACTTAATCTCTTGATTTAAACTTGTCTGGGGCCCCTCTATATATCAGGGCATATATCACACATATATCAGCTATATTCCAACCCACAGATTCCCAGTGGTCACAATCACATGTATTTGAAAAAAGATATATAGTTTCATTCAGATGTGGGTGGAACAGTCCATCATATCTCATCTCCAGAGAATGTTTTTGCGAAGGAACCTTTTAATCATCACCCAGGGGATATCGATAATTATCGGTACCTACATCAGAAATGCAAGAAGAACTCGTACACGGATATTAGTTCATTACTTTTCAAGAGCGGTCACATAAGTTTCAAAGTATAAGACTGTAATTGCAACTGTCATCGCCCATAACAACCTAGTCTAGAGACTGTCTTCAAACAAGACTTCAAAAGGGGATAATAAATGCCCTTAGGGAATACCGTATACTATGCCCACTAACTCTGAGGGTGGTATCATATATCATGTGGAATAAAACTTAAACATGATATGTAAAACGTTCTGATGTGATACCCAGAGGCCTTCATCCTTCATTTGTGACTGTGGACGCAAGGACTGTAGCAATGAATGCAAGGATTTACTCACTCTCTACCACCTCAGCTCTACACCATGGAATCAACGCATTGGGGTCAGGGCATCCAGGACAGCAAATGAGCGGACTCTACCTTTAGGTAGGTCTTCCACTCTACATCATTCTCTTCCCTTACGTGTTTGTCCAGTGAAGTGGCATGTAACCTACCCCCCCCCCTGGACAGACTAAGGAGAGAATGAAGAAGAAGAACCAGTGGGCCAGTGGGCCGCTGGCAGGAGGTGACACCATCTGCGTTCAGGTATAGGGGCAGGACGGGGCAAGGCCAGAAGCATTTGGGGCGGGGCCCATGCTTCCAGCAGCCGGGGCATACATTTGGGCAGAACATGAAGAGAAGGAACAAGAACCCTAGTAACAGGCCTGGGCATCACATGACAACAGCTAAACTGGCAAAAAGCCCTTTATGTATTAGAGCATCATACCACCATCAAAGCCAGTGAGAAATATAAAAATCATTGCGAATAACCAAAACTCCTTCTTATATATTACCAACAGGTGCTATAAACGTATAACATGTTGCAATACAGCAGCCTGTCTTTAAAAGAAAAACTGTGTCTTAGGCTTTGTTTTTTTTTCAGGAGGAAGGAGGTGTAAAGGGGGGGGGGGCTGGGGGAGCTCCTCCAACCTACAACTGCAATCGTGGCAAACATGCCTCACACACCCAGTGTGTGCCACCATTACAGGGGCAGGATTATATATCATATCAATGTGATCAGGGAGTCAGCTTAGGACTATTAAAAAATAAGCCCCAATATATAAAGATATGTAGATATACAAATGGCCTGCATTATCCCAAAAAAACTCAAACTCCTGTGAATCAAAAAGAGAAACCAGCAAGCGTCGAGATCTTAAACAGATAAATTCTGACAAATACATCTCCACATAGATCTACATATACACAGTTATCCATCAAGAAACAGTTGCAACATTCCAGTCCTATGTTCAAAAACCCTTTCCCCTAATTGTGTTCCATTAATGGCCCTGCCTCCATCAGCAATCACAGACATAGGTAATAAGACACAGGACACGAGAAAAGGGGGGAGGGAGAGGGAATTTCTTTACAGCAGTGAAAGGGTTATTGAACACAGAGCAGGAAGAGGGGGAGGAAATGTGAAGGGGGAAGTTTAGCTGGCAGCAAATTTTGTTACAAGGGAGACAAGACAGGGCAGAAAATTGGATGCATTACAATCTTTAAAGAACTGTAACTGATGACAGAAACAAACATACACACAGAATATACAGAATACGACTGTTTCAGCCCTCTGTCTATAGAGTGTCAATTACCCCTAACCCCAAATATAACTATAACTAAAAAAAATATACATAAATGTATTTGGTCTCTATACACATATGTATAATGTAATCTGGTGAGGATTTTAATGTGCTACTTCATTACCAAACACCATTTCTTGCTACCCCAGACTATTTTGATACCACGTGGCTCAAACCTTTACTAAAAGAAAAGAACCCAACGTAATTCCGTGTCTATCCATAACCATATTTCCCCGAAACTCCTCTACAGACCAGACATATCTACATGTGCATATTGCCAACCTCACTTAACCCAACACCAGCAAATCATGGATGTTTTTTTATAGGAAGGATTCCATCGGCACAATACACACATATACATATCCACCCCAAGGCACACCATCGTGCGTCACCGGCTCAGGACCCCCTGAAGAGAAGATAGTGCCCATCTACAGACATATCCCCAAAACAGTCACATTCAAACTAACTTAAAACATAGACTTCAGCCCGGCAGAGGGGACGATGGGTTAAAAACTTTGCTCAAGAACGGTCCCCATCTTTGAACTAGCCAGAAACAAAAAAAAATGGAATCGAGAGAGCCTGCCATACTGCAGATTTGAACAGGGTCTCTCCATTCAAGCCTCCATTGCGACTGGTCAGATAAAAAGCAAAGTCACGTTGGGATACGCCAATTGATGTAGACTCTTTGATTTCTCAGGGAGAACCCCTAATTCATGCCGTCTGACCCAAATTAATGATAAGATGAAATGTGCAATCCAGACACAGAATCTTACATACTCACCTTTTCAGCATCAAACCAACAGGAAGTGCCTGGGCCCTCCCAATCCTTTTATTTGCAAAATGACATCACAAGTACATACATTTCATTGGTCAACCCATACAAATCACACCCATCTCCCCCACCCCCTTGGACTCAGCATGTAACCCTCATTGGTCAGTTCATACAGGCATAAAAAAGAGTCCATTGTCAGCTCCTTCGGTCAGTTCTCCCTTGGTTACGAGACACAAATTCCTTTGGTAGGAGGAAGGCAGGAAGAAGAAAAGAGTAGCCAAAGTCCATCCAGGAATGCAATGGGGGAAGGGTTGAACACATTTCACACATAATGGAGCTTGAACATAACATCTACTCTTAATAACATGTCCTTGTGTTACTCCATTTCAAATGGTAACTTTTACAAGGTCAAAAAAATAACTAGCTACTTAGCGGCACCAGCGACAATAATACAGCGATCAGAAAAACGATTGCTTAGTGAAGCTGGCAATAGGGGGTGAAAGGGTTAACTCTAGGGGCAATCAGGGGTTAAAAACATTATTTAAAAAATGTATGGGGGTACCTAACGCTATAAAAACCTGGCGGGCGAACCTTAAAAAATAACTAGCTACCTAGCGGCACCAGCGACACTAATACAGCGATCAGAAAAATTATCGCTTAGTGACGCTGGCAATAGGGGGTGAAAGGGTTAACTCTAGGGGCAATCAGGGGTTAAAAACATTATTTAAAAAATGTATGGGGGTACCTAACGCTATAAAAACCTGGCGGGCAAACCTCAAAAAATAACTAGCTACCTAGCGGCACCAGCGACACTAATACAAGGGGTTAAACCTTTATTAGGGGGGTAGGGGGCTACCCTGGACCTAACATTAACTGCCTGTTACACTAACTGTCACACTGACACTAAATGCAGTGATCAGTAAATAAATGATCTCTGCTATTAGTGACACTGTGACAGGGGGCTGGGTGGGGTGATCGGGGGGTGACTGGGGGGGATTTGTGTGCCTATGTGTAACTGTGTTAGTGTAGTGTTGTGCAACTTACTGTGTGATGTCTCCTCTCCTCTCGCCAGACAAAAATACTGCCGAGAGGAGAGGTGACATCACTTCCTCTGCCTGTGTTTACATCACACAGGCAGAGAAAGTCACATGGCGGAAGGGGATTGGCTGGGAGCGATCGCGAGGGGGTGGCTAGAAACGAATAGCCGTCCCCTCATCCCAGATTGCTCGCACAGCAATACCGACCACCGCATGTACCGGGGGGGTCCCGATCGGACCCCCGACCCACATCTAGGCAGGGACGTACGGGCACGTCCATCTGCCAACGTATATTTACATGCGGCGGTCGTTAAGTGGTGAACCTAGGGCCCAGCTTCCGGAAAGGACAGGACAGTTTGAGGTTCAATGTAGAAAGCCAAACCTTGTCTCCTACTTCCAGAATTGGACTCTCCTTCTTCTTCTTCTTCTTCTTCTTGTCATAATATTTTTTATAGTCCTCTTGTTATTTCTGCATAGTTTCTTGAAGAATCTGTAAATTTTCTCGGAAAAAGGTTTATCTGTCTTGTATGGCAGGTACAGTTGCTTCTGGAATGGTATTGGGCAAAAAGGACGGATGAAATCCGTAATTTGCCCAAAACGGAGACTGATTAGTGGTGGAGTGTACTGAATTGTTGTACGCAAATTCGGCACATGGGAGTAAGGCTATCCAATTATCTTGAGAGGAGGTGGAAAAGCAGCGGAGATATTGCTCCAGCGTTTGATTTGTTCTCTCCGTTTGGCCATTACTTTGTGGGTGGTAAGCAGATGACAAGCAGATTTCGATGTTCAAGGCTTTACAAAGTGCCCTCCAAAATCTTGAAGTAAATTGCACCCCTCTGTCAGAGATAATACTACTGGGTAAGCCATGCAATCTCACAATCTCTTTGATAAATGTATGTGCAGTATCCATAGCTGAGGGGGGTACCTAACAGAGGCAAAAAATGGGCCATCTTTGTTAGATGGTCGACCACCACCAGGATCATGTTAAACCCTTCAGAGGGGGGCAACTCCACTATAAAGTCCATGGATATCGCTTTCCACGGGTGGTCAGGGACAGGTGATGGTCTTAACAGGCCCCAGGCTTGTGTGCGGCTTCCTTTACTTCTGTCACAGTTAGTACAGTACAGAACTTACAAAGTCCTTGCAATCCTTCCTCAGGTCAGACCACCAGTAGGATCGCTGAATCAGCTCAGAAGTCTTATGGACCCCAAAATGGCCTGCAAGCTAGTGTTCATGAAGGGTTTGGGGGGGGGGGGGCTGAAGTCTGGCTTCTTCCGGGACAAAAATCTTGTTTCTCTTATCGTCCATGGACGATACCTGGCTCCTTTAATCTTGACAAGTGGGTTATGTTGCATGTTTACAGGAGAGGACTAGGCAGAAACATGTTAGATAATTAAATACATGTTACATTAACAGAGTTGAACAGCCCTGCCCAGGGGGCAGTCCCTCCAGACATAACCCTCCTTACTTCAGCATGCAGCCTCAGTTTCGTTCTGCCTAGCAAGGAGAAGGACGTATGGCTCCCTTTTGGGCCCCGTGCCCTGAGGAGAAATTTTATTTTATTTTACTTTTTCTTGAAGAATTTTCTTTCAACTGTCGGCCAGCAAGCGTGAGCACACCTTTGCAAAGAGGCTGGGTCTGCCATGCCATACCCCATGACTCCTGAGGTAGCCGGTGAGCTTTGCTCAGACGGGTCCTCGCTCGGAAGGGTAAGTACAGTCCCTCCCGCAGTGGATGAGAGGACCTGAATAGGGCTCTAGGAGCTTTTGTTTATTTGTAAGGACAGGTGTGCATATTATACATACACACTATGTAAATATTATTAATATTTGGAGTCAGTATCTGGGTCCTTCCCCAAACATGCTGGTGGTGGCAGCAGGTGTTAGCACCTGGGATTCCCACAGAGGTTTTATTGTTAGTCCTGGACACGTTTGTGGCAGGGTGGGGGTGGACTGCGGTAAAAGAGTGCCCCCTTCCCTCGTTATCCCCTGGGGAATGCTCTGTTATGGAGCCATGGACCAGGTACCTGGGTAGTAAAAAAAAAAAGAAGCAGGATAAGGCATTTATGGGTGCGCTTCTCACTGCTGCAAAGGGCCTCTCTTAAGCTGGATAGTGCAGCTGGTTTTCTGCCGAGGGCTCAGTCTTTTTTTGGATCACACAAATCAGACCGCTCTGTGTAGGTTTTTTCTTTCTGTGCCCTTCTTTGATGATTTCTAAGAGGCGGAATCAGGAACTACAAAAGCAACTGAGGGCTTTTGTAGTCCCTCACTGCTGGGCGGTTCAGTTCCCCTTTGAGGAGAGCCTTTTCAAAAGGTGGCAAATTGACTAAGTTATGACTAAGCACTGATTGTAAGTGCGAAATGCGTCGGCCATACTGTATTTTGTTGGTTGCAGTGACTGTGTGTACAGTTGAAAAATAAAAGACAACTTATTTTAAGTGATTTCGGAGTGCGGCTGTCCAGTTTTCATCCTTCAATTTGCTATCATTAGCATTGCCAGCACCTTGGTGGTTCAACAACCCTTGATTGCACACGGGGCTCACCTGGAGCGGTGAGAAATTTGTCTGCTTTTCAAAAGGTGGGTTTCTTCTCCAGTGGTGGACCCTCCACGTTTTATGTATAAGTGTCCACTCTCCCTATTGCGGGGACCCCCGCTTGTATGGATCTGACTGATAGAAGATCTGAAGTACTGACCCGTTCCATGTTTACCATGCTGGGGTCTGACTTGCGGCCTGTTGTGGCCACTAGTCTGGGGTCTCAGTCGGCGCTGGTGCCATTTTGTGGGAGGTTTTTCAATTGCATTGAAAACTCAGGTTGGCGGCCATTTTGTCGTAGCCACGCTATGGCGCAGCTTACATTGCGGTCAGCCATTTTCCTGTGGCTGCATTCTGAATGCACTGCAGCCATCTTGGAGTAGTCCTTACCCCTAGTGCTGTATACAAGTCACGTAGTGAGCATTTTGCACCAGACAGTGGAGGAGCACCGACTCTCTCCCAAAGTTATTAGGCTAGCAGACCAGCTGGTCCAGGGCCTCATATAGGTCGGTGATAATTAATCGAATGCTGCGCCCTTGTTATCCAGGGCTTCTGTTTCAGAATGGTTTTATGCACACAGATGTGTAGTGGTTAACTCCATTACTTGGCAGCAAGAGAGCCATTGGTTCGAATCCGGACACTGACGCAAATCTGCCTGGAGCTTGCATTGTCGCTCCCTGTGTCCGCGTGGGTTCCTCCGGGTACTCCGGTTTCCTCCAAAGGCATGTGTGCATACATGTACATAATATACATACACACTATGGGCCAGATTCAGGTAGATGGGAGCATCTTTGCTCTGGAGTAACGCTTCTCATTTACGTTACTCTGCCGAAATTTTAGGAGCAAGTGCTGTTATTCATGAAGCACTTGCTCCTAAAGTTGCGGCAGCGCATCGCAAATGAGCCAGCGGAATTCAAATTGGGCGGGTACGGGGCGTGTATTATTTAAACTAAGCGCGATCCCACGTCGAACGTACTGCGCATGCGTCGAGTGTCAATACATCCCAGTGCGCATGCTCCAAATTCTGTCAGTGAACGACAATGACGTCACATCCCCATTCATGAACGTTTTACGCAAGCGACGCAAATTTTTTTTTTCCGACGCGATGACGACGGCTATACTTAACATAGGATACTCCACTAGGGGGCTGCTTTATCTTTACGTCGCGTATCGCTTATGGAAACGTCGGAAAGTCACTGCGTCGCGCCCGAAAACGATGGTGAATTTCCGATTCCCGCTGATTAACATATTTTTTTAGCGTTAATCAGCGGGAACGCCCCCGGCGCCATTTTTAAATTAAATTTGTGATGCGATGGCGAAATTCAATTTCGCCGATCGCATCGGAAAACACCAACCCGGCGTTTCTTGTTTTCTGGTTACAGAAAACAGAAACGCCGGCTTAAAGTGACAGTTAGGCTGGAGTATCACAGATACTCCAGCCTAACTCTACCTGAATCTGGCCCTATGGGATAGATTTAGGTAGAAGATAAGTCGGCTTATCTCCAGATAAGCCGACTTATCTTTGCGTTTTAGGCCTCCAATCTATGCCACTGATTCATAAAATCAGTTTAGTATAGATTTTCTTTAGATCAGACATGCGTAAGTCTCTTACGCTGTCTAATCTTATTTTCATATTTTATGCTGGCCGCTAGGTAGCGTTCCCGTCTAAAATATGTAAATGAGCCGAAAGTACGCCCGGCCGGCGCTATTTTTTTTTAGGTCATTTGCGTTAGCGTAGTACCGTCGTAATGTTATTCCTGCTATATGAGGCGCAGGCAAGGTTAAGTATGGACGGCGTGCCGGCACTTTTTTCACGTTGTTTACGTCGTTTAAAGCACTTGCCTGAAAAAGTTGCGGCAGCCTAGTTTAAAACCCAGACGCTAGGCATGCCTAAAGATAGGCATTTCTACCTGAATCTACCCCTATGTGTGTGTATTATTTAGGGGCAACCCTCCCAGGCTGTCAAAGGCCCAGCTGGGGGACTAATCCGTCCCTGGGTGCGTAAGTAGAAACAAAGGTTCACCTGCCGGCGATGAAGTCTCTCATTGGGGGTCAGGGCAGAGCGAACCATGCCAATCTGCATAGGCCCTCTTTAAAACGTGACCGGAGAGAAGGGCGCATGCGCGGCTGGAACCTTAGGCAGCATCCAAAAAGGCCGGCGAGGTTGTGCACGTTCAGACTGACGCTCCCGCAGGCACCTGTCAAGTTGGATGGTTAGCTGAATGAGCCCTTCCAAGGTGGCTGGAGCCTCCACTCGTGCTAACTCGTCTTTAATGGGTTCAGACAGGCCAAGGCAGAATTGATATCTGAGGGTGCCCTCATTCCATCCTGTGTCCGCAGCCGAATTGCGAAAGTCCACAGTATAGTACTCTACAGGGCGCTGCCCTTGCCGTAAGGCATGGAGGATTGTTTCAACGGTGGCCGGAATGTTGTGCGTCGTCATCGCCAGGCTGGAGGTCATACACTGGTAGCAAGCAGAGGAGAAGTTACTTAGACAGGTCTTAGGACAAGCCGGGGTCATACACTGGATCAGGCAGACAGGAACAAGGCACGGGAACAAGCCAGGAATCAAGCCGGGGGTCATAAACTGAGAAAACGGGTCAGACAAGCTGGGTAGACAACAGTAGTTCTTAGGTAGCAGGAACAGGAACTCAGGAAACACACCAGAGGGCTGAAGATCATGTAACAGTTGGTAACTGCTGCAGCAAGCTTTAAATAGGGCACTGACACCAAGAGTCACTCCTAAATTGTGTGTGCAATGGCGCACACGCGTGCACAATGAAGTATGCAGAGTTCTTGCTGCTGTTGCCCGTGTGCGTGCCCGTGCACGCGTGCGCACTGTGCTCGTTGGTCCGTGACCCAGCTGATGGACAGTCTTTCTATGGATGGTTCCCTGACAAAAACACTTTTAGATCAAACATTAGATATTTTTTACATATTAACAGTACGGATGAGCTTTGTTTCGAGTCAAACAAAACGTGTAGTTCGCGCCAAATTCGAGTGATGCGCTACGGCCCATAATTCACTGCTGCATTGTGCGCTGATGATCAATCACAGCGTCGTCAGTACAGAGAGACGTAATTGGCGAATTATGGCTCAGGGCTTTAGTATACGCCCCACACTATAAAAGGCCGCCTGCAGGGTGGCCTCATGTAGTGTATTGCGGCGCTGGTTAGATATCAGTCACAGAGAGAGAGAGTATCTTTTTTTTCTAGCTAGATAGAGCAGGCAGGCTAGTCAGTTAAATGTACACTGTGTAGAGGATATATATGCATCCCAGGTGTTGTACATATATTTATACACTGTATAGTTTAGCTAGATCAATTCTTCCTAATTTACTGGCAGGTAGTTGATTGTGCTAGCTAGTATTCTCACGTGGTGTATTGCCTGTGTCCTCTGCAGTGTGCACCATAAAGCTACACAGGCATACTATAGACACCAAGCAGGTACAATATTTAAAGGAATTTTTCATATTTTTTTTTTTAATTTAAGCATCATAATGCTTAAATAATAAAAAAACAATAATGAAAAATACCTTTAAATATTGTACCTGCTGGGTGTCTATAGTATGCCTGTGAAAACGTCTTTGAGAATATATATATTTTTTTTTAAATGCTGCATCATTTAAATCACTGCTCCAGAAAAAACGACCGTTTTTAATACTTTTTTTACATTGAAACTTGTTCCCTGGGGCAAGACCCGGGTTCTCAAAGACGTTTTCCGACAATAACTTGCATATGGGGCTTTAAAATTAGCACTTTTGAATTCGAACGTTCGAGTTCCATTGACGTCAATGGGGTTCTAAATGGTTGGTCCGTTCGAAGGTTCTGGTGCGAACCGAATGCGGGGGTGTTCAGCTCATCCCTAATTAACATCTATTTGACAGCATTTTTTTCCACAATAAATACATTTAAAATACTATACCTGGCTCCAGACAGCCAAATCCAGGTCTTCCTCCAGGATGGAAGGCTCCTCTTGCTCCTGAGAAGGATCAGCTTGGCTACAGGGAAGGCTGGAGGCAAGGCTGGAGGGAAGTCTGGTGCTTTTTCTAGAGCTCTTTCTGGAGGGTTGTCTCGGGGGAAGGCTGGAAAGTGAACCCCTTGATTCAAGGTGGTACATACACCTTCCCTGCTGCTGCTCCAGACCTCTGAGTAGCCAGGACCCTGTTACGCGCAGTCCTGTATGTGCCTCTCAAGGTCCCAATTTTAGTCTCCAGCTGTTCAGCTGTTACATGGGGCATCTTTGTGTGCACAAATGGGAGCAGGCTATTCAGTGCTGCTGTCCTTAGCTCTTTATTCCTGTGGATGGGGTCTTTTGTCACCCAAAGAGCGTGAAGCTCCCTTTACCTGTCAAAAAAATCCCCCAGGAACTCCCTCTCCTGAAATGGATTCATATTTTCTGCCAGTTCATCAGAAAACGATGGCATGGCGGCATCAGATGAGCAGATGTCTGAAATGAGGCCTAGATCATCCAGAACAGACGACGTGGCGGCATCAGATAAGCAGGTGTCTGAAATGAGGCCTAGATCATCCAGAACAGACGACGTGGCGGCATCAGATGAGCAGGTGTCTAAAATGAGGCCTAGATCATCCAGAAAAGACGACGTGGCAGTATCAGATGAGCAGGTGTCTGAAATGAGGCCTAGATCATCCAGAACAGACGACGTGGCGGCATCAGATAAGCAGGTGTCTGAAATGAGGCCTAGATCATCCAGAACAGACGACGTGGCGGCATCAGATGAGCAGGTGTCTAAAATGAGGCCTAGATCATCCAGAAAAGACGACGTGGCAGTATCAGATAAGCAGGTGTCTGAAATTAGGCCTAGATCATCCAGAAACTACGACGTGGCGGAGTCTGATGAGCAGGTGTCTGTAATTATAAATTTGTCTATCGACGACACAGCAAGCCCAGAGCCTGATGAGGAAATGTCAGAAACGCAGAGCAGATACCAGGCATCTAACATGTCCTACGCGGAAATGGCGGACATCTTACAAAAGTCTGATTACGATGGCAAGCATGGGCCCTATACCCACCCTAATTTAAGGAAGGGCAAAATTATGGATAAAGTGGAAAGAAGTCTGGATCGTCATTTTGGGGTGAAACGATCGAAGAAGCAGCTCAGAAAGAGGTGGTCAGACCTCAAACTCAGGGAGCCGGAACAGTTAAGGAGCATTAAGAGAATGCTTGAAAAAAAAAGTACTTCTCCTGTGTCCCTATTATTATTGTTTTTCAGAACTTGCATGTTGCTCCATGTTGTTGCTTTTGCATATAGGACCTTAGAAAATAACGGTTGTTTCAGACACATCCGTTCGTCCACTACATACAATGTTTTCTGAAGATACAGGGTTAAATACATGTATATTCTACCAGCCTAAGATGGGAAACTACAAGCCTCTGTGGTAAGCCCCAGCGATTAGGTCGCACGGTGCCCATGCGTCAATTTGATGATCAAACAAGTGACTAAAAAGTGGCAATTGTCCACATCCAAATGGTACCCCTTTCCGAAAAAGTCCCATACAAACTTGCCAGCACTCCCTATGTAATTTGGGCAGTTCTCCGGCCCTACGTGACTATCTCTTCCCTCGTAAACCATAAAACTATATGTATAGCCTATATATATTTTTTTCAGCTAGTTTCCTGCAGTCTATTAGCACCTATTTATTTCCTATATTTAAAAAAATATATATTATTTTCTCTCAGGCTGGTTTCCTGCAGTCTATTAGCACCTATTTCTCTCCTATATATTATGGCCTGGATTCACCTAGCACCTACGCCAAGGTATCTCGAGATGCGTTGCGTAAGTGTAAAGATGTGCCATCGTATCTCTGCGCTGTACCCATAGAACCAAGATACGCCTAAAACTGACTTCATCTGACCGACGTAACTTGCCTACGCCGGCGTATCTTGGGCGCATAGTTACGCTGGACGCCCCATCGCAAATATGCAAATGAGTAATATATACGCTTCATTTCAATGTTACACGTCCACTTCCACCTACTTTGACTTACGTCGGCTTACGCCGACAACTATACGCTACGCCGGCGCACCGTTGGGCGCATTTTCTTTGTGAATGTTATACTTGCCTCTCAACGTTGCGCCAGCGTAGCCTAAAGAAGATTACTAAAGACACTATGGTGGGATAAATATGCGCCGATCTACGTGAATCTACCCCTATATACAGTAAAGACCAAAAGTTTGGACACACCTTCTCATTCAAAGAGTTTTCTTTATTTTCATGACTATGAAAATTGTAGATTCACACTGAAGGCATCAAAACTATGAAATAACACATGTGGAAATTATATACATAACAAAAAAGTGTGAAACAACTGAAAATATGTCATATTCTAGGTTCTTCAAAGTAGCCATCTTTTTTTTGATTACTGCTTTGCACACTCTTGGCATTCTCTTGATGAGCTTCAAGAGGTAGTCACCTGAAATGGTCTTCCAACAGTCTTGAAGGAGTTCCCAGAGATGCTTAGCACTTGTTGGGCCTTTTGCCTTCACTCTGCGGTCCAGCTCACCCCAAACCATCTCAATTGGGTTCAGGTCCGGTGACTGTGGAGGCCAGGTCATCTGGCACAGCAACCCATCACTCTCCTTCTTGGTCAAATAGCCCTTACGCAACGTGGAGGGGTGTTTGGGGTCATTGTCCTGTTGAAAAATAAATGATGGTCCAACTGAATGCAAACCGGATGGAATAGCATGCCGCTGCAAGATGCTGTGGTAGCCATGCTGGTTCAGTATGCCTTAAATTTTAAATAAATCCCCAACAGTGTCACCAGCAAAGCACTCCCACACCATCACACCTCCTCCTCCATGCTTCACGGTGGGAACCAGGCATGTAGAGTCCATCCGTTCCCCCTTTCTGCATTGCACAAAGACACAGTGGTTGAAACCAAAGATCTCAAGTTTGGACTCATCAGACCAAAGCACAGATTTCCACTGGTCTAATGTTCATTCCTTGTGTTCTTTAGCCCAAACATGTCTCTTCTGCTTGTTGCCTTTCTTTAGCAGTGGTTTCCTAGCAGATATTCTACCATGAAGGCCTGATTCACACAGTCTCCTCTTACCAGTTGTTCTAGAGGTGTGTCTGCTGCAAAAGGTGGCTACTTTGAAGAACCTAGAATACGACATATATTTTCAGTTGTTTCACACTTTTTTGTTATGTATAGGTTTCCACATGTGTTAATTCATAGTTTTGATGCCTCCAGTGTGACTCTACAATTTTCATAGTCATGAAAATAAAGAAAACTCTTTGAATGAGAAGGTGTGTCCAAACTTTTGGTCTGTACTGTATATACACACAGGGGTAGATTCACGTAGATCGGCGCATATTTGTGCCGCCACAGTGTTTCTTCTTTACGATACACTGGCGCAATGTTAAAAGGCAAGTATGACATTCAATCACTTGGGACAAAAAAAAAAATTATATTCAATGGGCTCAACATACCTCAGCAATTTCCTTGGGGTGTCTTCTTTCCAAAATTGGGTCATTTGGGGGGGGGGGGTTGTATTGCCCTGCAATTTCCTGAGTCCCTGGCCTACATGGGCTAAACTGGAAAAATTGTATGGGGCCTGGCATACCCACTTCTGAAAAAAAGATATCACATATACCTTGGTGACTTCTATACCAGCCTGCCCCTTTTCAAACACTTATACATTGCAAAAACCCTGGCCTGCAGAACCTCCAGAAAGAATAGGAAGGGCTTCCCACAATCTCTAGTGAACAAAAATCTGCCAAGGGGGTAAAGAGCAACAATGAGATGTAACGAAGTGCTGGCCTTGAGGTGGAAGGATAACAGGAACGTGCACATGATGTCCACCATCCACAATGACACTGCAGTTGAAGTTCAGAGAAGACGAGGTCCCATTGAAAAGTCAACATGTGTCCAAGATTATAATCTCTACATGGGGGGTGGATTTCAATGATCAAATGTTTCAGCCCTATTTGTCAATAAAGAGGTCCAGATTCTGGTACAAGAAGGTAGCAATTTATCTCATCCACTTTGCCATGTATAATTCCTACATAGTCTACATCAAATCTACAGAAAGCCCCCCTCCCCTCCTAAAATCCATAGAAGAAGTTGTCACGTCCCTCGTCTATCAACAAAGATCCGCCCAAAAGACCTTTGCTCTGATGCTGTTAGCCAACTTCATGAGCGCCACTTCCCGTACAACATTCCACCATCTAAGGCAGACCGAAGGTGGCAAAAAAAATGTCACATGTGCAGCAAATAAGGGTTTCAAAGAGATACCAGCTACCACTATCCCCAGTGTCTCTCCCAACGTGGCCTTTGCATTAGTGAATGCTAACAACTGTATCATACATCCCTAAAATATTAGCCCATATCTTTGACCATTTCCCCATTGTCATCATCTGTGCTGACCATTTTCCATGCTTTCCCCAAATAACCATGCCACTGCCTTCCACATGAACTGACCCTGGCCTGTTTTTTGACCATGTCTCTGCCTACCGTTTGGACTGCTTCCAAGTCAACTGACCCTGGCATGTTTTTCGATTATGCCTCCGCCTACTGTTTGGACTGCTTCCACGTGAACAAACCCTGGCCTGTTTTGTGACTATGCTTCTGCCCACAGCTTGGACTGCTTCCACGTGAAGTGACCCTGGCATGTTTTATCAACTATGCTTCTGCCCACTGCTTGGACTGCTTGCCTGTTTTATGGACTATGCTTTTACCTACCGCTTGAACTGATTTGTTACCCTGTTGCTGTAGTACACAGGGGTCTCACATATGTGAGGGGCTCCAGAATAGTTTTTCCAGATGGAGAAAAACATTTTAGGGTTTTTTCAGGGTTTCGTAAATTCCGGATTAGGGTCTGGAGTCTGGAGGCTTCATAGAGATTTGGGTGGGCAAAGTCTCCTGTGCACAGGTCTTACTCAATTGTGGCCCTCAGCCTGCTGCTGACTTACTGCCATCATGCCTCTGCCTGTCGCATGAACGGACTACACCACTGCCTGCTACCTGGACTATGCAAATAATTAGCTGTAGCAAGAGGCACTATGTTCATGAAGGGCTGAATAAGTGTTTGCAGGTAACAGTGTACCAGGACCAATATTATGGTTGTCCTGGCTGTCACTGCCTGGACAATATCTATGGACAAATGCTTTGGCTTTGCTGACAATATCCTTGTGCTGACTATAGACAATATTCCTGCCTGCTGCTTGGGTAATTACTATTGCTGTCGCTAAGCACATCCCTGACTGCTGCCTGGATAAGTGCTCTCTTCTGTGGACCCTTCTAAAAGCACAGGTAAAACTTTTTTTTTTTTTTACCCCTTCCGCAATAGAATTTATTTTGGATTGTAATTCTTGGTATGTACATGCTATGTGTTAGAAATATGAAGGGCCTTCAAATATGATGGGTTGCCAGGAAATTATATATGTAATGTATGTTCCTAGAATGCCTGATAATTAGGGATGAGCTTCACGTTTTCAATACGAACGTATGTTCGACTCGAACATTGTCTGTTCGTACGTTCAACGAAATTCGAACAAAAGCGGTCGTTTGCGCCGAATTCGAGTGACGCAAAATGGCCCATAATTCACTGTGGCATTGCGCGCTGATGATTGGCCAAGCATGCTGTATGTCCCGCATGCTTGGCCAATCACAGCGCGCAAAAAACGAAGAGCCATAATTGGCCAAAGTCTGGGTGGCTTTGGCCAATTATGGCTCAGGGCTTTAGCACACGCCCCACACTATATAAGGCCACCTGCTGGGCGGCCTCGTGTAGTGTGTTTCGGCTTGTTAATGAAAGCAGTCAGAGAGACAGAGAGATTGTCTTTTTAGATAGATAGAGCAGGCAGGCTAGTCAGTTTAGCTTAATTTACAGTGTGTAGAGAATATATATACATCCCTAGGAGTTGTACATATATTTATACACTGTATAGCTTAGCTAGATCAGCTATTTCTATTTGTCAGGCAGGAGATTGTGCAAGGTGCAGTGTTCTAACGTGTTGTATTGCCTGTGTGCTGTTTAGTTTACACCTAAACGTACTCAGTGTTACTGCACGTTTACTGTTTACTAAACACATTTGCTATTAGTGCACGTTTGCTGTTTAATAGCAACTAAACGCATTTGCTGTAACTGCACGTTTGCTGTTTAATAGCAACTAAACGCATTTGCTGTAACTGCACGTTTGCTGTTTAATAGCAACTAAACGCATTTGCTATTAGTGCACGTTTGCTATTTAATAGCAACTAAACGCATTTGCTGTAACTGCACGTTTTCTGTTTAATAGCACCTAAACGCATTAGCTGTTACTGCACATGTTTTGTTTAATAGCACCTAAATGCAGTTGGTGTAACTGCACATTTTCTGTTTGATAGCACCTAAACGCATTAGCTGTTACTGCACGTTTGCTGTTTGATAGCACCTAAACGCATTAGCTGTTAGTGCACGTGTGTTGTTTAATAGCACCTAAACGTGTGGCTCTTTGTTGTGCTCCAATTACAGTATCTGTGCGGGTTGCAGTGTTGTCTTGTGCCTAAGGCCAAATTTTTCTGCCCCTGTTTAACAGGGGCATCTAATAACAATTTTTGATGCAATACTTTACATGTGGCTCTTTGTTGCGCTCCAATTACAGTATGACATGGTTCAGATTCTACTTAACAAACCTACAGTCCTTGTCTTGTATACTGCTGTTCAAAGTATATAGGGCCAAAGGGTCTTGTCAGGGCCGATCTTCGCTATAGGCTCACTATGCAAGCCGCTTAGGGCCCCACAAAGCTGCAAAGGGCCCCCCAAATTACTAGAGGCCCCGCCTGGTTAGAAGTCATTTTCTCCCCCCTCACCCTGCTTCTAAACTCGCTGGCTGAGTCATTTCCAACAGCAGAACACCCCCTCCCCCCGCTTCTCAACATTCTTTAATGTGACATTTCGCTGTCGTCAGCGCCCCCCGCTTCTCATTTTGTTTTTGTTTACAAAAGTTTATTAGTAGTATATAACAGTACAGAGTCATTGCATGCAAATACAACATTGTTGTTCGTACAAGACAGAAAAAAACAAAATTTCTTTGAAGATAACAGGTCAAATATAATAATCATGGTAAGCTGTTTGGGAAAATTTAAGCAAATGAGGAAATATAGTATAAATATATTATATATATGAGATATATACGGTAAAGGGGGAGGTAAAAGGGGAAAGGATAATAGGTTTATGGTTGTTGGGTGATATACCAATAGGACCATTTGGTGTTAAAAATGTGAATAGAGTCGTTTAGTGTATGGTATATCCTCTCTGAAAGTTTGAGCATCTCCATTCTATCTAGAACTTGAGCCCAGGGCAAGTTGTTGGTTTTCCAATTGAGTGCAATCATCCATTGAATGGAACTACAAAGGTAATGGAACAGTCTAGAGCATTATATAGGGATATCCGGAATTTTGGCATAGAGGATACAGATCTGGGGGGAGATGGTAATCTTCTGACCTGAAGAACTCTCAAACCTGGAAATGGCTGCATCCCAAATCTAATCTAGCATAGGGCAACTCCAGAATGTATGCAGTAGTGTACCTTCAGCCTGGCAACCTCTGAAACAGTTGGGGGGTATTGAGGGGTAAAAAGAGTTCAACTTGGAGGGAGTGAGGTACCATCTGGAGAATATCTTTAAAGGTGTTTCTCTGAATGATATGGCTCTGTTACATTTACGCAGGTTCTCTGCCATAGAATACCATGTTTCCGGGGGAATATAATATCCCAAGTCTTTTTCCCAATGTAGCATCGGATTAGATTTCTCCTGTACAGATATGTTATTAAGGAAGTGGTATAGTGTGGATATCATGTCTTTGTCTCTGGATGACTTAAGGCAGATTCTCTCAAATAATGTGTTGTTAGAGGATGTGGATAGTGAGAAGTATGAATCGTAGAAGGATTTAATCAATTGGTAGCGTTCATATTCAGTGCTAGGAAATTTATACTCTCTCTGCAAAGATTCAAAGGATCTAAAAACCCATTTAGATTGTAATGATTGTAGAGTTGTTAGGCCTTTATTGACCCAGAGCGAAAATAGGGGTCTATTTACATAAGCTAGGCTAAGTCTAGGGTCACCTAAAAAGGATGTCAAAGGGAAGACATGGGAGGAAAGGTTATAAGAATCCTTAATTTTAAGCCAGAGTTGAAATAGGTGGGCTACAATAGTGTTATGTTTTAATAGATGACGGAGCAGAATGTAGTTTGACCATATGCCTTGTAGGTGAAATGGTTGTATTGATGCGGATTCAAATCTCTTCCAGGGTATGTTTTGGTCGGAGGAAAACCACTGGGAAAGTTGCGAGAGTCTCGCTGCAAGAAAATAGTGCCATAAGTTGGGGAGACCCAAACCACCTTTAGATTGGGGTCTATGCAATAGGGCATAACTATATCTGGGTTTTTTGTCTGCCCAAATGAATTTGTTGATCATCCTCTGGAGGTGATCTAGTTTAGATTTTGATATGTTGATGGGCAGGGTACGGAAATAATAAAGCAGTTTAGGTATGATGTTCATTTTGATGGCACATATTCTACCTAAAAAGGAAATATGGTAGGATGACCATGTATTTAGGAGAGAGCTGATGTGTGTTATTAGAGGAGGGTAATTAGCCTTAAACAGAAATTTATGTGAGGAGGTGATGTTAACCCCTAAATATTTAAAGGAAAGGGGGCACCATACAAATGGAAAATTAGCTTGTAGGAGGCGCTGTAAGTTGTGGTCAAGGTTTAGAGGAAGAGCAGAACATTTATTATAATTAATTTTTAAGCCCGAGATCTCGTGGAAGGTGTTGAGTTTGGTTAGGAGGACAGGAATAGATAGGATAGGTTCGGTGAGGAAGATCAGGGCGTTGTCAGCGTATAAGCTGATCAGCGTATAAGCTGATTGTCCTTTAGAGTAACCCCTAATGTTTTGATTGGATCTTATGGCTTGAGCTAGGGGCTCAATGGCTAGGGTGAATGAAAGCGGGGATAATGAACATCCCTGTCTTTTTTCCGCGGCCCAGTGCAAAGAATTCTGAATTGCTACCAGGTATTTTGATGCGAGTTTGGGGTGAATGATAAAGAGCGTTAAAACCCTGAAGAAAGTTGCCCGAGATCCCGAATCTGGGGAGTAGATAGTTTAAATATGACCATCGGATGCTGTCGAAAGCCTTGTGTATGTCAAGGCTGAGAAGGCATGCTTGTGTCATGTGTAAGTTGGCGTCTTGAACAATATTGGTGACCAGCCTGATGTTGTCGCTTATCTGCCTACCCGGAATCGCTTCTCATTTTTAATGTGCCATTTCATTTTTCTTAGGGCCCCAGGGAGGTCAGGATTGGCACTGGGTCTTGTAATGACCTGGGGGGAGTGGTGGCGGGGAAACTCATGCTATTTTTTTTAAATGATGTGCAGGGACCAAACATTACATTAAAGCCGCAAGCAGTATTAAATGTATTTTTTCTTATAGTAATATCATGTTGTGCAGGGACATTTCTAAACACGTGCTACTACTATAGACACCCATTAGGTACGATATTTAAAGGGGTTTTTCATTATTTTTTTTCACTTTAAGCATCATTAAAATTGCTGCTCCAGAAAAAACTACAGTTTTTAAAACTTTTTTTTCCATTGATACATGTTCCCTGGGGCAAGACCCGGGTTCTGAAAGACGTTTTCCAACATTAAATTGAATATTGGTCTTTAAAATGATCGTTTTTGAATTTGAACGTTTGAGTCCCATAGACTTCAATGGGGTTCTAAATGTTCGCGCGAACCCGCGGTCTGTTCGAACGTTCTGGTTCGAACCGAATGCGGGGGTGTTCGGCTCATCCCTACTGATAATGCACTTGGATGTTGGGCCTCTGTATGTGGACAAGCTGTGTAAAAGTCTCACACATGTGGCATCGCCATACTCAGGAGGAG
Organism: Rana kukunoris; assembly: GCA_029574335.1. Lineage (NCBI taxonomy): Eukaryota > Metazoa > Chordata > Amphibia > Anura > Ranidae > Rana > Rana kukunoris. The sequence continues at coordinate 295,492,381 of CM056051.1, read as the reverse complement.
TAGCAGAATGTCTTTTGGGGTGTAATTTTTGCTATTCATTTTTATTTTTTCCGACATTTTCCAAAAATGATTTTTTTTTTCAAAGACTCACAATGTCTCATAGATTATATGTTGGGTGTTTTCTTTTCAAAATAGGGTCATTTTGTGGACAATGTCATTGTCCCGGTGCTCCAGGGCCTTCAAAAGTTCAAAAGGTGGTTGAGAAATGAGATGTGCAATTTATGCTCATAGAACGTCTAAATTTGCTTGGGCCTTTATATGTGGCCAGGCTGTGTAAGGGCCCTTTCACACGGAGCGGTCCGTTTTTCGGTCCGCTCCGTGTGTCCGTCGGCTCAGCGGGGGGTCTCCGCTGAGCTGTCGGGTGGACAGGGCGGTCCCCGCACACTGTGCAGGGACCGCCCTGTCTCTCCTCCGCTCTCCCCTATGGGGAATCAGATGGAAACGGTCCGTAGGGTGAGTACATGGATTGGAAACTGGCTACAGGGGCGAGTTCAGAGGGTAGTGATGAATGAGGAGTACTCAGAATGGTCCGGTGTGGAACGTGGGGTCCCCCCGGAGAGGAGGGTTTTTAACTACCGGCTGGCCAGAGCCTGAAGAGTTGTTGCGAATGCCTTCCGGATAATGGCCAGCCGGTTCTGCCTGTTTCTGACAGCTATCAACATGGCTGAATAGAAACTGAACCACATAATTTTCAGCTGCTGCATATTGCACAATTATTTTCACAATTCCACAAATTATTGGGCCTGAGGCCGGACTTTCTGAAAATCCCCTAATGGGCCTGGATACTGGTCGTCCTGGCTTCCCCCCCCCCCCCAAAGTGCCTGTGAAGTGCGGCAGAAGTATGTCAAGTATTTTACAGGTAGGGGTGCCATTGCTTTGAAAGATAATGTTTACATTTTATTTTAATAAAAACAAAAAAAAAGATTCTGATAAAATCTTGAATTTTCTTTATTGCTTGTGTTCATTTTAGCTGTCACCTAGGTTCTCCTAGTGCACTTGTATTGCCAAGTGGATTTTCCTTTAGTAAATAACCCCCATTGTCACTGTAAACACAAAGTTTACTTCCAAACTAGTATTGATCATTGAAAGAAGAAGCCACACATTGTTGATTATCAAACTTTTTTTACTCTGTGCACATTCACATGGGTGTTCTCAACTTTTGGGGTAAAAAAAATAAAAAAAATCCCAAATTTTACTAAAGTTTTTGATATTTTTGTTTTGTTTCAAACCATAAAACATATACAACTCTGGAACTTACAAAGTTACAAAGTTCAACAGTAAAAAACTGAAGGCAATATCAGACATTATATTGTGTCCAAAATGTCTTGAGCTTGCCTTCATCAGATGGGGTGATGTCACCCTTGAACAAGCCAGATTTTAAATATGCACACAAATTGTGAGGCTGCGTACACACGATCAAATCTGTCTGCTGGAAACGGTCTGCTAGACCGTCCCAGCAGACAGATTCGATCGTGTGTACGGGCGAGCCGACGGATTTGGCCACCCGACAGATTTCAAAGCATGCTTTGAAATCTATCGGGTGGGAACCCGTCCGCCCGACATGTCTGCTGGTTAGTACACTTACCAGCAGACATGTCGTCTCGCACCGGCACCGAATGGATTCGGCGCATGCGCGGAAGTGTTTTACTTCCTGGTGCGGTGACGTGGCGGCGTCAACGTCACCGCCACGTCACCGACACGTCAGCGCACCGTCTGCTGGCGGGGATTTTGGTTTGCTCGTGTGTACACGCGAGCAAACCAAAATCCAAAGAGACAGATTAGTTCAAATCGGTCGGACAGACCGTTCTGAACAAATCTATTGCCTCGTGTGTACGAGGCCTGAGGCAAAATGGGGATTTTCCTCCTGATCCCATACCTAATGTCAACTTGTGCTATCTCTCATCATGGGGGATCAGTAGACGTGTTTTGGGGGTGCAACCCCTTCCTCTCACCTACATGAGCTGCGAGGAAGGGGTTTCACCCACAAAACATGTACATTAATATGCCCTGATGGGATATAGCACATGTTGACACACTGTGCGCATCTTCAAAATTTGGCTTAAAGAAAGTAGTAAAAAAAATTAAATAGTGCACAAAACATCAATCATTTTTGATCCATCAGATTTATATTATTTCTCATGATGTCTAGTTCTCGACCACACAACATGATTTCTTGTATTAATATTTGTGCATTAGCACTTTTGAAACAAGGAGTTTCTTCTTCACCAACATGTTCATCACCTAAAAAAAAAGGGTATTATAAATATGCTGGCCTACATTTCTTACCTGAAGCTGTGGTGACAGACAGTGACCTGTTGTGGTGACAATTTCCACCACTTCATCAACCTCTCCTTCCTCCACATCTTCATCTTGTTGTTCTCTCTGGTCCCCTTCTTTAGGAGGTGTGGGGTTCCTGGTGTCCTCTGAGTCTTTGCACCCCTTGAGAATGAAACAAAAGGTATACTTAGCACACAGATATTTGAGGTCAGAAATAGGAATATGAAACATTGCTTGGAAGTGGGGTACAATTGTCTGTTTTGGCAGAGTTCCAAGCTGAAGACATGATTTTTTCACTTCCCTAAAAGCTGGAATACTTATCTTTTTGGGACAAGTTTCACACATGGAGACACCCCAAGTATCCACTGGAGCACCTGTGTGGGACACCCTAAACAAAGGTTGTTCTGGTGTCCCACCCTAGTGCTCCTGAGTCCAGATGTGTAAACAGCTGCTGAGTGTCCTCTCCCTGAATCAAGTTTCTAACTAGAATGAAAAGCAAACACACCTAGACAACAATGTACTAAAATTATATTTCCAGAAATAGACATTTAACCTGTATCTGCCCAAAACATTGTATTTAGTGGGCGAAGGAGGTTTAATATGACCGATTACTATGCCCATAAACCTGAAATTTGGTGTTTTAAAATGTCCAACAGTAAATAAAAGCACATGGAGCAACATGCAAGGAATAATAATCATAAGAACACAGGAGAAATACTTTCTTGATCCTTTTGTATTGATCATGCTCCCTCAGTTTCGGGTCTGACCAGCATTTCCTCAGCTGCTCCTTTGATCGTCATACCCCAAAATTCCTGTGCAGACTCCTCACAACTTTAACCACTTTCCGACCAGCCGCCGCAGTTATACGGCGGCAGGTCGGCTCGCCCAGGCGAGAGCCCGTAGCTCTACGTCGGGCGCGTGAACGGCCAGGGAGCGCGCGCGCGCGCCTCCCCGCCGTTCCCGACGATCGGATTCGATACAGAACCGATCACTCACCAGGTCCAGGCCAATAAAATCTGGCCTGGACCTGGTGATCACCCTCAGCCAATGGTTGTTCTCCCCTGCCAATGTTTTGTAAACATTGATAGGGGAAATGCTGCTCTCTCCCTCGTGTCGGTCTTTCCGTTCCTGACCGTGAGGGAGAGAGCATCTAACCGTGAGTTGCACAACACTACACTGACACCAGGTCACGTAGGCACACAATTCACCCCTGTTAACCCCCCGATCGCCCCCCAAATTAACCCCTTCACTGCCTGTCACTGTGTCACCCAGTACAGCAATCAGATTTTTTTTTGATTGCTGTACAAGTGTCATTAGTGACTAAAATAGTTGTTAGGGTAATTAGCCTTAGACCCTAATAAGTCTAGGGACCCCCCCTAACCCCCCCCAATAAAGGTTTAACCCCTTGATTACCCCCTGTCACCAGTGATCACAGTATAAGTGTCACGGGTGACGCAGTTTAGCTAGTTTATTTTTTATAGCATCAAGGCACCCGCCATATTTTTTGCAATAAAGTTTTAACCCCCTGATTGCCCGGCGGGTGATCAAAGTTTGGTTTTAGCGCCGGATAGGGTCTGCGTTGCCCCAGGCAGCGTCAGATTAGTGCCAGTAGCGCTAACACCCACGCACGCACCATACACCCCCCCTTAGTGGTATAGTATCTGAACTGATCGATACCTGATCTGATCAGATCTATACTAGCGTCCCCTGCAGTTTAGGGTTCCCAAAAACGCATTGTTAGCGGGATCAGCCCAGATACCTGCTAGCACCTGCGTTTAGCACCTTCGCCCAGCCCAGCCCAACAAAGTGCAGTATCGATCAATCGATCACTGACACAAAACACAAAAACACATAACTGCAGCGTTCGCAGAGTCAGGCCTGATCTCTGCGATCACTAACAGTTTTTTGGTAGCGTTTGACTGTCGCTAACAGGTCAGGTGCTTTTTTTCCTGTGAATCTCACCACCGTACACCTAAATTTAGAGCCCAAATGGCAAATAGAATGTTCGGTGATGAAGAGGCCTACTTGTTCATGAGCCTGTCAGATAGTGATGAGGAGGTCACGCATCTGTCAAATTCTAGCTCATATGATCCTGTAGACGACAGTGGCTCCCTGACAGATAGCTCTGACGACGGAGTGGTCCCTGCTAGGGTCAGGCGTACCAGATCCCGATCTTCTGCTGTCGCTGAGGTGCAAGAACCGCAGGGCTCTCGTATGGGGCAGAGTAGTACTAGCGCCGCTATTCCTTCGGGTGATCTGGCAAGCACCAGCGGCCTAGTACATCCTGGTCATACATCCAGCACTGCAGTAACACTTGGTGACGTGGCGAGTCCCATAAGTGCAGTTCAAGCTGGCGAGGTGGCAAGCACAAGTAGTGTCCCGCTGCCACCAAGAAGAAGAAGACAAAGACAGGCCCGTCGTGCCCATAGTGCCCTTCCTGCTGCATTAGCCAATCCTGATTGGGTCCCCGCCACTTCTGCAGCACCCGTACTTCCCCCATTCACTGGCCAACCCGGAATTCAGGTGGAAACAGTTGATTTTACGCCACTGGATTTTTATTCACTGTTTTTCACGGAAGATCTCTATAGATCTATTGTGGACCAAAGCAATTTGTATGCTGGTCAATTCATCGCCGCTAATCCCCAGCTGTCCCTTGCCAGAGATTGGAAGCCAATTACGGTTTCCGAATTTAAGATCTTTCTGGGCCTTACCCTCCTCATGGGCATTACTAAAAAGAGTGAATTGCGGTTGTATTGGTCCACGCGCCCAATTTACTATATGCCCATTTTCTCTGCCTCCATGACCAGGACACGATACGAGCAGATCTTGCGGTTCATGCATTTTAGTGACAATCAACTCTGTCGTCCTCGGGGAGACCCTGAATTCGATCGGCTCTACAAAATTCGGCCCCTCGTAAACCACTTCAACGAACGGTTTGCAGCCTTGTATAATCCCAATCAAGTTGTCTGCGTTGATGAGTCCCTGATTAAGTTTTCTGGTCGCTTGTCATTCAAACAGTTCCTTCCCAGCAAGCGTGCCAGATACGGGGTCAAGTTGTATAAGCTCTGTGACAGGGCAACAGGCTATACATCTAGCTTTATGGTTTACGAGGGAAAAGACAGTCACGTAGAGCCGGAAAATTGCCCTGATTACATAGGGAGCGCTGGTAAGATAGTCTGGGAATTGGTGTCACCCTTATTCGGAAAGGGGTACCACTTGTACGTGGACAATTATTACACGAGCGTGCCACTTTTTAGTCATCTTTTTGATTATGGAATTGGCGCATGTGGCACCGTGCGACCTAATCGCCGGGGCATCCCCCAACGGCTTGTAGAATCCCGTCTTAGTCGGGGGGAGAGAGCCTGCTTACAGTGTAACAATTTGTTAGCAGTGAAGTGGAGGGATGCACGGAATGTTTTCGTTCTGTCCTCGCTTCACGCAGACACGGCAGTCCAAATTCCTACGGCGACTGGTGTTGTGGAGAAACCCCTCTGTATCCACGAGTACAACCTTAACATGGGAGGGGTGGACCTCAATGACCAGTTGTTGGCGCCGTACCTAATTACCCGTAAGACCAAACGCTGGTACAAAAAAGTGTCGGTTTATTTGTTTCAATTGGCTTTGCTGAACGCTCATGTGCTATACACAGCTTCAGGACAGGCTGGATCCTTCCTAAAATTCCAGGAAGAGATCGCCGAAGCCCTTCTGTTTCCAGACGGTGCTTTGCCCCACCTTCCCAACGCAAATGCAGTGAGCCGGCTGTATGAGAGGCATTTTCCTTTTATCATCCCTAGTACCCCTACACAAAGAACCCGCCAAAGAAGATGTCGTGTCTGCAGCAAACTCGGATTTAGGCGTGACACCCGCTTTTATTGTCCCGACTGTCCTGACCAACCTGGTCTTTGCATTGGTGTATGTTTCAAACGCTACCACACACTAATTGAGTTTTAGCGTAGGGTACAGCACCACACAGTCCTAGGCACATAAACACAGGGTTTCAGAAGATGTGATGGCCATCACATTTTGAGAGACCATAATCTGCAACGTTCAGTTTACAGTTTATAAAAGTGAAAAAAAGTGGAAAAAATTAAACTCACACAAAAACACAAAAAAAATCTAAAATAAAAAATCCAAAAATAGTTGTGGTTGTATTTTTCTCCTCTATTTGTTGTTCTCTTATGTTCACTCTCTACTGTCTACTCACTATTGTTGTATATCTATTCTCTCTATTTTTTTTTTATAGTATTTGCTTTGCAGGTATGGTATGTTATACTGTAATGTTTGTTTTATTGTTAACCATCATTTACTTAGCAGGTACGCCATTTAGTTGCATCGCGGATTTATTTAGCGTGACAGCAACAGCGTTTGCTCCCACGATATATAAAGCCACGACTCCAACACTGTGGGAGGTGATTTCACCACCACAGCTAAAAAAAAGAGCATATATGCCGAAGCATGGGGGCATTAGGGGCGGAGGAGCGATTTTGCTCCTAATGCCGCATACATACGATCGAAATTCCGTCGGAAGCTTTCCCGTGGAAAAGTTCAACCGTGTGTACGCGGCATAACTTTTTTTGAGGGAGGATGCCCCCATGCTTCGGCATATATATTTTTTAGGCACAGGTTGCGTTAATTTATTTTTTATTGTTTTTTTATTTTTTGGTATTTGATTTGCAGGTATGGTATGGTAAGATCTTACTGTTAGAATGTAATGTTACTTTGTTTTAATGTTAACCATCATTTGCTTAGCAGGTACGCCATCCAGTTGCATCGCCGATTTATTTAGCGTGACAGCAACAGCGTTTGCTCCCACGATATTTAAAGCCGTGATTCCAACACTGTAGGAGGTGATTTCACCACCACAGTTAAAAAAAGAGCATATATGCCGAAGCATGGGGGCATTAGGGGCGGAGGAGCGATTTTGCTCCTAATGCACGTACATACGGTCGAAATTCCGTCGGAAGCTTGTCCGTGGAAAAGTCCGACCGTGTGTATGCGCCATAACTTTTTATGCAGCGTACATACGTCTGTGAGCGGCATAACTTTTTTGAGGGAGGATGCCCCCATGCTTCGGCATATATAACTGGTGCATGTATGCCCATCATTAGAAGTGGGTGGATGAAGGGAGGTATTCTAATGGTGGGCATACCCACCGATCAATCAATTTTTTTCGTTCAGCCAACAGGCTGAATGAAAAAAAAAAGATTACAATACATGTCCAACAAGAACCATCAACGTATGGTATGTTGCTGGACTTTGAATGGTTATACCAGAATGATGCCTGCGGGTTTAGGTATCATCTTGGTATCATTCTCTTCAGCCAGCGGTCGGCTTTCATGTAAAAGCAATTCTAGCGGCTAATTAGCCTCTAGACTGCTTTTAAAAGCAGTGGGAGGGTATGCCCCCCCCCGGATATAAACTGCGCCATTGGGAAAGTGGGAAAACATTTTATCACACCGATCTTGGTGTGGTCAGATGCTATGAGGGCAGAGGAGAGACCTAGGGTCTGATAGACCCCAATTTTTTCAAAAAAGAGTACCTGTCACTAACTATTGCTATTATAGGGGATATTTACATGCCCTAAGATAACAATAAAAATTATAAAAAAAAAAAAAAAAAGGAAGGAACAGTCTAAAATAAAATTAAAAAAGCAAAATAAATAATAATAAAAAAAAAAAAAAAAAAAAAAAGCACCCCTGTCCCCCCCTGCTCTTACGCAAAGGCGAACGCAAGCGTCGGTATGGCGTCATATGTAAACAGCAATTGTACCATGCATGTGAGGTATCACCGCGAAGGCCAGATCGAGGGTAATAATTTTAGCAGTAGACCTCCTCCGTAAATCTAATGTGGTAACCTGTAGAGGCTTTTAAAGGCTTTTAAAAATGTATGTTGTTTGTCGCCACTGCGCATTTGTGGGAAATTTTAAAGTATGTCGTGTTTGGTATCTGTGTACTCGGCCTACGATCATCTTTTTTATTTCATGAAATATTTGGGCAATATAGTGTGTTTTAGTGCTTTAAAATAAAAAAAAGTGTATTTTTTCCCCAAAAAATGCGTTTAAAAAATCGCTGCGCAAATACTGCGTGGAAAAAAAAAATGCAACACCCACCATTTTAATCTGTAGGGCCTTTGCTTTAAAAAAATATATAATGTTTGGGGGTTCAACTTAACTTTCTTGCAAAAAAAAAAAAAGTTTTTATGTAAACAAACAGTGTCAGAAAGGGCTTTGTCTTCAAGTGGTTAGAAGAGTGGATGATGTGCGACATAAGCTTCTAAATGTTGTGCATAAAATGCCAGGACAGTTCAAAATCCCCCCAAATGACCCCATTTTGGAAAGTAGACACCCCAAGCTATTTTCTGAGAGGTATGTTGAGTACATGGAATATTTTATATTTTGCCACCAGTTGCTGGAATATGACAAACTTTTTTTTATTTTATTTTTTTTTGCACAAAGTTGCCACTAAATGATATATTGCTCAAACATGCCATGGTTATATGTGGAATTACACCCCAAAATACATTCTGCTGCTTCTCCCGAGTACGGGGATACCACATGTGTGAGACTTTTTGGGAGCCTAGACGCGTACGGGACCCCAAAAACCAATCACCACCTTCAGGCTTTCTAAGGGCGCAAATCTTTGATTTTACCCCTCACTGCCTATCACAGTTTCGGAGGCCATGGAATGCCCAGATGGCACAAACCCCCCCCAAATGACCCCATTTTGGAAAGTAGACACCCCAACCTATTTGCTGAGAGGTATGGTGAGTATTTTGCAGTTCTTGCTTTTTGTCACAAAGATTAAAAAAAAAAAAAAAGAGAAAAAAAAAAAAAAAAAATATCTTTCTTAATTTTCAAAAATAAATGAGCGCTGTAAAATACTCGCCATGCCTCTCATCAAATAGCTTGGGGTGTCTACTTTCCAAAATGGGGTCATTTGGGGGGGTTTAGTGCCATCTGGGATTTCCATGGCCTCCAAAACTGTGATAGGCAGTGAGGGGTAAAATCAAAGATTTGCGCCCTTAGAAATCCTGAAAGCGGTGCTTGGTTTTCGGGGTCCCGTAAGCGGCTAGGCTCCCAACAAGTCCCACACATGTGGTATCCCCGTACTCAGGAGAAGCAGTAGAATGTATTTTGGGGTGTAATTCCACATATGCCCATGGCATGTTTGAGCAATATATCATTTAGTGGCAACTTTGTGCAAAAAAAAAAAAAAAAAAAAAAAATTTGTCATATTCCAGCAACTGGTGGCAAAATATAAAATATTCCATGTACTCAACATACCTCTCAGAAAATAGCTTGGGGTGTCTACTTTCCAAAATGGGGTCATTTGGGGGGGTTTTGTGTCACCTTGGCATTTTATGGCCTTCAAAACGGTGATAGGTAGTGATAGGTAGTGAGGAGTGAAATCAAAAATGTATGCCCTTAGAAATCCTGAAGGCGGTTCTTGGTTTTCGGGGTCCCGTACGCGGCTAGGCTCCCAAAAAGTCCCACACATGTGGTATCCCCATACTCAGGAGAAGCAGCAGAATGTATTTTGGGGTGCAATTCCACATATGCCCATGGCATGTGTGAGCAATATATAATTTAGTGACAACTTTGTGCAAAAAAAAATAAAAAATTCATATTCCCGCAACTTGTGGCAAAATATAGAATATTCCATGGACTCAAAATGCCTCTCAGCAAATAGCCTGGGGTGTCTACTTTCCAAAATTGGGTCATTTGGGGGGGGTTTGTGCTATTTGGGCATTTTATGGCCTTCAAAACTGTCATAGGTAGTGAGAAGTGAAATCAAAAATTTGTGACCTTAGAAATCCTGAAGCCCATGCTTGGTTTAGGGGCCCTGCACGCAGCTAGGCTCCCCAAAAAGTCCCACACATGTGGTATCCCCGTACTCAGGAGAAGCAGCAGAATGTATTTTGGGGTGTAATTCCACATATAACCATGGCATGTGTGAGCAATTTATCATTTAGTGACAACTTTTTGTAATTTTTTTTTTTTTTTTTTTTTTTTGTCATTATTCAATCACTTGGTACAAAAAAAAAAAATATTCAGTGGGCTCAACATGCCCCTCAGTAATTTCCTTGGGGTGTCTACTTTCCAAAATGGGGTCATTTGGGGGGGTTTTGTACTGCTCTGCCATTTTGGCACCTCAAGAAATTAGATAGGCAGTCACAAAATAAAAGCTGTGTAAATTTCAGAAAATGTACCCTAGTTTGTAGACGCTATAACTTTTGCGAAAACCAATAATTATACGCTTATTGCGATTTTTTTTACTAAAGACATGTGGCTGAATACATTTTGGCCTAAATGTTTGACTAAAATTTAGTTTATTCGATATTTTTTACTTTTTGTTATAAGAAAAATCATTTTTTTTCAAAATTTACGGTCTTTTTCCGTTTATATCGCAAAAAATAAAAATCGCAGAGGCAATCAAATACCATCAAAAGAAAGCTCTATTTGTGGGAAAAAAAGGACGCAAGTTTCGTTTCGGTATAACATTGCATGACCGCGCAATTACCAGTTAAAGTAACGCAGTTCCAAATTGTAAAAACACCTCTGGTCTTTAGGCTGACAAATGGTCCGGGGGGAAAGTGGTTAATCATGATATTGGCCTTTCTCACATTAGGGTTGGTGTACGGCCCATGCTTCCCATCATAGTCAGTCCTCCTCAAGATGTCCACCATCTCCGCAAAGGACATTTGAGAAATTATATCTCCTCCCGGATTGTGACGTTTCTGGCTCCGGGCTTTCCTCGCAGTTACTGTAATTAACCTGCACCTGTTGTTGTTTCCGCCATGTCGTCTCCCACTGTGGGCTGTAAGGGGTTAGCTCAGTAGCGGGGGTGTGTGACCCCCTGGATGGGTTCACTAGACACTGAACTATACAGAGAGGCAGCCGAAGACGGTTGAAAACAAAGAGTTTGGTTTATTCTTCCATATTGCTGGAAACAAGTGCAAGAATCCAAACAGCATAAACAAAACAAAACATAAAATAAACCCTGGCCATTTGGGGCGTCTACCTTCACCACACAGGAACCTATCTATGGAGTCTGGCACAGCCTACTGCTGGGCAGACACTGCTGGTTATACAGCAGAGAAACAATAGTCTTTTTGATTTTTATCACACAGAAAAATAAACAACCACCTCACCTCTTCAGAAGTCTTTCTCACTGCTCTCATTAACTCAAAAAGCCTCAGGATGCAGCAATATGTAGTCATCCTCTGAATGACTTATAGAGGACTGAACTGCTGAAGTTTTCCAACGCCCTAAACCTTTCTGGCTACTTCTGCAGCCGACACCTGGTAGTAATTGGTGTATTGTCTAAACAAGGCAGAAATGTATCTCCCGTCTGTGACAACACCTACAGATTTTCCTGACTTCCTGTCACATACCCCCCCTCTTGTTTCAACCCTAGGGTTGGGACACAGGTTGCCAGGCACGCATGCACTCGGGACAACCCACCTGCATTCCCCATTTTAACACCGGGGCGATGCGTTACAACAAAACTAAATTCCTGGAGGGCCAGGAACCACCTATTTATTCTCCTATTGGTCTCTTTGTTCTGTGCCATCCACTTCAATGGGGCATGATCCGTCACCAGTTCAAACTGTCTACCCATGAGGTAGTACCAGAGAGAATCCCAAAGCCCATTTCACCACCAAACACTCTTTCTCAATGGTGGCATAATTCTCCTCATGGGCCTTCAACTTTCGGCTGAGGTACATAATAGGGTGTTTCTCCCCCTTCATAATCTGGTACAGCTCCTAACCCCACATTTGATGCATCTCTCTGAACCACAAAGTCCAGTGAAAAATCAGGCAAATTTAAAACTGTCTGACTAAATAAGGCCTGTTATAAAGCCTGAAAAGCTGTTTTTGCTTCGGGAGTCCATTTGGTCATGACAGACTCCTTCCCTTTGGTCAAATTGGTCAGGGGAGCAGCCTGTGAGGCAAAATGGGGGATAAAGCGGCGATAATACCCCGCGATCCCCAAAAATGCACGAACCTGTTTCTTGTTGGTGGGACGTGGCCAATCCTGAATAGCCTCAACTTTGTTTATTTGGGGCTTGATTAGACCTCTTCCAATGGTATACCCCAGATACTTCGCCTCTTCTAGCCCAAGGGTACATTTTATTGGATTGGCTGTAAACCTGGCTTTCCAGATGGAATCCAACACAGCCTGAAATTGTGGTAAGTGTGAGTCCCAATCCTTACTGTGGATGACAACGTCATCGAGGTATGCAGCAGCATAGGCTCGATGAGGCGAAAGGGTCTTATCCATGGTGCGTTGAAATGTGGCGGGAGCATTCTGTAACCCAAAAGGCATCCTCCGATATTGGAAAGATCCGTCTGGAGTTACAAATGCTGTTTTTTCCCTGGCCGACTCCATGAGAGGAATTTGCCAATAACCCTTAATCAGGTCTAACGTCGTCATGTACCGGGCAGTGCCTAAGTGATCAATCAGTTTATCTATGTGGGGCATAGGATAGGTGTCAAACTTAGTGATTTTATTTAGGCAACAAAAGTCATTAGAAAACCGCCAACTTCAATCTGGTTTGGGCACTAAGACAATGGGACTGGACCAATCACTATTTGACTCTTCTATCACCCCCAGCTCAAGCATTTTTTTTAACTTCCTGGCGAATTGCCTCTTGCCGGGCTTCTGGAATTCTATAAGGCTTCAACTTGAGCTTATCCCCTGGTGTGGTGATAATGTCATGTTCAACTCCGGAGACCCAACCTGGCAGGTCTGAAAACGTCTCCCTATTACGGAGCACAAATTCTTTAACCTCCTGTTGCTGAGTTTTGGACAGAGTCTCCACTATCCCAACTTCAGGGACAGCCAGGTTAAATGGAGCGGCAAATCGGGTAGTCTTAGCGACCAAGGACTCTCTATCCTTCCATGGTTTCAACAAGTTCACGTGATAGAGCTGCTCAGGTTTTCATCTTCCCGGTTGGCTAATTTTAGAAATTCACCACCCCCATTTTCTCCAACACTTCATAGGGACCCTGCCATTTGGCTAGAAATTTACTTTTGACCGTGGGGACCAGCACCAACACCCTATCACCAGGTGCAAAGGAACGGACCTGGGCCCCACGATTGTAAATCCTTTGTTGAGCCAATTGGGCTTGGGCTAAATGTTCCTTCACAATTGGCATCACTTGGGCAATTCTATCTTGCATTTGGGCCACATGTTCAATCACACTTCGATGCGGGAACTCTCACTCTCCCATGTTTACCTGGCAATGTCCAGTAGGCCCCGGGGGTGCCTCCCATACAGTAGCTCAAACGGAGAGAACCCTGTGGACGATTGGGGAACCTCTCTTATGGCAAATATCAGATAAGGGAGCAGATAATTCCAATTCTTTCCGTCTTTATCCACCACCTTCCTCACCATTTGTTTTAAGGTTTTATTAAACCTTTCCACTAACCCATCTGTTTGAGGGTGATATACTGATGTACGTAATTGGGTCACTTTCAGGAGTTTACAAAGTTCTTTGGTCACCCTAGACATAAACGGGGTGCCCTGGTCAGTTAGGACTTCCTTAGGTAGACCCACACAGCTGAAAACCTGAAATAACTCTTTGGCAATGGTTTTAGCAGAGGTGTTTCCAAGAGGAATCACTTCTGGGTAACAGGTGGCATAGTCCATTATTACCAAGATGTGCTGGCGCCCTCTAGTGGACTTCAGTAAGGGGCCAACCAAGTCCATGGCGATCCTCTCAAAATGGACCTCGATAAAAGGCAGGGGTACCAACGCACTGTGGAAATGTGGCATGGGTGCAGTAATCTGACATACTGGATAGGAAGAGCAATACAATTCCACTTCCTTAGTGATCCTAGGCCAATAAAACCTCTTGGTGATCCTCTCCCGGGTTTTTTTCTGCTCCCAAATGTCCCCCAAGAATGTTCCAAAACCATCTTACGGTACATTTTAGGCACTACCAGTTGCTCAATGGTGTCCTCTATCCTCTGTGACACTCGATATAACAGGTCCCTTTCAATAATAATGTAAGGGAGGGCAACCCTCTCATCAGGGTTAACTAACTCCCCATCTATCTTTACTACATTCTCCCGGGCTCTTAGCAATGTGGGGTCCCTTAATTGCTCAGTGAAACCCTATCGGCTGCATTTCTCCTTCTGAGCTAGCAGGGACTGGTGTTTCCCCTGCTAAGACTTAGAATGGGAACTCAGGAGAATCCTCACAGTAAGAGGTTTCTGGAGTAGATGTTTCAGGCTCAGAAGAACCACCTACTGGCGAATCTGGGCAGTCCCAGAGTTCCCAGAACTTTGGGAAATCCCTTCCCACAATGGCGTCATGTGGCAGTTTGGGAAGTAAACCCACCTGGTGACACAAGGTTACCGAGGGAGGTTTCAAAGGAAACTGTAGTCACCGGATATTCTTGAGTGTTCCCATGTACACAAACTACAGCCATTTTCTTGGATGTAAGGCTTTTCCAACCACTAGATCACTTTTCACTAAGGTGGCCAGACTACCTAAATCCAACAATACCACAACATCTTTACCATCTAAGCACATTCTACATAAAGGTTTCCCATTTCCCTTTACTGCAGTGCATGTGGTTGCAAAAAGGGACTGTCGTCTCTCTGTCAGAAAGTCACACTGCGTGGGTTCATAACCCGCTGGGCAAACCGCTCCTACATGTCCCTCTTCGCGGCAATGGTAACAAATCAATCTTCTGGTCCTCTCCTGTGGGATGGGTCTTCCAGGCCGCTCTCGCCAAACATTAGCAGTAGTCCTGAAAATACCTCTAGTTGCTCTTCGGTCCCTCTCTCCACCCCCATCCCTTGATGCAGTCTTACCTATAGGTGGGGAGGGTCTGGTCTTGGGGTGGAAAGTCTGTGCGTCTCTGGTGAAAGAGGACAAATTCTCTTTTGTTAGGTACCTTTCGACCAGGTCTACAAGTTTGTCTGCAGTTTCTGGACCACCATGGTTCACCCATTTCTGCAGGGTGTTAGGAAGAGACCTAAGAAATTTGTCCATGACTACTCGCTCCAAAATTTTTGGTCCGGACAGAGTTTCTGGCTGCAGCCATTTCTTAGCCAAATGGATGAGGTCATACATCTGCGACCGAGGTGGCTTCCTCAGCTGATAACTCCAATTGTGGACCCGCTGAACACGGACATTCAGGGTTACACCAAAACGTGCCAATATTTCCTCTTTTAACCGATCGTGGGGCCCCATAATCTTCTATTGCCCGGGGGCCCCATGAGTTGTCAGTCCGCCCCTGGCTGTCTCTGAAGCTGTTTCACGATGGCCTCCATTTGCTGCTGGTGTCTCTGTTCCAAGCCTGCAATGCTCTCTTGGTGAGCTGCAAGGCTCTCTTGGTGAGCCTGTTGTTGAGCTGCAATGCTCTCTTGGTAAACCTGTTGTTGAGCTGCCATGCTCTCTTGGTGAGCTGCAAGGCTCTCTTGGTGAGCCTGTTGTTAAGCTGCGTGAGCCTGTTGTTGAGCTGCAAGGCTCCGCTGCAAACCTGCATTTGTCTGCTGTTGATTTGCATTTGCTATAGCCAGCTGTTTCAGTATCTTCTCCATTTTGGGTTTACTTTAAATGCTCGCGGCACTCCACCATGTGTAAGGGTTAGCTCGGTAGCAGGGGTGTGTGACCCCCTGGATGGGTTTACTACACACTGAACTATACAGAGAGGCAGCCGAACACGGTTTGCTTTATTCTTCCATATTGCTGGAAACAAGTGCAAGCATCCAAACAGCATAAACAAAACAAAACATAAAATAAACTGGCCACTTGGGGCGTCTACCTTCACCACACAGGAACCTATCTATGGAGTCTGGCACAGCCTACTGCTGGGCAGACACTGCTGGTCATACAGCAGAGAAACAATAGTCTTTTTGATTTTTATCACACAACCACCTCACCTCTTCAGAAGTCTTTCTCACTGCTCTCCTTAACTCAAAAAGCCTCAGGATGCAGCAATCAGTAGTCATCCTCTAAATGACTTATAGAGGTGTTAATTGCCTTATTCTGAACAGCTGAAGTTTTCCAACGCCCTAAACCTTTCTGGCTACACCTGTTAGTAATTGGTGTATTGTCTAAACAAGGCAGAAATGTATCTCCCGTCTGTGACAACACCCACAGATTTACCTGACTTCCTGTTACAGCGCCGAAAGAGAAGTGGCGGTAAATATACTAGAAAGAACATCAGGGGCGGGCAACGCGGGTGGAGTTTCACGCATGCGCAGTGTATATAAAGCTAACACGCATGTGTCATACACGCAAAGTGTATGTCCCCAGGCTGTGGTACTTCAAAAGACTGCGCATTCGGGAATGTCAGTTGAGGCCAGGGAATCACTTTCTAGCCTTCCCTGCAGCCTTTCCTCCAGCCTTCCCTCCACCCCAGCAGAGGGTGACGAGTACCAACCTGGCTATGACATCCTGGAAGAAGTAGATGCGCCCAGCTGGAGCCAGGTATAGTATTTTTATACATATTTATTGTCCTATAATTATTGTTGGGAACTAGATGTTATTATCGACAAATTAATGATTAATCAAAAAGTGTTTTACATATCAATAGACAGTAGTGGCCAAAAAAGATTGGGACATGAATGAAAACTGCTGGGGTCAGAATGATAGTCTTTTATATTTATTGACAATCAATTTACAACAGTCATGAGTTAAAAATTGTGTAATTGCTGAACCAAAAACTAAAACCATGTCCCTTTTTCATACATAAGCCAGGATGAGGGTCAGGAAAATGGCAGGCAGGAAGAGGCAGGGGTGAGTTTCAGCCAGGAGTTGGCTGGGCCCAGTGTCAGCCAGGAGGTGGCCGAGCCCAGTGGCAGCACCCAATCCCAGGTGCCTGCCCTCCGCCTTACAACAAAAATGCCCAGGAAGGGGAGGAACATGGAGGAGGCAGCACTGGGCCTCATTAAGGAGGCAAGTGAGGTCCTCAGAGCCTGCCCTGGGGTCCAAAGGCTTTGCAAATTCTACCAGGTTCTCCATCATTGCCTTCTTCTTTATTTTGTTACCCAGATTAAATGGATATGTTATTTACTTAAAATACTTGCCTATGTGTTTTTCTTAAAAAGGACAGTTTGTATAATATGTAACTGCCTACTCACAAACCATGTCAAATTAACAAGGGACACCAACCAGTCTCCTTGAGGTAAAAAAATACAAAATAATAATGTTATTGTGGTAACTGGACCAACAAAAAAATAAAAAAAATATGGAGATCACAAGAAAATATAAAAAAAGGAGATCTTGATTAAAATCTAATAAAAAATAAATAAACTAACAAATATAACCATTATTATGGAGATCTGGCTTTAAAATCATACAAGAATATTCATGAGATAACAAGAAACAATAAAGAAATAACGGGGGCGGGGGTGGACCTCCTGCGCATCGGCGTCATGCATTTACACTGTATTAACAGTGTCAGTGATGTCATTTTGATGTATTTTCCATTACTGATGGTTCCACCATACGCAGCTGGGAATCTCTTCCCCGCCTCCCTTGTGTAATAGGGCCAATTAGACATGATGCTGATGGGGCCCCTCCTGGGAATGGAGGTATATAGCAGCCTTGGAGTAGCAGGTGGTTCATTTGCTTGATCCAACTACAAGGAACCACACACCTGATCCTACACACAGGTCACCCTTTGCTGGGAGCTCAGCCATCATTTCTTGGTATGTTTCTTTTCCCCTTTTGGCTCTGTTGCTTGCACACTTCTCTATGCAATTCCCTTATGGGAACACATTGCTACATTGCTTCTCTATTTTTACTCATTTTAATTTCTTCATACACTTGTTATAGGCACACTATGCACCTATTGTGCACACATAGTGATTTGGATCAGGCCGTGACCACTGTCTCCTGCTCCGGGCACTGTCCCCCGTCCTTGGAGGGTTTCCCCGTCTCAACCCCGGGGGGATATCATGCATCAGCCCCTCCTCTCCTTGACAGATACCGGATCGGGTCTTTAGGTTGTATAGTAAGTCTCCCAACTATTTCCATCCTGTTGGGACACAGTCCCTGTTTATTTATTTTCTATTTATTAGGCATTATCATTTATTCCTGTTTATTTTTATTTTTATTTTATTTTTATTTTATTTTCAGTATACCATTTTTTAAAACACTCCTGATGAATGGCTGTAATGCCAGGAAACGCGTAGAGTGCCACTAGATGCCAACAATCACCTGTCCATAAACGCGTTGCCACTCACAATCACGTCCATTTCTAATTGATATATTTTATTATGTATATCTGCCATGTCTGTTTTTTATTTGTGTATTGCATGCTATGTAGCAGCATATTTAGAGTAAGTCTTGTGACTACCTATTTATTTGATACAAAATATTTGACGAAGTATATAAGATTGTAACTAATAAATCATGTACTGTAATTCAAATTTTATGTAATTTTTTCCCTTTGACATTGTGTTCCCTCATTTAAAGTCCCACAAACTCCTCTCTTTTACAAAGAAATAACTTTGTCAGAACTCTGTGTGAATATCAACAGCAAAACAAAGTCATTATTGTAGCATTATAAAGAAGAAAATAATGTGCTGCATTAAAATATCCCACAATTTGCAGCATGATCAGGGCTGCTGTTAGAAATCATGGGGCCCCATACAGCCTACCCAACGGGGCACCCCCCAAACCCTGCCCACCTCGAAAAAATGCAGCATTGTCCTCAAATGATATTTGTTTTTCTCCTGCCTGTTATAAATATGTCCATTTACATCAGGCTGTTTGATCTGTCATGTTTAGGTCTGGAAAAATAAAAAAAGGATGCAATCCTTTTCCCATTTTTTTTTTCTGGAGCTGAGCAGACCAGTGGCAGCCGTTTCATACAGGGCGCAGGACTGGTCTGTTTGCCGCCCCTGGAACAGACCTGGAATTAGGTGGATATAAACAGACAGAGGTACATTTACATCCAGACTCCTGTAGACCTACATGAAGGTATGTACAAAAAAATTGACCAATAGATCCAAGTGGAAAGCTTGGGCAATTAGTTCTTAAATTTGAGTGGTTGGGGGCCTTAAAAAACACAGCTCAGCCATCTATTGCCCCCAAACACAAATGTAACCAAGCATCTCATGCTTAAGATTATCATCATCATTATGATGATCAGAGCAAAGATGGTGCTGGTATGGCTCTGTCAGTGTCACTTTGCTGTTGAATGCTGACTGTTATGGCTGTACTGTGTTATGATCTGTAACACACAGTGAAGCCTTAAAGTTAACAAAATCAGCACCCAACAGCATGTGACACAGACACTGTGACAGAGACATAGAGCACCTGCTGTTCCCTGATCATCATCATAGGCAAGCACGGTGGGGAGTCAGGGAGGGGAGTATACCTTCCTTCCTTAGAAGTACTGTATTTATTGGCGCATAACACTCACTTTTTACCATGAAAATAGAGGATAAACTGTGTCTGCGTGTTATACGCAGGGGGCTGTGGAAAGTTTTTTTTCCTGAAACTTCCCTCTTAAAGTTAGGGTGCGTGTTTTACGCCTGTGCGTGTTATATGCCGATAAATACGGTAAGTGTTTCTGTTCACAGTGTTAGCTGCCACTTGCCTGAGGCTGTGCCCTGCCATTGGATTAAGCCTGCTGCGCCCTCTCAGCCTTCCTATTTACATCAATCTCTCCCTCCGTCCACGGAATTTACTGAGGGAGAAGTTTACAGAAGCAGTGTTGAGAAGAATCACTCCACCAGGGAAACCATAGGCAGTGGGTGGCTGCTGCCAGATCTATAATATGGGCAGCGCATCGGCTTGTCTGCCTGCACCTGAAAAAGGAAAAAAAAAGTCCCTCCACTGCTGTCATCTCCTGGGCCCCTATGTTGACCTGATGGGGCCCAGGAAAATGTAATTACCCTCTGATTAGCAAGTAGAGTAGAATATGGTTTAGGAAAAAAAAAGTTTAATTTATTTAAGCAAAAAATATCTTTAAAGTCGCCCAGGGCCCCTGCTGGACAGGGCCCGCTACAACAGGGCTGGTTGTACTGCCATATTAGCGGCCCGGAGCATGATAATTGTGCTAAAATAAAAGAAAGTGCTCTCGCGCCACCAAAATAAATAAATAAATTAATGAGAGTGTATAAATGCTGCTAAATCTAAATAAGTAATCAATATACCAATATAAATAGAATAAAAAAGTAATCAGGGGGCGTGGTTTGGCCGCTCGCGCTAATGGCCGCTTGATTCGGGAGCTCCGACGGGGAGAAGCACCTGCCAGCCACCACACAGCGTTGTGTGCCCCATAAACATCACAGGCAGCCGCCGCCTGTCATCAGGATGTCCCGCGGAACGTCCGCACGCCGCAATCCTGGAGCGGGACAGCCTAAGAAGCTCACAGACTTCTTCCCAGGCATGGGCTGTGAGGAGTCCCAAGATGGCGACGGAGGAGACATGGATCTCTCCCCCTCACCCGCCTCAGCGCCGAGCGCATGCCACAGTGCTCAGGAGCCCAGAGCCAGGAGGACAAACAGTCCAACAAGCGCCCAGCAGATTCCCCTGTGTCCTCTCCAGCATCCAAGGGACCAGTGAGTAAGAAACATCTTACTGCACTTGCGGACAGTGACCAGGCACAGATCCCACATGACTCTCTTGCAGCCTTTCCCGTCTCTGACCGCCCTGCCTCAGAACACATTATTAAAGAGATGCTGTTATCTTTAAAAAAGGATCTCCAAACTGAGCTGTGCAAATCAGAATCAGAGCTACAAGTGCAGGTAGATCGGCTAGAGGATAGAGTGGATGAAACTGAGTATAAAGTGAGAGACTGTGTAGCTGCACATAATGTACTAATAGACAGTTATCAGGAACGTGATGCTGACATACAATGGCTGAAAGACAAGGTCACAAACCTCGAGGACAGGTCCAGGAGAAATAACTTAAAATTTAGAGGCATTCCTGAGTCCATCACTCCTCCTGAAATTCCACAATACCTGCTCCAACTCCTAAAGGCACTCCTTCCTATGGAAAATGCCAGAGATCTGGTCATTGACAGAGCGCATCGCATAGCTAAACCAAAGTCCCTTCTGGATACGGTCCCAAGGGACATACTGGCCAGAATACATTTTTTCCATATCAAAAATAGAGCCATGGCTGCAGCACGTAAAGCAGGCAAACTGCCCGACCCATTCTCTCACATCAGTATATACGCTGATCTCTCGGCTACCACCCTAGCCCGCCGCAGAAAGTTTGCGCCCATTACTACAGCGCTTCGAGAGAAAAAGATCATGTACAACTGGTTCTTCCCCGCCACTCTGCAAATCACACATCAGGGGCAAAAATATATCTTACAAGCGCCGGCTGACGCAAAGAAACTGCCCCGGCAGTGGGGCATCCCCATACCACCCGCAAAAGATGGGGGAGGGTCCATTAATCCTTGCCCACAAGCTCAACCACGGAGCTCTCCTCACGGCTCAGGCTAGCTTACCAATTCTACCCGGACCACACTTTACACCAGCTACTGGCATAATATTGCTTGGTTGTAGCTTCTCGTCTCCCCAATTTTTGGATCCCTGCACCTCGCACCCCTGCGCAACAGATACTAACAGTTTGGTTTCCTGTTCCTTCTTGACCTAGGCTAAGGTGTTATTTTTCGCTGACTGGTTATTTTACATTTTCTGCTGCGTATTATTTGGTGGAAGTGATTTGTTGTTTGCGAATTATAGTGCAACCTTATAGAGATTATAGCTGTAGTAGCACTAACTGATATTGGTATAAGCTGTGGTACATCCTGTCGGCTGTGTGCACTTCTCCAATACAAAAAACAAAAACAAAATCACATATCGCAAGAGTGGGACTTCCCCCAACTCTTCACACTGCTGTCACGCGTTAGCACACTAGAACACCTGAGATGTCACTAAAAATAGTTTCCCTAAATGTAAAGGGTCTGAATAGCCCCTACAAACGCTCCCTGTTCTGGAGAGAAGCTCTTTCCCAGAAATGCGATATAATGTGCGCACAAGAGACGCACTTAACTCAACCTGATACATCACGTGTATCCCACCATAAATTCCCGCACTGCTTTTTCTCTAACTCAGACAAGAAAACCAAAGGTGTAATGATCGCTATCAGAGACACAATTACCTACTCACAGAAATTTGTGGAATGTGATCCCAATGGCAGATACGTGATCTTGGGAGCGGAGCTTAACCACCAAAATTTACTTTGGTGTCGGTGTATGCGCCATACACTAACCAGAAAAAAATTCTCCGCCGACTGTTAAAACATGTTCGATCGATCCAAGTAGGCCAACTAATACTTTGTGGAGACTTCAACGCGGTATCTGACTCCTCATTAGACTCCACAAGCTCCAGGCGAAAACACTCCCAAAACCTCTCGTCTCTTACACAAAATGAAGATTTATTTGACGTATGGAGAAGTATGCACGGCTCTGAGAAAGATTTCACCTTTTTCTCCACAGCATTCCATGTCTATTCCAGGATTGACATGTTCCTAGTAGACAGGGCTACACTTTTCCAATCCACTGAAGCAAGGATTGGCACAATCTTGTGGTCCGACCACGCGCCAATATCCTTGTCCTTGACTCTTCACCGCCGTACTCAACCTACGAAGCTGTGGAGACTCAATACCAATCTCCTGAATAGCCCTGGCTGTGAGAAGCATGTCGAATCCGAGCTGAATAATTTTTTCACGCATAATATTAATTCAGTGACAGATGTGCACTCCCTCTGGGCGGCTCATAAGGCCTTCATGCGGGGAGTGTTCATGGGGCTGGGCGCCCGGGAGAAACGCAGGAGAACCAAAACGATTAGTGATCTGACCCAGACTCTAACAGACCTTGAGACCCAAAATAAAATGACACCCTCCGTAGACTTAGTAAATAAAATCCAAGAGACGCGGCATCAGCTTTCCCAGTGCTTTGTGTCGCAGTAAGACCTTCTACTTAAAAGACTGAAACTAAACCACTATGTCTCTGGCAATAAAATAGGCTCTCTACTAGCGTGGCAAATAAAACAGAAAACGAACAAGACCAGAATTGACCATCTGTTAGACTCCAAAAACCAGAGATTAACCAACACGAAACACATAGCTAACCGCTTTGCTGAATACTATACTGACCTGTATAATTTAGAATCCTCCCAAGCGATCCCACCTCCTAACCAGGCTCAAATAAGATCATTTTTACAATCTCTCTCACTTCCGCAAATATCCTCTACGGACCTTGCCAAACTATCTTCCCAATTCTCGTGCCAAGAAATCCAAAAAGCAATTAACACACTTCCTTTGCAAAAGTCCCCAGGCCCAGATGGTTTCGGTAATGAGTACTACAAAACATTTAGTAATATCCTTACTCCCCACTTACAAGCAATATACAATGCAGCTGCGACCTCTGCAGGCTTCCCCAAAGAAGCTTTGGAGGCGCTAATAGTAACACTGCCCAAACCAGGGAAATCACTGGATCAACCAGCTAATTACCGTCCCATCTCTCTCCTTAACTCCGATATCAAGATTTACGCCAAAATCTTCACCTCCAGATTAGAAAATATCATACCCAAACTAATCCATCCTGACCAAGTAGGATTTGTGAAAGGCCGCCAAGTCTCTGATGAGACCAGGCGCATCCTCAACATCCTTCAGTGGGCTGAACTACATCGCACGCCTTCTCTGCTCCTATCTTTGGATGCAGAGAAGGCGTTCGATCGGGTCCACTGGACGTACCTGAAGGAAGTCCTTTGCATCTTTGGCCTCACGGGGTTTGTGGATTCAGCTATTAGAGCTCTCTACTCAAATCCATGCACAAAAGTATACACCTCTAACACTCTATTACGCTCATTCAATATAACCAACGGCACCAGGCAAGGTTGTCCATTATCGCCCATTATATTTGCCCTGGTAATGGAACCCTTTGCACAACTCATAAGAACTCACCCTAACATCTCAGGTATTAAAATTGGTCAAACGGATCACAAAATCGGACTTTACGCCGACGACGTGATCATTTCCCTCTCAAAACCTGAAACCTCCCTCCCAGTGGTTTCGGGTATGATTCAACAATTTGGGTCTCTATCCTTTTACAAGGTCAATACTGCCAAATCGCAGATGCTCCCCATCTCGTTATCCTAAAAAGCACAATCGGACTTATCGTCGCTCTCTGGTTTCTCCTGGGCTTAAATATCTGGGTATTTAATTGTCCTCACCTAGCTCCTTCATAGTCAACAACAACTATGACTCATTATTGAGGATTATAAGTAATCAAACCTCGGATATCTCCAAACTCCATGTTTCCTGGGCGGGCAGAGCAGCGGTCACCAAAATGTCCACACTTCCAGTAATCTTATACCACTTCCGTACGCTTCCAATACCCCTAACTGACTCCTACTTGCAGAAATTACAAGCCATACTAAACAGCTTCATATGGGGGAAGAAAAGAGCCCTCTTTAGCAACAACATATTGTACAGACCTAAATGATTCGCTGGCATGGGAGTTCCCAATCTGAAACTCTACTACCACGCCAGTATTATGGATCAAGCCACTGCATGGTGGTCATCCTCGGAAGATAAACAATGGGTCTCTATGGAACAATCCATGACAGGTCACAACCTCCAGGATCTCACATATGCGCTTCTCCTTGGTCTTCCTCGTCTACCTCTCCACTACTTTACTATTCGAGCCGCATTGGCTTCATGGCAATATTCCCAAAAACATCTTCACAACAAAACCTGCCTGGATTTGCATTCAATACCCCTACGTACCCTGGAATGCTTCACGGATGATTTATCCCTTGACAACTGGTATGAGGCAGGGGTGGTGTCGATCGGCCAACTATTCGACAAGTCCACTCTCTTGACTTACGAATCCTTGCAAAAACGTTTTTGCCTGCCACATAGAGATTTTTATAAATACCTTCGTGTTCGGAACATTTTGGATCAATCTCTTACACTGAGGGTAGCGGTCCCACGAGATGCCCTTGCCTTCTGCTCTTCCACTGCAACTCACAAGAAAGGCATCACATACTTCTATCGGCTCTTTCTCTCCACCACTAGAGAAAACTCTGTCCATGGAAAAGTGGGAAAAAGACATTGCTTGTTCTCTCAACCAACTGCAATGGAACACGGCAACAAATAACTTACTCAAACACTCCCATTGCACAACGCACTGGGAATCACATCTGAAAATGATCCATCGCTGGTACTATACCCCAGCACTAATCTCCAAATTCTCCAAACACAACTCCCCACTCTGTTGGAGAAATTGCGGTGCAATAGGATCCCTACTACACATTTGGTGGCAGTGCCCCAAAGTTCTCCCGTACTGGGAGAAGATCTTCCAATTCATTTCTTCTATCACTGGTCTGATCTGCTCCCCAGATCCATCCATAGCTCTCCTGCTGCTGAACTGTGAACGCTGGCCCAAAAAACACCTCCCATTTGTACTTCACAGCCTGACAGCCGCCAAAAAAAAAATAGCTTGTCTCTGGAAACAACAAGACCCTCCGGAATTCTCCTCCTTCCTATTGAATCTCAACACCCAGACTCAATTTGAACTCATGCTCTCATTGAAAAATGACAAAAATCAATTCTTCTGCACACAGTGGTCAGACTGGCTTCAACACCCACTATGTACTGTGCATCAGTAACGGTGACACGATAACCCCACTGGTTCCCCTTTGGGAAGTCACCCTGTTAGTCCTACTGACTTCCCTTCCACTGTATGTTTCAGTGCATCCTTGTTCTTTATAATTCTCTCTTTGAGTGATGTACCCAGCTGATACTATTCTGTTATTTTTTACAATTTAATGTTCAACGTACCTTTAGCTTGATGAGTAACTTTGCTGTTTTGACCTCTACTGTGTTATGTAATTCTTCAACTTTATCAGTAATGAAGATGTTCTCTGTAACACTTTACTTTCAAAATTCAATAAAGAATATGATACAAAAAAAAAAAAAGTGATCAGCGCATGAATAGTGTAAACAAATACTATAAATATGGGCTAGCAGATAGCCTGAAACGTGACAACATGCATAAATAAAGTCCCATGTATAGAAAAATGGATCCTCGTGATCAGGTATACAATCTTCACAATCTTCTTATGGAGTTCTTCTATGTAATGTGCTCACAGAGGTGTATACCAGCCTATCTGGGCGAATAATGTTCTAGTTGCGTCCCGTAGTGATTCCCCTGTGTTGTTATACAGTTGCTGTCTATCACTGTAGGTGGTCTCTCAAGACCGCCCCTCAATATTGCCCCAAGTGTAGAAAGAAAGATATTCCATGGTGAAGTATGTCAAAAGGGATTTAATAGGTAAATAAAATAACTTACAGGTAAAAATTACAAAGCAAACGATTGTAGCATAAACCTTCCTGTGTTCCCTGGTGTATCCGGTCCTTACTAGTTATGTCACATCACGTGGCTTCATCTTTCTTTCTACACTTGGGGCAATATCGAGGGGCGATCTTGAGAGACAGCAACTGTATAACAACACAGGGAAATCACTCCAGGACGCAACTAGAACAACATTATTTGCCCAGATAAGCTTTTTTACACCTGCCAGAAGGTAAGCGCTCTGTGAGCACATAATATAGAAGAACTCCATAAGAAGATTGTGAAGATTGTTTACCTGATCACGAAGATCCATTTTTCTATACATGGGACTTTAAATATGGGCTAGCAGATAGCCTGAAACGTGACAATGTGCATAAATATAGTATTTGTTTACAATTTTCATGCGCTGATCACTTTTTTATTCCATGATGAATGTGCTATCTCCATTACGAATGCTAGTTTTACCAGTCTGAGCACTCCCATCTCGTACTTGATTCTGAGCATGCATGTTTTTTTCCCCCGTCAGAATTCCATTTCGGAATTTACCACGGAAAAAGTCAGATGGGTCATACACATGGTCGGAATATCCAATGAAAAAATTCCGTCTGCCTTTTTTCATCAGAAATTCCGACTGTGTGTACGCAGCATAACATTTCAGATCAGTGGTGGTCAAAATATGAGATATATCGAGCTATAGGTCCCTGAAAGATTTAAAGAACCACACATAATATTCAGTATATTTAATGCTACAGAAGATTGTCAGAGACTGGAGACATGATACAATATTTGTCAGAGATTAGATTGCTGCAAAAGACAGGAAACCGGGGCATGCTATTGCTATATTAAACTGCTGGAGAGCCGCACTGAATTAAAATGATAAAATATAACTTCTTAACCCCCCTGCCGGTATCCCCGAGCGCGACTCGGGTGGATTTTTCATGTAAATATCGATATCCCCGAGTCGCGCTCGGGGTGAATGCAGAGCCTGCAGCGCGCGCTGTCTTACCTGTTTATCCAGGCGGGGTACTGTACTTACCTTGTCCCTGGATCCAGCGATGCATCCCCGCTGTGTGAGCGAGTGGCGTCCTCCATTCGACTCACACAGTGCCCGCGCGCCGCCGATCTCCGTTCCCTGCGACGTAACGGCGCACGGGGGCGGAGACCGGCGGCAAAATCAAAAAAGTAAACAAACACATTACATACAGAATACTGTAATCTTATAGATTACAGTACTGTATGTAAAAAGTACACACCCCCCCCTGTCCCTAGTGGTCTGCCCAGTGCCCTGCATGTTCTTTTACATAATGAAAACATTTTTTTTGTGCCGGCAAACTGTAGATTGTCCATAGCAACCAAAAGTGTCCCTTTATGTCAAAAGTGATTTTAGAGCAGCTAGAAAACAGCGATAATAAATGATAATCACTTGCAGAATTGAGCGATAGCGATTTGTGGGGAAATTCGTCATAAAAAAATAAAAGTAATGACACCGACAATTCTGCAACTGAGCAAATTTCAGTGATTTTGATTTGATTACATTAGTGAATAATTTTTTTCATAATTACATTATTATTTGTTATAATTATTTATAGTTATTTATTATATTATAATTTTATGATTTTGTGTTTCAAACTTTATCATACCCGGGATGTCTACTAGACTCTGGTTTGGACAAATTTAAGTGAGTTATTCCTAAAAATTGCAGGCCTACAGTATAAAACGCAGAATTTCCATGCAAAATAATTGTACCGCTTTTGGTACGTAATTCCAGACAGAATCATACCGCCAGGGAGGTTAATAAGTTAGGCTGAATACCTTCTGGGTGAACCTCGCCATCACAGGAGAGAACATGAAAGTCTGTTTGAGCTTCAAAACAATGGGTTGTAATGGTATGTAAACTGACAACACCTGGACCTAAATAAAAATGAGAAGATTGCACAGATATTTATTTAGGAAACATTTTGGAACTGTGCAACAAAATAAGTTAAATCAGATAAATGAATTCATAAGATTTACTGTCACGCCATAGCTGACATTGTGCCACCTACGCTGCCATCTACACCACCACCTACACCGTCACCTACACCGCCATCTCCTGAATTATGTTTATTGCAATATTTTATAAAACAAAACAGTTGAAACTTTCAGGACATTTTTGAAACGACAGTAAAGGATTAAATACCTGTTTAATTTATGGATATATATAAGACACAATGATATCCAAATAAATGTAATCATAATTATGATATAATTACTAAATATAGGTTTTTCCCTGTAATCGTTGTAATAAGAAATATGTGTTTCATAAGCTACACATTCCCAGGAGTAAGATAGCAATAGTTTAAGAGTGCACAAAATATATAAAGATCTCAAGAACCGAATATAGGGATCTCTAGTGGTCAAATTAAGTTATGGCTTATGCAAACACATAGTTAATCAATAATATTGCCCTCCAATCAGGAGTGAGTCAATATTACAAACTATTTACTCTAGGAGAGCCTCTCATAGGGTGTAGTCTTTGGGATGATAAATGGGAGAGGTCAGAGGGAGACATGAGCACCATTTATGAGGACTATTCATGATCACCATTCATTATCATCATCATTATCATGACTGGTGTATTACTAGTGTTAGCTGAATACCAAACCACCCACCTCTTAACCCCCTATAATTAACACTCGACACCTGCTGGATTAAATGGCCAATAAAGGCCCCTTTATTAAATCCAAAAGGTGAATGTAAACATAACTTTTAAAACAACCATTTAAATATAAAAATAACCATATAAACTTTTTCTTTAACATTTACAAAAATTACTCATCCGAATAAATTAACCCAAACCAAAACACTGTAGACACTGTAGACACTGAGGTTCTTGAGTTAAAGGGAAAATACAAAGTGCAAAGCAATGGGCTGTCCTCCAATAGAAAAAATGTCCGGGCCTCTAGCCGCGCGTAATAAGCTCAAGAGACCATCCCTTCCTCCTTCATTTCTCTTCAGCCCGATTGCCAGTAGCCCCCACCTAACCGGATAGGGAAGGTGCCCATCCCATGACAGGCCCCAACTCCTACCCAAATACTCAGGAACCCCCAAAACCAATGCCATCGCCGCATACGGTGACACCTCACACGTGTGCGGCCCGCCACAGCCCTAAGGCCCGTTGTAACCCCTCCTGGAGCCCCAGGACCCACATGTCGGTACCCACCGCTGTCAAATGCCCCCCATCTCCCCTGAGAAAAAGGGGGAACTCCCTCTCCAACTCCCGATGGCGAACCACCAACCCCCCTTGACGGGCGACAAACTTTGAAATGGCTTTATTAGCCTTGATCCTAGCCCAATTAACCCTTTCCACCGACCGAGCGCCCCTCCAGGTGACTCTCCCTAGCATTTCCGACCACACGACCAAGGTGACAGGGAACGCGCTACGTAGGCGCATAAAATCCCACTTTACGTCCCGAATAAGGTCTCGGGAAGCCTTGATGCACAAGTCGTTGCCCCCGATGTGCAGCATTAGCACGTCCGGGGCCCTATCCTGCCTGGCGTAGTGCTGAACCTCTGGGACCACCCTGGACCAGAGCATGCCCGGGATGCCGATCCATCAAACAATAGCCTCGTCCCGAGAAAAACCCAACTGCCTGCCGTCCCTTCTGACCAAGGCCCTCTTTGCCCCCCAATGCACGTAGGAGTGCCCCAGGATCCAGATCAAGCAGACTGAGCCTGAAAAGAAAAGAACGGGACACACCAGAACAAAAATTTACACAGAACAGACAAACCACCCCCAAAGACTGAACCACAAAAACCAAAGGACACTGACAAACAGGAAACGAAAGGACGTTGAAACTCCCACCCCTCACAAAAGCTGCGGTCTCACATACAGCCTGAACCGGCTGGACTCCCAGTGGCCAATCCGCTGCAGGACCTCATCGCTCAAGCCCCACCGCGAGGCCTCGGTCGCTGCCCCGATCCGAAAGGAATGAGAGGAATATTCCACTGCACAAAAACCACCAGCCACCAAACTACGCTTAAAGACCGCCCAAAATTGGTACCTGGTCAATGGTAGCCCGTCCGCATGAACAAGAAGCGGGCCCTCCCCCGACGAGCGCAAGCCCAACCATTCCCGAACAACCTCTACCGGACAAACCCTGAGCCCCGGAACCTTACCCAGGATCACCCTGGCACCCCTGCCCGCCTGATCGGTTTTTGACCTGCGAATAATCAACGTAACTGACTCAGGAAGAACCTCCACATCGGACACGAACAAACCGCCCTGGAATCCTCTTTGAAGGGCTGACCAGTTCCCCAACCCTCAAAGCCCCGAAAAAAGCCAAGACAAAAGCCACCCTAAACAAACTGGCCTCAAAAAGTGAAGAACACACCGAACCCAAGACCCCTACCAACACCTCCAACATGTGAAGCGAAACCGGCCTCCTGGAATCCGGACGGACTCGACCATTTCTGTAACCCCGCAAAGCCTTGCGAACCACGAACGCCTTGGTGACATCTTCCACCCCATTCAACTGAAACAAAAACGCCAACCCTGACATTTTCGCGTTCAAGGAAGCCACTGAAACCCCCCCTTTACAACACCTGCCCAAAAAATACAACAATGTATGCAAGCGATCTTCGGCCGAAGATCCCACCCCCAGCTCACTCACCAAACTATGCCATTCATGCCACACCCGCTCGTACGATCTCCAGGTGGAGTCAGCCACTGACCTCTGAACCAACGCCATCACCGATCCCATACGAGGTCCCACAAGCCACTGGGGCACGGAACCCCCGACCGATCCGCCTCCGGAGCCAGCCAGCGGAACCTGTCCCACTGCAAACGAGAGAGCGCATCAGCCACCTCATTATTGACCCCGGGAACGTGTACAGCACTCACCACAACATTCAGAGCCAAGCATTTTAAGACCAACGCTCGCAACAAGCGAACCACTGGCATAGACGATGCCGTCAATGAAGAAATAGCCTGCACCACGCCCAAATTGTCGCAGTGAAAACGCACCCTCCGGTTCCTGAACTCCGTTCTCCACAACTCCACCACCACCACTATCGGAAACAACTCCAACAGCATCAAATTCCTGATCAGCGGGGACTCCCGGAGATACTCTGGCCACCTACCCGCACACCATCTACCTTGAAAATAGGCCGCAAACCCCACCGACCCAGCCGCATCGGTGAACAGGGTCAATTCGCTCGCTGGGACCACTGGAGCCAGCCACATGGATCGTCCATTGTAGTGCTCCAAAAAAGAGCCCCACACCTTCAAATCCTCCCTGTGCTCCCTGCTCAACCGTACAAAATGCTGAGGCGCCTTAACCCCAGCAGTGGCAGCCGTCAGTCGCCGACAAAAAACTTGGCCCATTGGCATTATCCTGCAGGCAAAGTTAAGCTTGCCCAACAATGACTGCAAATCACGAAGTGTGATTCGCCCACCGCGGGCCGCCGCAGAAACCGACTCTCGCAAATCCGCCAGCTTATCTTCTGGCAGCCGGCATTCCATCCTAACCGAGTCAATGACAATGCCCAAGAATTTGAGCTCTGTCACCGCACCCTCTGTCTTCTCCTGGGCCAAAGGGACCCCAAACACCCTAAACACATACTGAATAGTGGTGAGCAAAATCAAACAAGCCCGATCATCCGGCGGCCCGACCACCAAGAAATCGTCTAGACGCCAAACCCGACAAGTCCCGAACCACCCATTCCAGAAATGAACTGAACATCTCAAAGTATGAACATGAGATGGCGCAGCCCATGGACAAACACAGGTCCACAAAATACTGACCCTCCCAACAACAACCCAACAACCTCACACTAGCCGGATGCACCGGCAATAGCCGAAAAGCCGATTCAATATCGGTCTTGGCCATCAAAGCCCCCTTACCGAAACGCTGGACCCACCGCACCGCCTCGTCAAATGACGCATAGCACACTGTACACAACGCTGGATCAATGGCATCGTTCACTGACCCACCTTTCGGGTACGATAGGTGGTGGATGAGACGAAACTGATTCGGCTCCCGTTTTGGAACCATCCCCAGCGGTGACACCACCAAATCCCCCATGGGCGGGGCCTCAAACGACCCCACCATCCTGCCCAACCCCACCTCCTTCCGGAGTTTCTCAGTCACCACCTCCGGATGGTTCAACGCCGACTGAAGGTTAGCCGCCAAAGGAGGAACCTCGCCCAAATCGCTAGGAATCGGGAAACCATCCTTAAAGCCCAACCACAGCGCCCGTGCAGCTACCCTATTCGGGTACCTACTTAGGTACGGGGCCATCTTTTCCACCCGGACTGGCTCCATCAGCCTCATCCACAGGGCGATATCCTTCTGGTTCCACCGAATCTCCGGCCGAACCGCTTTTTTCTGGCGAAACTGCTCGTCGTAGCGCAGCCAAGCCCCCCCTCCGTACACCCTCTGCGCCTCGCTAACCGAATCAATGTAACAAAATAAACCCGTGCACTGGTCCGGCTCCTTCTCTCCGATCACGCTTGCCAGGATGTTAAATGCCTGGGCCCAGTTCGCGAAAGTACGAGGAATCAGGCGATACCGCCGTTTCTCCTCCTCCTCCTTCTTACTCTCGTCAGGCCTCACCTTGTCGAGATTGAACTTCTGGAAGGGGAGCAGGGAAAAAATTTCTTCCAAATTCGCTCCTTCACCTCAGCCCTCAAATGAGCCCCCAAAGGTGCGTCATAACAAAGGTACAATTCACACCGGGCCGCGTCTGACAATCTAACCCCGTCCGCCGTAACCCCTGCCGCGGCACCCACAACCGCCCCACCCGGAGTCGCCCCGGGAGGGGACACTCCCGCAGCAGGCTCATCCGGGGGCGGGGGAGCAAGCAGTGGCGGAGCCGCCGCGGCCATATGGGCCACGACACCCGCGCCCGCCTGCCGATCAGAGGGGGGCAACCCCCCTCCCCCACCGGAACTACCCTGGGCGACCCCCGCTGAACCATATGTGGAAACACTCGCTGACCCCACAACCCCCGAACCATGTGCAGGCGGAACCAACCACGCAGCCGTAGGAGGTACCGCGACAGCCGGAGAGGGGGCAACAGGTCCCCCACCAGCCAACGCCCGGCAACCAGACAACAAAGATGACAATAGCTGCTGAAAGAACAATGCCCCCGGGTCAGGAACCCCCCCAAGCGTGGGCTGAGACACCCCGTCCGGCTGAAGGGGACCGGCAGGAGACCCCCCACCCAACACCAAACCCCCAAGAGAGAAAACATAGGAAGGGGGGGAGGAGGAGGGGGAGAGGGGGGAGAAGGAGAGAAGGAGGAAAAGGTGCAAGAGATACAACAGATAAAGTTCTTAAAGAAGACTTACCCCGTTGCCCAGCGGAAGCTGCCTGACCGGCCGATGCTCCAGATTCCAGCTGACGCCCCGACGGGCCCGCTACCTCCTCTGGACCCTCCGAGTCCGTGTCCGACAATTCACCTTCCGAACGTTGGTCCTGTCAGGGACCTACTTGTGGGCTCCGGCGAGCCCCTGGTGCTCGCACCCATGCACCGATCGCGTGCGTCTGCGTGCGTGCACCTATTGTGCGCGCGCGTGCACGGTGCGCGTCTGCGCCGCGGGAGCGCGCGCATGCGCGTTAGGCTCAATTGGCCTATCCTGCCTTTAAAAGGTCAGCAGCTGCAGTGACACTTCGCTGTCTGATCTGCAGCTTAGTGTCCACAAACCTGTTGAACCTGATACCTGTTGAACCTGATATCTGTTGAACCTGTTACCTGTTGAACCTGTTTTTGACCCGGCTCTGTCTGACTACCTGAATACCTCTACCGACCCCTGGCTTGATCTGACTCCGCTCTGCTCTCCTGCCCACCGTTACCAGACCCTGTGCCTGAACTTGATTACACTACTTCCTCTAAGAGTGACTTCCTGGTTTTCTGCTCACCTGACCTTGCTGGCCGTATACCTGCTCTTGTCTTGCTCCTAACCCGGCTTGTTTCTCCAGCATCAGCTACCCAGTTCCTGTGAGCTACCCAGAGACGCTGTCTCCTACGCCGTCTGTCTGCAAGATCCCCGTTCCGGCCGGTCTGCTGTCATCACCAGGCACTTTTACCTCTCCGCGTTCCCGGGCTTGCTGTTCCCACTCCAGCAGCCCCTGAACCCGGGCTGTAAGAGGGGCTCCTTCCTGCATACTAGGCTCTATCCACGAGGTACGTAACAGGTCCCCTTGACCAGCAAGGGACGCAGAGCCCATCGACAAGGCCGCAGATCCACCGCCCGAAGATACCCCAGAAGCCCCTCGATCAGGCCGCACCAGGTCCACCGATCTCCCCCGCAGAGCCCCCTGGTATCCCTCAGTGGCCGATCGCGAACCGACGTCGTCTCCTCGTCCCGGACCTCCGCTTCTCCCCTGGCTAGCTGTAGCCGCTCCAGCTGCCGAGCTCCCAGCCGTGCACCCTGATCTCCCCCGCCGTGAAGTGCCACGCGGGGCAGGATTACCCGCCCGCGCCACCGCTCCAGAAGCCTCCCGGTTCACTCTTGCAGAAGACGGGGATGCCATCCGCCGACCTGCGCGTCCCTGCTGCCTGGGCTTTTTCCCCGCCTCTCCTGAAGCCCCGGATGCAGGCCGCTTTGTCCCCCCGTGGGGGGCCTTGTGGGGGCTGATCCCCCGCTGAGTGCTCTCTGATGGGCCCCCAGGGCTGTACCTGGTTGGCGGCCTAGAATGCCTAGGCCGCCGCGGCGAGGGGGGGCGGGAGGGGGGGTCACGGTACGTACCTTCCCCCGGATCTGCCAACAAGAGTCCCAGCTGCTCCTCATACCACTGCCCTCCATGGACCCTGGCCGCTGCTCTGAGCCGCTCCATTAGCTCCTCTAGGCGATCCATGGCTGAGGCAACAAGACAGCAAAAAACAGCCTGTTTGTTGCCTGAACTGTGGATGGCGCCTGAATGACCAGCCCCGCCCCTCGCTACTATTTATCTGTCCCTCCTCGTGGCGTGAAGCCCCGCCCCCTGGGCCGGGCTTAGTGACATCATTTCCCCCCAATGTGTGTGCTCCACACAGTGTTCCCCCAGTCATGGGACCCTGCGCCTAAGGTTCCCTTTGCTGCGGGTCTGTCTTCACGATTGAGGGTCTCCATACTGAAGTTCAGCTCTATCTAAGATCGACTACATCTTGAAAAACAGATAGCCATTTTCATGGTTAGGTCGGCAGCCAACTTAAGGCTATATCCATCCCAAGTGATCTATTGTATCTGCTTCTGAAGGTAACTAACAGTGTGCTATTATTTAGATAATTCTTGCCTGTTTAATTTAAATCAGCTTCCAGGATGTATTGTCAAAGTTTAAAGTGACACAAAAGTCTTGTTTACTTTTGTTTTTTCTTGTATTGGCACAACTCCCAGACAGACTCTGCCCTAAGACCCCTTTCACACTGAAAGCGCTTTTCAGGTGTTTTAGCTCTAAAAATAGCACCTGTAAGGTGCCTCACAATCCTCCCCAGTGTGAAAGCACTCAGGCATTTACACTGGGGCAGTGCACTTGCAGGACTGAAAAAAAAAGGGACGAGGCAGGGATGCCCTCTCTCTCCTCTGATTTTTGAAATTGCGATTGAGACCTTAGCAATTGCAATTAGAGAGGATCCTGACATTAGGGGAGTCAATTGTGGCGCGGCTGTCCACAAATGTGCCTTATTCGCCGATGACGTTCTGCTTTTCATCACTTC
Source organism: Rana kukunoris (assembly GCA_029574335.1). NCBI lineage: Eukaryota > Metazoa > Chordata > Amphibia > Anura > Ranidae > Rana > Rana kukunoris. Next base: position 295,456,132 of record CM056051.1, on the reverse strand, counting down.
ACCTGCTACATCCCTGCCTAAACTCCACAGTCTCCTTGAATCCTTTGGGCATATCTCTGGACTATGGGTTAATATGTCTAAATCTCATGCGATGAATGTTTCCCTCCCTCCTAGTATAATTGATTCTCTGAAACCCTCTTTTAAATTAGCTTGGAGTAATTCTTCGATCAGGTACTTAGGGATTAACCTGACACCCAGGTTCGATATGTTGTATAAGGCAAATTTTCCTCCGATGTACCGCAAGCTTGAATCTGACATCAAGACTTGGTCACAGTATAATATTTTGTGGTTGGGAAGAATCCATTCAATAAAAATGACTTTATTTCCGAGATTATTGTATCTTTTTAGATCCCTCCCAATTAGGCTAAACAGGGACCATCTTAAATCCTTTCAGGGAAAAATAATTAAATTTGTCTGGAGAAAAAAGGGTCACAGGATATCTCAAGGCATCCTCACTAGTCCTAAAACAAGAGGGGGGTTAGGTTTACCTAATTTGTATAGATACTATTAGTCAGCTAGACTAGCTCAATGTTCTATAATTTACTCTAAGTTTGAAAAGCCTGATTGGATTAATATAGAAAGACAAGCAGTTCCCTTACATACCCTTGATTTCATTCTTTGCTGTCCTCGTAAGGATAGACCACCGATCTTGTCCCCTACCCTTTCCCAATCTATATCGCTCTGGGATGATATGATAGGTCTTCCTTCAATAACTTCTAATATAAGACCGCTCTCCCACTTATTCCGTAATCCTTTGTTTAGCCCAGGGATGGACATATTGGCTTTCCAATGGTGGCTGAACAAGGGTTTGTTTAGATTTGGACACTTTTTTACCTCCTCAGGCCCTATGTCTCTAGAGCATTGCATAAAGAAATTGGACCTTCCTGAGTCTGAGAAGTTTAGACACCTACAGATTTACCACTTTCTTTCCTCCTTTTTAGTTGCGGAGAATATAATCCTAAACAGGTATTTGTTTGTCAGAGCGGTAATCTTTTACATTTCCAATGGTTTTGTTACGATTTCATTTTGTAACTTTTCTGAAAAAGTGTTATATATGTCCAGATTTTTGTTGCTGTTTTGTCATGCTTTTAATTTTGTCAATATCTCTATTTTGATCTTATGGCGTATCCCAGAGTGTTCTGGTGGTTATTCAATGTATTGAAATATTTTTCAATAAAGCTTTTTTTTTAAACCTAAAAAAAAAAAAAAATCAATGAATATACATAAAAAAGTGCACAATAACTAAATCCAACATATTTCTTACTCCCCCCTCCCACCCCACAGCAGGTGTCCCCATCAGAGTCCCCCCACAGCAGGTGTCCCCATCAGAGTCCCCCCACAGCAGGTGTCCCCATCTAGGGTGACCACATTTCCAAACTGCCATTTAGGGACAATTTTGCCAAGGACCAGGGGGGTCGTGTTGAATGTAGTTTCAGGGTTGGCGGGATTTCGGTGCAGAGTGTTTTGTCAGGTAAATGGCTGGTTATAGCACTTATATCATCCCAATACCATGCTTGAAATATAATTATATTATTACATTGTAATAATAGATTCCTCTCTCCACTAAGTATAGGCTCCCTACCCCAGTACGGACCCCCTCCCTCAGTACGGACCCCCCTCTCCACTAAGTATAGGACCCCTACCTCAGTACGGACCCCCCCTTCAATAAGTAAATACCCCCGCAGATATCATACAAGAGGTGGTCAGAGACTGCAGACATGATACAGAAAATGCTCAGAGACCAGTGCACCACTTTCCACCTGTAGCCTGCCTCCAAATGTCAGGGGTCCATGCTGGGACCTGTAGTTCTTCACTTTTGGGGGTCACATCCCAAAGGTGAAAGACTACAAGTCCCAGCATGAACCTCTGCTGGGCTTTGGCCTAGCAGGAGAGGGTGCACCTGTTCCACTGTCCTCCTAGGCTACCTAAAAAAAGGTTTAAAGGCTAAGTTCACATTTCTAAAATAGTAAATGCACATCTTGTTGCAGGTAAAAAAAAATGTGTATTTTTTTTATTTATTTTTATAAACAAAAACCTGCAAAGTATTGCACCTACAAGCTGCAGATTGCCGGTGAAATATCAGGATCCTGCACACACTGCCTGCAGCTCTGAAAATTATAGCTCATTCAGAGATACAGGCAACTGAATTGTAGGCAGTGTGAATGAACTACTTTAGAATATGCAATTATTAATCTTCTGAAGAAAGTTGGTTTCCACTATGACCTGCATTAGGGTCCATGTACAGTGGGCCTAAAAAGAACTTAAACATCATATAAAGATATTTTTAAAAGCCCGTTTTATGTTTGTTATTTTGGTAGAAAAAACACTAATGTACTGTACATGTACTGTACATGTCTATAAAATATGTCTCCAAGGGTCCATGTACACTGGCTTCAGTGGCGTCTCCAGCTTTCATATTTAGGGGGGGCACAGGGACAAAAGTAGGGGGGCCAACTATAAAATGCAATTTTTATATATATATATATATATATATATATATATATCTCCTGGGGCCCTTTACTACGATGCTACAACGGGCCCTTTTACATGTTCTGCAGTGAGCTCCCTTCCTACTATACTGGGGCCCCCCCCAGGGTGGCAGAAAACAAGAGATATATGTCACCAGCACACCAAGAAAATATAAGGGTCCAAAGCAGTGGGAGAACTTTCAGGGTTGCAAAGGTTGTCTGGTGTTTTGCCACTGTGGGGTTCCCCAGCTGTCCTGTCCCTGCTATTGACAGCGCTGGTCTGGCATCTGTCTCCTTGGCAGTGGCGGCAGTCCATTAGGACCTAGTACTGGTGACATTATGGATGCATGCAGGAGAAGGCTGGCACTATTGGTTATAGAGGGCTGAGCCCCCAGCTGGTCACCTAGCAGCAGTAATGCTGTATAACCTTCTCTGTTGACATGCTGATCGGGATGTGATCCAGGTAATGCTCCCAGTCAGATCTAATAAACACAGTATTTATTGGCATCAAGAGTACAACCACACATATATATATATATATATATATATATATATATATATAATCAAACGTATGTTCCGCAGCCATGTGGGCTCTATGCCTGTAAAGTGTGGACTTTGATCAATAAAATCACTGATATTTAACATCAGGATTTGACTGGGAGCATCACCTGGATTGCATTCCGATCAGCATGTCAGAGAAGTTCCACTGCTGATAAGCAATGTGCAGGGAGCTCAACTGTCTACAACCAATAGAGATGGGCTCAGGTGTGTTTGAAATCCCACATGCCCAATCCCGCCAGGAAGCCAAAACTCCACAGCTCTTATCACAGGCAGTGAGACATTTCCTGATCTGTGCAGCAGCGGAGCGTGAAATGTCTCAATGCCTGTGATTAGCGCTGTGCAGTGTGGGCTTCCTGGCAGGCCCTGGCATGTGAAATTTTGAACATGCCCAGCCCATCTCTAAAAACAAATTGTACTGGCCCTCCTGTACATCAGCCCCATAAAGTAACCAGCTCTGCGTCGCTGCCAAGGAGATAGAGACCAGCGCTGTGAATACCTGGGAGAGGACAGCAACTCTGGTTATTCCAGCACTGGTCCACACTGGGAGGATTCCCCCGTCCACCTATAATGTGTAGATGGGGGAATTGGATCATTTCTTTTTTTTTTTTCATTCAACCAAATAGTTGAATGAAAAAAAGTGATCAATGTATGGGCTGCCTGAGAGCTAAGACCAGCCATAGGCAGTTTAAATCTCAGCTGGTTCAGCAGGAACTGGCTGAGATTTGAACCATTAATGAGAAGATTCTCTTATGATTATCACTAGTGGTTGCTGTATAGCCACTAGTGAGAATCACTGTTTGTCGGGAGAATACAATTGCTGGGCAGGAGGGATATTCCCGTCAGCACTGTCTGTGTTGATGGGGGAATCATGCAAGTTTCTTTCCTGCAATCTGTGGATGTAGGAAAGAAATTTGCACTGTATATTACCTGCCTTAGGCCCCTTTCACATTGAGGCGTGGAGCCGCGGTGACGGTATAGCCGCGCTATTTGTAGCGCCGCTATACCGTCGTGTTTACCGCGATATTCGGGCGCTAGCGGTGAGGTTTTAACCCCCGCTAGCGGCCGAAAAAGGGTTAATACCGCCCGCGTTGCGGGCGGTATTACCGCGCTATTACCGCGGTTTCCCATTGATTCCAATGGGAAGGCGCGCTATAGGAGCGGTGAACACACCGCTCCTATACCGCGGTAAAGATGCGGCTAGCAGGACTTTTGGAGCGTTCCTGCTAGCGCACCGCTTCAGTGTGAAAGCCTTCGGGCTTTCACATTGAACACTACAGGGCATGATTTTTCATGCGGTATAGCAGCGCTATTTTTAGCGCTGTACCGCATGAAAAACGCCTCAATGTGAAAGGGGCCTAACCGAAAGTGAAAGTGTAACAGAATGGCCCGTGACACCCAGAGACTTTTGAAGGATGGGGGTACTCGAGTGCCAGCATCACTAATGACTCTTGGGTCTAGGGTCATCTTGTGCCCCTTTTGGGCATAGGGTGACTGAGAAATTATAATGATAAATTACATGGGATGGGACATTACTGTCAAGGAACTGCCACCTAAGAGTTAATGGTGCAGACTGATTTCAGTGATTGACAACAGGCTGCCCTATTTAAACACCTCAGCAGCACAGTGTCTTTGCTGCCTGATCTGCAGTTCTTACCTGACTTCCTGTGATCTGACCTGTTTCCTGTTTCCTGTTTCCTGTGTTTGACCCGGCTTGCTGACTACGATTGATCTCTGTTATCCTGATCCCGGCCTGCCTTGTGACCAACCCGGCTTGTCTGACTACGCATTCAGTGTCTCCCCAGCCAGTGCACCCACCAGCCAGCTTCCTGTTTCCTGCTGCACCTGCTGAACCGACAAGACCCAAGACGAACCAGGCACCCATACACCGCCAGGCTCTTGTGGCCACTGTCGCAACATCGGTGGCCCTTTAGCCGGGGTTGTACGATAAGCCTTCCCACTATACGTCATGCTCATCTGGCAGGTACGTAACAGTATCAGGCAGCCATGTCTGAGCCTGCTAGTGGGAAATCGGCCATGGATGACGTCTGCCAGCACCTTGCAGCCCTCACCCAAGCAGTCAAATCTCTACAGGAGGGTTATACACAACTGGAACAACGTGTACAGACTCTGGCTACACCAACAAGAAATGCTGCCCCTTCTGTCTCAGGGACTGCCACTGCAGCAACCCCATTAGTGATGTCACCCCCTGAACCCAGAGTTCCAGCACCAGAGAGATTTTCAGGTGACCGGGAAAAGTTTCGATCCTTCCGCAACGCATGTGAACTGTACTTCGCCCTACAACCTCAAACTTTTTCCCTTGAAATGACTAAAGTGGGGTTCATTATATCACTGCTTCAGGGTGAGCCCCAGTCCTGGGCTCATCGTATGTTGGAAATGAACGATGTATTGCTACAGTCCATGTTCGCCTTCTTCGGTGCAATGGCCGAATCATACGGCGACCCGCAACGAACCACCACAGCAGAGGCTGTCCTTCATGCACTCCAGCAAGGCCGCAGAACAGCTGAAGATTATGTCATAGACTTTAGACGCTGGAGTACAGACACACAGTGGAATGACGCAGCCCTGCAAAACCAGTTCCGCTTGGGGTTATCGGAGGGTCTGAAAGACGAATTGGCACGTGTTGGGGTCCCAAATACCCTGGAGGCCCTTATCACACTGGCCATCCAAATTGACCGCCGGCTTCGTGAGTGACGATCCGAAAGATCAGCCCAGCAGCCATGTCCAGTATGGATGATGCCCCGGATCCCAGCTCCTACTCACTCCGCACCTGATAGCTTCACCCCAGTTCAGCCCGCTCCTGTCGCTACTGCTACCGACGCTCCAGAGCCTATGCAAATTGGCCTAATACGCCCCTCTCTGTCCCCAGAAGAACGCCTGCACCGACGACAGAATAACCTTTGCCTGTACTGTGGGGGTGCAGGCCACTATGTGCGTTCCTGTCCAACCAAGACACGTAAGCAGCGGATAATTTTTTCAGTTAATAACTTTTTTTTGCCTACCAATGCTACCAACCTAACCCTTCCCATCTCTTTCCAGCTGCTAGAAAGGGAAGTGACAGTTACCGCGATCATTGATTCCGAGGCCTGCAGTTGCTTCATTGATCTAACCTTCGCAACACAACAACGCATTCCCTTGAGACCTAAAGCACAAGGACTTTCTGTTTTTCTAGCTGACGGGTCATGTATCAAGTCTGGACCTGTGACACAAGAGACATTTCCCTTACCCGTGTTGGCTCCCTCTCAACATAAGGAATTCCTAAGCCTTGATGTCATCTCCTCCCCACTATTCCCTGTTATTCTGGGCCTACCCTGGCTGAAGGCGCATAATCCGCGAAATGACTGGGCCACAGGGAGAATCAACTTCCACTCAGCCTATTGCCAGGAGCACTGCCTACCAAGGCCCCCAGTTCCTTCTACAACACTATTTTGTGTGGACTCTGAGTCTGAAGTGCGGAAAGTTGTACCTGAACACTATCATGAGTTCCTGGATGTCTTTAGTAAGCAAGGGGCTGACATTCTTCCCCCGCATCGGCCATACGATTGCCCAATTGGACTGCTTCCTGGGTCCGAAATCCCCTTCGGTAGAATCTTCCCCCTCGCTGAACGAGAACAGGAGGCACTAAAAGAATACGTCCAAGAAAACTTGGAAAAGGGGTTCATCCGACCCTCTACCTCTCCAGCAGGAGCTGGAATAATTTTTTGTTGAAAAAAAAGACCACTCCCTACGACCTTGTGTGGACTATCGGGAGCTCAACAAAATTACAGTTAAAAACCGATATCCTCTCCCTCTAGTACCCAAACTATTTCAGAGACTAAAGTCAGCGACCATTTTCACCAAACTGGATCTATGGGGGGCTTACAATTTAGTCCACATTCGCCAAGGGGATGAGTGGAAGACAGCCTTTCGCACCCGATTTGGCCACTATGAATACCTAGTGATGCCCTTCGGGCTATGCAATGCTACGCACTTTCCAACATTTTGGTAATGATATATTCAGAGACTTCCTTGATATATTTTTGATTGTTTACCTAGACGACATTCTGATTTTTTCCATTTCTCTGGACTCTCACCGAGGTCATGTCAAAAGGGTGCTAAGCCGACTCCGCCAACACGGACTATATGCTAAAGGTGAAAAATGCGAGTTTGAAAAATGCAGCATCCAATTCCTGGGACTGGTAATCTCTCCTGAAGGGATCAAGATGGACTCTGAAAAGGTCTCCGCAATCTTAGACTGGCCTGCACCTACCGACAAGAAGGGGGTGCAGCGCTTCGTAGGATTTGCCAACTTTTACAGAAGGTTCATTAAAGGCTTTTCTGCTATCATAACCCCTATAACACAGCTGACTAGACAAAACCTCCGCTTCCATTGGACTCCCGAGGCTCAAGCCGCATTTGATACCTTGAAGGGTCTGTTTACTTCAGCACCTGTTCTTGGTCACCCAGACCTGTCCCTGCCCTATACACTAGAAGTAGACGCATCTGAAGTCGCTATTGGAGCAGTCATCTCCCAACGCCAAGGCCCTAAGGATCTGATGCATCCAGTAGCTTTTTTTTCCCGCAGGCTCTCTCCAGCAGAGAGAAACTATGACGTTGGGGACCGGGAATTGCTGGCCATTAAGGCGGCATTAGAAGAATGGAGGTACCTCCTAGAGGGAGCAGCGCATCCCATATTGGTCTATACTGACCACAAAAACCTGGAGTATTTGAGGACTGCTAAACGTCTGAAGCCACGTCAAGCACGGTGGGCCCTGTTCTTCTCCCGATTTGTGTTCCACATTACCTACCAGCCAGGCTCGAAGAATGTCTAACCAGATGCACTGTCTCGTATGTTTGATGACCCCAAGGAACCACCAGTGGCAGACACCATCTTGTCTGAAAATAACTTCTTGCTTTTACAGGGCAACCTCCTCAACAGAATGAAGCAGGCTTCGACAGACGTTCCTAGCCCTCCAGGGGTCACGCTGACACTCCGGGAAGGTTTACTGTTCAACGGAAGCAAGGAATTTGTACCTGAATGTTTACGCATAACCATTTTGGGTATGTGCCATGATCATCCCCTAGCAGGTCATTTTGTGGTCCACAAGACGCTTGATCTCCTGAAATGCACATTCTGGTGGCCAGACCTGGAAGAAACCTGTAAGAGGTACGTGAATTCCTGTGTAATCTGCAACCACAGTAAGGGTACAAGAAACCGAGCTTGGGGTCTACTTCGGCCACTGCCAGTTCCTGACAGACCATGGAAAATGATAGCCATGGATTTTGTTGTGGAACTTCGCCCATCAGAAGGATGTACAGCCATCTCCGTAGTAGTGGACCGATTGTCCAAAATGGCCCATTTCTTGCCTCTGAAGAATAATCCCTCAGCCATAGAGACAGCTCAAGTATTTATCAGAGAAATTGTGAGGCTTAATGGGGGTCCCTATGAACATTGTCTCCGATTGGGGGGTTCAGTTCACCTCCAGATTCTGAAAAACTCTGTGTGAAGCCCTTAGAATCGTAAGATCCTTGTCCTCTGCCTACCATCCCCAAACCAATGGACAGACAGAGAGGACCAATCAGACATTGTAACAGTATATCCGATGCTTCACTACTTTTGTACAGGATGACTGGGTATCGCTGCTGCCACTGGCGGAGTTCGCCTATAATAATGCCACTCATTCTGCCACAGGTCAGTCACCCTTCTTTGCAAATTATGGTTTTCACCACGGTTCCGGCTGTCCAAGACACAGTGGATTTCCTAAACCGCAACAATAAGTTGCTTCAAGAAGCGGTTACCAAGGCACAAGCAGCAAGCAAGACGGCTTTTGACAGGAAAAGGAGGGGTGAACTGATTCTCCACCCGGGAGATCAGGTATGGTTGTCTACTACAAATCTCCGGTTGGCATGTCCCTCAAAGAAACTGGCACCTAAATTTGCGGGACCATTCCCAGTCAAGAGGAAACTTAATGAGGTTGCTTATGAATTATCCTTACCTGATTCACTTAAAATACATCCTGTCTTCCATGTTTCTCTCTTGAAACCCGCAGTTCCTGACTCTTTTCCAGATAGAGTATCCAAGCCACCAGAACCTGTGACCATCAATGGTGAAGAGGAGTATGAGGTGGAGGCTATCATAGACTGTAGGAGAAGAAGGAATCAGGTACAGTACCTGGTTAAGTGGAAGGGTTATGGCCCGGAGGATAACTCTTGGAAGGTTGAACAGGATGTGCACGCCAGAGACCTGGTTAATGCATTTTTTTCGCAGAAATCCACAGAAGAGAGAACTGTTGGGCACCCGGAGGTTGCCCATAAGGGGGGGGGGGGCAATGTCATGGATCTGCCACCTAAGAGTTAATGGTGCAGACTGATTTCAGTGATTGACAACAGGCTTCCCTATTTAAACACCTCAGCAGCACAGTGTCTTTGCTGCCTGATCTGCAGTTCTTACCTGACTTCCTGTGATCTGACCTTTTTCCTGTTTCCTGTGTTTGACCCGGCTTGCTGACTACGATTGATCTCTGTTATCCTGATCCTGGCCTGCCTTGTGATCAACGCTCAGCTCTACAACTGCTTGATTTCCCATTGCCGAACTTGCCTGTATACTGACCATTCTCTGCCTGTTGTTTATATCTATATCTGATCATCTGTTACCAAACCCGGCTTGTCTGACTACGCATTCAGTGTCTCCCCAGCCAGCGCACCCACCAGCCAGCTTCCTGTTTCCTGCTGCACCTGCTGAACCGACAAGACCCAAGACGAACCAGGCACCCATACACCGCCAGGCTCTTGTGGCCACTGTCGCAACATCGGTGGCCCTTTAGCCGGGGTTGTACGAGAAGCCTTCCCACTACACGTCAGACTCATCTGGCACCTACGTAACAATTACTGATAATTCATGTTTTGCAGGATATCTTGAAATATTACAAGTTGTTAAAGTCTGACTCCGACAGGTCAATAGAGTGTTTTCATTCAATGTGGGGACACATGCTTTTGAGGTGTTAATTGAGTCTGCTCCTAGACATTCCTTTGTGTGATGCTAATACTGTTTTGTGTCCATTGTGCTAATTAGGTCTGCTCCTAAGACCTGTTCATTGTGTATGCTAATGACACTGTTAAGATGTGGAATGTGACTTGTCAAGCTGTAGTAATTAACCCCTCTAAATGCAGAAGCAGACCGTCTGGGTAATGAGTAGTAATTAACTTATCGGAATGTCATTAACTAAAAGAATGTGTATGAAGCCCCCCATTGTGTGATGTGGGGGTGGAGTGTGTCTTTGTCCCTGTGATTAACTGTAACATGCTTGTACTGTATATAACAAAGCTAACTTAACATTAAAGGATTCATTCATTCATTTTGGAACCAGTACCAGAGCTTGTTTTGTCTCGGTTATTCTCGGTTGTCTAGGTTATTCTGGGAAATGAAATGGGTCGTGTCTGATGTCTGTCAGACTGTCGGATAAGCTGTCGTGGGGCGATGGAATGGAATATCGTAAACGGTGGTGACCGTTACAGAAAGTAAATTGTGAATGTCTTGAAAGAACAGGAGAGGGGGAGGGAGACAGATTGGGGAGAGAAGGGATGGAGATAATGCAGTTCAGTGATTACAGTGTACTGCAGTCTGCAGTGCACACACTTGCCCACGGTCCAGTCTAGAATCTCAGTGTGGGCGGGACTGAAAGGAGGAGGAGGAGCTGTATTCCTCCCTGCTCATATGTGAGGAGAGTGGGGGGGTGGCTGGACTCGCTGGGCTGTAAAAGAGTGTCATAGACTGACACTCGGCTCAGCTTGCAGTCACCACTCTCGGGATTTACAGGGTGGTTCTCCTGTCCTAAGGATGGGAGAAATCAGTCTGTTTTTTCAGTAACTGAGATGAAGGCTTGGCCTCCCCCTCCCCCACAGTGCTCATGAAGTCCTTTCTGCAACTCGCTCTTCTCCGTGCCAATGAGGATGCAGGGGAAGGAGCAGGTTGGGCGGCTGTGGTTGTGTGAACGCTCGCATTTTGCAGTGTCAGCGAGCAGAGGGAGGGGAGGAATGCCCCGCAGAGCTGACTGGGGACGCTCTCCCTCTCAGGAGAGACTGTTACTCCACATTGGGGGGGCACATGGTGGGGCACAGCATAATGTTGGGGGGGTCAGGGCCCCCTCTGCCCCCCCTAGAGTTGCCTCTGACTGGCTTATGAAAAACACTGCTTTTAGAGGAGTTTAGCGTTTTGCCTGTAGAAGCAGCCCAGTGTTGTCCTATGTTTCCATGCATATTAGGACATTTAGAAGCATATTTTGAGCTCCACGATTAGAGTCTGACAAAAAAAATCTGTCTTGCATTTTCAAGAGCAGTTTTCAGGCAGAAATAAAAATGCTAAACGGTCTTAAACGCCTGTACAAAAAAAAACACTCTATATGAGCTTTTTTTTTCTGCCAAAAGAACTGGCATTTTTTAAATCCCAGTGTGCATGGAACCTTATGCCCCGTACACACGATCACATTTTCTGTCGGAAAAACCTTGGATGGTTTTTCCGACGGAATTACGCTCAAGCTTGCCTTGCATACACACGATCACAGAAAACTTCTCTGAACTTTCGTCTGTCAAGAACACGGTAACGTACAATACTATACGAGCTGAAAAAATGAAGTTCTGAGCATGTGTCAAATTGTTTTCGAGCATGTGTTGGAATTTTGCGCGTCAGAATTGCTACAGATGAGCGGATTTTCAGATAGGAATTTTTTCCGTCTGAATCTTTTGTTGGTGGAAATTCCGACAGCAAAAGTCTGATGGAACATACACATGGTCGGAATTTCCATTCAAAAGCTCACATTGGACTTGCTGTCGGAATTTCCGATCGTGTGTATGGGGCATAAAACATAATTGTCTGGCTTTGAAACTCTGAAAATACAAACAAAATAAACAAGTCACTGGGCAATGACCATAAATGGGATTGTGCACCAGCAGCTAGAGAGGAATAAATATATCTTTAGATGATGTTTCGGTTCTTTTCCAGCCTGTCGGCAGTGATGGACATCCCACCAAATTTTTGGAATCATTTGCTCAATTCAAACTATGGCAATGCGTACACCACATGATCATGAGGGCACACATACAGGTGGGGAGGACTTTTATTTAGCTTAAATTGCTCTAACAAGAGGCCTACACAACAACAGAAATAACAAGTTTTGTGGTTTTTCATTTGGTAGACAAGGACAGTTCATCTGATCATCCATGTGAGCAAGGATTTGCCGACCTTAGTCACCAATCAGATTCCTGTTTGGCAATCATTAAATGCATTGTTTCCATTTTCTTTTCTCCACTTTAACATTTAAATAGTCCCCCAGTATTAAGTTTACAATTGTATTCACCATATTCATAAGTGGAGAGCATTTTTTTTTTTTTTACATAATATATGAGTAAACATTTAGATTTTGTCTAAAAGATGAGGGTGCTCAAACATCAATTTTTTTAAGGGTGAATGTTTCTCTCAGTGCCTCTTTATGTGTATTGTTTCCAATAACTTATTTTGAAATGTAATCAATACAACCAGGAGAGATTAATCACAGTGTACACTCCTAGCCAATCAAAGGTGATTATAGGTAACTGCTACTATTTTTTTTGCACATTTCCAGTAATCAGCAAGTGCTTTACCGACATTCCTAAAAGATGTGAAGTCAAAATTTTCAGACAAGCAGGGAGTGTCTGATTGTGATTGTAATTATTGACCTGGAATTTTATTTTTTGCTCTAGCTCTGATCCATATCTGCAATCAGTTTTCCAATAAGTGGCATAACAACTCTCATCTTGACCCAGTTAGAGGTGTTAGCTATATAAATGAAATGATTTGAAAGCAAATAAAAAAAATGAAAACCCAATTTTAAAGGTTAAACAAATAAGGCCCAATTAACATAAACATAAGTGTTACTTTAGGGAAAGTTGGTACACATTAAATGTGGATGTGGTCACAGAGTATGATTGCAAGTTTTTTGTATGATTGGATCCTTAGGCTCATGGTAGCAGTTATATGGACCATGTAACATTGAAGTAAAAGACAGTAATCAAATTGTGATGGTATAATAAAGCTTGAGGCCTTCAAATGCAGGGCAGGTATGATTAACTGCTCATAATCCATAACAGGGAACCATTTTCATTTACCAGTGAATGCAATCAGACTTTCAACAAGTTGTTACTATGTTAGAAAATAATATCCTGTTTTAACTGGCCTCTTAAAAAATTAATTTTGCTTGCGTAATGGTACAAAAGTACATGCTTCCTTCATGTTTCAGAATCTCTCTATCCACTATTAAGTAGGTGGGATAGGGTCCAAAATTTTTCTTTTTTAGAGACCCTTTGATAACCAAATCTGCCACAGGAAACTCAATACATTTTTTTCTTTATTCCTGTCCTCCTTAATAAGGTTTGAGAATGTATTTTTTATTTCACTGCTCCCAACAAATTGCTTTCCTATTGGCTAAAGCACTTTTCAATATCCATAGCATAACTTTAGCAATACAAGTAATGCTAAACCTTAATTAAGGGACCCCTAAACCCTTTTCGCAATCTCACAATTTGGGATTGTGGGCAGAATTACCCAATTCTACCACTGATCCCAAGTGTCTGGGATGCAATTAAAGAATAATGGTACTCAAAAGTGGATTCTGCAAACACAATGTGATTCTGCCACAATTGTCATGCAACAGGATGACACAGCAAACCGTGCCTTTAAAAATCAAATGAAGCTTGTCGCCTGAAAGGGAGCAAGGGCTTCTTTTTGGGCAACAGACACACTCAGGGCAGCCCATTGAATGGGCTGGCCCTATGAGACACGTAGTGCTTTTTGAAAATCATGTAGCAGGAACACTCATTTCTGCTTAGCAATATGTAAACAAGGCCTTAGGCCGCGTACACACGATCGAATTTGTCCGCTCAAACTGGTCCGACGGACCAGTTCAGCGGACAAATCCGATCATGTGTATGGGCTAGCGGACATGTCTGACCGGTGGACAAATTTTAAAACATGCTTTAAAATTTGTCCGCCGGAGACATGTCCGTCGGATATGTCCACTGGTCAGTACACTCACCAGGGGACATATTTTCCCGCACATGCGTCGAATGGATTTGACGCATGCGCGGAAGTATTTTTCTTCCTGGTGCGATGACGTGGCGGCGTCAACGTCACCGCCACGTCACCGCACTGTCTGCCGGCGGGGATTTTGATCCGATGGTGTGTACACGCCATCGGACCAAAATCCGATGAGACATGTCCGCTCTAAACTGTCCATCGGACAAGTTTGAGCGGACATATCTGGCCACTAGGTCCCAATACATTGTGGTATTTGCTTTATGTGCATAAGAATTGATTAGTTAAGATGTTGTGCTAGCAAGTTTTGATTAGTGTGTAGATTTAGGGGGAGTTCTAGGGTACAGTGTGGAGCAATACCCAGCTTTTAGATGTGCATTACGGGGCCCATTAGCACCTTTGTGAACATATTTAAAGTAAGCCTATGCCCTGGAAGGGCAATGCAAAAGGTGACCTGCAGTTTGTACTTCCTATTTCTTCGCTCCCTGATCACTGGGAACATAGGGAACATATAAAGTTCGCTCTGGAGCTTACACGTGGCTAAACAGCAGCAGTGCCACATAGCATAAAGGGTATAAATGAGTCATGCGCCTTGCATATTCCAGAGTACCATGTATTTTTCTTACTTCTGGTGGCCAAATAGAGCAGTGGGGGAGTAAAGGGTACATAAGTATAAGATGCTGGTTGGGTCACCATTAAAATTATCCTGTTGCTTTACTCTTCATGGTAAAGCACATGTTCACATTAAGAAGCACACATAGAAGTCTAATTATAAAGACAACTGTCAATTGATACGCCCATCCATCATGAATTCTGACTAGGGATGAGCCAAACACCCCCGCGTTCGGTTCGCACCAGAACCGTCGAACGGACCGAACGTTTGCGCGAACATTTAGAACCCCATTAAAGTCTAAGGGACTCGAACGTTCGAATTCAAAAGTGCTCATTTTAAAGCCTAATATGCAAGTCATTGTCGTAAAACGTCTTTGAGAACCTGGGTCTTGCTCCAGGGAACGTGTATCAATGGAAAAAAGTAAAAAAAACTGTATTTTTTTCAGGAGCAGGACTTTTTTAAACTTTTTTCCATTGATACATGTTCCCTTGGGCAAGACCCAGGTTCTCAAAGACGTTTTCACAGGCAAACTATAGACACCCAGTAGGTACAATATTTAAAGGAATTTATTTGTATTATTTTTTTATTTTTTATTATTTTTTAGTATTTAAGCATCATTAAAATCACTGCTCCAGGAGCAGCGATTTTAATGATGCTTAAATAAAGTAAAAAATCCTTTAAATATTGTACCTGCTGGGTGTCTATAGTTTGCCTGTGAAAACGTCTTTGAGAACCCGGGTGTTGCCCCAGGGAACATGTATCAATGGAAAAAAGTTTAAAAAAGTCCTGCTCCTGAAAAAAATACAGTTTTTAAACTTTTTTAAAAACTTTTTAAAAAATTGTAGTTTTTTCAGGAGCAGTGATTTTAATGATGCTTAAATAAAAAAAAATTGAAAATTCCTTTAAATACTGTACCTGCCGTTTTTTGTGCGCTGTGATTGGCCAAGCATGTGGGTCATAGTGCATGCTTGGCCAATCATCAGCGCGCAATGCCGCAGTGAATTATGGGCCGTGACGCATGACTCGAATTTGGCACAAATGACCCGTTTTGTTCGAATTTCGACGAACGTACGAACAGGCGATGTTTCAATCAAACATACGTTTGAATCGAACGCGGAGCTCATCCCTAATTCTGACCATATTTTGGTTAAAAGGTTGATTTTCCTTGATCATCAGCTTCATCTAGTGCCCATATTGTGTATTTTTTCCTGAAATACCTCAGTTGGGAATATACCACATTATGGCTACTAAGTTGGAGCCGACGATCATAGGAAATCAACATATTAAGAAAAGTACAGTCAGTAATCATGATGGCTGGGTGAATGCTTGTGTCATTCGGGGCAACCAATTTATTATTAATAGACCTCAGTAATACTATTATATTTTATTTAAAATGTTTTTCTACTGGGCTTGTTACAAATCAACAATATCTACATAGTGGTTAGACAAAAGGAATCATTTATTTCATTTCACATTTTGGCTACTATTAAGGCATGTCAGTTTTTTACTTGGTATTTGAAAAGCTTGCTTAGAATAATTAAAGAAAAAAAAAGCCTTTAAACTTCTGCTCAGCAAAAGAACAGACTTTAAGATATCCCACTGGACAATGCTAAGCAAAGCAAGCATATTGCTGACCTAAGTGCCAATAGCCTGAACGGAAAAACATTTGGGATTTAGAAAATAGGTTCCTTGTTTTTTTTTTAAGAGTAGCTAAATTACGGAAGCATGATCAATAACATAAGAGGCATTTTTTCCATCACAGCATATACTGTAGGTCTATTATGCTATTTGTAATAAGCATACAAAATTCGCAAGTAGGCCGTGTGAAAAAGTTAAAAACTTTCTGTTCATTCAATGCAACTTTTTTCTACATAAGTGGTCATAGCATTTGTAGCTTAGCAACAGTCCATTATTGTAGGACAAGTATGCTGCCCATCAGAAGCAAATGGGTAATTCATGATTTTCACACAAATGATATGGAAAGTCAGGATGTTTATGCTACTCACAGTAAGAGGCATTATAAAATTAAGGCTAGAACATGAGACCTCATACCATAAGTGAAGGCACATTACCTTCTACGTAGTAAATGACTTTGATACATTTCCTGAGGCAAAAAATAAATAAAAGTCTGCTACTGATCATTGGGATTATTTTTATCTGAACTAACACAAATTTACATAGATATATAGAATAATTGTAAAACATTAAGTTCATTAAAAAGGAATTCTGTGCTGAGGAAGTTTGGAGGCTGCAATTGTTGAACCCCCTTCTGGTAATACTAGTTGCTTGGCTGCCATTAGGGATGAGCCCCCACCCCCCGTCCGGTTCGCACCAGAACTTGGGAACAGGCAAAACATTTGTGTGAACACCGTTAAAGTCTATGGGACTCGAACATGGAAAATCAAAAGTGCAAATTACAAAGGCTTATATGCATGTTATTGCCATAAAAAGTGTTTGGGGACTCGGGTCCTGCCCCAGGGGAGGGGGGGTGTCCTGTAAAATAGCACATATTTTCCATGTTTAGAACAGTACTGTGGCAAAGTCAAATTTCTAAAGGAAATTATTTTATTTAAAACCCTTTGGGTCTGGTACGAATATTAAGGGAAACCCCACACCAAAATATAAAACAAATGTGTGGGGTTCCCCCCAAATTCCATACCAGGCCCGTCAGGTCTGGATTTGAAGGGGAAGCCCGAGCCAACATTTAAAAAAAAATGGCGTGGGGTCCCCCCAAAATCGATACCAGCCCTTATCCGAGCACACAACCTGGCAGGCAGGTTCCCCTTAATATCTATACCAGACCTAAAGGGCCTGGTATGGATTTTAGGGGGGACCCCCACCCAAAGTGCCTGGTAATGGACTGGGGGGGGACCTATGACATTTTTTTCAATGATTTCTATCTATATTGCCAGGATCCAGCAATACATTAAATTACATTTTATTCTTTACAAACGTCATTTTGCTCTCATTCATAAAACTATGTGCGGCCGCTATATAAGCAGCCTAACATAGTGTGGGGCATGATCTCAGCTCCCTGAGCCATGATTGGCCAAAAGACACCCTGCCTTTGGCCGCCAATTACAGCAATCACAGCAAAGCGCACTGTGATTGGTTAAAGAATGCAGGTCAGGTGCATGCTTTGGCCAATCATCTTACGGCAATGACCTGCGATCTCGCAGTGCATTATGGGGTGTCCTGGGAGCTCAAATTTTCCACAAACGCCCCATATGTTCCGTTTGTTTTAGAACAAACGAACACCTCGAACCGCGGGCTCATACCTACTCAGTACTGGCTATATTTTCCCCTATTGGAACACCCATATTTTTAGGCTTCTGGAAGAGTAGAGCTACAGCCAGCATTGATAGAAAATATTTTTAGTTAATATCGAATGCTTGAATTTCATGGAGATACAGGCTATGTGCACAAGGACCCCTGGGGGATTTAATTTTTTTTTTTTCTTTTGTTAACAGATCTTTAACCACTTGCTTACTGGGCACATAAACCCCCTTCATGCCCAGGCGAAATTTCAGCTTCCGGTACTGCGTTGCTTTAAGTGACATTTGCGCGGTCGTGCGACGTGGCTCCCAAACAAAATTGGCGTCCTTTTTTCCCCACAAATAGAGCTTTATTTTAGTGGTATTTGATCGCCCATGCAGTTTTTATTTTTTGCGTTATAAACAAAAAAAGAGCAACAATTTAAATATATATATATATTTTTTACTTGTTGCTATAATAAATATCCCAATTTAAAAAAAAAAAAAATTCTCAGTTAAGGCCGATACGTATTCTTCTACGTATTTTTGTAAAAAAAAAAAATCGCAATAAGCGACTGCTTTGCGCAAAAGTTATAGCGCCTACAAAATAGGGGACAGAATTATGATTTTTTGTTACTATTTTTTTTTTACTAGTAATGGCGGCGATCTGCAATTTTTATTGGGACTGCGACATTACGGCGGACACATCGGACACTTTTGACACATTTTTGGGACCATTCACATTTATACAGCGACCAGTGCTATAAATATGCACTAATTACTGTATAAATGTGACTGGCATTGAAGGGGTTAACACTAGGGGGTGAGGAAGGGGTTAAATGTGTATCCTGGGTGTGTTCTAACTGTGTGGGGGGAGGGGGGTGACTGGGGGAGGTGACCGATGCTATGTCCCTATGTACAAGGGAAACAGCATCTGTCTTCTCTCCCTGACAGGACGTGGAGCTCTGTGTTTACACACAGAGCTCCACGTCCCTGCTCTGTCACCGCCGATCGCATGTACCTGGCGGACATCGCGGCTGCCGGGTACACACATCGAATCCTCAGCGATGCGACGGCACTGTTTTTCCCCGCTGCGCGCCACCCAGTGGCGCACGGGGAATTACAACAGCATGACGTCCAAAGACGTGACCCCGGCAGCTCAGGTCCGCGCTGTTGTAGTGGTTAAGCTCTGTAGCAGTTTCTACAGGCAACAGTTATGGGGGTATTTCTCTGCAGCAGGAACTGGAGTACTTGTCAGGATAAGAAAAATGGATGGGGCAAAATACAGTAAACTTATTGAGAAAAATATGCTGCCCTCTGCCAGAAAGTTGTCAATGGGAAGAACCTTCCAACATGACAATGATCCAAAGCACACAGCAAAAATGACCACACAGTGGTTTAAGGAGAAAAGGGTGAATGTCCTTTGATGGCCTAGTCAGTGCCCAGACTTAAACCCCATTAAAAACCCGTATAATGACTTGAAGACTGCAGTCCACAAACGGGTCTAGGGGCCAGATCCACAAAGCACTTACGCCGGCGTTTCACGAGATGCACAGCGTAAGTCTAAATATGCGCTGGCGTGTGTATGCGCCATATCCCCAAAACGATATACACCTGAAATCTAGAATTTTTCGACCGACATAATTTGGATAGACTGGCAAAAATGCGCTAGACACACCATTGATTTGCTATGCAAATATGCAAATGAGGGCGATACGGCAATCCACAAAAGTAAGTTTGTGCGGTGCAGGCTACGCCCTGTGCGCATCAGCTGCATGTCCGGTCTAAAGTTAGTCCTTATAAAAGCAGCTTTAACTTTGGACAAGACGTCTACATGTCAGCTAAAGCAACACCGTTAGGGACGAGCTGAGCAGCCACACATGCAGGACAACAATCTGTATGCCAACATGCCAGGGACATCCATGCTCATAGCTATACTACTGACTTTAGATGAGCGCAGAAGGAGGAGGGCACGGAGGAGGGCACGGGAGAGGATATACCGCACACGCATAGACATCTTTGGCATGAGTGATTCTGGGGTGTATCGCATCTTTAGATTCACCCCTTATGCCATCCTGGAATATACCACAACCCTGCAGGAGGACATCACCAGCCCAACACAACGCTCACATGCAGTGCAGCCACTGGTCAAGGTCCTGGCAACACTCCATTTCCTTGCCAGTGGCTCTTTTCAGCAAACAAGTGGAGTGGTGGCTGGGATGGCACAATCCTCCATGAGCAGATGTGTGCACCAGGTTATCCCTGCAATTCTGAAACGCATGGCCAACCAAATCATCAAACCCACCCAGGAGGACCTGCGGCTGAAGGCAATGACAGATTTCTACAGAATTGCCAGATTCCCACGCACCGTGGATGCCATTGATTGCACACATGTGGCACTCCAGCCCCCCGTGAGACAGAGCACATATACCGAAATCGGAAGCACTGGCATTCCATCAACGTACAGGTGATAGTCGATGCCCAAGGCCTCATATGGCACGTCCGTGCCAAACACCCCGGATCCAGCCATGACAGCTACATATACAATCAGAGCCCCATCCCAATGGAATTTGAACAGAACGTGTATGGGGACAGCTGGCTGGTTGGTGAGTGACATGGGTGGCAAGCATGACTGTCCCCCCCATGATGCAGAAATCACAAGGGGCACATGCACTACTAACATCCTCCTGTCTTTTCCTCTTCCAGGTGACTCTGCAAATGCACTGGGATCCCATCTCATGACTCCTTTCCGGAACCCCCAGGAGAGGAAAGATACAATGAAGCACACGCACGTACCCGTGCAGTGGTGGAACGCACCTTTGGCCACCTGAAGTCACATTTCCGATGCCTAGATAAGTCTGAGGGTACCCTGTTGTATTCCCCAAACTTTGTATGCCAGATCATCGGTGCATGTTGCATGCTGCACAACTTCGCAGTGAGAAAGGGCCTGGAGATTGACATACGTGATGACCTGACCCCCGAACCAGACAATCCCCCCCTAACCGAGGGTCCCCCGTCTTCTGAGGGAAGAGCAGCCAGGAGACACCTCGCATTAGGCATCTTTGCAAGTTAAACACACACATTAATCATGGCACAATGAGAATGCATGCATGCACACCACTGTGGTCCCTAATTGGATTGCAGGACTTGTGAGCAGCAACGCCATGCCACGGCTCCAATTATGTCACTGTACATTCATACACCATTCACACGGACCTGGGGATCACTTCTCCCTGGTCCTGGGGAACCCTTCTCCACCTCAAATGAGGGTGAGACCCCTTTTCTGGCAGGAATGTCACCCCCACATTCAAACATCATTCACAAACAGAAAACAAATCATAATCCCCCCCCCCCCAAAAAAAAGCACAGCAAAGAAAAAAAAGCACAGGAAAAAAAAACACAGAAAAGCAAAAAAAAAAACTAACGCCACGGCCCCGGCTCCTCAGGGGAGACTCATGGGGGGGGTAATCTGGGGAAGGAGGAGCATCCCCTGGTCTCTGCCCACCTGGCGGCCTGCCCTCCAAGGCCACCATTTATGGTTGCCGTATTGGCCTGGATAGCCTGGGTGATGGCCCGCATATCCTGACCAATGCCTGCTGTGGTAGCCTGCAACTCATTTAGGCAATTGATCAGAGCCAGGGAGTTGCAGTCCATGTCCCCAACTGAATCCTTGATGGAGGACAGGCTCTCCTCCATCCGCCCCAAACTCTGGGTGACCTAACCCAGATGGCGGGTCTGAAGGGACTGATCCCTTCTGAGATTTGCTGGCAAAACCTCGGCCACCCCCCTGGTCTTGCGGCTCGCCTTCCTGCCTCCAGATGAGGCTTGTGGCTAGGGAGAAGGGAAGCCCCTTGGGGGGAGCCCTGTTGGGGGAGGAGTGGGAGGGGCTACCCCTGATGGAGGCCTGGCTGCTGCCAGCCCTAGGGGAAGACTCCTCCAAAAGTAACGTGAAGTCATTCCCTGACATCACCTCCTCCTCAACCTCAAACTCCTCCTCCTCAACCTCCTCAGAGGACTTCGGCCTTGCCTGGGGGTCTTCCTCGGACACTTGTCCCGGGGATGGTGCGGACAGGCCAGATGGGCCAGCACCCTCCTGCACATCTGTGGATGACACAAAACATTCACAGGTTGGAGGATCCACACACTTGCCACATATTCCCTCCCCCCCCCCACACACATGCTACACACCAAATAGAAAATAAAAAAAACGTACCTGTCCTCACGGCCTCCTGAATGGAGTCAAAGCCAGGCAGCCCCTCCACTTGCTGCCTGTTGAAGCACTAGACCACCAAACGCTCCTCCTCAGTCAGCCTAAGAGGGCATGGTGGTCCCCTTCCAGTGCCCCTGCCATGTGCTGCAATCTGGGACAGCTTCCCACGGACCACACGCCGGAGATCATTGATCTTCTTTTGTATCCCCTGGCGGGTCCGGGTCTCACCCCCCAACAAATTTACCTCGTCTGCGATGTCCTGCAAGATCTGCCTCTTTCTGGCCTTGGTGGTGTTGGCACTCTCCGGGCCATGCAGGAATTGACCATATTGGATAATGGCCCTGATAATAATTTCCTTCTCCCGCAGGGAATAATTTAATTTTCTCTTTCTCTCGCTCATGTTCACACAACACTCTCCAAATCACTCACTAAAAACCACAAAGGCACGTCACAAACCAACAGACACTAACAGAACAAAAGCACCTTGCTTCAGGAAGGGAAACAAATTGGATGTACTTTTGCAATGGAAGGGCGTTTCTCTCGGTCTATTTAAGCACTGGGCGTATCTCAGTAAGTATGCGGGCCTAGTTCCTATCTCACTGATTGCGCCGTGCCGAGTTCTGAGCATGCGCAGAGAGGTGCTGACCATAGTCTGCGTCATGCGCGCATGCGCAGTCTGGCCGGCCCTTCATTTGCATGGGGTCACAGCTCATTTCAATGGAACACGCCCACGTCCTTCCCAATTTGAATTACGCATCCTTACGCCTCGGAATTTACGTCACGCAGGCGCAAATTTGTGCGCAAATACTCTGTGGATACGGCACTTACGTTTCTCAGTGGAGTTGACGTAACGTAAAAGAGATGCGCAACACCGGTCTATATATGCGCAGATGTACGTGGATCTGGCCCTAGGTGTGCAACCTTAGTAGAGTCATATCACAATAGACTAAAGGCTGTAATTAAAGCAAAAGGTGGTTCAACAAAATAAAGGGGATGATCCTTTTCCAACTCAGTGATTCTGTTTTATGATTATTATTTTTTCTGACATGTTGGTGTCATATCTTTCACTTGGATGTTATAAGTTGCACTGAATAAATACAGCTGGATAAAAAGAAACTGTGTGTTGTCTTCATTTTAGGCTGCAAAGCAACAATATTTGATTATTTTAAGGGCAGGACTTAGGGTATTTATACAGTGGGCATAGAAATCAAAGTATACCTTTAAAGCAGTTATATACTACAGCAAATATTTGAACAGATGTCTAATCTTACATAGTATTATACTGTTAAAGCTGGATTGTCACTTTCAGGTTTTATTAAGGAATTTTTTTCTGTCCCTAGCAAACACACAGCCTGAAGCAATACTATACACTTTGCTGAACTTATATACAGTGCCTTTCGAAAGTATTCGGCCCCCTTGAACTTTGCGATCTTTTGCCACATTTCGGGCTTCAAACATAAAGATATAAAACTGTAATTTTTTGTGAAGAATGAACAACAACTGGGACACAATCATGAAGTGGAACGAAATTTATTGGATATTTCAAACTTTAACAAATAAAAAAAGGAAAAATTGGGCGTGCAAAATTATTCAGCCCCCTTAAGTTAACCACTTGACCACTGGGCACTTAAACCCCCTTCCTAACCAGACCAATTTTCAGCTTTCGGTGCTCTCACAATTTGAATGACAATTACTCAGTCATACAACATTCTACCCATTTGAAAATTTTGTCCTTTTTTTCACACAAATAGAGCTTTCTTTTGGTGGTATTTGATCACCTCTGGGTTTTTTATTTTTTGCGCTATAAAAGAAAAACGACTGAAAATTCTGTAAAAAAAAAACTTGTTTCTGTCATATTAGCAGGTTATTTCTCACACACAGCATATGCATACCACAAATTACACCCCAAAACACATTCTGCTATTCCTCCCGAGTATGGCGATACCCCATGTGTGGGACTTTTACACAGCGTGGCCACATACAGAGGCCCAACATGCAGGGAGCGCCACCAGGCGTTCTGGAACACCCAGACCAATTCTGACATTTCTCTCCTACATGGAAAAATCATAATTTATTTGCTAGAAAATTACATAGAACCCCAAAACATTATATATGCTTTTTTAGCAAAGACCCTAGAGAATATAATGGCGGCCGTTACAACTTTTTATCTCGCACGGTATTTTCGCAGAAATTTATTGAACGCGTGTTTTTTAAAAAACTGTTTTGTGCTTAAAACAAAACAAAACAGTAAAGTTAGCCCAATTTTTTTTCATAATGTGAAAGTTACGCCGAGTAAATAGATACCCAACATGTCACACTTAAAAATTGCGCACACTCGTGGAATGGCGCCAAACTTCGCTACTTAAAAATCCCCATAGGCGCTATTGCAGAGTATTGGGGTATTGCAAAGTATCATGCAGGGTATTGGGGTATTGCCGAGTACTGGGGTATTGCCGAGTACTGGGGTATTGCTGAGTATTGGGGTATTGTCGAGTATTGGGGTATTGTCGAGTACTGGGGTATTGCCGAGTACTGGGGTATTGCCGAGTATTGGGGTATTGCTGAGTATTGGGGTATTGGCGAGTACTGGGGTATTGCCGAGTACTGGGGTATTGCCGAGTATTGGGGTATTGCCGAGTATTGGGGTATTGCCGAGTATTGGGGTATTGTTGAGTACTGGAGTATTGGGGTATTGCCGAGTACTGGGGTATTGCCGAGTATTGGGGTATTGTTGAGTACTGGAGTATTGGGGTATTGTTGAGTACTGGGGTATTGTTGAGTACTGGGGTATTGTTGAGTACTGGGGTATTGCCGAGTACTGGGGTATTGCCGAGTATTGGGGTATTGCCGAGTACTGGGGTATTGCCGAGTACTGGGGTATTGCCGAGTATTGGGGTATTGTTGAGTACTGGAGTATTGGGGTATTGCCAAATACTGGGGTATTGCCGAGTATTGGGGTATTGTTGAGTACTGGAGTATTGGGGTATTGTTGAGTACTGGGGTATTGTTGAGTACTGGGGTATTGTTGGGTACTGGGGTATTGTTGAGTACTGGGGTATTGTTGGGTACTGGGGGGATTGCTGGGTACTGGGGGGATTGCTGGGTACTGGGGGGATTGCTGGGTACTGGGGGGGTTGCTGGGTACTGGGGGGATTGCTGGGTACTGGGGGGATTGCAGAGCTAGGATGTTTTGAGGGATGGCTGGATCTGTGACTGCATTTGTCACAGATCCAGCCACAGCTCAGCTGCTGACACCCCGCTCCCCCCCCTCTCCTCACACACTGTACAGAGAGGAGAGGGAGGAGAGGGAGGAACCGGCGTCATCAAATGACGCCGGTTTGTTTACAAGTGATCGCGCCGTCATTTGACGGCGCGATCATGTGGTAAACGGCCGTGATCAGCGGCAATTTACCGTGATCCGTGATGCGCCGGGTCTTCTAGACCCGGCGAGCACGGACACTTTCGCGAGCGCGTCCCAGGGGACGCGCAATCGCGAAAGTGAAGGACGACGTCCCAGGGACGTCGTCCCAAGATAACCCCGCCGCGCCGTAGCAGTAAAATGCTTATGGCGCGGTGGGAAAGTGGTTAATTCTTTGTAGCGCCACCTTTTGCTGTGATTACAGCTGTAAGTCGCTTGGGTTATGTCTCTATCAGTTTTGCACATTGAGAGACTGACATTGTTGCCCATTCCTCCTTGCAAAACAGCTCAAGCGTTTGTGAACAGCAGTTTTCAGTTCTTTCCACAGATTCTCAATTGGATTCGGGTCTGGACTTTGACTTGGCCATTCTAACACCTGGATATGTTTATTTGTGAACCATTCCATTGTAGATTTTGCTTTATGTTTTGGATCATTGTCTTGTTGGAAAACAAATCTCCGTCCCAGTCTCGGGTCTTTTGCAGACTCCATCAGGTTTTCTTCCAGAATGGTCCTGTATTTGGCTCCATCCATCTTCCCAACAATTTTAACCATCTTCCCTGTCCCTGCTAAAGGAAAGAAGGCCCAAACCATGATGCTGCCACCACCATGTTTGACAGTGGGGATGGTGTGTTCAGGGTGATGAGCTGTGTTGCTTTTACGCCAAACATAACGTTTTGTATTGTTGCCAAAAAGTTTGATTTTGGTTTCATCTGACCAGAGCACCTTCTTCCACATGTTTGGTATGTCTCCCAGGTGGCTTGTGGCAAACTTTAAACAACACTTTTTATGGATATCTTTAGGAAATGGCTTTCTTCTTGCCACTCTTCCATAAAGGCCAGATTTGTGCAGTATACGACTCATTGTTGTCCTATGGACAGAGTCTCCCACCTCAGCTGTAGATCTCTGCAGTTCATCCAGAGTGATCATGGGCCTCTTGGCTGCATCTCTGATCAGTCTTCTCCTTGTATGAGCTGAAAGTTTAGAGGGATGGCCAGGTCTTTGTAGATTTGCAGTGGTCTGATACTCCTTCTATTTCAATATTATCACTTGCACAGTGCTTCTTGGGATGTTTAAAGCTTGGGAAATCTTTTTGTATCCAAATCTGGATTTAAACTTCTCCACAACAGTATCTCGGACCTGCCTGGTGTGTTCCTTGTCCTTTATGATGCTCTCTGTGCTTTAAATGGACCTCTGAGACTATCACAGTGCAGGTGCATTTATACAGAGAATTGATTACACACAGGTGGATTCTATTTATTATCATTAGTCATTTAGGTCAACATTGGATCATTCAGAGATCCTCACTGAACTTCTGGAGAGAGTTTGCTGCACTGAAAGTAAAGGGGCTGAATAATTTTTTATTTGTTAAAAAAGTTTGAAATATCCAATAAATTTCGTTCCACTTCATGATTGTGTCCCACATGTTGTTGATTCTTCACAAAAAAATTACAGTTTTATATCTTTATGTTTGAAGCCTGAAATGTGGCAAAAGGTCGCAAAGTTCAAGGGGGCCGAATACTTTCCCAAGGCACTGTAACTATTGCATATATGTATTAATTTGTATGTCCCTTATATATTGCTAGTCTAATCTATCAGAGTATGCTAGGCCTAATGATACGATGTTAACTATGAAGACAGACGCATTTACTTAGTAAACAAGTTACATTTATTTCCTCACAGGCTGAGCTCAGATGGAAAAGAGTTTTGGGCCGCATGGAGTTTAGGCCCAAGAGAGTCTGGGCCTCATAGTTTAGGCCCAAGCCATCAGAGATGGCAGAGAGACAGCCTCATGGCAAGGCTTGCAGCGAAAAAAAGAGACATAGCTCTCTCAAACATTCCTTTTGACAAAACTTCAGTCAGACTCATTCAACCCCCCCCCCCCCCTATTGCCAATCCCCTTTGCTTCTGGACCAATCAGTATTCACAGGGCAGTTTTTCTCAAGCTTGCTTGTATATTGTTTCACACACATATGAGCCCCTTGCTATGCAGATTCTGCCTGGGGCCAAATTCCTCTGTACCTTTTAAAACCATGGGACCAAGTGTCAGCATGGCTGACCTTGGTTGTTAAAAAACGATATGTAGAAACTTCAGAAATATAACATTAGACCGTGGGATCAAAGGTCTCACTTTCACCTCCTCAGAAAATCTCCCACTTGATGATGATAAATAGAGCTTATTATACACCTAAGCGACTATTTAAATTTGGTGAAAGACCAGATGATAAGTGTCCTAGATGCCAGGGGCATGGAGACCTAATACACATGGTGTGGTGCTGCCCAAAGCTGGTTCGCTATTGGGAGGGTGTGCTTGACACCCTGAGAGACACATTTGGAATCCCGTTGGAGATGGAGGCCACACTGTGTGTACTGGGTTATAGGCAGGAACAGAGGGAGAAAAGAAATACCAGAGTTGTAATATTAAAATGCCTATTCCAAGCTAGAAAATTAATAGCTATGACGTGGCAGGTAACTTCACCACCGGCAGTAAGTGAATGGATTAGGGCAATAAACGAGTCCATTTGTAAAGAAAGAGCAGTTTATATAAAAAGAATATAAATATAATACAGCGCTACTAAACTAATAATTACACCACAAAAAATGTACACCACAAAAAATTAATCACCAAATGTAACAAGCTGCATTAGAATGAATGGTGCATCAACCAAAAAAATGTGTGATATAATATATAAATGCGCTAAATTACAACTAATATTGTGAAAACGTACAGTGAATAAGCACTGTGACAGTGCTAACAAACATTAATTGATAGCCAATCAAGGCCAAACAGTGTCTAATAACCAGTGAATCCCGCCAACTCAACAGGTTCAAGGTGTATATAACCAGAAATATATAAATAATAAAGTGTCACATAAACGTGTAAGTGCTAAGAACAGTCCTGTAGCAAATGATCGTATCCGTAATCCCAGCTCCACAGGATCCAAAAGGTGTGCAAATCAATTCAGCAACTATAGATGACAGCATTATTTAACCATGTGCATCTAAAGGTCAGGCTCATGTAGACGTACTGACATACCTCAATGCGGTCCACGGTACATGTAAAGGAAAAACATACCATAGCACAATACTGTTTAACAAACAGTTCCGGCAAAGAGGCACGTAACAAGTTACACTCACGAATCCCTGTTCAAAGTAAAAGCCGCTTAGTAGTGCTGAGTAACGTATGAGAGAACCTCCGCTGGTTTCGGGGGAGGAGCCACACGTGCCGCAACTGTTTGTTAAAAGAGCAAAAAGGATAATATTAGATAGAACTAACAGCTTGGGTGTCTCCTTAATTAAGAAATTATCTACCTCCCAGTATAGTAAATTAAGGATTATTTTATGACATTGTACATCAGTGCTTAACCACTAGCCGGCCAGCCGCCGTGGTTCTACGGCGGCAGGTCGGCTCTCCTGGGCGAGAGCCCGTAGCTCTACGTCGGGACTTTCGCGGCCGCTAGGGGACACGTGCGCGCCGCCGGCGGCCCGCGCGCGCGCCCCCTGCTCGCCCCCGAGTCACGCGCGCGTGCCCGGCGGGCGCGATCGCCGCCGGGCACGCGCGCTCGTTCGTTACAGAGCAAACCAATCAATAAACGCTAATTGCGAAAATGAAGTTTGAAAAACGTTGTTTTGTTTCATCACTTGAAACTTCGTTTTTTTTCATCACAAAAAGTGATCGTGTGTACGCGGCATTAGGGTGGTAAAGCTTATGCTTGCACCAGCAGTTCACTATTCCACAGTGACATTACACTGTGTTTTATGAATGGACACCTACTGGGGCACACTTCTCTAAAACAGGGCTTTATATAAAAAATAAAAATGCTGCATCCAAGTCCATCTGTAATAAACAGTCACTGTACAGATCTTTATATGACACCTAAATAATTTTCACTGCACAGATGGATATTGTAACATTTTTCACAGATTTATCATAGACATACAGGGCCAGATTCAGAGAGCCATTACGCCGGCGTTACAGGAGATGCGCGGCGTAAGTCTAAATCTGCGCATGCGTATCGATGCGCCACATTCCCAAAACAATATACACATGAAATCAATTTTTTTTCGACCAGCGTAATTTCGATAGACTGGCGCATCCGTGCACGCAAAACTGCGCTAGACACACCATTGATTTGCTAGTCAAATATAAAGGAAGTTACGGAATCCACAAAAGTAAGTTGGTGCAGCGCAGGCTACGCGCTGTGCGCAACAGCTGCACGTCCTGTCTAAAATTAGTCCATATAAAAGGTGGTATAAAATTAGACAATCCGTCTACAAGTCAGCTAAAGCAACACTGTTAGTGAGGAGCTGAGCAGTCACACTTGCAGGACAACAAACTGTATGCCAACATGCCAGGGGCATCCATGCTCATAGATATACTACTGATTTTAGATGAGCAAAGAAGGAGGAGGGCACAGAGGAGGGCACGGAGGAGGGCACGGGAGAGGATTTTTTATTTATTTTTTCCAAAAACTTTTTATTTGATTTTATAAACATTACAAAAAAAATATACATACATATATACATCAATACATAACATACATACAAATTACAAACACGGTCTCACTATCTTTCAATAGCCCTTTAAAACCTTGATGGATATATTAATCTAATCTAATACAATATTCTTATCTGATACAAGCCCCTCACGCTTCACTCCTCACGGGAGAGGATATATCACACACGCATAGACATCTTTGGCATGAGTGATTCTGAGGTGTCTCGCATCTTCAGATTCACCCCTCATGCCATCATGGAATTAACCACAACCCTGCAGGAGGACATCACCAGCCCAACACATGACACCACCCATGACACGCATGACAGCTACATATACAATCATAGCCCCATCCCCACAGATTTCGAACAGAACATGTATGGGGACAGCTGGCTGGTTGGTGAGTGACATGGGTGGTAGGCATGACTGTCCCCCCATGATGCTGAAATCACAAGGGGCACATGCACTACTAACATCCTCCTGTCTTATCCCTTCAGGGTGACTCTGCATATGCACAGGGACCCCATCTCATGACTCCTATCCGGAACCCCCCATGGTACCCTGTTGTATTCCCCAAACTTTGTATGCCAGATTATCGGTGCATGTTGCATGCTGCACAACTTCGCAGTGAGAAAGGGCCTGGAGATTGACATACGTGATGACCTGACCCCCGAACCAGACAATCCCCCCTAACCAAGGCTACCCCATCTTCTGAGGGAAGAGCAGCCAGGAGACAGCTCACATTAGGCATCTTTGCACGTTAAACACACACATTAATCATGGCACAATGAGAATGCATGCATGCACACCACTGTGGTCCCTAGCACACACACCCCACATCCTCATCAAATTGGATTAGCACAAGCCCACCATGCAGGACTTGTGAGCAACAACGCCACGCTACGGCTCCAATTATGTCACTGTACATTCATACACCATTCACACGGACCTGGGGATCACTTCTCCCTGGTCCTGGGGATGAATCACTTCTCCACCACAAATGAGGGTGACATCCCTTTTCCGGCAGGAATGTCACCCCCACATTTTGAACAGAACATGTATGGGGACAGCTGGCTGGTTGGTGAGTGACATGGGTGGCAGGCATGACTATCCCCTCCCGTGATGCACACCTCACAAGTGGCACATGCATGACTAACATCCTCCTGTCTTTTCCCTCCAAGGTGACTCTGCATATGCACTGGGACCCCATCTCATGACCCCATCTCATGCCAGCTCACATTATGCATCTTTGCACGTTAAACACACACATTAATCATGGCACAATGATAATGCATGCATGCACACCACTGTGGTCCCTAGCACAGACACATCACATCCTCATCACATTGGATTGGCACCAGTCCACCATGCAGGACTTGTGAGCTGCAACGCCATGCCACGGCTCCAATTATGTCACTGTACATTCATACACCATTCACACAGACCTGGGGATCACTTCTCCACCACAAATGAGGGTGACACCCCTTTTCCCGCAGGAATATCACCCCCACATTCCAAAATCATACACAAACAGAACCAAAACAATTAAATAAATGACGAGCAAAAAAAAAAATGCCCAGCAAAAATATAATTTAAACAAAATAACAACAAAGAAAACCCATAAAAGACAAAAATCACTCTGCAAAACAGTCCCCAAATATCTCAAAGACACGTCACAAACAAACAAAAGCACCTTGCTGTAGAGGGAGGGATACAAAGGGATGTACTTTTGCAAAGGAAGTGCATTTGTGTCTGTCTATTTATGCTGTCTGCGTAGTTCACAAAGTTGCCCTAGTCCATTTCCAATTTCACTGATTGCGCCGCTCCCGAGTTGTGAGCATGCGCACAGCGGAGCTGACCATGGTCTCCTTCAAGCGCGCATGCGCGAGCCGGCCGGCCCTTCATTTGCATGGGGTCACGGCTCATTTCAATGTAACACGCCCACGTCCTTCCCAATTTGTATTACTCCTCCTTACGCCTCGGAAAAAACGTTACGCTTGTGCAATTTCCTGCGCAAAAGCTACGAGAATAGGGTGATTACGCGGCTACATTGCGCAAGTCTAACGTAAAGGCGGTGCGCTACGCCGGTCCAATAATGCGCAGATGTACGTGAATCTGGGCCAATGTTCTCAGTTTAGACCGATACATATTCTACATATTTTTGGTAAAAAAAAAATCTCAATAAGCGTATTTGATCGGTTTGCGCAAAAGTTCTAGTATCTACAAAATAGGGAATAGAATTATGGCATTTTTATTTATTTTAATTTTTTTTACTTTTAATGGCGGCGATCTGCGATTTTTATTGTGACCATGACATTGCAGCGGACAGATCGGACACTTTTGACACATTTTTGGGACTCACATTTATACATTTATACATTTATAGCGATTAGTGCTAAAAAATGCACTGATTACTGTGTAAATGTGACTGGCAGGGAAGGGGTTAACACTAGGGTGCGAGGAAGGGATTAATTGTTCCATAAAGTGTGTTCCAACTGTACTGGGAACACACATCGGTCATCGGTTTACACACACAGATTGGTCCTGCCGTGATTGCGGGCAATCGCGGCTGCCCGGTGGACATCACAGCCGCCGGGCAAGCGCACTGGGTCCCTAGCAATGCAACGGGGCGCGCGCGCGCCCCCTAGCCGCAGGGAAAGCAAGGACGTCATATGATGTTCACTCTGAAGGGGGGAGGGTTCAAGCCGATGTCATTTTACAATGACTCGGTAGGGAAAGTGTTAAGGTATTAATGTTGGTGTAAATGATCTAGTTCCTGGACAGGAGCCTTCTACACCTAAAAAGATATCCACAGTCTACTTGGCTTGCAGTGTAATGTAAGAAGGGTTGAAATTTGCCAAACAAAAAGCTTATTAGGCCTGTGTTTTCAACTTACACTGGAATAAATACCATTGTAGGTCCAGTTCACTACTGATTTGTTCACTTGGTTGCCAGTAAAGCCCTGATGAAGGTGGCACGTAGACCCCTAAACGCTCTGGCTATTTCTTGATCTGTACCCCTGACAGAATAAAGTTGTATCTGGACCTCTTAGCAGTGGTGTGGCACTTAAATTTCAACCCTTCTATGCTTGCTATGACATTAAGGCCTCTTACACACAGATCAGTTTTTCTTCAGGTTTTTCTTTTCAGTTTACCAAAACTATGTAGTACAAGGGCCTGCCTGATTGCATACAAATTGAGACTCTTGAAGTTTGACCTCATATTAGATGGATTTGGTATACTGAAAAGAAAAACCTGAAGAAAAACTGATCTGTGTGTAAGAGGCCTAATGATGAATCGGACTCATTGTAATATTTACAAATACTGTGCCAGATTTTTTCATCTGTTGCAAGTACCTTGTGGACTGTTCTGGAATCCATTCAATGTCTCTCTTGGTAAAGAACCATGTTGCTGAAGTGCAGAGATCTCTTTTACAATAACAATTATTAGTCACCCTTTTCTCTAGATGGCTATGACCAGAGAATGTAGTTGTTGTCATATAGAGTACTAGATAATCCTTACCAGGGCCGGCGCTACCACTAGGCGGATTAGGCGACCGCCTAGAGCGCACTGCCACCTAGGGCGCCCGACCGCTGGTTATTTTCCCCCACAGAGCTTGCACACAATCCACCAGCAGCATCCTTACATTGTCAAGCAGCCCCCCCAGCGCGCCTCAAGTTCTCCGCTGCTCTGACATCGCTGTCACACGGCATAGGTCCCCGCTGCTCTCCGCTCTGATGCTTATCACTGACAGTGATTCACTGTCATGTCCTGGTGGTATCCAGCATCCCCCTTGTATGCTCTCCGCTCCTGCCTCTGAGATCTGGCCGGACACTGGGCTCCCCACTCTGTGTGCTCTCCGCTGTCTCTGTATTGTCCTTCCTCAGGTAATGGGAGCGGCGCGTGTGTGTGGGGACCAAGGCTGCCTCCCGTAGGGGGCCCTGTCACTTTTGCAGCTTCAGGCTTCATGTACCTGGAGTCCGGACTTCCGCCCTACTGGACTTCCACCCGGATAATAGCATGTTTCCTGGGCTGAGGCAGTCCCCATCACTACAACCGGAGGGCTGGGATACTGTAGATCGAGGGGGACTTTTTATTTTTTTGGGCACCTGCAGACATTGCCTGATTCCTGCAGCAAGTAAGTGCTGAGGAAATCAGGCAAAAGAAGGGGACTGAAAGGCTGGGGAAAAGCTACCTGGAACTGGAAGCAATCCGAGCAGACAGAGGCAGAAGAGTCCATCTAGCAGCTCAGCAGCCTGCCAAGCAGTGCACACAGAGGCATTGCTGGCAGCAGAAGTCACAGGAAAGGTACAGTCATGACAGTACACACACACACACACACACTTTCCCCATGCCCTGACTGTTGTCTACCTTCTAATATACTGCCCTAGCCTGTCCGTATACTGCCTGTCCGTATACTGCCTGTCTGTATACTGCCTGTCTGTATACTGCCTGTTCGTATACTGCCCTAGCCTGTCTGTATACTGCCCGTCTGTATACTGTGTGTCCGTATACTGCCCGTCTGTATACTTTGTGTCCGTATACTGCCCTAGTCTATCCGTATACTGCCCGTCTGTATACTGTATGTCCGTATACTGTCCTAGCCTGTCCGTATACTGCCTGTTTGTATACTGTGTGTCCGTATACTGCCCTAGCCTGTCCGTATACTGCCCGTCTGTACACTGTCTGTTCATTTACTGCCTGTCCATATACTGCCCTAGCCTGTCTGTATACTGCCCGTCTGTATACTGTCTGTCCGTATACTGCCCTAGCCTGTCCGTATACTGCCCGTCTGTATACTGTCTGTTCATATACTGCCTGTCCATATACTGCCCTAGCCTGTCTGTATACTGTCTGTCCGTATACTGCCCTAGCCTGTCCGTATACTGCCCGTCTGTATACTGTCTGTTCATATACTGCCTGTCCATATACTGCCCTAGCCTGTCCGTATACCTGTGGACCACGGCTGACATGAGAAAGCGAGCCAGTGCTGCCACTATTTGTCTTCAGGCCATAGGTAGAAAGAAATAGGTAGAGAGGTGCCGCAAAAATCCCCACCTCCACCGTATACATGAGCAGGGCAAAGGGGGATCTGGGGCAGGGGCGGAGCCAAGGGGGCGGCAAAATAAGGTTTCGCCTAGGGTGTCAAAGATCCTTGCACCAGCCCTGATCCTTACTGTCTCTACTGAAGAATTTCAATTGCTGCATCACTGTGAGGATATAGCTGATGTACTTAATAAATAACCCTACATATCTGTTGGTATATCTTTAATTATATAACTAAGAACAACAAATATGAATGGGCAAATATGAATATACTTCCAAACAATAGCTAATTAAGAAACATGCTTTTATTCTTGTAGAAAAACGAAGTAATCAGTGACCTTGTTTGATCTTAATGCCAAGAAGAATTCACTTAGCCTCTGTGTGATTTCACTTGAACGATATATAGATGTGATGTCTGGGAAGTGTAAATAGGGCAGAGATATATCACAAAGCCTTAAAGGATCTAACCTAGTGCCACCTGGTACAAAAGCACTGACAGAAATAATAATGTATGAAGAGACATTGTCTGGATTAGACAAACTCAGAATATCTCACAACCTTCTAAATGACAATGAATATTCAAATAGATGTGTTGAGCTGAATGATTACTCAAACAGAAGGTACTTAGTGTACTAAATGTACTTCTGCCTATTTATAATTAACAAGCACCAGTTTGTTAGCCAAACTCAAATTTAGTTCTCTTTTTTTCCACAATGACTTATTTGCTAACATTCTAAGATGTGAAGGTTGCCTCTCACTAAAAAACATGTTGTTCCATGCAACTTTATACATCTTGTTTCCTGAGCAATGCAACAAAAAAAAAAAAGCTATATTTTACAGATCTTTTCTACATTATATTCCTTGAAGATGGAGGGTTTTACATATGTAGCGCCCCCTTACTTTCAGTACAGGCACTATGCTAAAGTTAGCGGGTGAATGGGAGAGTTACTTTGCTCCCATTCCTAATTTGTCAAATTGCAGGCTGCAGCTATTTCAGAAATGTCCTGTAGGCTGGTCTGCGGCCCGAGGTGTGATTGCACCTCTGGGCGACAGTTGGTGCTAGAGGGGTTCTGACGGAGCCACTTTTCCCCAGCAGCCAATTAGAGGAGTTCTTCCCTCACTGGGCATGCTGGGAGGGGTATATCTGTGCCAGCTGCTGCGTGTTCTGGGTCGGTGGTCGGTTCCTCTTCTCTGCGCGGGGTCCACTTTTCAGATGCGGCATCCACCTTCAGGGTGCGCGCATCCACGGACCGCGCTCGCATGGCCCACCTGGCCAGAACCACCCGTTCCACTGAGACCCATCCGAATGTCGATGGGGGCCCCAGTGACTTACTGGGCCCCCAGCCTTACTGAGAAGATCCCAGGCTGTGTGCCGTTCAGTGGGGGATCGGCGTGGTGAGAACCCAGAGGCAGGTTATCCAAAAGGGCTTGAACGAACCATCGGGGATCTGGTTACTGGAATTGACAGGTACATGTCAGCTGTCAACTGGTGACCCCTTTCATTGCATTTACTGGGAGGATTCGCTCAATCCGAATTGTTCTCTTGAGTACTGAAGTACTAAGCCTGTGGCAGAGGCCCGAGCCAGGTCTGTCATAGAGACCTGTTCCTCCCAGCAATTAAAAAGTGACATTCCGGCTGCCAGGCTTATAACAGGAGTCTGTCCGGGGACACTTCACCCACTCTAACGGGAGTGGCAACGAACTGTATCTACTACTACTGAGAGCAGGACTGCTCTGTTTTATATCCAGGCCTGATACCGCACTGTTCTCTATTGCTTCCTTTCCTATCTCCTGTTGATGTTGGCGGTTGTTGGGCCTTGGAATAAAGCATTTGTAAATCCATTTGGTGACTGAACATTCGTTCACTGCTACTACTTACTGCTACTACCCCTAGACACACTTCAAGTAACTTAATATGCTGATCCCAAACAACAACCAGTGACTCCTGAGGGGGTAGTGCTACACATGCTTCAAACTACTTATTGATTACTTATTGATGTTTAATTTTTGTGCAGTCATTCCAACTCAGACAGATGAATGTATCTACAATGAATCATCTAATGACTCCAATTTAAAGCAACAAATTACCTTCATGAAACCATAAGTTACTTAGAATAAAAATGGAGAAAACAAGGTCAGACTGGTCTACTTATCTCTGACATCAACAACCAGGTTCCATCCCAACGGCCAGGTCATTAAACAAATTGGTTGTTAAACGAGGAGCCACAAGTAATCTATATTTTAAGCATTCCTAACTACTGTACTGTACTGTATTGTAAAAAAGAGGTCTAAACACAAAACTCCAGCTCAATAACATTGTTTTATTTGCAAAAGTACTGAACACAAATTAAAATTCTGTACAATACAATGATTTATAGCGGGTAGTTAGGGTGGGTAGAGCTGGTCGTAAGTCCGAGTGGTCGTTAAAGGTTAAGGTAAGTCGTTAAATGAGGATATACTGTATATTACCAATGGCTATTAAGCATCTCTTGACATTATAGGCATTGCTCTGGAATAGCACACATTTTCTGCCCACAAAGTATTGGTTATTTCATAGGGCACAAGTTTGAAAATGTATGGGATTACTCTATAAGAAGTATATAATTTTTTACCATCCAGTTATAATTTTTACAGTACAACTTTAAAAATAAAAACAATGGACCAATATTTTTTATGCATGTTTTTCATACATCTAGCACTACAGAATCCTCAGCAGTAGAACATATATTTGGGATAATGGGTTGTAACCAAATGACTGAGTATCATTCAATATCTACAGCCATGTTTTATACAATTCTATTCTTACTACAAAAATGTGAGTATTTTACAAACTGTATTTAGTGTTCTGTGTTTAGTATCAGCTGGATGATCATCCCTCCTTTAGGATTTTAATATTTAACTCACTGAAGAAATTATTTAAAAAAAAATATATATATATATATATATACACTGTCTTGAAAATGTATTCATACCCCTTGACATTTTCCACATTTTGTCATGCTACAACCAAAAATGTTAATGTATTTTATTGTGATTTTATGTGATAGACCAACACAAAGTGGCACATAATTGAAAACTGTTTATCATTTTCCTTCCACTTCAGATTTTTTTTACAAATAAATATGTGAAAAGTATAACGTTCATTTGTATTCAGCCCTGTTTATTTTGATACCCCTAACTACAATCTAATTGAACCAATTGCCTTTAGAATTCACCTAATTAGTAAATAGAGTTCACATATTTATTTGTAAAAAAAAAAAGAAAACCATTTATAATTTTCCTTTCAATTCACTTTTTT
This sequence comes from Rana kukunoris, assembly GCA_029574335.1. Classification (NCBI taxonomy): domain Eukaryota; kingdom Metazoa; phylum Chordata; class Amphibia; order Anura; family Ranidae; genus Rana; species Rana kukunoris. The sequence goes on along the minus strand of CM056051.1, from coordinate 295,417,707 downwards.
TTTTTTTTTTACAAATAAATATGTGAGTTCTATTTACTAATTAGGTGACTTCTAAAGGCAATTGGTTCCATTAGATTGTAGTTAGTGGTATAAAAATAAAGGGGCTGGATACAAATGCATGTTACACTTTTCACATATTAATTTGTAAAAGAAAATCTGAAGTGGAAGGAAAATGATAAACAGTTTTCAATTATGTTCCACTTTGTGTTGGTCTATCACGTAAAATCCCAATAAAATGCATATATATTTTTGGTTGTAACATGACAAAATGTGGAAAATTTCAAGGGGTATGAATACTTTTTCAAGACAGTGTATACAGTATAGCATACCAAAGGAGAACTGAAATATAATGGTGTTTTTTACCACCAACATTTCACATGACTTAAAATGGTTTACCAATATCTGACATATGCTAAGTAACTTATGGTTTCATGAAGATAATTTGTTGCTTTAAATTTGAGTCATTTGATGATTCATTGTAGACATGGGCGTAGCATAAGTGGTTGCAGAGGTCACAATCTCAACCCCTGCACCTAGCTTCAGGGGGCCCCTGCAGTCTCCCTGTCATATCATCATATCCTCCACACCGTTCTCATTGGCTGGAGAGAAGCTGCGAGTAATTTCATAAATGGAGAGGAACATGGGGTGAGAACAGTCCAGGATGGGAAAGTGTCTGTGCTGTCAACATGGAATGGTAAACAATCTCAGTGAGAGGTGGTTCACACTGCCGTGACCTGAAAGCCGGCACGACTTTGCAAGGCAACTTTGAGGCAACTTCAAGGCAACTTCAGGAAATGCCTGGGTAATCTTCATGTAATGTCAGGTCCAAATCTCATCAATTAAGATAAGGATCCAACTTGGAGGCAACTTTCATTGACATCTATAGGTGCAAGTCGGCTAGAAGTCGCCTTGAAGTAGTACAGGAACTTTCTCTGTAGTTGGAGCGACTGCAGTAGTGTACATTAAGATGGCTCTCATTCACTTCAAGGGAATTTCTTATGTTGAGTGACTTGGGGAAACTTGAAGTCTCTGTAGTGTGAACCGGCACTGAGGCAAGAGGAGGAGAAGTGCCATCCTGTAGCCACAATGGTACCAATGTCACTGGTGAGGTAAGACACCGCTCAGCGTCTCCTAGTCACCAGCCGGGATTCTCTGTACCCCCCCACCCAGGGATGTCTGCTTACCCCCTGCTCTGACAACTGGGGAAAAGACACACACCTCCGGGAGGTGATCTCCCCCCAAGACTTGCCAACACTGACAGAGAACCTTCAGAAATTGCTAAAATTCCTTAACACCTCCTGAGGGGCCCCTGTGGAGCTACAGGCTCCACCAGATTCTGTGTCACATGGCTTTGCCCCCCCCAGATCTAAGTTTCGCCCCCTGACCAGCCCTCTTCCCAGGATGCTATGACCTCATGTTATGCTGAGCTCCTTTCCAATTACAGCATCCTATACTGCTCCTCTGTCGGCCACAATCTGCACAGGGTGTATCTGCCTACTGCAAATACACTGTCATTCCAACCAGAGAATTTTACATGTCAAAATAGCAACATAAAAGCCAGATACATCTTGTGAAGGCTGATAGACTGTGTGTAAAGGAATGTGATTTTAGCCCTGTGTAGTGTGGGGGGAGGAGCTGTATACAGTGCTGCGATGGGAAAGGAGTTCTGCCAAGTGACCTGCCAGAGGTGATCCCTGTCCTCTGATGTAAGGAGGAACTCTGAAAACTCTTAAGCCACTTTGAATATCTGGGCATGCGGTGGGTGTACCTGCATGCACAGTGGAAGTGGTGGTAGTAGTGGGGAGGGGCCCAGGTCAACTTCATCGGGGCCCACAAGCTTCAATCTACGGCTCTGATTGTAGATTCATTCATCTGTGTGAGTTGGAGTGAATGCACAAAAAATATTTATTGATGAGTTATTGATGTTTAGCTTGAAGTATGTAAAACCCTTCAACAATGACTGGCTGAATTTCAATCCTTGTATGAGTAGGCTGGTCATACAGAAGTCAATCTATGATTTGACATCTGTAAAATCAGCCTGTTGAATTTTCCCTGCTCGATCAGCACCACAGGCTACAGCCAGCAGTGCTGATCAGTGCATTTGGAGAAATCTCCCTGCTTTCAGAATACAATGGCTCAGGGGGGAGGATTACCTCATCTACATCAAGTGTGTGGATGTGTAAATCAAGTCTTTTTCCCCCCTCACCTTCCAGGACAGCTACTTGAGAGATGATTGGCTCCGCCCTCTACAGGAAACACAAATCAGATACAATTTAAAAGGCCCCTCCATTTCCTCTGACCTTGAGTTGTTTTGTGTTTCCAGACCCTCCAGGAGCACCAACACGTTTTTTTGTTTTTCCTTAGGTCTGGTAACTGTGGTTGGTGGACCCCCCTTCTTTGGCAGCATCCAGTACTGGTACTGGAATCCTGGATGCATTCAGTCCCCGTTTCTGGCCAGAAGTGATCCCCGTTGTTGAAGGTTCCTTGCCTCACCTGCAGGGTAAAATGGCAACTTCCTTCAGGTTCTCCCCAGCTGCTGGTGGAAACCTTGTCTTCCTTGGTTTCACTGAGGTGTACCAATGTGTCCCCGGAACCGGAAGTCACGTGACACATCTTCCGACACCGTGTTCATAAGGCTATGGCGCAGTACACTGAAGACATGATGCCTGGGACAGCAGCCTTTTCTCTTCGGTCGTTCACCACTCGCCAATGGAGCTTGAAGATAAGCCTGAGGAGGGAGCACCCACTCGGATGGAGCCAGCGGCAGCCTCCGGTTCCCATACTACCTCCAAGGTAAGCCCTTGTCTGTGTTTATGCAGCAGGGGTCCTTTTTTGGGGGGGTATGGGCCTGCCTCTTTCTTATGGCTTTTTTCTGTTCTTTTTCTAGGATAGACAGATAAAATAGAAATGCGGAAACTGTAGAGCCAGGCTGCCTGATGGATATAAAAAACTTTTTCGTGAAGATTGTTTTTCATCTAGGGCTAGTTTAGAGACTTCCTCTTTTAAAGAGCTATTGTCTTCTATGAAGGAGGTAGTAGCCTCCTTCCAGTCTTTCAGTGACATGCAGCGGGTCTGGGACCCTAGAACCGTCAGTTAGACCCTCTCCTCGGTCTGAGATCAGTGATTCTCACCATGCCTCGGAAACTTTTTTTAAATGTCCTAAACTAGATGCCCCTATGTCTCAGGTTTCTAAAAAGTCAGACCTGTCCTTTGAAGATTCAGGGGTCCTAAAGGTGCATATGGATAGGAAGGCATAGTCTTTGCTACGTAAGGCCTGGGATGCTTCAGCTTTATCCTTAGGTCCAGCTGTAGCATCTACCTGTGTGGCTAGGAATCTAGATGTATGGGTTTAGCATCTGGACAAGCTCCTTTCGTCTGACACCCCAAAGAGGAGATTAGGGAGCCCCCCCCCCACTCATTGCTAAAGCAGTAGCCTTCTTGGCTGATGCGGTTGCAGCTTCTGTGAAAGCTACAGCAAGGTCTTCTGCTCTTATTAATTCAACCAGATGAGCAATCTGGCTTAAGGCTTGGGAGGGGGAACTGGTCTCCAAGTACAAGCTCTTCGGCATTCCCGTAGAAGGCAAGCTCTTATTTGGTTCCTCCTTGGAGGAGGTCCTAGCTCGTTCCTCTGAGAAGAGTAAACGTTTTCCTTCTTCTCAAAAGGATAAGCCACAGAATAAAATACTTTTCGTAGTTTCCAAAACAAAGCTAATTTTGGAACCAACAGGCAACAGTCGACAATTTTCTGATCTTTGCCCAAGACAAAGAATCCCTGACAGAACTGATGCCGCGTACACACGATCATTTTTCAGCATGAAAAAAAAAAAAACGTTTTTCAGCACGTCCAATAAACAACATTTTCCCAACTTCATCATTAAAAACGATGTTGCCCACACACCATCGTTTTAAAAAAAATTATCTAGCAAAAACAACACGTACAACGGCACTATAAGGGGGAATTTCCATTCGCCGTTGGGCTGCTTTAGCTGATTCAGTGTTAGTAAAAGACGATTCGCGCTTTTCTGTCTGTTACAGCATGATGAATAAGCTTACTCCATTATGAACGGTATGTAGCACTACCCCCGCAGGAGCCGCTGGATAGATTTGGGATCTACTCTCACTAATTTATTCACCCCCTTCAAGTGGCTCGAACCCTCCCTTGGCACACCAGGGAAATGCAATAGTATTGTGTCCCCTACTTGACTGGGGCCACAATAACACATATGAAGTATGCAAATGACAATACAGTAATGTCGTTACCTTCTTCAACTTGCGGCTCTCAAGAGTAAAAGGGTGAAAGGGGTTGAACAACAGGTTAAACACACATAAATATTTGTACAAGGCTGACTCTGCAAGCGTCTCAGCAGTAGTCGATAAAACAAACCTAAAAGATTAATACAAATGAGTCTATAAGTAACTGTAAGTAATCTATGCTCGCGAGCTCCCCCTAGTGGGCAGTTCTGTAAAACACAAGAGCAGAAACCCTTGGCCAGGCCTGGCTCAAATAGCTTCTGAATGTTCCTCAAACATGAAGTCTATGTTGAGAACATTGGTGCACTTAATTTAATTGTAATCCAAGAAAGAAGTTAAACTCAGTCAAAGGGATTTGATGAACACAAGTGCTTGTGGATCGTTTATCCAGTCAACGTCAGTCAACTCTGCTAGTGTAACTTTCAGATGTTGAGCCTCTCAGCTAAATCAGTGAACAATACATGGCTCCGGTTTATGGAGTACTATTAGTTTATAAACTGGGGTAACATTGGAGCTTGGGCAAGTGCCCTCTCACCCGAGCAGGCCCAGTCCACCTGAGTCCTTCACGAACATGTCCCAATCAGTCACCGCTCTGCAACACACGGTCTCCGGTTTGCAGCGTCCCACTGCTACGATCGTCAGTTAGTGAGTTTTCTCCGGTCTCTTGGAAGAATGGGCTTGAGGCACTTGGTCTTGTCTCTCTCCGGATGGTTGGTCTCCAGATGGATCTCCTCTTAGGCTTCAGGCCTAACTGCTTAGCTGTAGTGCTCTCCCCTGCTCCGCAGAGGGAAGAGCACGGTTCCCAAGAGAGCGAATTCAGCTCCTCCCTGCCTTTAAATAACCTCCCCCATAAGGCTGTGCAGAGGTGTCATGTGCTCCAGGAGGGCAAGGCATTGTGGGAAGTGTAGTCCACTCCTACCAATTGTCACTGGAGTCCATTTTCTCCTGGTACCTCCCACAATGCATTGCTTTTAAGAAAAATAAACACATATGTACAATGTAACTGGAACTCCGATGGGGATTCAGGTCTACATCATTATCAATAGTCCACGATAGTATGACCCAGATACAGGTAGTTTTACCAGAACGAGCGCTCCCGTCTCATAAATGACCCTGTGTTTTTTATGTTTTTGTTTTTGCTTACTTGCTTCTGAGCATGCATGGCTTTGAGAACGGAAACAAGAGGAACTTCGACCTGAAAGTGAGAGTTCAGGATCTTCAACCAGGTGACCGGGTTTTGCTGAGGAATCTAGGCATCCCAGGCAAGCATAAGTTGGCTGATCGTTGGAGATCACAGCCTTATGTTGTGTGTAGGAAGCTTCCAGGGCTCCCAGTGTATGGGAAACACTGGGCCAGTAAAAACCTGGCACCAGAATCACCTTTTACCTCTCACAGAGGCAGTCAGGATAAGCACAGAGGAGGAATCCACATCCACTCATGTGCATAGGCCAATAACCAGGTCTCAGCTTGCACCCTCTACAGATGAAGATGAGGAAGTGGAGATGAGTTGGCTGTGGCCTGCGGAGACTTCAGAAACAGATGCTGATATCTCTCCAGAAGTAGAGGAGGATAATAACGGAACTCTCAGGGCAGAGGCCCCAGAATTTGTTCCGGCAACTCATCCGGCAAAAGAACCCAGTACTCTTATTTACTCTCCATCTTTAATCACTGAAAAGAGGGATGATGACATTGGTCAAAAAGGAATGGACACTTCAAAAGTGCAAAGAGCAAAGAGAGACATTCGACTACCACGCAGACTGACTTATGATACATTGGGTGAATGCTCTGAAGCATCTCAGTTTGTCAGCAAAAGAAACCCTGAACTGTCTGGTCCCTCTACTTTTGATTCAGTAAGGGACAGCCCCAACTCACCCCTTGGCACATCTGTACCAGACATGGTAGTATCAGCTGTGAGTGCACAGGATAGATTCCCATCATATGACAATTGGTGGGAAGCTCCTCTGTCTGTATTGTATGAACGTATAGAGGCTAAAATACAAGATAGAGTTAGCAATTTTAACCTCTTTGGAGGACCAAAGAGATAAAGTAGGGGGAGTGTGTAGCGCTGATATTCTCCTATATGTGATGTGTGTTTGCATACTTTAATAAAACGTCTATGGACATTGCTATGTTTGAGTATTTGGAGCCATCTAGTGGCCAAATACTGGTAGTGTAAATATTTAGGTTTTCCTGAAAGAAGCACAAGAGAGAGGAAGTGACTGTTGTAAAGGAGGAGGAGGCTGACCTTTTTCAGCAGGAAGTTTGATGAGCTACCCAGGAACACCTTCTTGAGCAGTGCATGCTGGGTAGGAGATAAAAGGAGCCGGAGCAGCCATTTTAGTTCTCTTGGAGTCGTGTGGTCTGCCTGAAAGGACCTGAGGGGAGACGGTGGCCAGATTAGAGAAACCTAGAGACACTCATCCGAGCATCGTAGGATGGGGTTCACCCAGCTGGGAAAATTGAGTATGAAAATAGTAATGTCCCCTAGTGGCGGGCTTTCTGTCTATTAAAAAAGGTCCCCATTGTGCTCATTTTGGCCCTAAGTAATGAAGTACTAACAGAAGAATTCCCAAAAGATCTACAAAATGTCTGGTCAGATGAGTCTTTGGATGTGGGTCTCATCTCCTGTACCCCATACAAAGCCACCCTAAAACCTTGGGTAGAACCCATATACCACAAACTACCCTTTTGTCAACAAAAAAGGAGGACAGAATTGCTCCCATGGTGGAGCATTTGTTTAAACAAGGAATTTTAAAGGAAACAATTTCACCTTACAGCACTTCTATAAATCCAGTCAAGAAGCCAGGTGACAGTTATAGGTTTGTTCAAGACCTTAGGGCCATACATAATCTTGTAGTGTCCATAGCACCTATAGTACCTTATGTGCCACCACTCTTAACTTCCATACCATCCGATGCAGAGTATTTTACAGTTATTGATTTAGCAAATGCATTTTTTTGCGTCCAGGTGGACAAAGAGACACAGTCTATTTCTGCATTTTGTTTTAGAAATCGCCAGATGACCTGGTGCAGAATGCCTCAAGGGTATTTAGACTCCCCTGTAGTCTATTCAATTGTACTCCAGGCAACCCTGGGGTCCTGGACTCCCCACCATGGTTCAGTTATATTACAGTATGTTGATGATTTGTTGTTATGCAGTCCAAACCAGGTCGTGTGTACGGGCTATCGGACATGTTTTCCTAGCGGACAAATTTCAAAGCATGCTTTGAAATTTGTCCGCCGGAGACATGTCCGTCGAATCTGTCTGCTGGTTAGTACACTAACCAGCGGACATAACTGTCCGTGGATGCGTCGAATGGATTCGACGCATGCGTGGAAGTATTTTACTTCCTGGAGTGGTGAGGTGGCGGCGTCAATGTCACCGCCACGTCACCGCGTCCTCGGACATGTTTGAGCGGACATGTCTCATCGTGTGTACGTGGCCTCAGTCACAAAAGAGCTGTGGTTCTCGTGGGTCTGCCCCGCCCACTGACAAAGAAAGATATGCTATCTTTTCTTGGTATGATTGGTTACTGCCACCAATGGATACCTGACTGTTCTTTTTATAATAACCTTCTGAGGCAAGCCACAGGCTCAGACATGCCAGATTGTGTAAAATGGACAGATGAAATGTGTGATGCATTTGTGTACCTTAAGCCTCTATTTGGACTTAGAGGCTACAAAAGAAAAGAGTGGAAGGAAATATGGGGTGGATGCCAATATACAAGGTATCAGCATGCAGGCTCCTTTTATGACTATAGGAAATTACATGTTTAAAAATGTTATAGATATTAAGGACATAAATCACATTATCAAGCATTGTCCTAAACCCACTCAATCATCATCTGCTACATTGAGTTATTTGAAAAAAGCAGTAATGGCATAAACTATACTATATGCGGTTGGTTGTTGATGGGGTGATCGGACATACTTCTGCTTTTGATTGGACAGACTAAAGTTACCACACGGAGCCTCTATCCAGTGGGTGAGCGGGTCACGGCCCACAGTTTGTTACATCTCACATGCAGTTAGACTCATATACAGGCCTCACTGGAAATTATAGTTCAACGAAGGAGCAGAGCAACTGAAACTGAGAAGGCTTGAGGCTTGAGGCCTATCTACCTTGATGTCTCAAACAATTTTAAAATAGTTGTTACAGCTACACCAGGAGCATTTTCACTTCAATTTAACTTACCAAAACTGTGGATTACAAATCACAAGGAGCCACTTTAGCTAGCGAAGAAAAGAAGACCCAGGACTAAGTACTTTAAGTGAGATCTCACGCATAGTTTATAAAGTAGGGGGAGCTCCCAGGTATAGACATATATATATATATATATATAGGCAGGCCCGGACTGGCCATAGGGCATACCGGGCAAATGCCCGGTGGGCCGTGGCGGCCCACGGGCCGGTTGTGGCCCTCGATGGCCCATGGGCCGATTGCAGCCCACGAATGGCCCTCGGCGGCCCGCAGGCCGCATGTCACGTCTCCCCAGGGGTGTACACCACCAACACAGCGCCAGATACAGAGAGATGAGCTGGGCGTATCAAAGCCAGCTATGACACTTCTCCCCTCCCCTTGCTGCCTTTCTATCTATATCTATCTTTCTTTGTATCTATCTTTCTTTCTTACTTACTTTCTCTCTCTGTCTATCTATATTTCTTTATCTCACCCAACATCCCATCATTAACCCCCGTCGCACTCCCCCCCCCCCCCCCCTGCGGGCTGCTCAGTCTAAAATGCCCTGGCCTTTTTTTTGTCCCAGTCCGGGCCTGTATGTTTATATTGAAATCTATTGTGCTGCTGTCTTATGTTGGGATGACAGCACAATTACTGTAACCATTCTTTTTTTGCATATTCTACAGTAAAATATATCTCTGGTTAAGTATCCAGTTTTTTGTGGCATATTGTTTCCTCCCACCAGGTGCAGTCAGTGGAATCCTGGGGTTACAATACAGGTATTTTGTACTGTCTTACATTGTATTGTATTGCATTGCATCACAGCTGTGCCCAGGGGATTGAGGCAAGTTAGTGGGGTTTATTGGTAGAGTGCAGGCCCAAGTCAAACCAGCAGCTCCTTCGGGGGTCAGTGCTACAGTTGAAAAGAAAGATGAGGAAGATAATTTGAATATGATAATGCATTTAAAATATCAGCCCTGTCTGTTCTATTTGGACTTAGAGGCTACAAAAGAAAAGAGTGGAAGGAAATATGGGGTGGATGCCAATATACAAGGTATCAGCATGCAGGCTCCTTTTATGACTATAGGAAATTACATGTTTAAAAATGTTATAGATATTAAGGACATAAATCACATTATCAAGCATTGTCCTAAACCCACTCAATCATCATCTGCTACATTGAGTTATTTGAAAAAAGCAGTAATGGCATAAACTATACTATATGCGGTTGGTTGTTGATGGGGTGATCGGACATACTTCTGCTTTTGATTGGACACAGTTTTCCAGTATTTCAATAATACAGGGCAATGCTGTCCATGCAGATCAATATAGCTTAAATACAGAAGCTGGAAGAACCACAACGTGGGATCAATTAGAGGCAGAATTAAATAGTGCATTTAAAAACAGGACCTCCCTTTCCACTACCATAGCATGTAAACAGAAATCTGGAGAAAGTGTGTTAGAATTCTCTAAAGGGTTCATGAATGTATGGACACAGGAGGCTGGATTATCCACGCTGGCAAATATGCATAGCCGGATGATCCAAACTTTCATTAACAACCTTAAACCACAACATGCTTTAATGGTTAAGCAGATAATTTCTGATTGGCCCGCAAAATCAATGGGGGACGTTCAGAAAGCACTGACTGAAAAGGATGCAGCAGGTTGTTTTGACATACCAAGGGGAAAAAGTTCAGGTGCCCAATTCCAAGGAGTCCATCTAAACAGGATATAAGACCCCAGGATAACTCTGGAAATGGGAGGCAGTGATAGAGGACAAAGCAGAGGCAGAGGTAGAGGAGGAGGACAAGGGAGAAGTTTCACCCGAAGACCCCCTCCCGCAAGAACTGGATGTTTCAACTGTGGAGCTGAAGATCAATGGCAAAATCAATGTCCTTATGAAGTGTTCGACCCAAACAGCCAACAACAACCCACAAATAACATAAATCCAAATTTACAAAGGTCCCTGAGCCAACCACCTCCCTCTCATGGTCCTAGGTTCAATATTCAGTGTACCCAGCCTAAACAACAATGAAGTTGCCCAGAAGGTGGTATCCCAGCATATCATCTTGTGTCTCACTCTTTTGATGATTAACCATTGGTGACCCTACATATGAATGGGTTATTCAACCCATTTCTTCTAGACACCGGGGCTACTGGAGTAGTTAAAGCCAAAATGATTATAGATATGAGACCACAAATGCTGGACCTTCAATGGGAATTAATGGGAGACTCATCAAGACCTACAAAACACCCTCCCCCATTGTAGATGATGAACATGGGTCTGTAATTACCCACCACAGTTTTAGGATCATACCAAATTGTCCAGTGAATCTCTTGGGTAGGGACTTGCTGGGAAAATTGAGTATGAAAATAGTAATGTCCCCTAGTGGCGGGCTTTCTGTCTATTAAAAAAGGTCCCCATTGTGCTCATTTTGGCCCTAAGTAATGAAGTACTAACAGAAGAATTCCCAAAAGATCTACAAAATGTCTGGTCAGATGAGTCTTTGGATGTGGGTCTCATCTCCTGTACCCCATACAAAGCCACCCTAAAACCTTGGATAGAACCCATATACCACAAACTACCCTTTTGTCAACAAAAAAGGAGGACAGAATTGCTCCAATGGTGGAGCATTTGTTTAAACAAGGAATTTTAAAGGAAACAATTTCACCTTACAGCACTTCTATAAATCCAGTCAAGAAGCCAGGTGACAGTTATAGGTTTGTTCAAGACCTTAGGGCCATACATAATCTTGTAGTGTCCATAGCACCTATAGTACCTTATGTGCCACCACTCTTAACTTCCATACCATCCGATGCAGAGTATTTTACAGTTATTGATTTAACAAATGCATTTTTTTGCGTCCAGGTGGACAAAGAGACACAGCCTATTTCTGCATTTTGTTTTAGAAATCGCCAGATGGCCTGGTGCAGAATGCCTCAAGGGTATTTAGACTCCCCTGTAGTCTATTCAGTTGTACTCCAGGCAACCCTGGGGTCCTGGACTCCCCACCATGGTTCAGTTATATTAGAGTATGTTGATGATTTGTTGTTATGCAGTCCAAACCAGGTTTACAGCAGAGAGGATGATAAATATGTATTGTACTGGTTAGCAGAAAATGGTCACAAAATCTCTAAAAAGAAATTGCAATGGTGTCAAGCGACTGTTGAATAACCTGGTTTTACTCTCACAAAAGGAGAAAGAAGATTTAGGCCGTGTACACACGATCAAATTTATCTGCTGAAACTGGTCCGACGGACCGTTTCAGCAGACATCTCCGATCGTGTGTACGGGCTATCGGACATGTTTTCCCAGCGGACAAATTTCAAAGCATGCTTTGAAATTTGTCCGCCGGAGACATGTCCGTCAAATCTGTCTGCTGGTTAGTACACTAACCAGCGGACATAACTGTCCGTGCATGCGTTGAATGGATTCGACGCATGCGTGGAAGTATTTTACTTCCTGGAGTGGTGAGGTGGCAGCGTCAATGTCACCGCCACGTCACCACGTCCTCGGACATGTTTGAGCGGACATGTCTCATCATGTGTACGCGGCCTCAGTCACAAAAGAGCTGTGGTTCTCGTGGGTCTGCCCCGCCCACTGACAAAGAAAGATATGCTATCTTTTCTTGGTATGATTGGTTACTGCCACCAATGGATACCTGACTGTTCTTTTTATAATAACCTTCTAAGGCAAGCCACAGGCTCAGACATGCCAGATTGTGTAAAATGGACAGATGAAATGTGTGATGCATTTGTGTACCTTAAGATAGCAATAGAAACAGCCCCTGGCCTCAGATTGCCTGATTATGGCATGATGTTTCACTTATAAAACAAGTGATATTGTTTGCGCTGTGGTAACGATGCCTAAAAGGTGATGGGGGGTGGGTGAAAAGGGGGAGTGAAGCAATGCATTAGGTGGATGCAATGGGTGACCAAAATAAGGGTATACACATATATAAATATATAAGACACAATGTGAACAAGGTGACAGTTAATAACAGTGACCGTATCATATATGGTGATATGTAGTGGACATACAGAAACACATAATCAAAACTCAGTCCTACGGACAACACCAAATATAAAATGTAAAATATAAAAGGAAGTCCAACTTAAACATGCAACTAAGTGCAGCAAGTGAAATCTGATGTGAGGTCAGAAGGAGATGTTCCAGTAGCCAAATGGGTGAAGATGCAATGGAGGATTCCAAATCGTGCAGCCCACACCTCTAGTGATCCTATCAGCTTACCTCAAGGCTATCTGATATAGCCGGACAGGACATCAAACTCTTGGTGAATGGAAGCCTCAAAACCGATGGTACATAGGAGGGGAGAGTACAAAAAGAAAAAACATAGAGTAGTCCTGTCACCACTGGGGGGATTTCTGCTTGAAATCAAAGATGTGCACTTACACAGAGTGGTGAAAGGGGGTGCCTATCTCCACGAGCAGCGAGCTCGTCAGGTGCCGCTCTGCTGCCACTGCTTATCTAGATGCTGCTCCACCAATGCTCAGACGATGGTGTTGGAAAGAAAAAATAGGAGGGCACATCGCATAATACCGCAACAAGAAGGTTTATTGAACAAAGCAAAAATTAAAACTCACATAAGGCAAACTGAGGCGGTCATACATCCACGAGCAGCGAGCTCGTCTACCGTCCGTCAGGTGTTATGCAAAGGGTCCAGTGCTCCAATCCCGACGCGTATTCGTCACACCACGTGACTTCATCAGGGGATAGCACTTGGATATTGTTCTGTGTTTAAATAGGGTCCGCGGAATAGGACGCCCGGCGGCCATTTTCTCGAAGTCCACATGCAATCCAGCTAAGGACAGCAAGCACTACCTCTCGTGTAGTCGTCCCACCAGGTCGCATCTATATCAGAGATGACACTAGGTCTCGCAATGAGAGGCGTCCTGTTCTAAGCAAACCCAAATACAAACCAGACTCAGATTTGGCATGTATGTAAAAAAGTGTAAACGGAATGAAAAGGTGTGGATAGTTTAAACCGCAAACACGCTCCAGACAACCTCCATAGGGTCCCAGCATGTCTGAATGGTAAAAAGAGCCAAACTAAAAGAATTCATTAAAAAAATTAAAAAATTTCCTCTTGAGTAGGGTCGTGGGGAAACCCCTAGTAAACATCCTCATTAGGTATAATGATGGATGACAGGAAAGGTGTAAATACAAATAAAAAGATAAAATATAAAATGTAAAAGATACATAGGTAAAAATCTGTATGGGAACAGATAAAATATACATATATATACAAGTGACATATATATATATATAAATACACATAAAAGGGAGCACTCTCCCTCTGCTCAGGGCAAACTCTAACCGTCCTCTACTGATGTAAACAGATGTATATATCAAGTAAAAAACCCGAACAGAGCACTGTACACAGCTGCACCTGACACACGGCTAACAAAAACCTACAATGAATGGTGAAAAGACAGATCCTGGCTCCAGGTGGGTGGAGCCAGGGAATGTGACATGAAAAGTAAAAAAAAGAAGGGATCCTAGAAGTCACTCAGGAAACAGTTAAGGTCGAACTCAATATTGAGTCCTTTGGGCCTGAGAGTATCCATACAAAAGATATATTTAGATTCAAGCTGGCTAAGGGACCTGACTTTATGACCCCCTCGCCATGGTCTGGAATAAGGGACTATCCCCCAAAATTTGAGCTGTGATGGGTCTTTCCGGTGAAATTTGGCAAAGTGACGTGATACACTATGGTTGGTGAACCCGCTTTCTATATTTTTAACGTGTTCTTTAATACGGATTCGCAGAAGGCGCTTAGTCCGGCCAATGTATTGTAGGCCGCAGCTGCATTCTAGGGCATAGACTGCACCTTCAGTATTACATCCAATAAAGTCTCTTACCTCATATTGTGTGTCATTACTATTAGACTTAAATATGGTGACTTTAACATTTGGACGTTTTGTATGTGTGCAAGAGTAACATCTTTTACACGGGTAAAACCCTTTGCCAGTGAAGAAAGAGAACATTTTCTTCGGGGGATCTATCACACTCTTGACCAGTTGGTCCCGCAAGGTGGGGGCCCTTTTATAGATGAAGCTCGGTTTGTCTGGTAACAGGACTCTAAGGTCCCTGTCAGCCTTCAGAATATGCCAGTGACGTTGGATAACCTTTTCTATCTTCTTAAACTGAACGCTGTATTCCATCATCACAGGTACCAGGTCCTTCCTAATTACCGGCTTCTTGTTTTCCAGAAGGTTACTTCTTGGTAACTTTGATACTTCATCTATTTTTTCTTTGATATATATATCATTGTATCCCTTTTCAATGAATCTATCACCAATTTTTTTGGCCTGAACTTGAAACTCATCTAACCTAGTACAGTTGCGTCTTAGACGTACCAGCTGGCCCTTAGGTATATTGAAGAGCCAGTTTTTGTGGTGGCAACTCGTAATGGGAAGGTAGCTATTGCGGTCTACGTTTTTAAAGAAAGTCCTTGTGTCGAAAGTCCCATTATTCCTTGAAATTTCTAAATCCAGGAAGGGTATGGTATGTCCTATCTGCCAAGTCAATACGATATTTTTGGAGTTGATGTTCAGACTCTCAAAAAAGGCAACAAGGGACTGATGGTCTCCTTTCCATAGGATAAAAATATTGTCGATATACCTTTTATATAACAAAAGGTCAGTGGGCTGGTTGGTGAATATCAACTCCTCTTCCTATTTAGACATGAAAAGGCCCGCGACGCTGGGAGCAAATTTTGCCCCCATCGCCACCCCGGTCTTTTGCTGGTAGTATTGGTTCTTGTACCAGAGGTGGCTGTGTTTAAGACAGAAGTCCAAGCATTTGATAATGTACTTCCTCTGTACACATGGGAGCTCTGTATAATTGCGAAGCCCCCATTTGGTGGAATCGCAGGCTAGATGATGAGGAATGATGGTGTATAGTGACTATACGTCTGCTGTTGCCATCAAAAGTGGTCCAGCCTCACTCATCTCGTCCAGGAGTTGCAGCATATCTTTGGTATCCTTAAGATAAGCGCGTGTATTCTGGACGGCCGGTTGAAGAAACCGGTCTACATATTGCCCAAGTCTGGCTGTGATGGAATCTATCCCGTTCACTATTGGTCTAAAAGGAGGGTTGGCTTTATCTTTATGGATCTTGGGTAGGGCATAGATGATGGGGGTTCTACAGGCCTCGGGGATCAGGTACCTAGCCTCTTTTTTGTCAAGGATTCCCTTCTTCAGACCCAGGTGTACTACTTGTTCAAGTTCTTTTTTCCATTTGAAAATCGGATTTTTTGACATAGGGCAGTAGGTCTCATAGTCATCAAGCAGTTTCATCATGCCTGTGTGGTATTGTTCAGTGGTTAATAGAACAATCCCCCCTCCCTTGTCAGAGGGCCTAATCACAAGATCTTTCTTAGCCCTAAGTTTTTTAATCCCGATTTTCATGGATGTAGGTTCTTCAATTTTTTTGTAAGTGAGGTTTTTAATTTCTTCTGTTACCATATGTCTAAATACCTCTATGTGTTTACCGTCTTTTACCTTGGGATTGAAAGTGGACTTATTCCTTAACTGACTATGCACCACGGAATTGGGTTCCCTTGTAATGGGCTTGGAAGGTATGTCTTTGAGATACTTTTTAATGTTGAGTTTCCTGATGTATCGCTCTAGGTTAATATAGGTCTGGAATTTATCCAAGTTTCTAACCGGTGCATACTTGAGCCCTTTATCCAATACCAGGATTTCTTCTTGGGTCAGGGGTGTGTCAGTAAGGTTAAAAATCCCTTCCCCAATTATTCTTTTTTTCTCCTGTTTTCTCTTTCCTGCTCTGCACCCTCTTTTCTTGGAGGGCTTCTTTGCTTGGTCTCCTCTGTTTTCCTTGGTGGATGATGTGTCGTGTCCCGGTCTAAAAAAGACCTACTGTATCCTTGCTCGCGATAATACTCAGGAATTCTTCTATCGTCTCTATAGCAGTCCCGTTGTTCTCTTGGGGGACCATATTGATAATAGGTGTACCCTGGACTCCTCTCTCTAGGTCTTAGAAGTGGAGGTGATGGGCCATATCTAGCTCCTTGTCCAAAATAGGGGTCAGGGTCTGGGCTCCGTCTATATGGTCTCTGATCATATTGTTGGTCGCCCCTATACTCTTTGTTTCCATAGTCTCCATTCGCGTACTCGGGGCTTCTCATCCGTTCATTCTGTGAGCCTTTCGTGCCTTTCTGTCCCTGGTTTGTTTTGTTCCAATTATTATGTGTTTTTTTATTATTATTTTTGCGATGTTTAGGTTTTTTCCAGGCTTGCTGAGGGGTATTTTCTGCCTGTGGATGTTTCCTCCATGTGTTATGTGGAGTTTGGCCACTAGGGTATCTGTGTCTACCATCCCGGTGTCGGTTCCTATATTGATCCTGTCTAGGGGGATCTTCCCTTGGATCTTGACGTACACCTTCTAATCTTTCCCCTATTTCTGTTGCTAGTTTCTCTACCAGTGGTGAACGGGTATGAACCGGTTGTTCAGGTGTAGAAAATGTAGAGATAGGGTCAAGAGGGCTCTTTTTAACTTGCCATTTATACACCAAGTCATTTTTGTAATCATTGATGTCTCTTGCATACTTCTTACTCTTTCTCTGTTGTACCTCGGAATCCTTTTTGGTCAGATCTTTATTTAATTGGGTGGTCAGACGTTTAAATTCTTCAGTGTCTTTATGTATATTCAAACGTAGTTTGAGTTCAGCTAGGGCTTGTTCGATTTTTCTGAGTTTCTTCTGTTTCCTTTTGAGCAGGAAATGCAGAAGCTCAGTGCCTTTGCTATTGAAAAATCTGAACCATTCATCAATTGATTCCTGATCAATAAGGCCATCATTAGGGGGTACATCCCACCTGAGACGTCTAGGCACTAGATTAGCCTTGATGTATCTGTCAAAGGTGTTGATGTCCCACCATAGGTTCATCTTTTTCTCTAAACCATGTCCTAATTTCCGTATAAGATGTCCAACATTGCTATCTGTTTTAGGGTCATCGTTATTGAAAACAAGGTCAAGGTTGACTTCTCGTTGTTCAATAAACGTAAAGATATCCATAACTGCAGCTGGAGTGAAAGAGGATAAAGTGATACAAAGTGATAAGTGAAACTCCTGCGCTGTAATGGGTGAAAGGGGATTGGCCCGTGGGAAAGGGGCAGGGGAAGTGTACTGCAGCAAACAAAGGATAGGTCTATCCAAATGGACAAAAAACAAGGTATAAAACAAGTGATATTGTTTGCGCTGTGGTAACGATGCCTAAAAGGTGATGGGGGGTGGGTGAAAAGGGGGAGTGAAGCAATGCACTAGGTGGATGCAATGGGTGACCAAAATAAGGGTATACACATATATAAATATATAAGACACAATGTGAACAAGGTGACAGTTAATAACAGTGACCGTATCATATATGGTGATATGTAGTGGACATACAGAAACACATAATCAAAACTCAGTCCTACGGACAACACCAAATATAAAATGTAAAATATAAAAGGAAGTCCAACTTAAACATGCAACTAAGTGCAGCAAGTGAAATCTGATGTGAGGTCAGAAGGAGATGTTCCAGTAGCCAAATGGGTGAAGATGCAATGGAGGATTCCAAATCGTGCAGCCCACACCTCTAGTGATCCTATCAGCTTACCTCAAGGCTATCTGATATAGCCGGACAGGACATCAAACTCTTGGTGAATGGAAGCCTCAAAACCGATGGTACATAGGAGGGGAGAGTACAAAAAGAAAAAACATAGAGTAGTCCTGTCACCACTGGGGGATTTCTGCTTGAAATCAAAGATGTGCACTTACACAGAGTGGTGAAAGGGGGTGCCTATCTCCACGAGCAGCGAGCTCGTCAGGTGCCGCTCTGCTGCCACTGCTTATCTAGATGCTGCTCCACCAATGCTCAGACGATGGTGTTGGAAAGAAAAAATAGGAGGGCACATCGCATAATACCGCAACAAGAAGGTTTATTGAACAAAGCAAAAATTAAAACTCACATAAGGCAAACTGAGGCGGTCATACATCCACGAGCAGCGAGCTCGTCTACCGTCCGTCAGGTGTTATGCAAAGGGTCCAGTGCTCCAATCCCGACGCGTATTCGTCACACCACGTGACTTCATCAGGGGATAGCACTTGGATATTGTTCTGTGTTTAAATAGGGTCCGCGGAATAGGACGCCCGGCGGCCATTTTCTCGAAGTCCACATGCAATCCAGCTAAGGACAGCAAGCACTACCTCTCGTGTCGTCCCACCAGGTGGCATCTATATCAGAGATGACACTAGGTCTCGCAATGAGAGGCGTCCTGTTCTAAGAAAACCCAAATACAAACCAGACTCAGATTTGGCATGTATGTAAAAAAGTGTAAACGGAATGAAAAGGTGTGGATAGTTTAAACCGCAAACACGTGTGCTCCAGACAACCTCCATAGGGTCAGAGCATGTCTGAATGGTAAAAAGAGCCAAACTAAAAGAATAAATTAAAAAATTTAAAAAATTTCCTCTTGAGTAGGGTCGTGGGGAAACCCCTAGTAAACATCCTCATTAGGTATAATGATGGATGACAGGAAAGGTGTAAATACAAATAAAAAGATAAAATATAAAATGTAGAGATTTTTTTAATGAAATCCAGAGACATGGAGGCGCATGCGTGAAGCCTAGCGGGACAGACATGCCGGGCTAGAGCTCCGCTCCGTGAAGGAGAATTCCCGCCGATATAGTACCGAAAATCAAGGCAAAAACGAACAGGGATTCGGTACAACTTCCACAGAGGTGAGGGACACTTTTTATTCGAAAAATGGTGCTGGGAAGAGCAAGAAACAGGGACAAAACGAATCCTGTCAGCGGTGCTCAGCTGGCTAAGAGCGCTGCAAAGAAAGCACCTGTCCCCTCAGAGAGCCACACCTCAGTGAAGGCACACCAAAGCACAGCCAAAGCTGCTAAAACTGCTGCACTTATGGCATCCCTCAGAGACTTGGACTCAGACAGTGAGGAGGAAGACAGAAATGTGGGAAAACTATCTACATCACAGGACGCCACAATCCCCTCAGGTATTTTAAAACAATTTGAAAGAATGCTCCATAAAGCCCTGCAAGTCACCTCAGACCAGATTACAGCCAACCTTACCAAGGAAATCAGGGAGCTGGGTAGCCGCACGGAAGCCCTGGAAACTAGAGTAGAAGAAATAGAAATATACACCCAGGAATGCCTGTCAGAAATAGACACTCTCAAAGAAGAAAATTTAATACTGCAAAGCAGATTGGAGGACTTCGAGAACAGGGCCAGGAGGTCTAACCTAAGGTTTAGAGGTATCCCTGAGTCAGTCACAGACCTGCAAGCCACTACTCTGGCATTGTGCCAAGAGCTTCTCCCTGGGATACCGGTAGAAAGGCTAGAAATGGACAGAGTACATAGGGCACTCACCTCTAAGAAAGCTGACGGTCCCCCTAGGGACATAATAGCAAAATTTCACTTCTACAAGACAAAAGAACAAATACTGGAAGCCGCCAGAGGAAAAGAATGTCTATCATTTCAGGGCCACAAATACCAGATCTTTGCAGATATATCGCAACTGACTATAACTAAAAGGAGGGCTATGAAGCCTCTCCTAATGGAGCTACAAAACCGCAATATAAAATATCAGTGGGGTTTCCCCTTCTCACTGCGATTCACCTATCAGGGGACAAAAATTGTATGCAGAACACCAGACCAGCTTCACCAAGCTCTTTTAGACTTCAAGTTAATCGACAGGCCAACTTCAACAAGTACAACACGCAGGAGAACAGCATCCTCCTCTCCACGCAATGATTCACCATACCAGGAACAAAATAACGGCGTGCAACAATCAAGTAAACGTGGCAGATTCATGGACCAGCCCCAGGAACAAGAAACAGATACTATGGACTGAACTTTCCATACAAGAGCATTCTAACAATGCACTTCTCCCTTTACCCAATAATCCGATTAATCTGGCACCCCAATCTGACTCTACCTCTGCACAGGAGGCCGCAACACCCCACCAAATTTGACCTCACTTTTCTATCTAACCTATAGCAGCTCCCCCCCCTCTTTTTTTTTTCACGTTCTAGAACTCCCAACTCCAATTACTAAGCATCTACCCACTTTATATGGAATGGGGCAGAAACCTGCTGTCTTGACACATCCCCTTGCAGCACTTTCACATAGATGCTCTCCCTAGTACCATTTATTCCTGCCCATAGATTGGAAGCAAAGCAACCCCGCCTGCACACCTCAGGCCCCCATCTAAGCTATGCTCCATTTATTTAGAAATGCTCTCCCTAGGGCACTGCTAATCAAACACCCTACCCTCATCAAGCTGACACTCTTCAGCAACGCAACTTCAGGCACCCTGAGGGGAGCCTGAAAGTTTTATCTTTTGCCTTTTTGTTTCTTTTTTTTCAGTATGCGGGTCTCCGATGCACGGAAACAACATGCGCCACCTTAGACCCTCCTCTGGACCCGGCAATATTATGCCGGACCTAGACGTGGGCATTTTTTCCCCTGAAGGGAACTTGTTCTCCCCTTCACGGGCCAGACTTGGACACTCAGTTAATATAAAGTTGTTTAAGAATTCTATGTCTTGTAATGTTTTCTATCTTTTTTTCAAGGATAATATTTTTGACACCCCCCCCCCTTTCTTCTCCCTTCCTGTCTGCATGGGCTGGACCGGGACATCGCACCGCGAACGGCCAAGGTAAGATTTTCATGATGGTTTGGCTGCCATGGCTCCGTTAAACTTGTTATCGCTCAACGTACAGGGCCTCAATGTTCCTCAGAAACGTTCCAAGGCATTTAGACACTTTCAGGCTAAGAAAGCACATATAGTTTTTTTGCAAGAAACCCACTTTACCCCTCAATCCACTCCTAAATACTATAATGCATCCTACCCACAAGTATACACAGCATCCGCCTCTACCAAAAAGAGAGGCACCCTTATTGCATTCCACAGATCAACACCCTTTACCTTGAAGTCAGAAATAAAAGACCCAGAGGGACGCTACCTAATCCTAACAGGGCACATAATGGACACGGTAGCGACGGTAGTGTCATACTATGCGCCTAATCAGAACCCATTACCGTTCATGTCACATCTCCTCCAAATCGTTAACACGCACAAGATGGGAGCTCTCTTCATGTGCGGTGATTCTAACCAGGTTATCCTCCCTTTCTTGGATAGAACCCCTTACGCCCCCCCAAAACAGAATACTAAGGGGTCCCTCCCCAACCTATTATCTAAACATAAATTGGTGGACACTTGGAGAGAATCCAACCCAACGAAACGTATATATACATACTACTCGAACCCTCATAGATCTTCTAGCCGTATTGACCATATTTTTACTACCATAGGAATGTTGCCAGAAGTACTTGATTCTAGCATCATTCCCATACCCTGGTCAGATCACAATGCAGTCTTCACAACTTTCTCATCCACAATTCCTAAGAATCATGACCCTACCTGGTATCTCCCAGAAGTTCTTCTTAAACATCCCGTCCACTGTTCCGCAATTGAGCAAAATTTAAAAGAATATTTAGAATTCAACACTGACCCAGAAACATCTCCCCTCACACTCTGGGAAGCCCACAAGCCTGTGCTTAGAGGTTTTCTTCAAAGACAACTGGGAATTCATAAAAGAGAACGCTTGCAGTTAGGGAGAAAATTGGAAACAGATTACAACTTAGCTTTCCTAGCCTTTCAGCAGAATCACTCCCCCAGCACCAAAGCACGCTTAGACGAGACCCGCCTGGAATATGACCTTTTCCTTACGAACTCTGCTATAAAAACTCTAACCAGGTCCAAACACTCCTACTATAAGAACTCCAACAAACCGGGAACACTCTTGGCAAGAGCTTTAAACTCGATAAACAAATCCCATAACCCAGTAAAACTGAAAATTGCGAAACAAAACCTCACCAGCAACCCCATCAAAATAGTGCAGAAATTTAGCGCCCACCTCAAAAAATTACTTTCGGAATCAAATACCTTTAATAAATCGGAAACTGACTCCTTTTTTCCACAATTACAACTCCCGCAAGTGACAGGAGCCCAAAGAACAGAATTAGAGAAACCAATAACACACGATGACGTCATGGGAGCTATAAAAGAACTTAAGTTAAATAAAAGACCAGGTCCCGACGGGTTTTCAGCCAGATACTACAAAACCTTCACTAGCATAATCTCCCCCACTTTAGCAGATGCATACAACGACCTCTTAAAATCAAACTCCTTCAGGCAGGAATCACTAACAGCCACGATCTGCATGATCCCAAAACCACACTCTGACTCCACCCTTAGCGAAAATTTCCGCCCTATATCCATGTTGAACACGGATATTAAACTCTTAGGTAAAATTCTAGCCAGCCGCCTAAACAAGATTATAGGATCATTGATTCACCGGGACCAGGTGGGTTTCATGCCCACTAGACAGGCAGGGGATAATATTCGGAGGGCATGCTTGCTTGCTCATTCAGCCAAGGCGAGGAAAATCCCAGCCTGCTTCATATCTCTGGACATCAAACAGGCCTTTGATTCCGTCTCGTGGTCCTACATGGAATATACCTTACAGAATTGGGGCTTCGGTCCAAATTTTAGAAATTGGGTTATGGCACTGTACAACAATCCAAAAGCTTACGTCAAATACGCAGGTTACAAATCTGATACGTTTGCAGTCCAGAGAGGAACAAGACAAGGCTGTCCCCTATCTCCTTTGCTGTTCGCCCTCCTGATAGAACCCCTAGCCCAAAGAATTAGATTGGACCCTAAGATATTAGGCATAGAATTGGGTGGGTTTAAACATAAATTATGCCTCTACGCGGATGACATTTTACTTTTCTTATCCTCCCCCCAAGTGTCTGGCCCTAACCTCATCCCAATTCTGAATCATTTCGCAACTATATCAGGTTTAGCAATTAATCCTAAAAAATGTCTTGCCCTAAACATTTCATTATCGGACACAGAATTAACAGCTACCAAATCTGGACTCCCCTTTAACTGGCCCGGGAAAAGCATCCCCTATTTAGGAATCCACCTAACAGCAGAAATAGCAGACCTATTCTCGTATAATTACCCCATACTGTTAAAACATATATCAAGTCTACTGAAATCTTGGATGCAACTTCCCCTGTCGTGGTTTGGGAA
Organism: Rana kukunoris; assembly: GCA_029574335.1. Classification (NCBI taxonomy): domain Eukaryota; kingdom Metazoa; phylum Chordata; class Amphibia; order Anura; family Ranidae; genus Rana; species Rana kukunoris. The sequence continues at coordinate 295,394,121 of CM056051.1, read as the reverse complement.
ATTAAACGCAGTAAAAATGACAATATTGCCGAAGCTCCTATACCTTTTTAGAGTACTCCCTATACCAATTCCGGCATACTACATGAGAATAATCCAAAAACGGATCTCTTTCTTTATTTGGGGTCCCTCCCGACCCAGAATCAAACCACAAGTCTTGGAACTCCCCAAAACCAACGGCGGGATTGGGTACCCCAACTTCACAAAATATTACCAAGCGGCCCAATTGGCGACTCTGTCAAAATATCACGCTAAATGTGAAATTCCACTTTGGGTTTCAATTGAAGCTTTAGATTGTGATCCCATCTCAATATCCAACTTACTGTGGATCCCCCCCAAATCTCGTAAAAATATTAGCAACCCTATCACCAAACACACACTTACCCTCTGGGACAAGATCAAGGTAAAGAAAAACCTACAATCTCCACATTGCCCTCTGCTGTCTTTTATTAAAAACCCAGATTTCTACCCCGCCTGGGTCTTCCCTAACACTTTCAAAGAATGGATAAAGAGAGACTGTACTCAAAAGTTCCAGTTTTTTAACTCCAACTCCATTATCCCCTTCCCGTCACTCTGTGATTCACATGGTATACCACATGGTGAACTTTTTAGATACCTGCAAATAAAAAATTTCTTTCTCCCACCAGTAAATACACCAATTTCACCCATCATATACTCCGGTTTTGAAAACATATGTAAGGACAATCCACACGCCAGACGTGTGATTTCCACCCTATACGCCCAGCTGCAAACACAATCTGACTCTTGGAAACTACCATATATTAGTAAATGGGAGGAGGACCTTGGTGCAGAATTGAGCCCCGCAGAATTGAATCAAATTTGGCTCAATACCAAAACTGCTTCAATTAATGTATCAGCCTCTGAGACAAACTATAAAGTGCTTTCAAGATGGTACTTGGTGCCGGCAAAAATAGCTAAATTTTCACAAAATCATTCAGACCTGTGTTTCAGAGGCTGTACAGAGAGCGGAACATACTTTCACACTTGGTGGTCATGTCCAAAAGCCCAATCATTTTGGTCCGAAATTTTTCAAATAGCACATACTTTAACTAATAAAAAAATACCATTAGACCCCAAACTGGCATTGCTCAACCTAAAACCCAGTATCTTGTCGCATATACAATTTAACCTGATTAAGCAGCTTCTTACGGCAGCAAAGCAGACCATAGCGAAGGCATGGAAAACCTCGAGCATTCCAGTGAATGAAACAATCAACAGAATGAGTAACGCGATGTTATATGCCAAAATGACGGCAATAGAAAATGACATGATCACCAGGTTTGAACAAATTTGGACGCCCTGGATTACATACACAACACTGAAAGCTTTTAATAAAGAAGTATTGTTGCCATGGTAGCCCACCCATCGAAACGGCAATTGAACCATCTTGGCGGTTGATGGGATTTCCCGGTTCGGTCCTGCAGACACCCCTCCCCCAATCCCCTCCCTTCATGCTTTATTTCTCTTTTCTTTTTTTTCTTTTTATTCTTGATGTTACAATTTTTACTCTATTAAGGAGTTTTTCTTTTTCTTGTAAGTTGGTATGAACTGTTAGTAACTCATGGGCAGATATTTTATATAAATGCCTCAGTTAACTTTATAGTATAATCTACTAGACATTAAGGTACGCACTGAACATAAAAGGAAACATCTCCTTTGATCCGTTCATTACTTCACTGTACCAATCTTATATGGCAAAACCGTAAAGTACGCCCTAACGGTTTTCACAAGAGGAATGTTATTTCATGTTAGAACTCCTCTCAACACTGCTAAGTTTCTTTATTTCTACAATTGCATATTTGTACTCTCTTTGTTTTTCTTTTGTTTAATATTCCTTATATTTTTTGTATACCGCCTATTTCATATTCCAATAAAGATATATTTGACAAGGAAAATATAAAATGTAAAAGATACATAGGTAAAAATCTGTATGGGAACAGATAAAATATACATATATATACAAGTAACATATATATATATATAAATACACATAAAAGGGAGCACTCTCCCTCTGCTCAGGGCAAACTCTAACCGTCCTCTACTGATGTAAACAGATGTATATATCAAGTAAAAAACCCGAACAGAGCACTGTACACAGCTGCACCTGACACACGGCTAACAAAAACCTACAATGAATGGTGAAAAGACAGATCCTGGCTCCAGGTGGGTGGAGCCAGGGAATGTGACATGAAAAGTAAAAAAAAGAAGGGATCCTAGAAGTCACTCAGGAAACAGTTAAGGTCGAACTCAATATTGAGTCCTTTGGGCCTGAGAGTATCCCTACAAAAGATATATTTAGATTCAAGCTGGCTAAGGGACCTGCCTTTATGACCCCCTCACCATGGTCTGGAATAAGGGACTATCCCCCAAAATTTGAGCTGTGATGGGTCTTTCCCTTGAAATTTGGCAAAGTGACGTGATACACTATGGTTGGTGAACCCGCTTTCTATATTTTTAACGTGTTCTTTAATACGGATTCGCAGAAGGCGCTTAGTCCGGCCAATGTATTGTAGGCCGCAGCTGCATTCTAGGGCATAGACTGCACCTTCAGTATTACATCCAATAAAGTCTCTTACCTCATATTGTGTGTCATTACTATTAGACTTAAATGTGGTGACTTTAACATTTGGACGTTTTGTATGTGTGCAAGAGTAACATCTTTTACACGGGTAAAACCCTTTGCCAGTGAAGAAAGAGAACATTTTCTTCGGGGGATCTATCACACTCTTGACCAGTTGGTCCCGCAAGGTGGGGGCCCTTTTATAGATGAAGCTCGGTTTGTCTGGTAACAGGACTCTAAGGTCCCTGTCAGCCTTCAGAATATGCCAGTGACGTTGGATAACCTTTTCTATCTTCTTAAACTGAACGCTGTATTCCATCATCACAGGTACCAGGTCCTTCCTAATTACCGGCTTCTTGTTTTCCAGAAGGTTACTTCTTGGTAACTTTGATACTGATAGTTACATCTATTTTTTCTTTGATATATATATCATTGTATCCCTTTTCAATGAATCTATCACCAATTTTTTTGGCCTGAACTTGAAACTCATCTAACCTAGTACAGTTGCGTCTTAGACGTACCAGCTGGCCCTTAGGTATATTGAAGAGCCAGTTTTTGTGGTGGCAACTCGTAATGGGAAGGTAGCTATTGCGGTCTACGTTTTTAAAGAAAGTCCTTGTGTCGAAAGTCCCATTATTCCTTGAAATTTCTAAATCCAGGAAGGGTATGGTATGTCCTATCTGCCAAGTCAATACGATATTTTTGGAGTTGATGTTCAGACTCTCAAAAAAGGCAACAAGGGACTGATGGTCTCCTTTCCATAGGATAAAAATATCGTCGATATACCTTTTATATAACAAAAGGTCAGTGGGCAGGTTGGTGAATATCGACTCCTCTTCCCATTTAGACATGAAAAGGCCCGCGACGCTGGGAGCAAATTTTGCCCCCATCGCCACCCCGGTCTTTTGCTGGTAGTATTGGTTAAAAATGGTAGTATTGGTTAAAAATATAGAAAGCGGGTTCACCAACCATAGTGTATCACGTCACTTTGCCAAATTTCACCGGAAAGACCCATCACAGCTCAAATTTTGGGGGATAGTCCCTTATTCCAGACCATGGCGAGGGGGTCATAAAGTCAGGTCCCTTAGCCAGCTTGAATCTAAATATATCTTTTGTATGGATACTCTCAGGCCCAAAGGACTCAATATTGAGTTCGACCTTAACTGTTTCCTGAGTGACTTCTAGGATCCCTTCTTTTTTTTACTTTTCATGTCACATTCCCTGGCTCCACCCACCTGGAGCCAGGATCTGTCTTTTCACCATTCATTGTAGGTTTTTGTTAGCCGTGTGTCAGGTGCAGCTGTGTACAGTGCTCTGTTCGGGTTTTTTTACTTGATATATACATCTGTTTACATCAGTAGAGGACGGTTAGAGTTTGCCCTGAGCAGAGGGAGAGTGCTCCCTTTTATGTGTATTTATATATATATATATGTCACTTGTATATATATGTATATTTTATCTGTTCCCATACAGATTTTTACCTATGTATCTTTTACATTTTATATTTTATCTTTTTATTTGTATTTACACCTTTCCTGTCATCCATCATTATACCTAATGAGGATGTTTACTAGGGGTTTCCCCACGACCCTACTCAAGAGGAAATTTTTTAAATTTTTTAATTTATTCTTTTAGTTTGGCTCTTTTTACCATTCAGACATGCTGGGACCCTATGGAGGTTGTCTGGAGCACACGTGTTTGCGGTTTAAACTATCCACACCTTTTCATTCCGTTTACACTTTTTTACATACATGCCAAATCTGAGTCTGGTTTGTATTTGGGTTTGCTTAGAACAGGACGCCTCTCATTGCGAGACCTAGTGTCATCTCTGATATAGATGCCACCTGGTGGGACGACACGAGAGGTAGTGCTTGCTGTCCTTAGCTGGATTGCATGTGGACTTCGAGAAAATGGCCGCCGGGCGTCCTATTCCGCGGACCCTATTTAAACACAGAACAATATCCAAGTGCTATCCCCTGATGAAGTCACGTGGTGTGACGAATACGCGTCGGGATTGGAGCACTGGACCCTTTGCATAACACCTGACGGACGGTAGACGAGCTCGCTGCTCGTGGATGTATGACCGCCTCAGTTTGCCTTATGTGAGTTTTAATTTTTGCTTTGTTCAATAAACCTTCTTGTTGCGGTATTATGCGATGTGCCCTCCTTTTTTTTCTTTCCAACACCATCGTCTGAGCATTGGTGGAGCAGCATCTAGATAAGCAGTGGCAGCAGAGCGGCACCTGACGAGCTCGCTGCTCGTGGAGATAGGCACCCCCTTTCACCACTCTGTGTAAGTGCACATCTTTGATTTCAAGCAGAAATCCCCCCAGTGGTGACAGGACTACTCTATGTTTTTTCTTTTTGTACTCTCCCCTCCTATGTACCATCGGTTTTGAGGCTTCCATTCACCAAGAGTTTGATGTCCTGTCCGGCTATATCAGATAGCCTTGAGGTAAGCTGATAGGATCACTAGAGGTGTGGGCTGCACGATTTGGAATCCTCCATTGCATCTTCACCCATTTGGCTACTGGAACATCTCCTTCTGACCTCACATCAGATTTCACTTGCTGCACTTAGTTGCATGTTTAAGTTGGACTTCCTTTTATATTTTACATTTTATATTTGGTGTTGTCTGTAGGACTGAGTTTTGATTATGTGTTTCTGTATGTCCACTACATATCACCATATATGATACGGTCACTGTTATTAACTGTCACCTTGTTCACATTGTGTCTTATATATTTATATATGTGTATACCCTTATTTTGGTCACCCATTGCATCCACCTAGTGCATTGCTTCACTCCCCCTTTTCACCCACCCCCCATCACCTTTTAGGCATCGTTACCACAGCGCAAACAATATCACTTGTTTTATACCTTGTTTTTTGTCCATTTGGATAGACCTATCCTTTGTTTGCTGCAGTACACTTCCCCTGCCCCTTTCCCACGGGCCAATCCCCTTTCACCCATTACAGCGCAGGAGTTTCACTTATCACTTTCATCATGATGTTTCACTTGTTTGCCAGGGACAATTGTAAAAAAACGGTGGCAGTGCTGTTTCCACTTGGTCTCCCATGTCTCATTTGGTCTCTCACGGATCCGAAGGATCTCAGTGTTCGGCCTACTTAACCAGGGTGGTCGTCGAGGTGTACAATTCCTTTCATCCTGGACTGTATCACTTTCTGTATGCTGCACTAAATCAGACTGTTCACTTCTGCTCATTGATAGCTATTTATCCTTTAGAGGGTTCCCTACACATGGCGTACCCAGCTGAGATGTTTACCACTCAGTAGATAAGATCTCTACCACACAACTAGAACCTCTACCACATAGCAGCTAAGGCCTCTACCACTCAGCAGCTAAGACCTCTACCAAAGTGGTACAACTGCTTAGATGCTAAAACCTGAACTTGGGAGCTTAGACTTCTACCACTTGGCAGCAAACAAATCTACAGCTCTGAGGCAAAGAACCTTAACACACAGCATTGTGTAGCACACTGCTTGTGTACAGCTATCAATCTGTTAGAGGGATCTCTGTACCTAGTATTCCCAACTAAGACATCTACTACTCAGCAACTAAAACCTCTACCACACAGCAGCTAGAACCTCTATCGTTCAGCAGCTAAGACCTCTACCACTTAGCTACCTTGTGGTAGAGGTCTTAGATGCTAAATGGTATACAGTAGGTCTTGGCTACCTTGTGGTAGAGGTCTTAGCTGCTAAATGGTATAGGTCTTAGTAGCTAAGACCTTAAGGCTCCATTCACATTTGAGCGACAAAACGCCGGTCGCCCGTCGCTCTTGTCACTCGAGATGTGAAATAACATTGCGGTCTATGGAGATGGTTCACATCTCAACGCCTGTCGCCTGAAAAAAAGTCCCGGACCCTTTTTTTCAGGCGACATTGGCGTTCCCTCATAGACCGCAATGTTAAAGAAAGATTAAACTTTTTTTTTTATTCTACAGGCGGCAAGATAAGCCGCGTACACGGCGTATCGTGTCGCCTAGGTGTGAATGCAGCCTAAGACCTCTACCACTCAGCAGCTCAGCACCCCTTGAAAGATAAGACCTCTGCTACTTAGAAGCTAAGATTTTCACCACTTGGAAGCCATTGGCACTTAGCTTTTAAGTAGTTCCAAGTTGTTCCAAGTGGTGAAAGTCTTGACTTTTAGTTGCTAAGCTCTTAGCTGCTGAACAGTAAATGTCTAAGCAAATAATAGCTCTACCATTCAGCAAACCCTCCCAATTATGAAAACATTGGCCCAGATTCAGAAAGCAATTACGCCTGTCTAACTGGTGTTAGACAGGAGTAATTTCAAATTTCGCGCGCCGTATCACTAGTTTAAATCCTCAAACCATGATACGGCGGCTTCGGGCTTCGATCCGAGAGGCTTACGTCTTCGTAAGCCTTCGGATCTACGCTGCGATATATTTGCGGCCGCTGGGAGGAGTTTGCGTCGTTTTCATGCGTCGGGATATGCAAATGTGTTTTTACGGCGATCCACGAAGATACGAGTGGTCTTCGCAATCGCTTTCGTCTATTTTTTTTTACGTACTGTTAGACCAGCTTTTTGCTGGTCTAACGGTACGTAGCCCATGTTAAGTATGACCGTCGTTCACGCGTCGATTTTTTTTTTTATTTTATTTTTTTACGTAACTCGTTCGGGACGAGGATTGTGCGTAAACGACGCTACTCAAACAACGAATGACGTAACGAAGTGTTTTCGCGCAATGCACGGCGGGAAATTTGCGAACGGAGCATGCGCAGTTCGATCGCCGCGGGAACGCGCCTATTTTAAATGATTCACGCCCCCTACTCGCGTAGATGGATTGCGACGGGAGAAATACACTACGCCGCCGTCGTTTACTGGACAAAATCTACCTGGATTCCACGTAGAGCCAGGTAAAATACGGCAGCGTAGTGTATTTCTGATACTCTACGAGAATCTAATTCTCTGTGAATCTGGGCCAAAGTCTCTCTATAGTCTATTTGCTCTATTTTTTTATTTTTATCTCCAGTTATTATAAACCAACAAAGAGTGAGATAGGTTTTATAGGATATAACTATACTAATGATAGGACATTGTGAAAGTAAAGTTTATATATTAGGAAAGTAAAGTGCTATAGATGCCAGATTGTGCATTTTTTCCTGGATAGTGTTACATAAGCTTATTATAATAATTTACTAATAATAATAATTATAATTAATTTTTATTATTAACCACTTATTGGCTGCCTAACATAGATATATGTCGGCAGAATGGAACGGCATGGGCAAGTAAGGCAACGTACAGGTAAGTTGCTTTGAATCGGCCGCCTAGCGGGCACGCATTTTTATAGCACTGTCCGCTGTATCAATGACAATGGTCCCAAAATAGTGTCAAAAGTGTCCGATGTGTGCTCCGCAGTATCGCAGTCACAATAAAAATCACAGAACGCTGCCATAACTAGTTAAAAAAAAAATATATATTAAAAATGCTATAAATCTATCCCCTAATTTGTAGACGCTATAACCTTTGCACAAACCAATGAATATATGCTAATTGTGATTAATATTATTTTTTTTACCAAAAATATGTAGAAGAATACATATAAGCCTAAACTGAGAAAAAAATATATTTTTATATATTTTTGGGGGATATTTATTATAGCAAAACGTAAAATATTTTATTTTTTTTGCACTATAACCAAAAAACAGTGACAATTTAAAAAAAAAAACCCAGAGGTGATCAAATAACACCAAAAGAAAGCTCTATTTGTGGGGAAAAGAAAACGCAAATTTTGTTTGGGTGCAACATCGCACGACCGCGTTGTTGTCAGTTAAAGCGACACAGTGCTGAATCGCCAACAATGGCCAGGTCATTGGACAGCCAGTTCTTCTGGGGCTGAAGTGGTTAATAATAATAAAAAAATACCTACCACAATAAAGAAAATAAAAAATAAAAGTATAGCTACATATTAGTAGAATAAAGACTTTTGTTCTACAATAATGCATTAACAGTGTCACAAATAGTAAGAGTTTATGCAATCCGAAGCAAAGTAATCTCCACTTTTTAATACATACTTTGCCAAATGAAGATGGTAACACAGAGGAAATGAAACTAACCAATACATGTACTAACATGCCATATTCATCTCCCTCTTGTGCAGCAGTGTAAAAGAAAAATAGGCCTTTTAGACTTTTGCATTATCTATGATGCCCAGTTTCCTAGCAACAAATGCCATAGCAAGTTTAGGCCCATTATATCTGAGTGGGATGCTACAGAGCTATTATTGTTTCAAGTGCTGCCAAATGTTTCACAGCCTGAGTAACCCTTTTCTGAATATTTTATTTTTTTACATTAGGATGAGTAATCAGTGGTGATTGTCATTCAGAGGTATCATTTCATTGTCCATTTACAAACCGTAAGTAAAAAAAGGAAACATTTATGACAATTTCATTCTAAAAAGTAAGATGCAGTACTTTTTGGATTGCCTTGAAAATAAACTCTTAATTATGTAAATAATCAACTGGACAACTAACAATTTCACTTTTTCTTTAAAATAACAAACATGTTATACTTACCTCCACTGTGCAGTTCGTTTTGCACAGAGTGGCCCCGATCCACATCTTCTGGGGTCCCTCGGCGGCTGTCTCTGGTCCTCCCTGCAATTACTCACCACAGTCATGCGAGAGAGCTCGCATGGTGGTCAGTAATTGCAGGCGCGCTCCCGTGATACAGCGAGGGGCCATAGCGGCTCACTGTATCACTCGGCCCCGCTCCTCAGCACGCTGTGTCACTGCATGTGATTGACAGCAGCGCCAGCCAATGGCTGCCCTGCTCTCAATCCATCCACTTTAGCCAATCAGCGGCCAGGCAGAGCGGCAAAGAGGATCTCGGGACCACGTGCGGGACTTTCGAGGTGTCAGGTAAGTATAAGGGGGGCCCGGGGGGTGTGGGGGGGGGGGCGGCGGCAGCATCAGATGTTTTTTTCACCTTAATGCATAGATTGCATTAAGGTGAAAAAAGTACTTTAAGTTCAAATTGATATCCTGTGGTAGAACATGCGAACAGGCAAAAAATGTGTTTGAACATGCGAACAGCAAAAATCAAAAATGCTAATTTTAAAGGTTAGTATGCAAGTTATTGTCATAAAAAGTGTTTGGGGACCTGGGTCCTGCCCCATGGGACATATATCAATGCAAAAATAAGTTTAAAAAAAGGCTGTTTTTTTAGGGAGCAGAAATGTTATTAATACTTAAAGTGAAACAAATAAAAATGAAGTATTCCTTTAAATTTTGTACCTGGGGGTGTCTATAGTATACCCATTTTTTCCCATGTTTAGAACAGTCCCTGCGCAAAATGACAGGAAAAGGAAAAAAAGTTTAAAACTTTTGCGACTATAATGAATTGTTGGGTCCCGGAAATACAGATAAAAGTCATTGAAAAAAATAATTGAGTGGGGGTCCCATCAAATTCCATACCAGGCCCTTCAGGGCTGTGGATAGGTAAGGCCTGAATGAGATATAAAAATTTAGGAAGGATACTCATTTTCAGAATGTTATAGCGACCAAACCACAAGTGTGCCAGTTGTTGAGGAGTGTCCGAACCAATTTTTGAAGGGGAGGGAAATTTAGGTCGAATACTTTGGAGAATTTTGGAGGGGTGTAAGTACCTAAGTATTTCAGCACAGTGTCTGTCCATTTCTAATCAAAGGTTCCCTGGAGCTGCAGTAGCTGCGGTTGGGGTATTCCCACCCCCATAACCTATGATTTAGTAAAATTTATTTTTAGATTGGACAATGTTCCGTAACGTTTAAATTAGTATAGCAAATTTGGTAGGGAAATGACTGGGTTTGTAATGGAAAACATCATATTGTCTGCGTATGCAGATACTTTTTGTTGTGAGGGTCCCACGGTAATACCGGTGACGTCCAGGTTAAGCCGCACATGACATAGGAAGGGCTCCAGGGACAGGGTGAATAGAAGAGGCGACAGGGGAAGCCCTGTCTAGTCCCATTAGTGATCTTAAAGGATTTCAAGAGGACCCCATTCACCCTGACCCTAGCCGTCGGGTTGGAGTAAATAGACCCACCCAGTTCATCATTTTGCTACCCAGACCCATATGTCGCAAGCCCAAATATATAAATAGAAAGAAAAAAGAAGAGGGCGCCAATGGGTTAATCGACAGATAGCTTTAATTGGTTATAGATCACAGCATCCACTTACATATGAAAAGTTGGGAGTCCAGTATGTAGATCCTGTATAAAAGTCTCTATTGTGGCGTCCTTCCGCGCTGGTTGTTGGCTGAGAGTGCTCGCAAGCCTTACGGTGTCCGTCTGCCCAGATTGTCGGTAAACCGGCTGGCATGGAGAGACTGACTGGAAGCGAGGCCAGGAGCGCAGCTGAGTCGCGGTGACGTCACTGGGTTGCGACGACGTTTCGGAGCTTGCGCCTGTGAGTGACTAAGCGCGCTCCTTTCTCAAGCATTAAAGACTAACAGTAATTGGATGCCTATTTAAACAAAGGGGAGTGTGCCATCTAGTGGAGAAAAATGGAACTGTGCTAATTTTGGAGTTTACATGAAGAAACTCTTTGCAGGCACTTAGAAAGGAAAGGGAAGAGTGAGGAAGTATTGGGAAAATAAAACCAAGTGCAAGTATAGATATATATATATATATATATATATATATACAGCCCTCAAAATTTCCACTCGCCTACTAGCATTTGGCGAGTGGATTTAAGCTGGGGGCGAGTGATGACAGGGATGCATGACCAATCTCCCTGCAATCTGTGCCTACACTTAGAGTCCCGATGAGATTGGCGGCCGAAGAGGAAAGGTGCATGCTCGGGAAAAGTAGTCTGGTGAGCCGCGCACAGGCAGAGCAGTACACAGGTACTCTCCTTACAATTCTCATTAAGCCAAGGGACCTAACAGTATGACCTCTCTGAGCCTGCCCCCCTCCCCCCGACCAATGTAGCTGGAGAGCAGAAAGTAATGAGTGAGGTGGAGGATTGTGAAAATTACCACTCCGGTGCAGCGCTTACTGAAAGTTGCCCTGATATGAGAGCGTCAGCCTTCCAGTTTGTGCAGTTTTCTTCTCCTTGTGCTCTATGTAAGTTTCCAACAGTTCAGCCTGAGCACTGTGAATGGACTGGTCTCAATGGCTGTGCAGTTGTGTGGTTCTCAGAGCTGGATTGTACTCCCTCCCGCTGTCCTGCAGCTCCTCTCCTCACTGGCAGCCTGAATAAAAGGGGGAAGTGGGGGCATGGAGAGAGGGAGAGAGAATGGGTGGGAGTTGCAGAGGAGACAGCAAGAGAATGGGGAAGAGACCCAGTTCTAGTGCCCTGTCCCTCTGATCTGGCCCCAGTGCTCTGTCCCTCTGGTCTGCCCCCAGTGCCCTGTCCCTCTGGTCTGCCCCCAGTGCCCTGTCCCTCTGGTCTGCCCCCAGTGCCCTGTACCTCTGGTCTGCCCCCAGTGCCCTGTCTCATTTTGTTAAAGTTGTTGTTGGTAATATTTAATTTTGTAACTTGATTCTGCATAAAACATTTAACAGTGTCATTACATGAGATAATCTACAAGGGCGTGTTTACGGGTGCAATTAGGTGCAGGGCAGTGTATGAATTAGGTGGGGCAACTGGTGGCGAGTAACTCTTGAGGCCTGGCTAGTAGCTCAGGACTTGAAATTTTGAGCCCTGTATATATATACTATATATATATATATATATATATATATATATATATATATATATATATATATATAAATGACAAATATATGGCATGTAATTTAAATGATAGATAAGGAAATAATAATATAGAAAAATAGTGATATATGGAAGAAAAAGGGGGGGGGGAATAATAATAATGGGTTTGAGGTTTGGTATATGACAATCTAGTGGTTGGAAGTATTAGGGACCTGGTATCGGAATAAAAAATAAATAAAAAATGTTAAGTAAATAAATATAGATGTGGAGAGTGAATGAAAAAAATAAAAAATAATAATTAATAATAATTATATATAGATGAATATTTTGGAGAGTATCGATCCATATGTTTGTGTGTCATGGCTGCTATTGGGTATTATTGGTGTTGTGGAGGTATATCTGCACTCTTATACTAGCAGATAATGATGGGATCCAGAAGATATCAGTATATATGTATATATCGTAAGTGGGTATGATTTTGTGCTAGGAAACAAGTAATAGATAGGAAGTTTTGGTTAGGAATATTTGTTGGTTAGGGGGATACTGGTTATACCACTAAATTAGTGAGAATGATGGAGTACTCGGCCTGGGCCAACAGAGTGGGGGGGGGAGACAGAGGGAAAGAAGAAAGAGGATGAAAAAGAAAAATGTTTTTAGAGGGACTATTAAGATGGGACATGGATGGATGGAGAATTGGATATATATACATATATATATATACACATACACATAGTACATATACATACACATACAAATAATAATACATGAAATATATAAAATGACAGTTAAAATGTTTGAAAATATTTAAGATATTTAGACAATCTATTTTAAAAAGAGGGAGAAGAATGCCAAAGATTGTCAGTATGATATAGCTCTAGATCTAGGAAGGCTAACCTTTCAGAATCTGTGACATGAGTGAACTTTATACCGTACTTGTTATCATTACAATAGAAGACAAAGTCTTCACAGTCTTTGTTGCTACCACTCCATATAATGATTATGTCGTCTATGTATCTACCATAGAAGACAAGGGGCCAGATTCCCGTAGAATTGCAGCTGGAGTAGTGTAAGCCACCGCAATTTAACAGAGCAAGTGCCGTATTCCCAAAGCACTTGCTCCGTAAATTGCGGCGGTGTAGTGTAAATGGCTCTACGTATCCCCGCGTAATTCCAAGGGGGCGGCTTGTATTTAAATTAAGCGCGCCCCCGCGTCGATCGAACTGCGCATGCGCCGGCCTCAAAAATAGCCCAGTGCGCATGCTCCAGCTCACGTCGGAAAAAGTGAATGAAACCGACGTGATCGTCGTTTACGTAAATCTCTATTCGCGAACGACTTAGTAAAACAATGTAACCGACGGAAAAAGACGACGCTGACCCGACGCCATACTTAACATGGCATACGACGGAACTTCGTAAGGTTACCCCTCATATAGCAGGGGTAGCCTTACGCGTACGGAAACTACGTAAACTACGACGGGGCGGCGTAAAAACGTTCGGGAATCGTCGGATTAGGCTCATTTGCATAAGCAAATGAGAAATCAACGTACAGGCCACCTAGCGGCCAGCGATGTCATTACATCTCCGATCCGACGGTGTAATTGTTTTTACATCTGTCGGATCTTCACTGTATCTATGCGTAAGTAATTCTAGGAATTACACGCATAGATACCCAGTAAAAAAAAGAGAGATACGACGGTGTTTCCTACGAAACGCCGGCGTATCTCTTTTGAGAATCTGGCCCAAGATGTTTAGAGTAAGGGTTGTTACTCCAGATGTGTCTTTCCTCCCAAAACCCCATTGAGAGGTTTACGTACGAGGGGGCAAAATTGGCTCCCATTGCTGTTCCTGTTGTCTACACATAAAATTGTCCGTCAAATGCAAAATAATTATGTGTGAGACAATATTCAGTACATTCAAGGATAAAAGATGCCTGTCTGCTGTTCATGGAAGGGTTTTTACATAATAAATGTTGTACGGCTCAGCTGCGCTCCTGGCCTCGCTTCCAGTCAGTTTCTCCATGCCAGCCGGTTTACCGACGATCTGGGCAGACGGACACCGTAAGGCTTGCGAGCACTCTCAGCCAACAACCAGCGCGGAAGGACGCCACAATAGAGACTTTTATACAGGATCTACATACTGGACTCCCAACTTTTCATATGTAAGTGGATGCTGTGATCTATAACCAATTAAAGCTATCTGTCGATTAACCCATTGGCGCCCTCTTCTTTTTTCTTTCTACATATCCTGGAGTCTGGGCTTTTGTCTCCCCCACCTTTGAAGGCTTGCCTCGGGACAACGACCAGGACCAACAGCTTTAAATAGATCAGCATTCTCCCCTCCATGTCTCCACCTCTCATCTTCAGGTCCTTTTTATTTTCACATATATAACTTTTTAATAACTTGTTTTATGAAGGACTTTTTAAAAACAGCAGACTCTGTAGCTGCTATATACTACTGATTGTTTTTGCGCCACTACTTTTATTTCTTTTGTCCATATAATGTGTAGCCTTCATGTTGGCAGCAAATAATTGGAGTTAACTGCAGTTACTATATCGCTTGATATAAAATCCTCAACTACAGATATACCTCTTGTCTTACATGTACTCTTGCTTTACAGTAATTAATTTACGGTCAGCTAGAGGCAGTGTAATATCAGGGCTCTAGCCTTTCATTTATTTATATATTTTTCAATTTATTATCTATTTTATATACTTTTTCTTTATTTTATTTTACTTATTCAATTTTTTCTGATCAGTCATACCATCGTATGCATATCCATGTGTGTCCTTTAAGCTCTCCTCCTTCTGAACTAAAATACATTTCCTTATCATGGATTTTGTAACAGATATAGAGAGTTTGAGGTATAATGTTTTAGATTCTTTGTGTGGAAAATTCAAAAAACTTGAGAGAGTGATGCATTCTACAAACCTACAGTGGCGGAACAAATATTTTTTGGAAAAATATCTAGAGAGTAGAATGTCCCCACGAGGTCTGAGAATTATAAAAAATTGCTCCTTCTTGGAACCTGACCAGCTAAAAGAGTGGCATGGTACCTCAGAGTTCGGAACAGCCAAATGGATCGACATCCTGATTGGACACAGGACAGCTAAGTTTGAAAAACTTTCTAGCCTGGTAAAAACCTTAGTGAAAGACATCCAAGACTCGGGCCAAAACATACCAACTTCCTGGCTAGATACCCTCCACAAAAACACCAAGAGAGAAGAAGACTCTCTCATTAAAAGCAAATTTGGAAAATTCAGACGAGATCTGAATGATTATACTAATGACAGAGTCTTTACATGGATGATAAAAGCCATCCCTTCACACCAGTCCAAAACTAGTGTTCCCACACCCCAAGTATCACACCAGATCCCATCGTTTCCCTCTTCAGGTGCTACCGAATCACCTCGTAATCCAGATATCTCTTTCTCCACAGGTCGGGGTATACCAAGTATCCCATCTTTACTCTCTTTAGTTGTTCACCCAGTCCCAAGTTAATTCAACTATACAGACTACAAATCCAAATTCTCAATCTTTAATAAAAACCCGAATACACGGCCTCAAAAAAATCCCCCCAAAATCCAAATGGGTATTCAACAAAATACCCAGCGCAAAAAATCCTTTTCTGAGCTTCAAAAATTCTATAATAGAAGTAAGTCCAGCACCATACCCCTAACACCCACAGTTCCATGCACCCCAATAACCAGTCTATCTGTGAGCAGTCCATCTACTTCACCCATGGACTCTGGTGACTCAGGGATCCCAATTCCTTTTCCTGTATGTGGAGCAATAGTCGCCCCCCAGCTCTATTGCTCTACAATCCTCCTCCAAAATTAGGCCCAATATTACCTTCCCCACCAATACTAATTCCCTAACCTTTGGTTCCCAACCTCCTCCAGATCTTTGTTTAGATTCCCAAGTAGAGTCTTCTTTTTTAGTAATGAACCCCTCCCCAGATGCTCCACAAAAAAGAAAGCAACGACGGAGAGGCTTTAGAGGGGGGAGAAAAAACAGAAAGGTGAACCGTCCCAGGCCATTAAAACTGTTAAAATCCTCAATCTCTCCAACCATACCCTCACACCTGAAGAAACCACCCTGCTCAGCAGAGGTTTGAACTTTGCTCCTTCATACAAACCAGATCCCTATGAACTATTTAAATATTTAAATAAATATATACGAAATCTCACTTTAAAGAGGTTTTTTCAAATACAAAATAAGAAACGAACCGACATAGTGTCCCCCATAGTACCAGAGTCAGTCAATTATTATTTCAACTTTGACAGTGATATTATTGAGATGCTTGAGGAACTGTACAGCAAAAGTACACATGATAACTTAGAAAATTACACACAACAGCTACATACCTCACCTCCGGTAGTACATTCCACTCTAAAAGCCAAGTCATCTTTCTACCCGTAATAATCAAAAGGTCCCCACCTTACCACCTTTTACAATATGGTCTTTGCAGATATCAAAAGACTGTGTGCTCATTCCTCCTCCTGTTCTACAGATTTAGGTCATTTGCCCCCCCCGTGAAAAGAAAGCCCTCTCTGCTCTTTATAACAACAGTAATCTGATTATCAAAACAGCAGATAAAGGGGGAGGCATAGTCATACAAAATCGAGATGACTACCTCAGAGAAGCCCATCGTCTGCTTGCTGACCAATCAACATATAAAAAACTAACTAAAGACCCTCTTCTAGAATATAAATCAGAAATTAATTCTCTTATTAAAAATGCCATTAGCTCACAGATCATAGAGAAATCAGAGGCCTTTTTTTTTTGGTTAAAGATTTCTATTGTACCCCTTACTTTTACCATATTCCAAAAATTCATAAAAGGCTAATAGACCCTCCTGGCAGACCCAAATATATAGATTTTTATTTACAACCTATGGCCCAGGCACTACCTTCCTATATTAGAGATGGCATCCATCTTTTAGAACTCCTAAAACCTTATTTTTGGAATGAAGATTATATGTGGATGTCCCTTGATGTCAGCTCTTTGTACACATCAATTCCCCATACTTTTGGCATTACTGCCGTTCAACATTTCTTATGTAAGAACCCTTCCATGAACAGCAGACAGGCATCTTTTATCCTTGAATGTACTGAATATTGTCTCACACATAATTATTTTGCATTTGACGGACAATTTTATGTGCAGACAACAGGAACAGCAATGGGAGCCAATTTTGCCCCCTCCTACGCAAACCTCTCAATGGGGTTTTGGGAGGAAAGACACATCTGGAGTAACAACCCTTACTCTAAACATCTTGGGCCAGATTCAGGTACA